>CM038677.1:156329471-156929471 GCA_021605205.1 Aegilops longissima
AAGCCTTTTACGCTGCGCCAAGGTTTACGGATCCAAAGTATGCTCACTGGGCCAACTGTGGGGTCCAGAGGACCCTTATATGGACTTAGCAGCGAGTGCGGCGGATGCCGTTGTGCATTTTCGAAGCCAGAAGGATCACAAGACGGAAGAGCAGTTTTGGTCTCAATTCCATAGTCCAGAGCGTTCACTTCCGCTGACCGACCGTTTGGCCGAGTGGGCTGAGCTAAATAGGTTGTCCGGGCTTGCTATGACGGATATAGTGACCCATATCCGGCCGGATAGGCCCAAGCCGAAGAGTTACTTTATCTTATTGCAACAATTTCTTGGGGCGGTGCCGCATATCAAGGCGATGAAGCGGTCGGCCTGCATAGAGGGTGCGCGGATGGCACTCGCCCGTATGAAGACACATTGGACGGAAATGGATGCCACCGCTGTTGCGTCCCCGGGTTCGGATGATAACCGGTTACCCGCCGAGCACTATTTTGGCGAAGTGCTGCGTGGTGCTCGTGTATAGAGTCGCAGTGCTCAAAAAATGTTACGTTTAAATGAACGTTTTTATGATGTAAAACAATATTTATGATATAAGCGCCTTTTATACTTGTGCGTTCAAGTAATAGAATATCTCCTATGCGGCCGTTCATGTATACGTGTGTATAACCTGAAAGATGGCAGTCGTCGGCTTCAGCCCCACGCACAAAGTGCGGGGTGTTCGCAAAAATAGCGCTGCCACACTTAATCCGGCGTCTCGGTCCTGTAAAGGAGGTGGTAGCGTAGCAAACGAGGCAACCGGACTATAATGCTTTATCACTTTCACTTAGCCATGGAGTTCGAGGTGGGGCTACGACATAGCCCCCGGGGCACAGCGCGCTCCGAACTTGGGGCAGCGTATGTGCTCTGGCCGAAATGGCCCTTCGTCTAAGCGGAGGAATCCTAAACATTCCCATGGTGGATCGAGTGGTTGACCAGTCTCTCGCTGTATCATGACGATCAGTTTTCGCTTTCATCGAGGTGCTCGCCCATCCGAATCTGGCGCACAATCGCAGTAGTTCTCCGGTGCCGCGTTAGCCGATGATACGGAACATAAGGCAGCAAAACACAGGAGCCGGCAAACCCAACATTTGACCAAAGACATGATTCGAGCTGATGCATATAAGGCCTAACTCGAGACGCGAACACTCCGAAGGTGTTCGGTCTTTACAATAGCGGCAAAACAAAGCCCTAAGCCCCTTGTGTCCAGTGTACGGCAGGTTCTTTCGCGCGGCCGATGCCAAACGCATGAGGCTCCACTCTGGTTATAATGATAAACCAGGGATTATAGCAACAAGAGACAGTAAGAAAGGTTTACGAGGGTCTTAGTCCGAAAAGAGTCCTTGCAACGGGTCCCTCTGCACGCTCTGCGCTCGTGTGTCTCCGTTGTGCCGTATCTTGGACGGGTGTGCATGCTGTTCATCTGTAAAAAGAGAGGAACTTAGTTGGAAAAGAAATCGTGCGAGAAAGTGCATAAAAAAATGAAATATAGATTAATAAAGCTGAGCCTATGCTGGCTCATTATGGCTTTATATGTACAAACCCTTTTGAAGGGGTGTGCGGCTAGGTAGCCCCTAGCTTATTTTTTCCGGACTCGTCCAGCCGTGTCCGGGGGCTTCAAACGACCTTTTAGTGAAATGATGCCACGTGGACCGGGCATTTTAAGCGTAAGAGACGCGTAATGTGGTATTGCATTGAAGCGGACGAAAGCTTCCCGTCGATGATGCTTGATAGCTACTTTTAAATGGGGCGACATGAAAGGTTAGCTTTTTCGTCGAAGTTGTCGTGACCCTAACACAACTTCTAGTAATAATGAAACTGTGCACTGGCGAAGGGCCTAGCACCACTCCTTTGAAGGAAGTGCGGCTATGCCAATTGTAGTAGGGTCTATCCCAACTTGCGGATTGTGTCCGGATATAGCAGGTTTAAGTCACGCGCCGCCCATCAAAACCTGCGGAATTGCAGTCCGCCTATTATGGGATCCAATATCGGGGCAGTCTATCCTGCGTCCGGATACTTCGACTAATCTAGATGGTCGAAAGTGATTGGTTTTGACATCCAATCTCGGTGTTCCACTGGGTGGACCGTGCGACACTTGTCTTAGCGAGTGCCGTGTTGGTTTTCCGTGCTATCACGTGAAGCGAGTTTACTTTTGACTTCTTGTGGGAAAGTCTTTTGACTTCCGGTGCTCGCTGGTGGGGTTCACATCGTCCTCGCTTGGCGATCGAGCCCCTTGTGGCTGGCATTGAGTCTGCCGGATTGTTTAAAACCCAACAATTTCGGGTTGGTATGGTTTGCAGGCCTTCCGGGTATCGTGGATTTGACATATCCGATCTAAAATTTTGTTTAAATTTGATAGCTCGCCTCTGTTGTCCTTAAGAGGCCGTGTTTTATTGTTTGGTCATGAGCTTTTGAATCGGCGTTGACCGCCGTGTCTTTGGGCTTTTTTTTCTTTATTCCGCGCTGATCTTTCTGCGCCGTGACTTTCCGTTCCATCTCGATCTCGGATGTACTGGTCACGATGCTGCATCTTGCTAGCCACTTGTCTTCTCCTCGCAAAAAAGCCGTAATGAGGCTTGTTAGCGCTGCCATTGTTCTTGGCTTCTCTTGGCGAGGTGTCAAGCGAGCCATTCATCTTGGATGTTGTGTTTAAAAGCTGCTAAGGCTTCGCGTCCGGACAATCGACTATTTGGTTCTTTTGGTAAGGAACCTGTACCAGAATTTTCTTGCAGACTCTCGGGCTGTTGGGTTATATGACTCAGATAAATCTGATCCGGAGGGCGGACATAAGCCCTTGAAAAATTGTTCTAAACGCGCCCTCAAGCTCTTCCCAACTTCCAACAGTGTTTTCGGGAGGCTTTTGAGCCAATGCCGAGCTGGCCCTTTGAGCTTGAGGGTAGGTATTTTATGGCGTGGAGATCATCTCCTCTAGCCATGGGTATGTGTAGTATGTAATCTTCTATCCAGACTGGGGGTCATTGTGCGTCGTATGCCTCTATGTTTATGGGTTTGAACCTGCTGAAATTCATGATCCAGCACCTCATCGGTAAAACATAGCGGGTGTGCGGCGCCTGTATTTGGGTGTGCTGTCTTGAACACTTGTCGTGTTGTGTTACTTCTGGGCCCTCTTTTTTGGCCGTAGATGGACCTAGTTGGGCCGTCCGCTTTCCTGTGATTATAATTGCTTGTGTGCGGCCCGCTTGTCGCTTTTGGCACGTCATCGGCCGTCTATCCAGCCAGCGGCCTCTTTATTTTTTTGTGTGAAGGCTCTGTGGCTTCCTCGTCAAATTCTGGTAGCAACTTGCGCTTCGGGTAGCTCCTTGTTTGATGGCCATTGCCATATTTGTCTGCAGTCTTGAATACTTTTCTCCACTTCATTCTGAGCGTGTCTTCTGCTGTTTTGAGCTTCCGTTTTTCCTTCTTCAAACTTCTTGCAGTGGCGACGAGTCTTTTGTGTATGTTCTTATGCTCCGGTGTTGTGTCCGGACTGTTGATTGCTCCGTGAAGGGGTTGATTATCCGGCTCGTCCTGTTCGTCGTCCGCTGGTTTGCCCTGCTCTCTCGCTGGGTCGTTAGGAATGCTGCTTTGATCGAGGCGGGACTTAGGGCGGCGTCTACGTCACCGTTTCGGTTGTTTATCGGCGGGGTTATCCTCTGCCACGTCCTGTTGTTCCTCGTTATCGCTTCCCTTTGGGGTGTCCACCATGTATATGTCTTAGGACGAGGTGGTCTTCCAGTGTCCTGTAGGTGCTGGTTCTTGGTAGTCTCCGGCATCGTCGTCCATACCGTCGATGTCTTCGGAGTCGTAGTCGAGTATGTCGGTTAAATCGTCGACGGTGGCTACGAAGTGGGTGGTGGGTGGGCTCTGAATTTCTTCGTCGACCGCGTCCCAACCATCCTGGCCGTGGTTCGGCCAGGGCTCTCCGGATAGCGAGAGATGCTTCAGTGAATTTATTATATCGCCAAGGGCGAGTCTTGAAAGATGTCCGCAGCGGTGAATTCCATGATCGCGCCCAATCGGATTCGGTGGCAGGGCGCAGGAGGTTCGAGTCCGCAGAGTCCGGCACCTCGGAGTCATGAGCTTTATGCGGGACAAGGTAAGTGTTCGGCTCCATCGCCGTAGAAGTTGCGGCTCCCGAGGCGGTGTCCAGCCATCCGTCCTCGATCCGAGCGATCGGCTCCGGACTATGGGTCGGAGCGGATTCGTGTGCGGCCTCCAAGGTGCTGTCCGGCGGCAGAGTTAGGTCATGCCCATCGTGACAACGCGGCACGCTCGGCTGTGGCTCAGATCCATCGAAGATCAAGTCCCCGCGGATATCGGCCGTGAAGTTTAGGCTTCCAAACCTGACCTGACGGCCAGGGGCGTAGCTTTCGATCTGCTCCAGATGGCCAAGTGAGTTGGCCCGCAATGCGAAGCCGCCGAATACGAAGATCTGTCCGGGGAGAAAAGTCTCACCCAGGACTGCGTCGTTGTCGATTGAAGAGGCCATCAAGCCTATCGGTGACGACACAGAGGAACTCTCAATGAAAGCACCAATGTCGGTGTCAAAACCGGCGGATCTCGTGTAGGGGTCCCGAATCGTGCGTCTAGGCGGATGGTAACAGGAGACAAGGGACACGATGTTTTACCCAGGTTCGGGCCCTCTTGATGGAGGTAAAACCCTACGTCCTGCTTGATTGATATTGATATTGTGGATGTTTACAAGAGTGGATCTACCACGAGATCAAGGAGGCTAAACCCTAGAAGCTAGCCTATGGTATGATTGTAAGGGTTGTTGATGTGTCCTACGGACTAGAGCTATCCGGTTTATATAGACACCGGAGAGGGCTAGGGTTACATAGAGTCGGTTACAATGGTA
The DNA here is from genome assembly GCA_021605205.1 of Aegilops longissima. Lineage (NCBI taxonomy): Eukaryota > Viridiplantae > Streptophyta > Magnoliopsida > Poales > Poaceae > Aegilops > Aegilops longissima. The sequence continues at coordinate 156,334,357 of CM038677.1, forward strand.
GGAGATCTACATATCCGTATCGCCAAGCTTGCCTTCCACGCCAAGGAAAGTCCCATCCGGACACGGGGCGAAGTCTTCAATCTTGTATCTTCATAGTCTTGGAGTCCGGTCGACGATGATAGTCCGGCCGATGATAGTTCGGCTGATGATGGTAATCCGGCTATCCGGACACCCCCTAATCCAGGACTCCCTCAGCTGGCAACCGACGCATCGTTGGACTAAGTCCTGCGCATCTGCCCGGGCCGTCGGCCAATAAAATCCTGTATGGAAGGCCTTGCCTACAAGGGCCCGGGCTGCGGCGTGGTGCCCACCTAGTCCGGCATGAATTTCAGCCAGGAGGTTTCGCCCTTCCTCTTTGGAGATACACCTTTGAAGGACTCCGGTAGTGCTTTTCTTATAAAGCTCTCCCTCATGGACTTTGTAGGCTTTAGAGCGCCGTTGTCACAGCCCTAGAATTGCTTGACATTAGTTGCATTAAGGCATTCATGTCATCATGTTAATTTCCATGAAAATTGAAATGGGGATTTGTGAAACCCTCAGAATCATTTTGGAAATGACCTAAATAAAAATCGCTCCAAAAGGGTCCAAGAAAATGCTCATGTGGCCCTCTGAAAATATTGGGCAGAGATAACAACCTAACCAATATTTTTAGGATCCCATAAGTATTTATTTTGGGCATTTGGAATTAATACATTAAATATTTGCCTTGGATATATATTATATATATATAATATTGTCCAAAATTGTGCCCTTTTGTTGGGGAGCTCGGAATAATATAGTAAGCTCCTGCAAAAATTGGCATAATTAAATAAATTAGTTTGGTATTTTAAATAAATCAAAACACATGTCGAATATAGAAAATGAAGCAATTAATGGAAGAGAGAGAAGAGGCCTGTGCCACTCACACAGCTTACCTAGCGCCGAACCGCCCAGCCTCTTTTTTTCCCCTCCCCACGCTGGCCCCTCCAGCCCAGCCCAAAGAGCCTCCCTCCTCGTCTTCCCAGCCCAAGGGCAAGCGCGTGGCGTGGGCCGACGCGTGCACCGCCGCCAGCGCCACCTCCACCCTGCCTGCTTCACCCCGACGCCTGACGCCTCTCCGAGCGCCACGCGACCCCCTGACCCCCTCACTCTTCCCGCCCCTCTCCTCCTCTCTCTCGCTCTGCGCCTCGTGCCCGAGGGCCGCCGTCGCCACCCTTCGCCCGTAGTCACGGCCACCGGCCCTCCCTCGCCTCGCCGACGTGTCCATGGCCTCCGCCTAGCCCCTCTCCTCCCTCCTCACCGAGTTCCCCGACGCCGGAGCACCCCGAGGCGCCGCCCCCACCATTTCCCCCTCTCGGACCCGCCGGGTCGCCGTCGCCAAATTCACCGGCTCAGGTGCCCACCCGAGCTCACCGACGGCCTCCTAGCAACCACGGTGAGCCCCTGAGTCGATCCCCCCTCTTCCCCGACTCATTCTCCCCCTCTAGCTACCACTCCCACCGTGACCGAAACCCGCCGCCGCCTATGTCCGCCGCCGACGTGCCTCCGGCCACCTAATGGCCCGGCTGTCGTGCTCAAACTTCTCCCAGCGCCCGCAGAGGTCCCGTGGGTGCCTCGACAAGCCCCGGCCGCTGTGGCCTCGACCCAGCGTGCCCGAGCTCCGGCCGCCAAGCAGCTCGTCGCCGGCGTCGATCCCGGCCGCCCCGAGCTCTAACCTCCCCACCAAGAACTTCAGCGCGTCCCCAGCTCTCTGTAGGTACCCTTCCCGCCCCTTTTGGTGGCCGGAATGGCCATTTGCACTTGCGCCGCCGCGTCGGGTTCGCCGGCGGCTAAACGCCGGCGCCCACTGACCCGCTGACCGGCGTGGGTTGACCCACCGCCCGGTTTGACCTCCCCTCTCCCCACTGACATGCGGGCCCCGCCCGGCTAACTAAGTCAGGTTAGTGTTAATTAGGTTAGGTTAATTAGTTAGACGCTGACCAGTGGGTCCCAGCGTCAGGTTTGACCTGGACAGCGCCCCGTTGACCGCTGACGTCACACTGACGTCAGGCTGACACAATATATATTTTCTAGATTTATTTTAATTCAGTAAATTTCAGAAAATACTCTAAACTTCTAAAAATCATATAAATTCAACCGTAACTCGGATGGAAATAATTTATATATGAAAAATGATCAGAAAAATATGAAGAATCTGTTTATGCCATGATCATGCATGTTTGAACAAGTTAACATCACTGAATAGGATGAATCGTGATTAGGGTAATTTAAGAAATAGCATTTGGGGTTGGAGTTCAACCTTGTTTGAATTCCACTCCAACTAACTTGGATTACTATCGCATTAGGTGAATTCAGTACCTTAACATGATCATGCATCATATATGTGCATTGCATTGATTGTGTTCTCTCTTGTTTGCCGGTGTTTGTCCCCTCCCGGTAGACGATGTACCGACGATGATTATTCGATGACACCGATGAAGAACTATTATCTTCAGAAGTGCCAGACAAGCAAAACCCCCTTGTTCATTCCGATATAATCCCACTCTCTCGCTCCTGCTCTATTTTATTGCATTAGGACAACAACGACTCATGTGTTACTTGCTGCGGTAGCTGAACCCCTTGATCCTTTGCATGACTGTCATTCCACAAGAATTAGATGAAACCCACTAGCATGAGTAGGAGTTGTTTGAGCCCATGTTGTGCCTACTCATTTATGCTTGTTTGTCATGCCTGCTATGCTTAGAGTTGAGTCGGTCTGATTCATCGGGAATGAATTGGAATTGTTATGAACATGTCCTATTGTGTGTGAGCTAAGTGTGTGAACACGATTTGGTAAAAGGTAGCGGTGAGAGGCCATGTAGGAGTACATGGTGGGTTGTCTCATTGCAGCCGTCCTCGAGAACTGAGTTCTGTGTTTGTGATCCATGAAACAGTTACTACCACGCATTGGGATCCTTAATTGACCCTCTCGGCTTCTTGACCACCCTTGTCCTCGGTCAGGGAGTTGCAAGTAGTTTCGGTGTTTGTAGTATCTTTGGGGCCGCACGCAACGCTGACCTTAGGGGTGGGTTGTGTTGCGGTAGGCACTGTGGGTTGGTGTACCGAAGTGCCCGTTTGGTATCTCGGGAACCCTGCACACATCGTTCGGGGCTGTATGGGAAACCTCGGCGGACTCCTGCGGATGGAACCGAATAGGCGATAAACCTGGACTAGGGACTTGAGTGTTTAGGTAGGCCGTGGCCGACACCCACGTTGGGCTTCCGCTGAAGGTTGCGAGTACATGTCGTGTTAACGCGATAAGTGGTGAGCGTGTGTGAAGAAGTATACCCTGCAGGGTTAAATATGATCTATTCGAATAGCCGTGTCCACGGAGAAGGACTTCTGGGTTGCCTATATCAGTTCATAGACAAGTGAAAGTGGATACCCTAAAATGCGCAAGATAAGCGTGAGTGCTATGGATGGCGTTCTCGTAGGGAGACGGGAGCGGGTCCATAGTGGTGTATTGCCATGGTGAATATGTGGACTCGTAAGCGCCACCTCAAAAGAGTTACTTGCAATGTAGTTCGGGATAGCCACCGAGTCAAAGCTGGCTTGCTGCGGTCAAACTCCACCACCCCCTTTGATAATGATGCATATGTAGTTAGTTTCGATGTAAGTCTTGCTGAGTACAATTGTACTCACGTTTGCTTATTTTATGTTTTGCGAGAGACGTCGGCCTCGCTAGTAGTTCCACGTGGACTTTGACGTTTAGCTTGTTACCTCAGCTACGATCTTGTGCCTCGGCAGATCTGGTAGATAGTCGGGCTTCTCAGCCTTTTTCATTTATAGTTGTGCGTACTCGGACATGTTTAGCTTCCGCTTGTGCTTTGACTTGTATGCTCTCGAGTGTTGGGTCATGAGACCCATGTTTGTAATATCTCGCTCTTGGAGCCTAATGAATAATATCTGAGTCGAGAGTTATGTTGTGATGCCACGTCGTATTTACACATATTGAGCATATTGTGTGTATGTTTGAAATGCTTGGTATGTGTGGGATCCGACAAACTAGTTGTTTATCCTTGGCAGCCTCTCATATGGGGAAATGTAGTCTCGTGCCTCCGAGCGATAGTAGTCCGCTACAGCCGGTTCACGGAGTCCTGCTAGCCCAAAGACTACTGCTTGGACACTTGACTGGCGGCATGTGTCTCGCCGTTCCTATATGTCTGTTCCTTCGGGAAATGTCACGCGGTGTTATTCGAGTCCTGCCTAGCCTGCTACAGCCGGGATACCGGAGTCCTGTTAGCCAGTGCTACAGCCCGAATACATACGTTGATGACCGACATGCTCGATGTGATTCATGTATGCCTGTCCCCATGGGTTAGCGCCGCTTTGGGTTCACGACTAGCCATGTCGGCCCGGTTCTTGTCATATGGATGCTAGCGACACTATCATATACGTGAGCCAAAAGACATAAACGGTCCGGGCCATGGTAAGGCGACACCGTGGGAATACCGTGCGTGAGGCCGCAAAGTGATATGATGTGTTACCAGCTGGGTCGATGTGACTTAGGATCGGGTCCCTGACAGCGTTGGTATCGAGCTTTGACTGCTCAGAGGATTACCAAGCCAAACTGGTCGAAGTTGTGTCTAGAAATGCTTTAGCTATGTAAGGGAATTGATTGTGGAAGGGAACGTAAGGCTCTTTTTACTCCTTATACCTCATGACCTTCTGATCTGAGTCATCCTCTTCTCTTCTACGGGGTTTAAGAACTAGGCTTCTCATCTATCTATCAGGATGACGTGTTACTAATCCATAGACCTTTAAGATTGTTGGTTTTAATCCCCAGTTCAGTTCCTACTATTTCTGTATGATAACTGTTGGTCTCGGAATCTTGTTATGATGTTGTTGAGTGGTTATGCCACCATTTCTGCAGGATGTCTCAAATCATTTTGAGCATTTACAGCCGTATATCTGTCCGAGTCATCCAGGTCTCTAAATAGTCTGATGCATTTGCAAATTCTTTCCTTCCGTTCCCGATGACCTTTTGGTCAGAATAAGCACACTAATCGGTAAGTTGAGGTACTTTGTTGCCTCGACATATATGTTGGAACTATTATTATGACCCTAGGTGTTTAGGAAGTCACCTAGCAATTTAGCTATGCTTTTGTATCCCCAGTGTGATGATTCTGGCCATCATTTTCGAAAGCATCCCGTGATGCCGTTTAGTAGTAGGCATTCTACTCCTGGGTTCTGAACCCGAGATTCACCCTACTTCATGTTGTTAGTATTTGCTAGTGCCTTCAGGATATTAGTACCCTTTGTGATAGTCCTCGAAGTCCGTGGTATTCCCCTTCCTCCAAATACCATGAACTAATTATGGCGGAAGTTCTTTTGAACCAAAAGATCACAATAAGAGTGCTCTTGAGGAGTTCTCCATTCATAATTGTGAATCTGCCAATTCTACCTTTCTCGCATGGGTTATCCAGGAAGAAATGTTGAGCTTGCTCGACATACTAATCTGTGCATCTACAACTCAGAAAATTATAAGTTCCTTTGAGTTGCTCTCTTTAGTTGCATCCCGACCATCATCTATCAATTGATAGCCAAGGGTATGTGTGCATTTGTGTTCATCGATGCATTTTATCCTTGTGGTCCGTCAAGCCATTCTATTTCGGAATGACTAGGAGAAACAAACTCCAGTACCTCATCCATTTCTAGGATTGGGTCAAGGTAGTTGTATCCCGCAGATCAAAATGCCAATTCAGCTTTGATTCTGTTCTACCCTGAAGTATTGCCATCTTATGTCGAGAATGTCGTGGGAATTGCACAACCTCCTAGGAATTCTTGATGCAGTGATACTTCTCACCATCATCATTCAATCCTCGGTTCCGTGTTGCTGTAACCGGAATGCCGACAAGTGAGTTGTGATGTGTGAAATCAATACTCCGAGCAACTCATTGCTTGGTAGTGAATGGACAATATTCTCATTCTTATCGTGTTGGTTATTAAACCATCATCCTAAGATTGATCGTGCTACCTAGTCCTTATTTCTGGTGCACACTTCGATTGATGAGTTAGGGTTGTGTCAAGTCCTCACTCATTTGATCATTTCGTCTTGCCCTGAAAAGCAAGATTGTTCTCGAGCTTAGTAACATACGGTGGGTCGTGACTTTCCAAATATCTTCTTGGAAGTGTTACCGGTTGTTCCACGATTGTTATGTTGAGCTCGTGATCAAGTTGGTTCCCTGTGGACCACCCTTTCTCCAAGAATCTGTGTTGGATATCCCTGAGCTAGTTGGTTAAGCTAGACAATAACTTGGAGAGTTGGAAGATAAAAGCTTGCCTAACCTAGTTCGATCCAAAGGGATATTCTTGTGTAGTGTGTGTTGAAGAAGGATGATACCTTCATCGATTGGTCCTTGTGATCGAGCTGTTGGATCTATTGTCCTACCAATTCTTTGACTTGAGTATGGGCCATTGTCAAGTCAAATCAGAACCAACGATATTCGTAATGTTGTCTTACTCGTGGTTGATCCTTCGAGCATACACCATTACATCTTTTGGTCTGACCAATACTATCACGTGTTCACATGATGGTGGAAGTCCAGTGATATGGAAATTCCGATAAAGTTGCTGTTGAGCCCACCAGTAGCATTTTATCTCCCCCATGAGTCATGTTGAGCATCAACCTAGTATTGGAAACTTATGTAAGCATTTCTTCGTGTTTTGTTCATGAAGCATATGTTTGGATGAGAGTAGTGACTCCCTCTAGTTCATGTGCATCTGTAAGTTGCCGCCATGAACTTGAGAAAGGTTTGTTTTGCTTCCTGTGGAATCATCCCAAGTCCGTCACGCATGTGCGAAGTATTCTATGGTCTGATAGACCGATCATCTTCATCCCATATGGATTCCATAGCACACCAAGCCACTAACTGATTTGCACAAGGAGAAGAAGTTTCTTCATAAGAGCTAGTCATATGACTTATGTTAAACTCCGATATCCTCGTTGATGGTTCCCAACCTGAACTCGGTAGTGTTTTATTATAAGACTACCATGTGGTCATGCTTGTCTGGGACAACGTGTTCACCTGTTTGTAGCAAAACCAGCTCATATTTTGGAGCTTGCTACCTTAGTTCACTTCCCGAGAATCTCGCAACATTATCTCGTCAAATTGTGTTGCAACCCTTCCTATCAGACATGATAAGTCTGAAATATCCTAACACCAACCAGATCCGAATCTCAGGCGGATATGATGGTTGGAACATTCCAACAGTTGCATTTCGTTCCCAGCTTGTACCCCATTGTGCCAATTTCTATGGGCTGCCTTCTTAGTAGTTTCTGTTCAAGATCATCCTCAAAAGTGGACTTACCATGGGTCCCCCCCCCCACCTTCGATGATAAGCAAATCATCCATTGCGTTGTCTTCAACAAGGTAGTCCACATCATCCATTCTAGTCCGGGTGTACTATTCCTTTGCACTCCGTCAAACGATCGTTGTGATTGCCTTAGGCTGGTATGGAGAGTCTCAATGATCTCTAATTCAAAAGTAATTCTTTTTGCCACTTAAGGGAATAGTTCCTTGCGCCACCTTTCTCGAGGTGTCCCGTTACAGGATCATGGTGAATATTTCCTCGCCACCATGATACCATCCACCATCTTCCTAAAAGCGTGGAATTGTTGCCACTAATCAAACTTCGTTGTTGTTCTTCCATTCCTCTCGATGCATTTTGTGTCTCAACTCGAGATGTGTCACCATCTCAGTCCGTGAGTCGATCATGTCTACTTGATCTTCATGAAGGTCGAATCATGTAGGGTTTTCCCCTTCCTTCTGTTGTCGTGTTGGGTGAAGCTCTCGAAGACGCCAAGACCAAGAAGATGGAGTGAACCAACATCTTCGAGAAGGCAATTGGATCATGGAATTGTAATAGTTTGTGACCTCCTTTTCCTCTTACTCACGCCTTGAATCTCGGTGAGATTCTTGTTTAGTGGGGTGAGTTGTCACAGCCCTAGAATTGCTTGACATTAGTTGCATTAAGGCATTCATGTCATCATGTTAATTTCCATGAAAATTGAAATGGGGATTTGTGAAACCCTCAGAATCATTTTGGAAATGACCTAAATAAAAATCGCCCAAAAGGGTCCAAGAAAATGCTCATGTGGCCCTCTGAAAATATTGGGCAGAGATAACAACCTAACCAATATTTTAGGATCCCATAAGTATTTATTTTGGGCATTTGGAATTAATACATTAAATATTTGCCTTGGATATATATTATTATATATATATAATATTGTCCAAAATTGTGCCCTTTTGTTGGGGAGCTCGGAATAATATAGTAAGCTCTCGCAAAATTGGCATAATTAAATAAATTAGTTTGGTATTTTAAATAAATCAAAACACATGTCGAATATAGAAAATGAAGCAATTAATGGAAGAGAGAGAAGAGGCCGGGCCACTCACGGCTTACCTAGCGCCAACCGCCCAGACCTCTCTTTTTCTCCCCTCCCCACGCTGGCCCACTCCGGTGCCCAGCCCAAACAGCCTCCCCCCTCTCGTTGTCTTCCCAGCGGTGGGCAGCAGCGTGGCCGACGCGTGCACCGCCGCGCCGCGCCACCTCCACCCTGCTTGCTTCACCCCGACGCCCTGGACGCCTCTCCGAGCGCCACGCGACCCCCCTGGACCCCCCTCACTCTTCCTGCACCCCTCTCCCCTCCTCTCTCTCGCTCTGCGCCTCGTGCCCGAGGGCCGCCGTCGCCACCGCTCGCCGTAGTCACGGCCACTGCCCTCCTCGCCTCGCCGACGTGTCCATGGCCTCCGCTTAGCCCCTCCTCCTCCTCACCGAAGTTCCTCGACGCCGAGCACCCCGAGGCGCCGCCCCACCATTTCCCCTCTCGGACCCGCCTGGTCGCCGCCGTAAATTCACGGCTCGGTGCCCACCCGAGCTCACCGACGGCCTCCTAGCAACCACGGTGAGCCCCCGAGTCGATCCCCCCTCTTCCCCGACTCATTCTCCCCCTCTAGCTACCACTCCCACCGTGACCGAAACCCGCCGCCGCCTATGTCCGCCGCCGACGTGCCTCCGGCCACCTAATGGCCCGGCTGTCGTGCTCAAACTTCTCCCCGCGCCGCGTAGGTCCCGTAGGTGCCTCGCACAAGCCCCCCCCCCCGGCCGCTGTGGCCTCGACCCCGAGCGTGCCCGAGCTCCGGCCGCCGCGCAGCTCGTCGCGGGGTCGATCCCGGCCGCCCGAGCTCTAACCTCCCCACCAAGAACTTCGCGTCCCCGGCTCTGTCAGAGGTACCCTTCCGCCTTTTGGTGGCGGAATGGCCATTGCACTTGCGCCGCTGCCTGGTTCGGCCTGGCGGCTAAACGCGGCGCCCATCGACTACTGACGGCGTGGGTTGACCCACCGCCGGTTTGACCTCCCTCTCCCCATCGACATGCGGGCCCCGCCTGCTAACTAAGTCGAGTTAGTGTTAATTAGGTTAGGTTAATTAGTTAGACGCTGACGGTGGGTCCCAGCGTCAGTTTGACCTGGACAGCGCCCGTTGACCGCTGACGTCACTGCGACGTCAGTGACACAATATATATTTTCTAGATTTATTTTAATTCAGTAAATTTCAGAAAATACTCTAAACTTCTAAAATCATATAAATTCAACCGTAACTCGGATGGAAATAATTTATATATGAAAATGATCAGAAAAATATGAAGAATCTGTTTATGCCATGATCATGCATGTTTGAACAAGTTAACATCACTGAATAGGATGAATCATGATTAGGTAATTTAAGAAATAGCATTTGGGGTTGGAGTTCAACCTTGTTTGAATTCCACTCCAACTAACTTGGATTACTATCGCATTAGGTGAATTCAGTACCTTAACATGATCATGCATCATATATGTGCATTGCATTGATTGTGTTCTCTCTTGTTTGCGGTGTTTGTCCCTCCCGGTGAGCGATGTACCGACGATGATTATTCGATGACACCGATGAAGAACTATTATCTTGAAGTGCCGTGCAAGCAAAACCCCTTGTTCATTCCGATATAATCCCACTCTCTCGCTCCTGCTCTATTTTATTGCATTAGGACAACAACGACTCATGTGTTACTTGCTGCGGTAGCTGAACCCTTGATCCTTTGCATGACCTGTCATTCCACAAGAATTAGATGAAACCCACTAGCATGAGTAGGAGTTGTTTGAGCCCATGTTGTGCCTACTCATTTATGCTTGTTTGTCATGCCTGCCATCTGCTTAGAGTTGAGTCGGTCCGATTCATCGGGAATGAATTGGAATTGTTATGAACATGTCCTATTGTGTGTGAGCTAAGTGTGTGAACACGATTTGGTAAAGGTAGCGGTGAGAGGCCATGTAGGAGTACATGGTGGGTTGTCTCATTGCAGCCGTCCTCAGAACTGAGTTCTGTGTTTGTGATCCATGAAACAGTTACTACCACGCATTGGGATCCTTAATTGACCCTCTCGGCTTCTTGACCACCCTTGTCCTCGGTCCGGAGTTGCAAGTAGTTTCGTGTTTGTAGTATGTTGGGGCGCACGCAACGCTGACCTTAGGGGTGGGTTGTGTTGCGGTAGGCACCGTGGCCCGGTGTACCGAGTGCCCGTTTGGTATCTCGGGAACCCTGCACACATCGTTCGGGGCTGTATGGGAAACCTCGGCCGGACTCCCTGCGGATGGAACCCGAATAGGCGATAAACCTGGACTAGGGACTTGAGTGTTTAGGTAGGCCGTGGCCGACACCCACGTTGGGCTTCCGCTTGAAGGTTGCCGAGTACATGTCGTGTAAACGACGATAAGTGGTGAGAGCGTGTGTGAAGAAGTATACCCCTGCAGGGTTAAATATGATCTATTCGAATAGCCGTGTCCACGGAGAAGGACTTCTGGGTTGCCTATATCAGTTCATAGACAAGTGAAAGTGGATACCCTAAAATGCGCAAGATAAGCGTGAGTGCTATGGATGGCGTTCTCGTAGGGAGACGAGAGCGGGTCCATAGTGGTGTATTGCCATGGTGAATATGTGGACTCGTGTGCGCCACCTCAAAAGAGTTACTTGCAGTCGTAGTTCAGGATAGCCACCGAGTCAAAGCTGGCTTGCTGCAGTCAAACTCCACCACCCCCCTTTGATAATGATGCATATGTAGTTAGTTCTGATATAAGTCTTGCTGAGTACAATTGTACTCACGTTTGCTTATTTTATGTTTTGCAGAGAGACGTCAGTCTCGCTAGTAGTTCCACGTGGACTTCGACGTTTAGCTTGTTACCTCAGCTACGATCTTGTGCCCTCGGCAGATCTCGGTAGATAGTCGGGCTTCTCAGCCTTTTTCATTTATAGTTATGCGTACTCGGACATGTTTAACTTCCGCTTGTGCTTTGACTTGTATGTTTCGAGTGTTGGGTCATGAGACCCATGTTTGTAATATCTCGCTCTTGAGCCTAATGAATAATATCTGAGTCGAGAGTTATGTTGTGATGCCACGTCGTATTTACACATATTGAGCATATTGTGTGTATGTTTGAAATGCTTGGTATGTGTGGGATCCGACAAACTAGTTGTTTATCCTTGGCAGCCTCTCATATGGGGAAATGTAGTCTCGTGCCTCCGAGCGATAGTAGTCCGCTTCTGCCCGGTTCACCGAGTCCTCGCTAGCCCAGACACTCTTGCTTGGACACTTGATGGCGGCATGTGTCTCACTTCGTTCCTATGTCTGTCCTTCGGGAAATGTCACGCGGTGTTATTCGAGTCCTGCCTAGCCTGCTACAGCCGGGATACCGGAGTCCTGTTAGCCAGTGCTACAGCCCGAATACATACGTTGATGACCGACATGCTCGATGTGATTCATGTATGCCTGTCCCCATGGGTTAGCGCGCTTTGGGTTCACGACTAGCCATGTCGGCCCGGTTCTTTGTCATATGGATGCTAGCGACACTATCATATACGTGAGCCAAAAGACGCAAACGGTCCCGGGCCATGGTAAGGCGACACCCGTGGGAATACCGTGCGTGAGGCCGCAAAGTGATATGATGTGTTACCAGCTGGGTCGATGTGACTTAGGATCGGGGTCCTGACAGCCGTACTATTCAGCGAGCCTCATTTTGGTCTTCGGGGAGTTCCTGCCTCGTTAGGTAGGCTAGGAATGGTTCCGTCCACGGGGCGATAACCGCCATTATTTCGTGAGCAGAGGGTGTTATCTCGAGGGCGGAGCCTCCGGTTGTGTCAGGGTGTTTGGCGTCAGGCGGTGCGGTTGGGCCTGGATTGTTATTGCCGGACTCCCCTTCCCATAGTACGGATGGCTTGAACAGCCATTCCAAAAAGATATTGGGTGGGACGGCATCGCGTTTTGCACCGATGCGGGCCAATATATCTGCCGCCTGGTTGTTATCCCGGGCTATGTGATGAAATTCGAGCCCTTCGAACCATGCTGACATTTTTAGGACCGCATTGCGGTATGCTGCCATTTTCGGATCTTTGGCATCAAAGTCCCTGTTTATTTGAGATATTGCAAGGTTGAATCTCGCACCTCTAGGCTTTGAACGCCCATGGAGATCGCCATCCGGAGGCGTGCGAAGGGCCTCAGATTCGCTGCGTTGTTGGAGTCCGTATACATTATCTGAAGGGCGATTGGACTGTGTCCCTGGTTGGGGACGTCAGGACGACGCCAGCCCCCAGGCCAGCCAACATTCTGGAGCCGTCGAAGTGCATGATCCAATTGGAGTATGCGCCGTACTCTTTAGGGAGTTCGGCTTCGGTCCATTCGGCCACGAAGTCGGCCAAAACATGCGACTTAATAGCTCGTCGTGGATTATAAGTTATGTCGAATGGGAGGAGCTCTATGGCCCATTTAGCAATCCGGCCCATCGCGTCACGGTTGTTTATAATGTCATTAAGAGGTACTTCGGAGGCTACCGTTATCGAACACTCTTGAAAGTAGTGTCGCAGCTTCCGGGATGCCATGAACACCGCGTATGCTATCTTTTGATAGTGTGGGTACCATGTCTTGCATGGGGTTAGGACAGTGGACACATAATAAACCGGTTTTTGAACAGGGAACCGGTGTCCGTCCGTTTCTCGTTCGACAACGAGCACCGCGCTGACAACTTGATGTGTTGCGTCGATATATAATAGCATTGGTTCGCCCACATTGGGCGCGGCCAGGACCGGATTTGTTGCCAAAATGGCCTTTATTTCTTCGAGTCCGGCCGTGGCGGCATCCATCCACTCGAAGTGTTCGGTGCGGCAGAGGAGGCGGTAAAAGGGTAACGCTTTTTCCCCCAATCGGGAAATAAAGCGGCTTAGAGCCGCTACGCATCCTGTCAATTTTTGTATTTGTTTGAGGTCTTTTGGAATATCCAATTGTGATAGAGCTGGGATCTTGGCTGGGTTTGCTTCAATTCCTCTACGGACACAATGAAGCCCAGGAGCTTTCCGGCTGGAACGCCGAAGACGCATTTTTCTGGATTGAGCTTGATGTCATATTTTCGAAGATTGTCGAATGTGAGCCTCAAGTCGTCTACTAGAGTTTCGACGTGCTTAGTTTTGACGACCACGTCATCTACATATGCTTCCACCGCTTTGCCGATCTGGTTTGCGGATATGTACGAATCATGGGCTGATATGTTGCGCGGCGTTTTGAGCCCAAAAGGCATTGTGTTGAAGCGAGCGGGCCGTATGGAGTGATGAATGCTGTTGCAGCTTGGTGCGGCTCGCCATCTTGATTTGGTGGTAGTCGGAGTACGCGTCAAGGAAGCACAATGAGTCGTGGTCCTGCTGAAGCGCCAATGATTTGATCAATTCGAGGAGGAAGGGATCCTTTGGGCAAGCCTTATTAAGGTCTTTGAAATCAACACATAGGCGCCAGGATTTATCCTTCTTTGGTACCATCACCAGGTTCGCTAGCCAGTCCGGATGTTTTATATCTCTGATGAATCCGGCCTCCAAAAGATTGGATAGCTCCTCTCCCATGGCATGTCTCTTGGGTTCGGAAAAGCGCCGAAGAGCCTGTTTGTCTGGCTTGAATCCTTTTAGGATATTTAGGCTGTGCTCGGCCAACTGACGTGGGATTCCTGGCATGTCGAAGGGTGCAGCAAAGATGTCCCGATTTTCTTGTAGAAATTCTCGTAGTCTGGCGTCTACATCAGGGTTTAATTGTGCCCCAATGGAGGCCGTCTTTGCAGGGTCCGTTGGGTGGACTTGGAATTTGACTATTTCATCCGCTGGTTTAAAAGAGGTGGACTTGGATCTTTTATCAAGTATCACATCGTCCCTCTTCACCGTGGATTGCATCGCGGTGAGTTCTTCGGCCGCTAGGGCTTCGGATAGTGCCTCGAGGGCTAGTGCGGCTGTCTTGTTTTCGGCGCGGAGTACTATGTTCGGATCACTAGAGAGAGTGATGATTCCGTTAGGTCCGGGCATTTTAAGCTTCATGTACCCGTAATGGGGTATAGCTTGAAAAATTGTGAATGCCTCTCGTCCTAATAAAGCATGTTATCCGCTGTTGAACGGGGCCACTTGAAAGGTGACCTCCTCGGACCTGTAATTGTCCTGCGAGCCGAACACTACGTCCAGTGTAATTTTTCCTGTGCAGCATGCTTCCCGGCTAGGGATTATTCCTCTAAAGGTTGTGCTGCTTCGCTCAATGCGGTTCCAGTCTATTTCCATTTTTTGGAGGTTTCCTCATAGATGAGGTTTAGTCCCTGCCGCCATCCATGAGTACCTTAGTAAGGCGTAAAGCCGCCCACTATCGGACCGAGGACCAATGCGGTGGTGCCCGGCAGTTCGAATTTAGGTTCATCATTGGCATTAAAGGTAATAGCCGTGTCCTCCATGGATTTGTTGTTGCTACTTGGTAGACTTGGCAAGGTTATGGAGTGTTTGTTTTCGCATGTTATTTGATGCGAAAGTCTTGAAGACTATTAACACCATCTTTGGTGTTCTTTGGGCTGGGATTCGAGCTAGAAGCTCTTCGCCACTTTTGGCCACTGCCGTAGTATCCAACATGCTCAAGGCTATGAGTTGGAGTGGCGCCCTCTGTGCTATGAATTTTGCAGGGTCCGTTTAGCCAACCCTCCAGTACGGTTCCGTACCCTTTAGGGGATTTTGGTTTTTTGGTATTCAACCCAGGTGCTTGATAATGATGCACCCTTTTGTTCCGGACTAGGGATGTATTCGGGGCCGGATTATCCCAAAATTTACTTTCGGTTGTCCAGGCGCTCTCCATCGCACAGTACTTTTGTACTATGGTCACCAAGTCAGCAAAGCGTGTAATTTCGCGACGACTTATGGCATTTAAGATGCCCTTGTCCGTGCAATTATTGCAGAAAATTGGGATTGCGTCCTCCTCTCGGCAGTCCTTTATCCTGTTTAAAACCAGGAGGAATCTGGCCCAGTAATGATGTACTGTTTCAACGGGCTCTTGCCGAATTCGAGAGAGATTGCTCATGTTTGGGTGGCGGGTGGCACTAAATTGAACCCGCCCAATTTAGGGCTCAAGGGCAGGAAGTTTCGAACTCGGAAGTTTGGATTTTTGAGTGCTATCCAATGAGTCCGACCCCGCCGACTTTAAGTTCGTGGCTTGATCAACATCCGCCCCTCCGCAGGAATCCGGCATGGAGGGATCGGGAACCGGACGTAGCTAGTCCTTAAGATAGAAGAAGAGTCGCCGCCTTTGCTCCTCTATCACAGCAACATGATGGGTAGCACCGGGAGAGTTGATCTCTCTGAGATCGGTTTTAGGCCCGATCCGGTCGTAGTCTATAGCGACTCCCAGGGCCGCGATGCGATCCAAGAGCTCTTTTATGGAGGAGAGCTCGATCGGATCTAACTGTTCGGCAAGTTTCGAATCAACATGGAGATTGGTTTCGATGACTCGAGAGGTCATCGTCGGTGCGGCGGCCGAACTAGCGGTCATGAGAAAACCGCCTAGCCGAAGAGTCTGACTAGTGGCCAAGGCTTCTTTGGCGATGGTGTCGTCTTTAAAGACGAGATGAGGCATCCTACCTGATGGCGACGGCACAGCGGAACTCTCAATGAAAGCACCAATGTCGGTGTCAAAACCGACGGATCTCGGGTAGGGGGTCCCGAACTGTGCGTCTAGGCGGATGGTAACAGGAGACAAGGGACACGATGTTTTTACCCAGATTCGGGCCCTCTCGATGGAGGTAATACCCTACTCCTGCTTGATTAATATTGATGATATGGGTAGTACAAGAGTAGATCTACCACGAGATCAAGGAGGCTAAACCCTAGAAGCTAGCCTATGGTATGATTGTTGTTGTGTCCTACGGACTAAAACCCTCCGGTTTATATAGACACCGGATAGGTTAGGGTTACACAGAGTCGGTTACCATGGTAGGAGATCTACATATCCGTATCGCCAAGCTTGCCTTCCACGCCAAGGAAAGTCCCTTTCGAACACGGGACGAAGTCTTCAATCTTGTATCTTCATAGTCTTGGAGTCCGGACGTGACGATAGTCCGGCTATCCAGACACCCCCTAATCCGGGACTCCCTCACCCGTCGTGTGGCCCTGTGGTGGCCTGAGGAGGAAGTCGGTAGCAGAAAGGTGGTGCTCCTGACGCTGCTGTATCCAGAAGCTCTGCAACGCGCTCCAGCAGTGCATCCTGGCCGCTCTCCATCAGTCTGCATCACAGGAGCTCCCTCTCCACCGTGAGTGCCGCCCACATGTTTGCTTGCTCCCGCCGCGAGTGATGCACCGTTGCTGCAGCTTGGCTCGCTGCTCTTGCAGCGGCTCATACTTGCTGTGGGGTAAGGGCGGACGACGCCTGGCCGCGCCGCCCGCGCCCGACAGAGTTTGGCGGTGCTCGTGCCGCCTGGAGCGTGGGGTCGAGGTCTTCATGGGCAGGCGATGCTACCTGGGCTGGCCAGGCTGCCCAGCAGTCGGAGCCGGCCCTTGGGTCGGACATCATGGATGCGGAGCGTCGGCGAGCCGGCTGGCGGAGAAAGAGCTCCGGCGCACCCCTACCTGGCGCGCCAAATGTTAGATGTGGGGTTCTGGTAAACCCTTAAGGTTCGAACACTGGGGTGCGCGTGAAGCCTTTCCCTCCTACCGATCTACGCCCTAGCTTGCTAATATCTCGTAGATGAACTCGACGGACTCGCAACACAGAAAGACACGAGATTTATATTGGTTCGGGCCACCATTGTGGTGTAATACCCTATTCCAGTGTGGTGGTGGTGGATTGCCTCTTGGGCTGATGATGAACAGTTACAAGGGAAGAAAAGCCTCCTGAGGTTGAGGCGTTCCTGTGCTTGGTGTCTTTGCGGGTGAGAGCTGGGTGAATTGCTCGATGCCAACTACTGTGGTGGCTAGACCTATTTATAGAGGCCCTGGTCCTCCTCCCAAATATTGAGCGGGAAGGGAGCCAACAACGGCGGGCAAATTTGAAGGGGGACAGCTAGTACAAGTTATCCTGACAAAAGTGGTCTTCGCCTACGAAAAGCTCTGGTGGTGACACCGTCTTGGGCTCCATGAAGACCTCCGTCTTGCCTTCCTCCTGGTCTTGGGCTCGTTGCACCGATATGGAAACCTTTGCCTGATGCCTCGGCACTCCTCGCCTGCGCTGGCTTCCTTAGCACCAAAGAGGAAACAAGGACGCTGCGCGCGCTGGCACCCGCCATGTATCGTTCGTCATGGCTCACGTCACGACAGCCTCGTGAGGTTTGCCCCACCTTGATATCTCTGCTCCTCGTGAGCCTGCCTGGCTTGGCCGCTCCTGAGGAGGTCTTGCGTCGTCCGCTTCGCGAGGCTTGGTCCCTCGCGAAGGTCTTGGATGCCTTGTTGATGAAGATGGGCCGTACGACCCGCTAACTTAGCCACGCAGCGGGCCGCAGGCAGGCAAGTCTGGGGACCCCCGTTCCTAGAACGCCAACAATGATGTGTACATTTACCACACACACACAATTTCTTTCGCTTGTGTCTTTTTTGTGTAGGTACCCATGAATACTTATCAACCTCGCAATCCCACGAGTTGACAAAACGAGCTCTAGAGAGCAACTATGATTTGGGATCCCATGGATTGCCTTTCCCACCGCTCTCTTCATGCGAAGTCTCCGCACATTCATTCTACATGGCCCTCACTTGGCTATGGGTTATTGTCCATTATATATTATATGCCCATCTTGCCATGTTCACTTTGCATGACATGCTTATTCATATGCCTTTACCATGCATTTGTGACCCATGCTTTGCATTACACATGATGATTGATTCTCATACTTGTATGTGTATTTGCAAGCTTGGTGGAGATATCACGTGTTATTGCCATGTTTGCTTTGTGCCCCATGCCTATGATGATAATATGATCTTTCTTTGTGTTTGTGCTTTCGATATGTCATGCGCATTATCTTTGCCTATTATTTGCTCACATGACATGATTGCCATGATTTCCTCTAGTGTGTTGCATCTTTGCTCCACTAGTTTGCACGACTTGATTACTATGCTTGCCTATGTTGCATCACCAATGATTCATACTTGCTCCTTTCATGCGGTTGATGACAACCATTTACATGCTTTGCACATGATTGTTATTGCATCTTGTCATATATATCCATGTGTTTCCACTCTAATGTTAGACGATTTGCCATGTATTGAGTGCAACAATGATTCTACTCTTGCTCATGAGATTGCCCCCATAGCATTCTCACATATATTTGGAGATTGTGACATATTTCTTGTGAAGCATGCTTGGCTTACCTCTTTGCACCATATACCTAGTGCCATGAATATTGCCATTGTTGCATCATATTATTCATGCACTTGTGCTTCTAATGGTTATGTGCAAGAGAAGAGAACCGTCGTGATGGATGATGTGTTTATCTACCATGCGCATACATTCTTTGTGTTGTTGTGTGCATGTGTAGGATACTTGGACTTCGTCTCGACTTCCACTTCACATGAGTTGACCATTCGAGCTCTTGAGAGCGAACCACCTTCGATCACGACTATTCTACATCGCACTTTCTTGTGCTTTGGCATTGTGAAGGACGCACAAGGACATGCTTTCAAGGTGATATCCTTCTCTTTCGAGAACCCCCAAACCATGAGCATGGATATTACGGATCATACTACTTGTGTTGCTTTCCCCATGAGACTTTTTCATCTTGGACCACTTGATTGCACACATGTTAGAGATCTCGCTTCGACTTGTCATTTTCACCGTTCCATGCATCATGATATATATGCCTTGTGTGTTGCATCCAATTCTTGGATTACTTGCTCCTATCATATGTTTGGTTGTAACAATGTCATTTCTTCACATATGCCATGTCCCATTGCTTGTCACATGATTGACTTGATTGCCTCACACATGATGAACAATTGCTCTTTCTATTGTGTTGAGTGCCATACGATATTCACTACACCCCATGCACATTATGATTGGATTTGTCTTGCACTTGACCCATGTGTTTAGACATCTCATTTCCTTTGGTGTTGTGAATGATTCCTATGCCTACCATAGACCTTTCATTGAGTGCTTTATGCATGATTTCTATGACCTTCAGGTAGATGCTTATTCAATTGTCAAACATATTTGCATCTCTACCTCCCATTTCCATACTAGTTTCCATGATATCTTTGCTTGTGCTCAATTCATATGCTTACATGCCATGTCACAATCCTTTGTCACACCATATGCTCTGCTTGATGACGACACTTATTGGGTGAATTACCTCTTGAATGCTTGGTTTTGCACTAACGCTAACCACATTTGTTTTTCCAAGTGTTTGTTGTTCTTGATCCCTTTGAAGGAATCACTACACGGTGCGACATTGGAGAGTGCCCATTTCGAGCTTCAAGATGACAAGTACTTGGTGAGCGTCCACTCCTACACGGCGACGCCATCTCTTTCCCATGGTGATTTGTATTTCGATCCGAGGTCAGATCTTTCCCAAGGGGGAGCGGATGATGCGGAGCATCCTACGGACATCACCATGTCAAGAGTCCATTTGGCAAGTGACACGTGCGACATCTACTTCACATACACAAAGGTGAATCATCTCCTTTACACGTGCTCACTTGACCCTCTCGAGGATGGTATACTACTTGACACTCCTCCCGTGTGCATGCATAGGTATTGTCGGAACTTCACGGATGTCGAGGAGGAGTGCAAGCGCCAAGGAATGACTACACCATCCGCGAGGGAAGCATGGAAGAGAAGACGGAAGAAAGGAGAAGAAGAAGACGAAGCGGCTGCTGGAGCCAGCCGGACATCCGGACCGCCGTCCGGATCATCCGGACCCTTCCCCGGATCATCCGGCTAACTGCGCCGTAGACACCCGAAGGCTTCCACTGAAGCCGGATCATCCGGGACTCCGTCCGGATCATCCGGACCCCCGACGCCCGGATCATACGGGACCCCGTCCGGATCATCCGGCCTTGGCTGTGTGCATGACTTGGGCCGAGGCCCGTGTACCCATTCGCCCACTCACTTACCCCTTCGCCCCTTGGGATATAAATAGACATCCTCCACCTCATTTCTAGGGTTAGAAAAGTGATAGCTCATTTGATAGAGAGCTTTGCTCCTTGTACCACTCTACTCTTGAGAGAGAGAGAGAGAGAGAGAGAGAGAGAGAGAGAGAGACCACCACTCCCATGGAGTTCAAGACCTTCATGTGAGAAGATCCTGCGGGATATATCGATCAAGAATCCCTCTTGGGCGGCCCCTTCAAGACCTCCTCATGGAGATGAAGTTTACCTTGTATCTTTCCCTTTGTTGTTCATATATCTTGTGGATCTTGTGTGTTTGATTACCTAGTGGATGTGTGATTGGACTTGTTCTTGAGTGTTTCCCCTTGTGTTTTCCCTCGTTTCCCCCTTGTGTTCTTCGTGTTCTTGGACGGGATCCGCTCCTTTCATGAAAGATCGGCTGTATGGAGTTCCACTCCACATCATCTTGGATCAGAGCAAGGTTGATCACGAATTTGGAGCCCCTACCCCTCTTTTTCTAGCCTTCTTTTGCTTGATTTCGTCCTAAATTCGAAAATCCCCACCAAAAATAGCCCCATTTTTTTTGTGATTTGTGAGTTTTGATGATGTTTTGTTGATTTTGATCCATGGATTTGCTTGGTTTCGAGTGGATCTTGCATCTCCCCAAGTTTCCCCACCTTCCATCCACGAAATCTCCTCAATTTTGCCCCAAGCATTCCTCATTTCCGCCCAAAAAATCATCCCCGAGAGAAAATCCCGAGCAGTTTGACCTGCCCGGATCATCCGGACCTTCTCCCGGATCATCCGGACATCCCCCGGATCAGCTGGACGCCCCCCAGACGTTCGGATAACCCACGCCCCCGAATACCCGAACGGGAGCTGACGAACAGGCCGTTAATAGGTTTTTCGTGGGCCGGCCCGTTACCTTTTGACCAATTCAAATGGGCCGGCCTTTTCACCGAAATGGGCCTCTGTTTGGCCATGCCACGTGTCGACGTATCATAGGCGCCTCCTGTCCAATGAGCTGTCCAAAAGTTGAGCCGACACGTGTTTCCTCCGGCCAATGAGAATTTTACACGTGGAAAATTCCCATTGGTCCGGGTTGTTAATGGGTTATCGGGTCCAAAACCGGACCCGATAGCTTAACGGCATCCTGTTACGGTGGATGCAACGTGTCGGTCACATTTGACGTAAGCACTTCTATGACGCACAATTTATCGTCATGGAAATGGACACTTCCGCGATGATAATTTTGGAAATGTCATGGAACACTTCTACGACAGCACAGGTATGACTATCTTCATTCTTTCATAAATTTGCCATGGATGTACATGCATGACAGAAAACGTGACCTACTGTGACAAACACGTATCATCACGAAAGTGTCTTTTTTTTGTAGTGGTGGGTTGCTCTCAAATAACAAAAGTCGTGAACTAACTCTGAGCAGACCCAATTTATGGTGTAGGGGGTGGGCTATTTATAGCCAGGAGGCAACCCGACCTGATTTGTCCAAAATGACCCTGGGTCACTAAGGAACTGACAGGTGTCCAACGGTCAGATTTGAAACACATGCGGTGTCGGTGTCAAAACCGGCGGATCTCGGGTAGGGGGTCCCGAGCTGTGCGTCTAAGGTTGATGGTAACATGAGACAGGGGACATGATGTTTACCCAGGTATGGGCCCTCTCTGTGGAGGTAATACCCTACTTCTTGCTTGATTGATCTTGATGAATATGAGTATTACAAGAGTTGATCTACCACGAGATCGTAATGGCTAAAACCCTGGAAGTCGAGCCTGTATGATTGTGATTTCCTCTACGGACTAAACCCTCCAGTTTATATAGACATCGGAGGGGACTAGGGTTGTACAAAGTCGGTTATAGAGAAAGTAATCTTCATATCCGAACGCCAAGCTTGCCATCCACGCCAAGGAGAGTCCCATCCGGACGCGGGAGAGAGTCTTCGGTCTCGTATCTTCACAGCCCAACAGTTCGACCCACATCACATGGGACGGATGCCTGAGGACCCCCTAATATAGGACTCCCTCAGTAGCCCCCGAACCAGGCTTTCAATGACGATGTGTCCGGCGCGCAGATTGTCTTCGGCATTGCAAGGCGGGTTCCTCTTCCGATGACTTCGTAGCACCTGATTTCAAAGAGCTGTATTCGGCCTTCCAATTAATATCGTACCCATCGGCTTATGTGCATCCATGGCTTCAGCTTCCTCGAGTCGAGCGAATACGAGAGGTCAGGGTATTTTGCACATAACACCCCGCCATGTAAGGAAGACGTCTATTTAAAGAGACTGGATCTCAGATCCATTCCACACCAAGCGGAAAATCCTCAGAGCTTGCTAGGAGAAACCACTCCAACATGGCTAGCGCTCCCAGTTCTTCCTCCCGCCCCAACGGCTCCAAAAAGGCGATTGGGAAAGATGTTCCATATCCCATGATCAGTTGGTGAAGCTGCAAACACAGGGATTTTTTCCCCCACGGATCTAGGCCCCGTTCGGGCAGGGTTGACTTCCTTCAACAGCGGGGCTCAGGCTGAGAATTTCCCCAATCCATCCAGGGGGAACGAGTGTGCTTCGTTCCCTATTTTCTAAGGGGCATCAGATTTCCAATCCACCCTTTCCTCCGAGGACTTCAGGAGTATTACGGCCTCCAACTGCACAATTTCACTCCCGCCTCCATCCTGCACATCGTGGGTTACGTTGCTCTTTGTGAGCTATTCCTGGGTTGTGAGGCCCATTTTGAGTTATGGAGGAAACTATTCTGCCTCGTCCCTCGAAACCAAGAGGGATCGATATTAGAAGTGGGCGGTGCCGAGGTATGGCGCATAGCTGGGACCGGATACCTGGCCGGCACGCCGAAGAAGGCGTACGAAGAGTGGCCTTCGAATGGTTCTATACTGAGGACATCACTCTCCCTGACCCAGTCTGAATGGGTCTTCCAGAATTTTCAAGCGCCCCGTTGAAGAAATGCCACAGCTGGCGCCCTCAGAGCCTCGAGGAGGAAGATAGCACGGAAGTCCGCCAAATTATGGGCAAGATAAAGACGCTCGCCCAGTCCGTATTATCAATAATCGAGGTAATGGCCAAATTATGGGTTCAGCCGCTCCAATATAGGGGGCTCCCTATGTGGCAGTTCAACGGGGAAGATGATGCCTCAAGCTGTGGATGAAAGGGTCCGGATTCCCTCACGGCCATGGCCGCTATACTGGCCGATCTGTATAAAGGTGAGAAAGAGGAGTTCGCTTGTCTCAAGCGCTGAGAGGGATTTTCCATGTACAATCCTCCCAGCTGGGTGAGTTTTAGTCCCACCACCTTACTCAGTCCTTTCCCTCAGTCACTTTTAATTGATACGATCCGTCCATTTGTAACAGGAATGGAGAAAGGTCATCGCGGGGATCTACAGCCCCGCTCCATAGCCGGAGGACCATAACCGGGATCTTGACCCCGGATTCGAAGAGGATCCACACATATTTGTAGAGCTTGAGGAGGGAGTATTTTATGAGGCGAGCTACAATGCCACAGAAGTGGCCATTATAGCTGACTATCCCGGCCTCCTTCCTGCCTCACACGTATTAAGGTAGGCCAAGAAGGGTTCGGTCCATGGGGCAATTACTGCCATTAAAAGATGGGCTGATGGTGTTATTTCGGTGGCTGAGCCCCCGATGATATCGGTATCATGTTCGGAATCTGGGGGTATAATTGGATCCGAACTGGTGTTTCTGCTCTCCCCTTGCCACACCACGGATGGCTTGAAGATCCTTCCCAGAAAGATGTTAGGCGGGACGGGGTCATTCTTGGCGCCAATACAAGCAAGGACATCCTTTGCTTGATTACTTTCTCGAGCCACGTGATGGAACTCGAGTCCCTCGAACCGAGCCGACATTTTGAGAACGGTGTTGCGATAGGGCGCCATCTTTGGATCTTTGGTGTCGAAATCTCCATTTATTTGGGATATTGCGAGGTTTGAATCCCCGAGCACCTCCAGGAGTTGTATGCCCATGGAGACAACCATCCGAAGACCATGCAATAAGGCCTCGTATTCGGCTGTATTGTTAGAGTCCGTGTATAATATTTGGAGTACGTACTGAACTGTGTATCCAGTGGGGGACGTTAAGATAACGGCTGCTCCTAAGCCTGCCAGCATTTTGGAGCCATCGAAGTGCATGACCCAGTTGGAATATGTGCCATACTCTTTAGGGAGTTCGGCCTCTGTCCATTCGGCGACGAAGTCAGCCAGTACTTGGGATTTAATGGCTCGGCGCGGTTTGTATGTTATGTCGAATGGAAGGATATCAATGGCCCACTTGGCAATCTGGCCCGTGGCATCGCGGTTGTTTACTATATCATTGAGTGGTACTTCAGAAGCCACCGTGATCGAGCATTCTTGAAAGTAGTGTCATAGCTTCCGGGATGCCATGAAGACCGCGTATGCTATCTTTTGGTAATGGGGGTACCGGGATTTGCATGGTGTGAGGATAGTGGATACGTAGTATACCGGCTTGTGAAGCGGGAATTTGTGTCCGTCCTCCTCTCGCTCAACAACGAGCACCGCACTCACCACCTGGTGTGTTCCCGACATGTATAATAACATGGGTTCACCGACGTTCGCCGCGGCCAGGATTGGGTTGCTTACTAAAAGAGCCTTTATTTCTTCCAGTCCGGCCGTTGCCGCATCCGTCCATTCGAAGTGGTCGGTGCGCCGGAGAAGACGATAAAGTGGCAATGCTTTTTCTCCTAGTATGGAGATAAAGCGGCTTAAAGCTGCCACACATCCGGCTAGTTTTTGGACCTGTTTAAGGTCCGTTGGCGAAGCCAATTGTGACAAAGCTTGGATTTTGGCTGGGTTTGCCTCAATTCCTCTATTGGAAACGATGAAGCCCAGAAGTTTTCCAGCGGGAACGTCGAAAACACACTTTTCCAGATAGAGCGTGATGTCATATGTATGGAGGTTGTCGAATGTGAGACGCAGATCGTCTATCAATGACTCGACGTGCCTAGTTTTGATGATGATGTCATCCACATATGCTTCAATTGTCTTGCCAATTTGTTTCTCCAGGCATGTTTGAATCACACGTTGGAAGGTGGCACCGGCGTTTTTTAGCCCAAAGGGCATAGTGTTGAAGCAGAATGGCCCATATGGGGTGATGAATGCCGTTGCGGCTTGGTCGGACTCCTTCATTTTGATTCGATGGTACCCGGAGTATGCGTCAAGGAAACACAGTGAGTCGTATCCTGCGGTAGCATCAATAATCTAGTCAATGCGGGGGAGGGGGAAGGGATCCTTAGGGCAGGCCTTATTGAGGTCCTTGAAATCGATGCACAGGCACCAGGATTTATCCTTCATTGGCACCATCACCAGGTTTGCTAGCCAGTCCGGGTGTTTTATTTCTCTGATGCCGCTCATGATGAGACCATTTGCCCGCTCTACCTGGTCGTTTGTTTGGGGATGGTAGACGAAAGCGTAATCAAGCTTAATGCCCATTTTTGCGCACCAAGTTTTCACTTCGTCGGCTGTGAAATTTGAGCCATTATCAGTGATGATGCTGTGGGGGACACCGTATCGGTGTACAACCCTGGATATGAAGTCTATTACTGGTCCGGATTCGGCCGTTTTGACTGGTTTGGCTTCTATCCATTTGGTGAATTTGTCCACCATGACCAATAAGTATTTTTTCTTATGGCTTCCCCCTTTAAGAGGTCCGACCATATCCATAGCCCAGACTACAAAGGGCCAAGTTATGGGGATTGTTTGGAGAGCGGTAGGGGGCATATGACTCTGATTGGCAAAGAGCTGGCAACCAACGCAATGTTGGACAAGGTCCTATGCGTATGCTCGGGCCGTAGGCCAGTAGATACCTGTACGGAAGGCCTTGCTGACTAATGCTCGAGCCGCGGCGTGGTGCCCGCCCAGTCTGGCATGGATTTAAGCCAAGAGCTGCCGCCCTTCCTCTTCGGAGATGCATCTTTGGAGTACTCCGGTAGCGCTCTTCTTGTAGAGTTCCCCTTCGTATACTTTGTAGGCTTTAGAGCGCTGGATGATGCAGCGTGCTTCATTTTGGTCTTCGGGGAGCTCCTGCCTATTTATGTAGGCCAACAAAGGCTCGGTCCACGGGGCAATTACAGCCATGATTTCGTGGGCCGGGGACGTTATTTCGGTGGTAGAACCTCCGACTATGTCTGATAGTTCAGAATCTGGGGGTGTATTCGGATCCGTGCTAGTATTGCCGGACTGACCTTCCCATACGACGGATGGCTTGAACAGCCGTTCCAAGAATATGTTCGGTGGGACAGGG
Organism: Aegilops longissima; assembly: GCA_021605205.1. Classification (NCBI taxonomy): domain Eukaryota; kingdom Viridiplantae; phylum Streptophyta; class Magnoliopsida; order Poales; family Poaceae; genus Aegilops; species Aegilops longissima. The sequence goes on from CM038677.1 coordinate 156,361,083, forward strand.
TCGCGCTTAGCGCCGATGCGAGCGAGGACGTCCGCCGCTTGATTGTTTTCTCGAGCCACATGGTGGAATTCGAGCCCCTCGAATCGAGCTGACATCTTGAGGACGACATTACGGTAGGCCGCCATTTTCGGGTCCTTGGCATCAAAATCTCCATTTATTTGTGATATTGTGAGGTTTGAATCCCCGCGCACTTTTAGGCGTTGAATGCCCATAGAGACTGCCATCCGAAGACCGTGCAACAGAGCCTCATATTCGGCTGCATTGTTGGAGTCTGTGTATAATATTTGGAGGACGTACTGAACCGTGTCTCCGGTGGGAGATGTCAGGACTACACCTGCTCCCAATCCGGCCAGCATTTTAGAGCCGTCGAAGTGCATGATCTAGTTTGAGTATGCGCCGTACTCTTTAGGGAGTTCGGCTTCTGTCCATTCGGGGATGAAGTCAGCCAATACTTGCGACTTGATGGCCCGCCGTGGTTTGTATGTTATGTCGAACGGAAGGAGCTCAATGGCCCATTTGGCAATCCGGCCCGTAGCATCACGGTTATTTATTATGTTATTGAGTGGTTGTCAGGACCCCGATTCAAAGTCACATCGACCTAGCCGGTAACACCTCATATCACTGTGCGGCCTCACGCACGGTATTCCCACGGGTGTCGCCTTACCTTGGCCCGGGACCGTTTGCGCCTTTTGGCTCATGTATATGATAGTGTCGCTAGCATCCACATGACAAAGAACCCGGGCCGACATGGCTAGTCGTGAACCCAAAGCGGCGCTAACCTATGGGGAGAGGCATACATGAATCACATCGAGCATGTCGGTCATCAACGTATAAATTCGGGCTGTAGCACTGGGCTAACAGGACTCCGGTATTCCGGGCTGTAGCAGGCTAGGCAGGACTCCGAATAACACCGCGTGACATTTCCCCGAAGGGACAGACATAGGAACGAAGTGAAACACATGCCGGCCAGTGAAGTGTCCAAGCAGTAGTGCTGGGCTAGCAGGACTCCGGTGAACCGGGCTGTAGCGGACTACTATCGCCCAGAAGCACGACACTACATTTCCCCATATGAGAGGCTGCCGAGGATAAACAACTAGTTTGTCGGATCCCACACATACCAAGCATTTCAAACATACACACAATATGCTTAATATGTGTAAATACGACGTGGCATCACAACATAACTCTAAGACTCAAATATTTATTCATTAGGCTCCGAGGAGCGAGATATTACAAACATGGGCCTCATGAACCAACACTCAGAGCATACAAGTCAAAGCACAAGCGGAAGCTAATCATGTCTGAGTACGCATAACTATAAAATGAAAAGGCTCAGAAGCGACTATCTACCGAGATCTGCCGAGGGCACAAGATCGTAGCTGAGGTAACAAGCGAAACGTCGAAGTCCACGTGGAACTACTAGCGAGACTGACGTCTCTCTGCAAAACATAAAATAAGCAAACGTGAGTACAATTGTACTCAGCAAGACTTACATCAGATCTAACTACATATGCATCATTATCTAAAGGGGGTGGTGGAGTTTGACTGCAGCAAGCCAGCTTTGACTCGGTGGCTATCCCGAACTACGACTGCAAGTAACTCTTTTGAGGTGGCGCACACGAGTCCACATATTCACCATTTCAATACACCACTATGGACCTGCTCCGTCTCCCACGAGAACGCCATCCATAGCACTCACGCTTATCTTGCGCATTTTAGAGTATCCACTTTCACTTGTCTATGAACTGATATAGGCAACCCGAAGTCCTTTTCATGGACACGGCTATTCGAATAGATCATATTAAACCCTGCAGGGGTGTACTTCTTCACACACGCTCTCACCACTTACCGCCGTTTACATGACATGTACTCGGCAACCTTCAAGCGGAAGCCCAACGTGGGTGTCGGCCACGGCCTACCTAAACACTCAAGTCCCTAGTCCAGGTTTATCGCCTATTCGGGTTCCATCCGCAGGGAGTCCGGCCGAGGTTTCCCATACAGCCCCGAACGATGTGTGCAGGGTTCCCGAGACACCAAACGGGCGAATCGGTACACCGGGCCACGGTGCCTACCGCAACACAACCCACCCCTAAGGTCAGCGCTATGCATGCCCCAAAGATGCTACAAACACCAGAAACTACTTGCAACTCCCGGACTGAGGACAAGGGTGGTTAAGAAGCCGAGAGGGTCAATTAAGGATCCCAATGCGTGGTAGTAACTGTTTCATGGATCACAAACACAGAACTCAGTTCCTGAGGACGGCTGCAATGAGACAACCCACCATGTACTCCTACATGGCCTCTCACCGCTACCTTTACCAAATCGTGTTCACACCCTTAGCTCACACACAGTAGGACATGTTCACACAACCATTCCAATTCATTCCCGATGAACCAGACTTGACTCAACTCTAAGTAGTAGCAGGCATGACAAACAAGCATGAATGAGTAGGCACAACATGGCTCAAACAACTGCTACTCATGCTAGTGGGTTTCATCTAATTACTGTGGAATGACAGGTCATGCAGAGGATAAAGGGGTTCAGCTACCGCAGCAAGTAACACATGAGTCGTTGTTGTCCTAATGCAGTAAAATAGAGCAGGAGCGAGAGAGTGGGATTATATCGAATGAACAAGGGGTTTTGCTTGCAGCACTTCAAGATAATATAGTTCTTCATCGGTGTCATCGAACAATCGTTTAACGTCGCTCACCGAGAGGGACAATTACCGCAATCGAGAAAGAACACAATCAATGCAATGCACATTCACATGAATGACATGTCATGTTAAGGTACTGAATACACCTAATGCAATATCTAGCCAGGTTAATTGAAGTGGAATTCAAACAAGGTTAGACTCCAACTCCAAATGCTAGTTCATAAATTACCCTAATCATGATTCATCCTATTCAGTGAGGTTAACTTGTTCAAACATGCATGATCATGGCATAAACAGATTCTTCATATTTTTCTGATCTTTTTTCATATATAAATTATTTCAATCCGAGTTACGGTTGAATTTCTATGATTTATTGAAGTTTAGGGCATTTTCTGTAATTTCCTGAATTAAATTAAATCCAGAAAACCTAGTTATTGCGTCATCAGTACGTCAGGGTGACGTCAGCAAGTCAAAGGCGCCGTCCAGGTCAAACCTGACCTGGGGACCCACTCGTCAGTGACTCGGCCGACTAACTGAGTTAGTTAGTGCTAAACTAACCCTAACCGTGTTAGTTAGGTATGGGCCCACATGTCAGTGTCTAGTTTAGTTAACTAGATTAGTTAGCTCTAATTAATCTCGAGTTAACTAATTAGGGGCTTGGGCCCCACCTGTCATTGACCCAGGGGGTCAAACTGGCCCACCCGTGGTCAAACGGGGTCAGCGGGGTCAAACCCGCCGGCGACTCGACGCCGGCGAGGCCCGAGACGGTGGTGACCGTCGGAAACGCGCTACAGAGCACGGGCGAGGCCGTTCTTGGGCTTGTTGGAGAGCTCTAGCAGGCGCGCATCTGGTGGTGGTGGAGGCCGGGTCTATCATGGCCGGAGCCAACGACGGCGAGCTCCAAGGCGGCGGCCGGAGTTCGGCCATATGCGGGGTTGGGGTTGCGGCGTGCAAACGTGGAAACTGAGGCGCTAACGAGGCACTACGCGATGCGGGGGCCATGTTGGTTAGCACGGGATGACCAAATGGTCGCCGGAGCGACGCCGGCGACAAGCTCGGGCGGCGGTGGTTCTCGGTCTCGATGAACGCGACGGCTAGAGGTCGGGAAAGATGCGGAAACAGAGGGGAAATGCAGCGGAGCTCACTGGGAGGTCGACGACAACTCAGCTGGCTCGGGGACGACCGGAAGGCGGCGAATTCGTCGATGGAGTCCGGCGGGTCCGAGAAGGGGAAAAGTGGCGGGGCGGCGCCTCGGGGTGCTCCGGTGTCGGGAGGCTCGGTGAGGAGGGGGAGAGAGACTAGGCGGAGCTCGGGGGCATGTCGGGGAGGAGAGGGGGTGGCGGTGGCCGCGGCGGTGCACGTCGGCGGCGGGCGGGCGTTGCTGGGTGCGAGAGAATGAGACAGAGGAGGAACGAGGAGAGGGAGAGAGCGAGGGGTCCAGGGGTTGGGGGCGTGGCTGTCTCCGTGGCGTCGCGAGGAGGTCGGGAGGCCGCCAAGACCTGAAGCAGGAGGTGGCTCACGAGGCGTGGGGAGCGACACGCCCGCCAAGAGGCGAGAGGTAGACGACGGGTGAGGGGGGGTTTGCGATGGTGGGCTGGGCCACCAGCTGGAGGAGCTGGGCCAGCAGGCGGGGGGGAAGGCTGGGCCGGCCTGTGCCAGGTAAGATATTCTCTCTGTCTCTCTTATTTATATTTTCTATTTTCTGTAGTTTGTTTTGATTTAGTTTTAGACACTAAATCATTTTTTATAACTCCTAAGATAAATTGGGGGCATTATTTGGATTATTCCAAAAGCCCACAATTGAAACCAGAATTTTTGGAGCAGTCAAAATATTTATAGAATTCAAAGGCCCCAATTCAAATACAATATGGGTTAACTCAAAAATCCACAAAATGGCCAACAATTATGCCCATCATTTTTTTGGCAGAGGTTTTCACCTTTATCAAAATCATGAACATTTTCACATGGCATTTTGGGATCATTGAAATGATTTTATTTGAACTTATTAGAATTCATTTGGTACTAGGGCTTGGATCAAACCCCCATTTCAAATTTCATGAAAATTAAACATGATGACATGAATGCCTTAATGCAACTAGTGTCAAACAACTCTAGGGCTGTGACAACTCACCCCCACTAAACAAGAATCTCGCCCCGAGATTCAAGACGTGAGGTAAGAGGAAAAGGGGAGTCGCAAACTATCACAATCTTCATGATCCATTTGCCCTTCTCGAGGATGTTGATTTACTCCATCATCTCGGTCTTGACGTCTTTGCTATCGAAATCTCCACTCGACACGACAACAGAAAGAAGGGGGAAACCCTACAGGATTCGATCTTCACGAAGATCAAGTAAGCATGATCGACTCATGGACTGAGACTATGACACATCTCGAGTTGAGACACAAAACACATCGAGAGGGATGGAATAACAACGACGGGGTTTGATTGGTGGCAACAATTCCACGCTTAGGGAGATGGTGGATGGTGTCAAGGTGGCGGGAAAATATTTACCATGATTCAATAACGGGGCACCTCGAGAAAGGTGACGCAAAGAACTATTCCCTTAAGTGGCAAAAAGAATTACTTTTGATCCATAGATCATTGGAACTCTTTATACCAGCCTAAGGCAATCACAAGCGATTATTTGGTGGAATGCAAAGGAATGGTACACCCGGACTAGAATGGATGATGTGGACTACCTTGTTGAAGGCAACGCAATGGATGACTTTTGCTTATCATCGGAGGTGGAGGGGACCCATGGTAAGTCCACTTTTTGATGATGATCCTAGACAAGAATTACTAAGAAGGCAGCCCATAGCGAAATGGCACAAGGACGGTGCAAGCTGGGAACGAAATGCAACTGCTGGAATGTTCCAACCATCATATCTGCCTGAGATTCAGATCTGATTGGTGATGGGATACTTCAGACTCAGCATGTCCGAAAAGGAAAGGTTGCAACACAAATCGACGAGATGACGTTGCAAGATTCTCGGGATATGAACTACGGTAGCAAGCTCCAAAATATGAGCTGGTTCCGCTACAAACCTGTGAACACATTGTCCTGCATAAGCATGACCACATGGTAGTCTTATAATAAAACACTACCGAGTTCGGTGGGGAACCATAATCGAGGATATTGAAGTCCTTGCATAAGGCATGCTCTTAAGAAGGAACTTACTTTCCTTGAACAAATCAACCAGTGGCTTGGTGTGCTAGGGATACATACGGAATGAAGATGATCAGTCTGTCAAACCATAGAATACTTTGCACATGCATGACGGACTTGGGATGATTCCACAGGAGGCAAACAAGCTTTCTCGAATCCACGGCGACAACTTACATCAAATGCACGTGAGTTCGAGGAAGTCACTTCTTCCATCCAAGCATAGGCTTCATGAACAAAACATGAAGAAATGCTTACACAAGTTTCCAACACCAGGTTGATGTTCAACATGACTCATGGGGGGGGGGGACAAAATGCTGCTGATGGGCTCAACAACAACTCATCGAAGTTTCCATATCACTGGACTTCCACCATCATGTGAACACGGTGATAGCATTGGTCAGACCAAAGATGTAATGGTGTATGCTCGAGGGATCAACCACGAGTAAGACAACATCACGAATATCGTTGGTTCTGATTTGACTTGACAATAGCCCCTACTCAAGTCAAAGGATTGATAAGACAATAGGTCCAGCAACTGATCACAGGGACCAGTCGATGAAGATATCATCTTTCTTCAACACACACTACACAAGAATATCCCTTTGGATCGAACTAAGTTAGGCAAGCTTTTATCCTCCAACTCTCCAAGTTGTTGTCTAGCTTAACCAACTAGCTCAGGGATATCCAACACAGATTCTTGGAGAAGGGGTGGTTTAGAGGAAAACCAACTTGATCACGAGCCCAACATAACAGTCAGGAAACAACCCGGTAACACTTCCAAGAAGATATTTGGAAAGTCACGAACCACCGGTATGTTACTAAGCTCGAGAGCAGTCTTGCTTTTGAGGGCAAGACGATATGATCAAATGAGTGAGGACTTGACAAGATCCTAACTCATAGATCGAAGAGTGCACCAGAACTAAGGACTAGGTAGCACGATCAATCTTAGGATGATGATTCAATAACCAACACGCTAAGAATGAGAGTATTGTCCATTAACTACCGAGCAACGGAGTTACTAGGAGTATAGATTTCACACATCACGATTCACTAGTCGGCATTCCAGTTGCGACAACACGGAACCGAGGAATGAACAATGATGGCGAGAAGTATCATTACATCAAAATGTAGGAGAGTTGGTGCAGTTCTCATGTCATTTCTGACATAAGACGGTAATACTTCAGGGTAGAACAGAATCAAAAGCTGGATTGGCATTTTGATCTGCGGAATACAACTGCTTTGACCCAACCCTGGATATGGATGAGGTACTGGAGTTTGTTTCTCCAAGTCATTCAGGACAGAATGGCTTGACGGACCACAAAGATAATAGGCATTGATGACGAATGCACGACTACTCCTGACTATCAATTGATAGACGAAGGTCGGAATACAACTGAAGAGAGCAACTCAGAGGAACATATAATTTTCTGAGTTGTGCATGCACAGATTAGTATGTCGAACGAAGCTCAACATTTCTTCCGGATAACCCATGCAGAAAGGTAGAATTGGCAGAGTCACAATATGAATGGAGTACTCCTCAAGAGCACTCTGGTTGTGATCTTTTGGTTCAAAAAACTTCTGCCATAAGTGGTTCATGGTATTTGGAAGAAGGATATACCACAGACCTCGAGGACTAATGCAAGGTTACTAATATCCTAAGGGAACTAGAAACACTATCAACAGGAAGTAAGTGGGGTGAATCTCCGGTTCAAGAACCCAGGAATAGAATACCTACTAACTAATAACATCACGAGATGTTTTCAAGAATAATGCCCAGAATCATCACACGGGGATACAAAAGCATTGCTAAATTGCTAGGTGACTTCCTAAACACCTAGGGTCATAATAATAGTTCCAACATATATGTCGAGGCAACATAGTACCTCAACCGATCGGGTTAGTGTGCTTATTCGACCAAAAGGACATCGGAAACGGAAGGAAAGGATTTGCAAATGCATCGACTATTTAGAGACCAGGATGGCTCGGACAGCATAACGGCTGTAAATGCTCAAAATGATTTGAGACATCCTGCAAAAATGGTGGCATAACCACTCAACAACATCATAACAAGATTCTGAGATCAACAGTTATCATTCAGAAATAGTAGAACTGAACTGGGGTTTAAAACCAACAATCTTAAAGGACTATGGATTAGTAACACGTCATCCTGATAGATAGATGAGAAGCCTAGTTCTTAACCCCGTAGAAGAGAAGAGGATGACTCAGATCAGAAGGCCATGAGGTATAAGGAGTAAAAAGAGCCTTACGTTCCCTTCCACAATCAATTCCCTTACATAACTAAAGCATTTCTAGACACAACTTCGACCAGTTTGGCTTGGTAATCCTACAGGCAGTCAGGCTCTGATACCAACGCTGTCAGGACCCCGATTCCAAGTCACATCGACCTAGCCGGTAACACCTCATATCACTTTGCGGCCTCACGCACGGTATTCCCACGGGTGTCGCCTTACCATGGCCCGGGACCGTTTGCGCCTTTTGGCTCACGTATATGATAGTGTCGCAAGCATCCACATGACAAAGACCCCGGGCCGACATGGCTAGTCGTGAACCCAAAGCGGCGCTAACCTATGGGGACAGGCATACATGAATCACATCGAGCATGTCGGTCATCAACGTATAAATTCGGGCTATAGCACTGGCTAACAGGACTCCGGTATTCGGGCTGTAGCAGCTAGGCAGGACTCGAATAACACCGCGTGACATTTCCCGAAGGGACAGACATAGGAACGAAGTGAAACACATGCCGCCATCAAGTGTCCAAGCAGTAGTGTGGGCTAGCAGGACTCCGGTGAACCGGGCAGTAGCGGACTACTATCGCCGAAGCACGAGACTACATTTCCCCATATGAGAGGCTGCCGAGGATAAACAACTAGTTTGTCGGATCCCACACATACCAAGCATTTCAAACATACACACAATATGCTCAATATGTGTAAATACGACGTGGCATCACAACATAACTCTAAGACTCAAATATTTATTCATTAGGCTCCGAGGAGCGAGATATTACAAACATGGGCCTCATGACCCAACACTCAGAGCATACAAGTCAAAGCACAAGCGGAAGCTAATCATGTCTGAGTACAGACAACTATAAAATGAAAAGGCTGCGAAGCCTGACTATCTACCAGATCCTGCCGAGGACACAAGATCGTAGCTGAGGTAACAAGCTAAACGTCGAAGTCCAGGTGGAACTACTAGCGAGACTGACGTCTCTCTGCAAAACATAAAATAAGCAAACGTGAGTACAATTGTACTCAGCAAGACTTACATCATATCTAACTACATATGCATCATTATCAAAAGGGGGTGGTGGAGTTTGACTGCAGCAAGCCAGCTTTGACTCGGTGGCTATCCTGAACTACGACTGCAAGTAACTCTTTTGAGGTGGCGCACACGAGTCCACATATTCACCATGTCAATACACCACTATGGACCCGCTCCGCCTCCCCACGAGAACGCCATCCATAGCACTCACGCTTATCTTGCGCATTTTAGAGTATCCACTTTCACTTGTCTATGAACTGATATAGGCAACCTGAAGTCCTTTTCATGGACACGGCTATTCAATAGATCATATTAAACCTGCAGGGTGTACTTCTTCACACACGCTCACCACTTACCGCCGTTTACGACATGTACTCGGCAACCTTCAAGCGGAAGCCCAACGTGGGTGTCGGCCACGGCCTACCTAAACACTCAAGTCCCTAGTCCAGGTTTATCGCCTATTCGGTTCCATCCGCAGGAGTCCGCCGAGGTTTCCCATACAGCCCCGAACGATGTGTGCAGGGTTCCCGAGACACCAAACAGGCGAATCGGTACATCGGGCCACGGTGCCTACCGCAACACAACCCACCCCTAAGGTCAGCGTATGCGTGCCCCAAAGATGCTACAAACACCGTAAACTACTTGCAACTCCGGATGAGGACAAGGGTGGTTAAGAAGCCGAGAGGGTCAATTAAGGATCCCAATGCGTGGTAGTAACTGTTTCATGGATCACAAACACAGAACTCAGTTCCTGAGGACGGCTGCAATGAGACAACCCACCATGTACTCCTACATGGCCTCTCACCGCTACCTTTACCAAAACATGTTCACACAACCATTCCAATTCATTCCCGATGAACCAGACCTGACTCAACTCTAAGCAGTAGCAGGCATGACAAACAAGCATGAATGAGTAGGCACAACATGGCTCAAACAACTCCTACTCATGCTAGTGGGTTTCATCTAATTACTGTGGAATGACAGGTCATGCAGAGGATAAAGGGGTTCAGCTACCGCAGCAAGTAACACAAGAGTTGTTGTTGTCCTAATGCAGTAAAATAGAGCAGGAGCGAGAGAGTGGGATTATATCGGAATGAACAAGGGGGTTTTGCTTGCCTGGCACTTCTGAAGATAATATAGTTCTTCATCGGTGTCATCGAACAATCGTTTAACGCCGCTCACCGAGAGGGACAATTACCGCAATCGAGAAAGAACACAATCAATGCAATGCACATTCACATGAATGACATGTCGTGTTAAGGTACTGAATACACCTAATGCAATATCTAGCAGGTTAATTGAAGTGGAATTCAAACAAGGTTAGACTCCAACTCCAAATGCTAGTTCATAAATTACCCTAATCATGATTCATCCTATTCAGTGAGGTTAACTTGTTCAAACATGCATGATCATGGCATAAACTGATTCTTCATATTTTTCTGATCTTTTTTCATATATAAATTATTTCAATCCGAGTTACGGTTGAATTTCTATGATTTATTGAAGTTTAGGGCATTTTCTGGAATTTCCTGAATTAAATTAAATCCAGAAAACCTAGTTATTGCGTCATCAGTACGTCAGGGTGACGTCAGCAAGTCAAAGGCGCCGTCCAGGTCAAACCTGACCTGGGGACCCACTCGTCAGTGACTCGGCCGACTAACTGAGTTAGTTAGTGCTAAACTAACCCTAACCAGGCTGTTAGCAGGGCGGGGCCCACATGTCAGTGTCTAGTTTAGTTAACTAGATTAGTTAGATCTAATTAATCTCGAGTTAACTAATTAGGGGCTTGGGCCACACCTGTCATTGACCCAGGGGGTCAAACTGGCCCATCCGTGGTCAAACGGGGTCAGCGGGGTCAAACCCGCCGGCGACTCGACGCTGGCGAGGCCCGAGACGGTGGCGACCGTCGGAAACGCGCTATAGAGCACGGGCGAGGCCGTTCTTGGGCTTGTTGGAGAGCTCTAGCAGGCGCGCATCTAGTGGTGGTGGAGGCCGGGTCTATCATGGCCGGAGCCAACCACGACGAGCTCCAAGGCGGCGGCCGGAGTTCGGCCATATGCGGGGTTGGGGTTGCGGCGTGCAAACGCGGAAACTGAGGCGCTAACGAGGCACTACGCGATGCGGGGGCCATGTTGGTTAGCACGGGATGACCAAATGGTCGCCGGAGCGACGCCGGCGACAAGCTCGGGCGGCGGTGGTTCTCGGTCTCGATGAACGCGACGGCTAGAGGTCGGGAAGGATGCGGAAACAGAGGGGAAATGTAGCGGAGCTCACTGGGAGGTCGACGACAACTCAGCTGGCTCGGGGACGACCGGAAGGCGGCGAATTCGTCGATGGAGTCCGGCGGGTCCGAGAAGGGGAAAAGTGGCGGGCGGCGCCGGGCGCCCGTGTCGGGAGGCTTGGTGAGGAGGGGGAGAGACTAGGCGGAGCTCGGGGGCATGTAGGGGAGGAGAGGGGGTGGCGGTGGCCGCGGCGGTGCACGTCGGCGGCGGCGGGCGCGTTCGGGTGCGCGAGAGAATGAGACAGCGGAGGGAACGAGGGAGAGGGAGAGAGCGAGGGGGTCCAGGGGGTTGGGGCGCGTGGCTGTCTCCGTGGCGTCGCGAGGAGGTCGGGGAGGCCGCCAGCACGAAGCAGGAGGTGGCGACGGCGCGCTGCGGGGCGACACGCCCGCCAAGAGGCAGAGGTAGACGACGGGGTGAGGGGGGTTTGCGATGGTGGGCTGGGCCACCAGCTGGAGGAGCTGGGCCAGCAGGGGGGGAAGGTGGGCGGCTGTGCTGTAAGATATTCTCTCTGTCTCTCTTATTTATATTTTCTATTTTCTGTAGTTTGTTTTGATTTAGTTTTAGACACTAAATCATTTTTTATAACTCCTAAGATAAATTGGGGGCATTATTTGGATTATTCCAAAAGCCCACAATTGAAACCAGAATTTTTGGAGCAGTCAAAATATTTATAGAATTCAAAGGCCCCAATTCAAATACAATATGGGTTAACTCAAAAATCCACAAAATGGCCAACAATTATGCCCATCATTTTTTTGGCAGAGGTTTTCACCTTTATCAAAATCATGAATATTTTCACATGGCATTTTGGGATCATTGAAATGATTTTATTTGAACTTATTAGAATTCATTTGGTACTAGGGCTTGGATCAAACCCCCATTTCAAATTTCATGAAAATTAAACATGATGACATGAATGCCTTAAAGCAACTAGTGTCAAACAACTCTAGGGTTGTGACAGTGGTACTTTGGAGTTCACCGTAATCGAAGATCTTGAAAGTAGTGTCGTAGCTTCCGGGATGCCATGAAAACCGCGTATGCTATTTTTTGATAGTGTGGGTATCGCGATTTGCATGGGTTAGGACCGTGGATACATAGTAAACCGGCTTCTGGTGCGGAAATTTGTATCCGTCAGCCTCTTGTTCAACGACGAGCACTGCGCTCACAACTTGATGTGTTGCAGCTATGTACAGCAGCATAGGTTCGTCAATATTCGGCACTGTTAGTACTGGATTACTGGACAATAAGGTCTTTATTTCATCCAGTCCGGCCGCGGCTGCATCTGTCCACACGAAGTGTTCGGTGCGCCGAAGAAGGCTGTAAAGAGGTAATGCCTTTTCTCCTAACCTGGGGATAAAGCGGCTTAGAGCAGCCACACATCCGGCTAGTTTTTGGATGTGCTTGAGGTCTGTTGGTATAGCCAACTGTGACATAGCTCAGATCTTTGCCGGATTCGCTTCAATTCCTCTGTTGGAAACGATGAAGCAGAGTAGTTTCCCCAAGGGGACGCCAAAAACACATTTTTTTCGGGTTCAGCTTGATGTCGTATGTCCGGAGATTTTCGAATGTAAGCCTCAAGTTGTCTATTAGGGTTTTGACGTGTCTTGTTTTTATGACCACGTCATCCACGTATGCCTCCACTGTTTTGCCGATTTGCTTTTCCAGGCATGTTTGAATCATGCGTTGGTAGGTTGCACCGGCGTTCTTGAGCCCGAAAGGCATAGTGTTGAAGCAGAAAGGGCCATATGGCGTTATGAAAGCTGTTGCAGCTTGGTCAGACTCTTCCATCTTTATTTGATGGTATCCAGAGTATGCGTCGAGGAAACACATCGAGTCGTGTCCTGCTGTGGCATCAATGATTTGATCGATGCGAGGGAGGGGAAAGGGATCCTTGGGGCAAGCCTTGTTGAGGTCTTTAAAGTCGACACATAGGCGCCAGGATTTGTCCTTCTTTGGTACCGTTACCAGGTTTGCCAGCCAATCCGGATGCTTGATATCTCTGATGAATCCGGCCTCGAGTAGTTTGGCTAGCTCTTCCCCCATGGCATGTCGTTTGGGCTCTGAAAACCGTCTTAGAGTCTGCTTGACCGGTTTATATCGTTTTAGTATATTGAGGCTGTGTTCGGCCAATCTGCATGGGATGCCTGGCATGTCCGATGGGTGCCAGGCGAAGATGTCCCAATTCTCGCGTAACAAGTCTCGCAGTGCGGCGCCCATCGCGGGGCTCAGCTGTGTCCCGACGGAAGCTATCTTCGTGGGGTCCGTTGGATGGACTTGGAATTTGACTACCTCGTCTGCGGGTTTAAATGAGGTGGACTTGGGTCGCTTGTCGAGTATCATGTCATCCCTGTGCACGGTGGCCCACAGTGTTGTTAATTCTTCGGCTGCTAGGGCCTCAGATAATGCCTCCAGGGCTAGTGCTGCGGTTTTGTTTTCGGTGCGAAGTGCGACGTCCGGATCACTGGCTAGAGTGATGATTCCATTGGGCCCGGGCATTTTAAGCTTCATGTACCCGTAATGGGGTATAGCTTGAAGGCATGCAAACGCGTCCCACCCTAAAAGGGCGTGGTATCCGCTGCTAAAAGGGGCCACTTGGAATGTGATTTCTTCGGACCTATAACTTTTCGGGGTGCTGAATACTACGCCGAGTGTGATTTTTCATGCACACCGCGCTTCCCGACTAGGGATAATTCCCCTGAAGGTTGTGCCACTTTGTTCAATGCGGCCTTTGTCAATTTCCATCTTGCTGAGTGTCTCTTCATAGATCAAGTTTAATCCGCTTCCGCCATCCATGAGCACTTTAGTGAGCCGAAAGCCATCCACGATTGGGCTAAGAACTAGAGCGGCTGGTGCCGGGACAGTCCGGGATCGAGGTTCGTCACTGGCATTAAAAGTTATAGCAGTGTCGTTCCAGGAGTTTATTATGGCCATATGGCAAATTTCCGTGGAGCTTCGATGAGCTCGCTTGTGCCTACTGTTTGAGGCAAAAGTCTCGAAGACTGTTAGTATCGTATTGTGCTCGTTGGCGGGATGTTGTTCTGTAAGGAGATCCTCGCCACTTTTTGCCACCTGCCGGAGTATCCAACATGCCCTAAGGCTATGAGTTGGTGCTGTGTCTGGAGTGCCGTGGCGTTTACATGGCCCATTGAGACATTTTCCAATACGGTTCCCCGCCCTGGGGTGGGCTTTGGTTTCTTGGGGATTGGATCGGCCGACTTATGAGAGTTCGCCCGTTTAGTTTGGACAAAGGTTTTGGTGAAAGCTGGACTGTCCCAAAATTCAACTTGGGTTTTCCAGACGCTCTCCATCACACAGTATTTATGTACTATGATTGCTATGTCCGCAAAGCGTACTATGTCACGGCGAATTATAGCGTTAAGGATTCCTTCGTCCGTGCAGTTTTTGCAGAAGAGCGAGACTACGTCCTCCTCGTGGCAGTCCTCGACCTTGTTTAGCGCAAGGAGGAATCTGGCCCAGTAATGATGCACTGTCTCCTGGGGCTCTTGCCTGATATGGGAGAGACGATTCAAGTCCGCGTGGGTGGTTATAGCTGAATTCGGATTCTGATCCGATCTAGCCCCCGAGGCATGGAAGTTTCCGGGCTCAACAGCTCGGGATCCGGGACGATGCCCAATTTTTCCGGCCCCCCGCCGGGTTCTAAGTCCGGGACCTTGGTCATATCCTCCCCTGGGCGGGTGTCCAGCTCTGGGAGCTCAGTGATCCGTGTCGGTGTCAAAACCGGCGGATCTCGGGTAGGGGGTCCCGAACTGTGCGGCTAGGCGGATGGTAACAGGAGACAAGGGACACGATGTTTTTACCCAGGTTCGGGCCCTCTCGATGGAGGTAATACCCAACTCCTGCTTGATTAATATTGATGATATGGGTAGTACAAGAGTAGATCTACCATGAGATCAGAGAGGCTAAACCCTAGAAGCTAGCCTATGGTATGATTGTTGTTCGTCCTACGGACTAAAACCCTTCGGTTTATATAGACACCGAATAGGGTTAGGGTTACACAGAGTCGGTTACAATGGTAGGAAATCTACATATCTGTATCGCCAAGCTTGCCTTCCACGCCAAGGAAAGTCCTATCCGGACACGGGACGAAGTCTTCAATGTTGTATCTTCATAGTCCAGGAGTCCGGCCAAAGATGATAGTTCGGCTATCCGGACACCCCCTAGTCCAGGACTCCCTCATTAGCCCCCGAACCAGGCTTCAATGATGATAAGTCCGGCGTGTTGATTGTCTTCGGCATTGCAAGGCGGGTTCCCCTCCGAATCCTGTGTTGAATAGTGTCCGGCTTTCTTGTGAATATCGCGCTTCTCGGCTTCCACGCCCAATAATGGCCATCTTCCACGTGTCGAACGAATGTGAAAATTCAGGGTATCTTTACATTTATCCCCCTTGCTATGCAAATGAGCCGTCTATAAAAGAGACGGGGATCCAGATCCGGATCACACCATCCTCCCTTCGCGAGCCTTCATCAGAGCGCCTTTGACAAAAAACCCACTCCACCATGGACTGTCGACGCGGCTCCTCCTCTCGTGCTCCCAGCCCTCAGCCCGGAGATTGGGGGAGATGCCCAGTCCCGCACAGCGAATTGGTGGTGCTCCAAACCAAGGGATTCCTTCCCCCGGCCTTCTTGGTTCCGGTGCGTTCCGGACTAGCCACTTATAAGGGCGGGAAGCAGGCGGAGAGCGTCCCCGATCCCTCTAAGGGAGAGCGGGTATGCTTCGTCTCTTACCTAATGAGAGGACTCGGATTTCCAATCCATCTGTTTCTCTAGGGGCTTCTGGAGTTCTATGGCCTCCAGCTGCACAACCTTACGCCTGCCTCCATCTTGCATATAGCGGGCTTTGTGGCCCTTTGCGAGCTGTTTCTGGGCGTTGAGGCCCATTTCGCTCTATGGAAGATATTGTTCTGCCTTGTGCCTCGTTCTCACGAAGGGTCAATATATCAAGTGGGCGGAGCCGAACTATGGCGCATTGCCGGGACCGGATACTTATCCGGAACCCCAAAGAAGGCATCCGAGGACTGGCCCTCAGAATGGTTTTACATGGAGGACGTCCCACTGCCGGATCCTGTTCGGACCGGCCTTCCGGAGTTTAGCAACGCTCCTCTGAAGAAGCGCCTAAGCTGGCGCCCGCGGAGGCCCCAGAGGGAAAATGACCGGGACGTCCTTTACTTGATGAGCCGAATAAGATTACTGGCTCATGCCGGATTGACCATGATTGGGGTCATGGCAATCTGCATTATGAGGGGAGTGCAGCCGCTCCAATATAGGGGCCACCCCATGTGGGACTTCAACGGGGAGGACGATGCCACCTGCCATGGCCGCAAAGGGCCGGGATCGGTCACCGAACTGGTGAAGACCTTGTCCGCCATGTATGTAACGCCCCGGATCCGATGCGCCAGGTGTCTGCTAGTTATTCGCCGTTGTTGCCATGTCATTTGCTTGCGTGTTGCACTTTGCCATGTCATCATCTGCATTTCATATCATGTCAACATGTGCATCGCATTTGCATACGTGTTCGTCTCATGCATCCGAGCATTTTCCCCGTTGTCCGTTTTGCAATCCGGCACTCCTATGTCATCCGGCGTCCCCTTCTTGCCTCTCTTCATGTGCAGGTATTAAACTTTCTCGGAATGGATCGAGGTTTGTCAAGCGGCATTGGTATAGCACCGGTAGACCGCCTGTCAAGTTTCGGATCATTTGGAGGTCGTTTGATACTCCAACGGTTAACCGGGTAACCGTAAAAGCCTCCTTCTCCTTGCAGCCCAACACCCCTTCTAAAGTGGCCCAAAACCCAGCAAACTCACCCCCCCCATGCTCTCGGTCGTTCGATCACGATCGCGTGGCCGAAAACCGCTCCTCATTTGGACTCTCCTAGCTCCCTCTACTATAAATATGTGCACTCCCCCGAATTTCCGGATCCCCAAACCCTAGTTTTTCTCCTCCCACCGCACCGGACATGTCCGCCGCCTCCGGACGAATCGCCGCCGCCGCCCGCAGCTAACGGGGGCCTGCCACGTGGCGCGTCCGCCGCCCCGCCGCCCAGCGTCGCCCTGCCCATGAGCCCATCTGCGGCCGCAAGGGCCGATCCGCGCCGCCGCCGCCGAAGCGCTCCTCCGCCTCCGCCCGTCGCCGCCGTTCGCCGCCTTGGTCGGCGCCGCCCGCGCCGCCGCCCGCACCGCCCGCCGCCGCCCGGCTCCGGATCCTCCGCCGGTTGCCGCCCAGCGCGCCGCCGAGTTCTTCGGCGCCGCCACGCTGGATCGGCACCGCCCGGCCTCGTCCGCGACCGCCGCGCTGGCCGCCGCCGCTGCCTCATGACCCTCACCACCGCCGGCCGGACCTCGCCTCCGGAGCCGCCGCAACCTCCTCCCTCGCCGGATCTGCGCGGGTGGATGAGATCCACCCGTCCCCCGATCCAAACACGCGCCTCCCCGCCCGGATCCCCTCGTCCCGCTTCGTCCCGTCCAGTTTCGGAGGTTGATTTTTCACTAAGTCCCCGAATCTGCAGTAATTTTCATGCCATCATATCTCTGCATCCATAGCTTCGTTTCGTGCGTCTAATATGTCAAATTGTTCGTATCGACGATTTCATAATTTCATTCCATTGCATCGTTTTCATTTGAGCTCATATTGATGCCCTAATCTTCGTTGCAAGAGTGCTATGTGATGTTAATCTGTTGAAACTGTTATAACATGCTCATTTGTCATTTTTGCCATGTTTGATGTGTGCATCCTTTGAGCATGAGTCCTACATGTGTTTTGTAATATGCCATGCCATCTTTACAGGGGTGTATGCCATGTATTTTTGTGATCTCTTTGGTGACTAGCACAAGCATGCAAACTAGGCTTCTTGATGTTGCTGATTTCAGCCCCTGTTTTGCTGATATTTTTATGCCATGTAAACTTGATGCTACAGAGAGATCCATGCTTATTTTGAGATACTTCAGTAAGGATGTTTTGAACATATGGTTGTGCTCTACCCATGCATGCCCCTTTTTGCAATTATGGAGTGCCATAGCTTGAGTCAATCGAGCTCTACTTTTGATATAAAATGCTTCCTGGCAGGTTGTTTACATGTTATTCAATTTTGCCAAGGTTGTAGTAGTTGATCCGTGTATGCTATGATGTTGTTATTTCCATGTATAGCTTCTATGCCATGTATTCTTGTTATTGGTTGCCTTGACATGCCATGTTTTTCTCTGTGGTGAGTGGTTCAAGCTCACCAACATGCCTACTTATTGTTGTTCTTGCCATGTATGAATCTGTAATATAACTTGCCATGTTTACATGGGTGCCATCATATTTTATGATCCTTTTTGGCTCATGGTCAGTAAAATACTTTTGTTCTATGGGTTTAGTAGATTCATGCCATGCATTTGTTTGCCATGTTAAGTTCCTGTAGCATGTTGTTTGATAGCTCTAAACATTGCAACCTGATGTTATTTCTGCTAAAGTCTGAACTGTTATTATTTGCAATCTTGCCATGTGTGTTTAAGCATGTTCTAGTGATTTCTGGAGATAGCTCAGTGTTCATCTTTTGTAATGCTTTCCCTGTACATCACGTCCATGCCTTTTGTTACCATGTTAAGATCCTGTAGCATGTTGTTTTGATGCTTGTAATATGCCTAGATGCTGTTTTGGACAGATTGTTGTCATGACTTGTTTCATGTGTATGTGTTGAACCGTTGCTCCGTTTTGAGTGTGCTCTATATGAAACTTGCTTGATTTTGCATGTAGCTTCATATTATCATGTTGCATCCATGTTTTGAGGTGTTTGATTGATGTTTGTATGCTTTTTGCATCAATGCCATGTTTAACTTGTTTTGCTCATATCTTCTAGGCCGTAGCTCCGAATTAAATGAACTTTATATGTAACTTGACTAGAATTTCGTGTAGATCATCTTGGTGCATCGTAACATGCTGTTTAACAAATTGAACATAAGGTTTATGTCAGGACCCCGATTCCAAGTCACATCGATCTAGCCGGTAACACCTCATATCACTTTGCGGCCTCACGCACGGTATTCCCACGGGTGTCGCCTTACCATGGCCTGGGACCGTTTGCGTCTTTTGGCTCACATATATGATAGTGTTGCTAGCATCCATATGACAGAGAACCCGGGCCGACATGGCTAGTCATGAACCCAAAGCGGCACTAACCCATGGGGACAGGTATACATGGATCACATCGAGCATGCCGGTCATCAACATATGAATTCGGGCTGTAGCACTGGGCTAACAGGACTCCCGTATCCCGGGCTGTAGCAGGCTAGGCAGGACTCCGAATATCACCGCGTGACATTTCCCCAAAGGGACGGACATAGGAACGAAGTGAAACACATGTCGCCATCAAGTGTCCAAAGCAGTAGTCTTTGGGCTAGCAGGACTCGAGTAAACCGGGTCAGAAGCGGACTACTATCGCTCAGAAGCACTAGACTACATTTCCCCATATGAGAGGCTGCCAAGGATAAACAACTAGATTGTCGGATCCCACACATACCAAGCATTTCAAACATACACACAATATGCTCAATATGTGTAAATACAACATGGCATCACAACATAACTCTACGACTCAAATATTTATTCATTAGGCCCGAGGAGCGAGATATTACAAACATGGGTCTCATGACCCAACACTCAGAGCATACAAGTCAAAGCACAAGCGAAGCTAAACATGTCCGAGTACGCACAACTATAAATGAAAAAGGCTGAGAAGCCTGACTATCTACCAGATCCTGCCGAGGGCACAAGATCGTAGTTGAGGTAACAAGATAAACGTCGAAGTCCAAGCGGAACTACTAGTGAGACTGACGTCTCTCTGCAAAACATAAATTAAGTAAACGTGAGTACAATTGTACTCAGCAAGACTTACATCAGAACTAACTACATATGCATCATTATCAAAAGGGGGTGGTGGAGTTTGACTGCAGCAAGCCAGCTTTGACTTGGTGGCTATCCTGAACTACGACTGCAAGTAACTCTTTTGAGGTGGCGCACACGAGTCCACATATTCACCATATCAATACACCACTATGGATCCGCTCCCTTCTCCCTACGAGAACGCCATCCATAGCACTCATGCTTATCTTGCGTATTTTAGAGTATCCACTTTCACTTGTCTATGAACTATGCAAGGGGTCCAAGTTTCCATATCCGAGGAATCCGGCTATTCGAATAGATAATGATAACCCTACAGGGGTGTACTTCTTCACACACGATCTCGCCACTTATCGCCTCAGACATCGTCATGTACCTCGGCAACCTTCAAGCGGAAGCAGGCGAGGAGTCGGCCATGACCGACTAACCACACAAGTCTCTCGTCCAGGTTTATCGCCTATTCGGGTTCCATCCGCAAGGAGATCCGGCCGGGTGTCGCCACGGCCACAAACGATGTGTGCAGGGTTCCCAAGCCCACCAACCGGTGCCACTTGGTACACAGACCCATTGTGCCTAGTCGACCAAGCCGACTGCACGGGTGCCACTTGGTAGACTACTAACACTACCTACAAACACCGAAACTAGTTGCAACTCCCGGACAGAGATCGAGTTGATTAATAAGCGAGAGGGGCCGAAGTTACGGAACCCAATGTGTGGTAGTAGCTGTTCATGGATCACAAACACAGATCTCAGTTCCTGAGGACGGCTGCAATGAGACAACCCACCATGTACTCCTACATGGCCTCTCACCGCTACCTTTACCAAATCGTGTTCACACACTTAGCTCACACACAGTAGGACATGTTCACCACCTTTCAATTCATTCCTGATGAATCAGACCTGACACAACTCTAAGCAATAGCAGGCACGACAAACAAGCATGAATGAGTAAGCACATCAGGGCTCAAACAACTCCTACTCATGCTAGTGGGTTTCATCTAATTATTGTGGAATGATAGGTCATGCAGAGGATAAAGGGGTTCAGCTACCGCAGCAAATAACAATTGTATCGTTGTTGTCCTAATGCAGTAAAATAGAGCAGGAGCGAGAGAGTGGGATTATATCGGAATGAACAAGGGGGTTTTTCTTGCCTGGCACTTCTGAAGATAATATAGTTCTTCATCGGTGTCATCGAACTCATCGTCGGTACGTCGCGTCTTGTGGGAGGGACAAATACCGCAAACAAGGGAGAACACAATCAATGCAATGCAACAATATGATGCATGAATGTGACATGGCAATATGCTATGGTTTGAGCTAATGCAACTAGCAGCAGGTTAAAGGGAGCTGGTTTGAACACTAGGTTCAAATTCAAACTCCACATGTAGTTATTTAAATGCCATTCATTCATTTGTCCTAATCAGTAGTCATAAGTTGTTCTAACATGCATGAAAATGGTACAGATGGATAGATTGGATTTTTATGATCATTTTTCATATATAATTTGTCTCATTTGGAGTTACAGTTGAATTTCTATGATTTTTACAAGTTTTAAACATTTCCTGGAATTTCCTGAATATTTAGAATTAAACTAATTCCAGGAAATGCATTATCACACAAGACTACGCCAAGATGACGAGGCGAGTCAACGGGTGCGGTCAGTCAATCGACCAAAGGTGGGGTCCACCGATCGTTGTCTCAGTTGGTATGTGTCGCTGACATGTGGGCCCAATCAAGGCCACATCAGCTTGGTCAAAGCTGACGCGTGGGCCCATGATGGTTAGGTTAAAACTTAACAGGAAATAAACAAAGATTAATTAAGGGCGTGGGGCCCATACGTCAGTGAGAGAGGGCTTAACTAGCAGGGTCATTAGCCCCTAATGATGGCGCCACGTCAGCACGTCGGAGACCAGCCGGCGGCGACCACAGAACACGGCGGGGGCACGCCGGACGGCTGCTCCGGCGCCCATTTGACGCGCGGAGGGGTTCTCTGAGGAGCTCGAGCCAGCGCATCCAATGGAGCAAGCGGAGGAGCTGGGGTTAGCTGTGGCGTCGGCAGGGTGAGGGAGGCGGCGGCCGGAGTTCGCCAACGGTGGGTTAGGCGTGCAGGCGCTAGGGAGACGCGAGTGCGTGCTCGTGCTCTGGTGAGGTGTGGAGCACGGTGGTGTGCCCGGCCGAGCCCTTGTGGCTCGCCACGACGGCGACGAGGCACGGCGGCGGCGAAGCCGGCCGTGGTGGAAGACGGTTAGGGACGGAACGAGGGAGCGAGCAAAGAGGAGGCAGCAGGAGCTCACAGGGAGAACGATGAGGTGGTTTGCGAGCTCGGGGGCGTCTTCAGTGCTGCGAATCGAGCGGCGGCGATCGCCGGTCGTGGCGATGAAGATGGCGGTGATGGCGTGGCTTCAGGGCGCCCGGCGTCGCGTGCGTCATGGTAGAGCTTCCCGGATCCAAGGCGGAGCTCGTGGCCTAACTGGCTGGGCGTGGGGATGCTGGTGGCTCCGGTGGTGCTCGTCGGCGGTCTCGGGTGCGTCCGGGGATGAGCGAGGGAGAGAGACAGAGGAGGGAGAGGGGTACGGGGAGAGAGTGGGGCGGTCGGGGAGGTTGCGTGGCGTCTCCGTGGCGTCGTCTAGGAGCACCGGGAGGAGCCAGGCAGGCAGGGAGGGAGGAGGTGGCGGCTGGGCGGCCACGCGCCCTGCCCTTCCGGGCGAGGGAGGAAGACGACACAGGGGGAAAGCGGTGGGCTGGGCGGCTGGTGGGCTGTCAGCTGGGCCGGTTGGTGGCGCCATGTAAGTTATTCCCTCTCTTTCTTATTTTTGTTTTCTATTTTTCTGAAACTTTGCGGCTTTATTAAAAATATCTAGGCACTTTCAAAATCACCAAACTGTGCATGCCCAATGTATAGAATATATCCAACATGGAACATTTCAGTTTAGGAGTATTTGGACATTTAAAATATTTTATAGAATTTAAATGTCCAAATTCAAATCTTTATCATTTAATTCAGTGACCTCGGGATGACCTAGAAAATTGTGCAGCATTTTGTCGAGGTTTAAGACCAAGGCAAAGATGATGAACATTTAGAAGGCCATTTGGATTCATGAAAATATTTTAGGTTGAACCTATTTGAATTCCATTTGGTACTAGGGTTTGACATCCCCATTTCAGGTTTAAATGAAATTTTAAACATGATGCAGCAACAAGCTAGTCCAAGTGCATAGCAAGGCTAGGGACGTGACAACTCACCCCCACTAAACAAGAATCTCGCCCCGAGATTCAAGACGTGAGGTAAGAGGAAAAGGGGAGTCACAAAACTATCACAATCTTCATGATCCATTTGCCCTTCTCGAAGATGTTGATTCACTCCATCATCTTGGTCTTGACGTCTTTGCTTTCGAGATCTTCACTCGACACGACAACAGAAAGAAGGGGAAAACCCTACAGGATTTAATCTTCTTGAAGATCGAGCAACTCAAGATCAGTTCATGGAGTGAGACGTAAGAACATCCCTTGAGTTGAGACACCAAACACACATTAGGAATGATGGTAAAGAAATGGATGACGAAGGTTCAAATTGGTAGGCAACCATTCCACGCTTAAGTAAAATGGTGCATGGTTTCAAAGTATCAAGGAGATGATTGCCATGATTCCATAACGGGAGATCTTAGGAAAGGTGACTCATAGAATTATTCCCTTGACTGGCAAAAAGAATTACTTTTGATACAAAGATCATTGAAACTCTTTATACCAGCCTAAGGTAATTTTCGAACGATTATTTGGATGGGTTCGGTAGAATGGCATACCCGGATTAGAATAGATGATGTGGATTACCTTGTTGAAGACAACGCAAGGGATGATTTTGCTTGCGCATTCTCTCAAGAACTTGAGCATTTCCATTTTCATCAAGGTTTTACCAACATCCGTGTCAAGGATCCTGGCAACACAACGTACTACCATGATGAATGCCAGTAGAAGATGCAGATGCAAAGGAAGATAACACCTTCTCAGATTTCACCTTGGCGGGGCCAAGGGGACAAAATCTGGATGATCGACCTAGAGACATTTAGCACTCCGCTTCTAATGTTCTCCTTGATGTGCTAGCGCAATCCATTTATAGATATGGTTTGGTATCTAGAACATCAAGTAAAAGGTCGGACTTCGGGAACACAAAAATCATAAGGAATAACTACGGAAGTAAATCCATAAGAAATCCTCATGGGGAGGTGGCCAACTTCCTCAATCAGGATGCTACAACAACAGGTCTTCCGGCTGGCTGTGTTAGCCATGACATCCACTTTACCGGGTTACAGAGAGACCATTATTATAGTTCTTGGGAAATGTTCCAACCATCATATCTGCCTGAGATTCAGATCTGGTTGGTGTCAGAATAATCCAGACTTATCGAGTCTAGGAGAAAAACGAAAGTTTGCAACACAAATCGGCGAAATGACGTTGCGAGATTCTCGGGAAATGAACTATGATAGCAAGCTCCAAAACATGAGATGGTTCTGCTACACATGTGTGATCACGCTGTCTCAGACAAAACATGATCACATGGTAGTCTTACAATAAAACACTACCGAGTTCTGATAGGGAACCATCATAAATGACATCGAAGTCTCCACGCGTGGAAATCCAAAGAGTTCACCTTGGACAGACTCCTTTATCTTTGAACAACTCAATTAGTGGCTTGGTGTGCTAGGAATACATATAGAATGAAGGTTGCAAGTCTCCAGACTACAGAATACTTTGCACATGTGCATGACTGACTTGGGGTGATTCCAAGGGAGACAAAACAAACCTTTCTCAAATTCATGGCGGCAACTTGCACCTAATGCACATGAATTAGAGGAAGTCACTACTTTCATCCAAACATATGCTTCACAAACGGTCATGAAGAAAATGCTTACACAAGTTTCCAATACTAGGTTAATGCTCAACATGAATCATGGGGGAGACAAGATGTTGTTGATGGGCTCAACAACAATTCATCGGAATTTCCATATCACTGGATTTCCACCATCATGTGAACACGGTGATAGTATTGGTCAGACCAAAAGATATAATGGTGTATGCTCGAGGGATCAACCACGAGTAAGAAAACATTACGAACATCGTTGGTTCTGATTTGACTTGACGATAGCCCATACTCGAGTCAAAGTTTGGACAAGACAATAGATTCAACAAATGATCACAGGAACCATTCGATGAAGATATCATCTTTCTTCAACACACACTCAAAAGGATATCCCTTAAAATGAACTAAATCGGACAAGCTTTCATCTTCCAACTCTCCAAGTTGTTGTTTAGCTTAACCAACTAGCTCAGGGCTATCCAACACAGATTCTTGGAGAAGGGGTGGTTTACAAGAAACCAACTTGATCACGAACTTAACATAGCGGTCAGGCGACAACCTGGTAGCACTTCCAAGAAGATATTTGGAAAGTCACGAACCACCGGTATGTTACTAAGCTCGAGAACAATCTTGCTTTTGAGGGCAAGATGATATGAACAATAGAGTGAGGGATTGACGCAATCCTAACTCATTGATCGAAGTGTGCACCAGAAATAAGGACTAGGTAGCACGATCAATCTTAGGATGATGATTTAATAACCAACACGCTAAGAATGATAATATTTGTCCATTTACTACCAAGCAACGAGTTGCTCGGAGTATTGATTTCACACATCACAATTCACTAGTCGGCATTCCGGTTGCGACAACACGGAACCGAGGAATGAATAATGATGGCGGGAAGTATCACTGCATCAAGAATTCCTAAGAGGTTGTGCAATTCCCATGACATTCTTGACATAAGATGGCAATACTTCAGGGTAGAACAGAATCAAAAGCTGGATTGGCATTTGATCTGCGGAATACAACTGCTTTGACCCAATCCTAGATATGGATGAGGTACTGGAGTTTGTTTCTCCAATTCATTCAGGACAGAATGGCTTGACGGACCACAAAAGTAATAGGCATCGATAAACGAATGCACGCATACCATTGACTATCAACTGATAGACGGGGATCAGAATACAGCTGCAATGGAAACAACTCAAAGGATCATATATCTTTCTGAGTTGAGGATGCATAGATTAGTATGTCGAACCAAGTTCAACATGTTTCTTCCAGATAACCCATGCAGAAAGGTAGAACTGGCAGAATCACATGAATGGAGAACTCCTCAAGAGTACTCTGGTTGTGATCTTTTGGTTCCAAAGAACTTCTGCCAAAATGGTTCATGGTATTTGGAAGAAGGGAATACCACGGACCTCGAGGACTAATGCAAAGGTTACTAATATCCCGAAGGAACTAGCAAATACTATCAACAGGAGGTAGGTAGGGTGAATCTCGGGTTCATGAACCCAGGAGTAGAATACCTACTACCAAATGGCATCACGGGATGCTTTCAAGAATAATGGCCAGAATCATCACACTGGGGATACAAAAGCATTGCTAAATTGCTAGGTGACTTCCTAACACCTAGAGTCATAATAATAGCTCCAATATCTACGCCGAGGCAACAAAGTACCTCGACTTACCGATTAGTGTGCTTATTCTGACCAAAAAGGACATCGGGAACGGAAGAAAAGGATTTGCAAATGCATCAGACTATTTAGAGACCTGGGATGACTCGGACAGCATAACGGCTGTAAATGCTCAAAAAGATTTGAGACATCATGCAAAATGGTGGCATAACCACTTTACAACATCATAACAAGATTCTAAGATCAACAGTTAACATATAGAAATAGTAGGAACTGAACTGAGGCTTGAAACCAACAATCTTAAAAGTCTATGGATTAGTAACACGTCATCCTAATAGATAGATGAGAAGCCTAGTTCTTAATCCCCGTAGAAGAGAAGAGGTTGACTCAGATCAGAGGGCCATGAGGTATAAGGAGTAAAAGAGCCTTACGTTCCCTTCCACAATCAATTCCCTTACATAACTAAAGCATTTCTAGACACAACTTCGACCAGTTTGGCTTGGTAAACCTCTGAGTCAACAGCTCGATACCAAAGCTGTCGGGACCCGATTCCAAGTCACATCAATCTAGCCGGTAACACCTCATATCACTTTGCGGCCTCACGCACGGTATTCCCACGGGTGTCGCCTTACCATGGCCCGGGACCGTTTGCGTCTTTGGCCTCACGTATATGATAGTGTCGCTAGCATCCATATGACAGAGAACCCGGGCCTACATGGCTAGTCATGAACCCAAAGCGGCACTAACCCATGGGGACAGGCATACATGAATCACATCGAGCATGTCGGTCATCAACGTATGAATTCGGGCTGTAGCACTGGGCTAACAGGACTCCGGTATCCCGGGCTATTGCAGGCTAGGCAGGACTCCGAATATCACCGCGTGACATTTCCCCGAAGGGACAGACATAGGGACGAAGTGAAACACATGCCGCCATCAAGTGTCCAAAGCAGTAGTCTTTGGGCTAGCAGGACTCGTGAACCGGGCTGTAGCGGACTACTATCGCTCAGAAGCACTAGACTACATTTCCCCATATGAGAGGCTGCCAAGGATAAACAACTAGATTGTCAGATCCCACACATACCAAGCATTTCAAACATACACACAATATGCTCAATATGTGTAAATACAACATGGCATCACAACATAACTCTACGACTCAAATATTTATTCATTAGGCCCGAGGAGCGAGATATTACAAACATGGGTCTCATGACCCAACACTTAGAACATACAAGTCAAAGCACAAGCGGAAGCTAAACATGTCCGAGTACGAGACAACTATAAATGAAAAAGGCTGAGAAGCGACTATCTACCGAGATCTGCCGAGGGCACAAGATCGTAGCTGAGGTAACAAGCTAAGCGTCAAGTCCAAGCGGAACTACTAGTGAGACCGACGTCTCTCGCAAAACATAAATTAAGCAAACGTGAGTACAATTGTACTCAGCAAGACTTACATCGTAACTAACTACATATGCATCATTATCAAAAGGGGTGGTGGAGTTTGGCTGCAGCAAGCCAGCTTTGACTCGGTGGCTATCCTGAACTATGAATGCAAGTAACTCTTTTGAGGTGGCGCTACGAGTCCACATATTCACCATATCAATACACCACTATGGATCCGCCCGTCTCCCTCACGAGAACGCCATCCATAGCACTCACGCTTATCTTGCGATTTTAGAGTATCCACTTTCACTTGTCTATGAACTATGCAAGGGTCCAAGTTTCCATATCCGAGGAATCCGGCTATTGAATAGATAATGATAACCCTGCAGGGTGTACTTCTTCACACACTCTCACCACTTATCATACAGACACGTCATGTACCTCGACAACCTTCAAGCGGAAGCGGGCGAGGGAGTCGGCCACGACCGACTAACCACACAAGTCTCTCGTCAGGGTTTATCGCCTATTCGGGTTCCATCCGCAAGGAGATCCGGCCGGGTGTCGCCACGGCCCCAAACGATGTGTGCAGGGTTCCCAAGCCCACCAACCGGGTCCCACTTGGTACACAGACCCCTTGTGCCTAGTCCGACCAAGCCGACCTGCACGGGTGCCACTTGGTAGACTACTAACACTACCTACAAACACGAAACTAGTTGCAACTCACGGACAGAGATCGAGTTGATTAATAAGCGAGAGGGCCGAGTTACGGAACCCAATGTGTGGTGGTAGCTGTTCATGGATCACAAACACAGAACTCAGTTCTTGAGGACGGCTGCAATGAGACAACCCACCATGTACTCCTACATGGCCTCTCACCGCTACCTTTACCAAATCGTGTTCACACACTTAGCTCACACACAGTAGGACATGTTCACCACCTTTCAATTCATTCCTGATGAATCAGACCTGACACAACTCTAAGCAATAGAAGGCATGACAAACAAGCATGAATGAGTAGGCACATCAGGGCTCAAACAATTCCTACACATGCTAGTGGGTTTCATCTAATTACTGTGGAATGACAGGTCATGCAGAGGATAAAGGGGTTCAGCTACCGCAGCAAATAACAGTTGTATCGTTGTTGTCCTAATGCAGTAAAATAGAGTAGGAGCGAGAGAGTGGGATTATATCGGAATGAACAAGGGGGTTTTGCTTGCCTGGCACTTCTGAAGATAATATAGTTCTTCATCGGTGTCATCGAACTCATAAATTGCACGTCGCTCTCTTGGGAGGGACAAATACCGGCAAACAAGGGAGAACACAATCAATGCAATGCAACAATATGATGCATGAATGTGACATGGCAATATGCTATAGTTTGAGCTAATGCAACTAGCAGCAGGTTAAATGGAGCTGGTTTGAACACTAGGTTCAAATTCAAACTCCACATGTAGTTATTTAAATGCCATTCATTCATTTGTCCTAATCAGTAGTCATAATTTGTTCTAACATGCATGAAAATACTACAGATGGATAGATTGGATTTTTCTGATCATTTTTCATATATAATTTATCTCATTTGGAGTTACGGTTGAATTTCTATGATTTTTACAAGTTTTAAACATTTCCTGGAATTTCCTAAATATTTAGAATTAAACTAATTCCAGGAAATGCATTACTGCGTCAGCACTACGTCAGCATGACGTAGGCGAGTCAACGGTGTGCGGTCCAGGTCAATCCTGACCAGTGGGGTCCATGATCAGTATCTCAGGCTGGTATGTGTCGCTGACATGTGGGCCCAGTCAACGGCCACGTCAGCTTGGTCAAAGCTGACGCGTGGGCCCATGGTGGTTAGGTTAAAACTTAACAGAAAATAAACAAAGATTAATTAAGGGCATGGGGCCCATACATCAGTGAGAGAGGGCTTAACTAGCAGGGTCATTAGCCCCTAATGATGGCGCCACGTCAGCACGTCGGAGACCAGCCGGCGGCGACCACAGAACACGGCGGGGGCACGCCGGACGGCTGCACCGGCGCCCATTCGACGCGCGGAGGGGTTCTACAGGGAGCTCGAGCTCGTGCGCATCCAATTTAGCAAGCCAGAGGAGCTGGGGTTAGCTGTGGCGTCGGCAGCGGCGAGGGAGGCGGCGGCCGGAGTTTGGCCAACGGCGGGTTAGGTGATGCATGGCGCTAGTGGAGACGTTGGTGCGTGCTACGTGCTCCTGGTGAGGTGTGGAGCACGGTGGTGTGCCCGGCTTCGAGCCACTGTGGCTCTGGCCACGACGGCGACGAGGCACGGCGGCGGCGAGCTTCGGCCGTGGTGGAAGACGGAGCTAGGGGACGGGAACGGAGGGAGCGAGCAAAGAGGAGGCAGCAGGAGCTCACAGGGAGAACGATGAGGTGGTCAGCGAGCTCGGGGGCGTCTTCGGTGCTGCGAATCGAGCGGCGGTGATCGCCGGTCGTGGCGATGAAGATGGCGGTGATGGCGTGGCTTCAGGGCGCCCGGCGTCGCGTGCTTCGTGGTAGAGCTTCCCGGATCCAAGGCGGAGCTCGTGGCCTAACTGGCTGGGCGTGGGGATGCTGGTGGCTCCGGTGGTGCTCGTCGGCGGTCTCGGGTGCGTCCGGGGATGAGCGAGGGAGAGATACAGAGGAGGGAGAGGGGTACGGGGAGAGAGTGGGGCGGTCGAGGAGGTTGTGTGGCGTCTCCGTGGCGTCGTCTAGGAGCACCGGGAGGAGCCAGGCAGGCAGGGAGGGAGGAGGTGGCCGGCGCGGGGCGGCCACGTGCCTCTGCCCTTCTGGCGAGGGAGGAAGACGACACGGGGGGGAAAGCGGCGGTGGGCTGGGCCGTGCTGGTGGGCTGTCAGCTCGGCCGGTTGGTGGCGCCATGTAAGTTATTCCCTCTCTTTCTTATTTTTGTTTTCTATTTTTCTGAAACTTTGCGGCTTTATTAAAAATATCTAGGCACTTTCAAAAATCACCAAACTGTGCATGCCCAATGTATAGAATATATCCAACATGGAACATTTCAGTTTAGGAGTATTTGGACATTTAAAATATTTTATAGAATTTAAATGTCCAAATTCAAATACTTATGATTTAATTCAATGACCTCAGGATGACCTAGAAAATTGTGCAGCATTTTTGTTAGAGGTTTAAGACCAAGGCAAAGATGATGAACATTTAGAAGGCCATTTGGATTCACTGAAAATATTTTTAGGTTGAACCTATTTGAATTCCATTTGGTACTAGGGTTTGGACATCCCCATTTCAGGTTTAAATGAAATTTTAAACATGATGCAGCAACAAGCTAGTCCAAGTGCATAGCCGGCCGGACCTCGCCTCCGGAGCCGCCGCGACCTCCTCCCTCGCCGGATTTGGGCGGGTGGATGAGATCCACCCGTCCCCCGATCCAAACACGCGCCTCCCCGCCCGGATCCCCTCGTCCCGCTTCGTCCCGTCCAGTTTCGGAGGTTGATTTTTCAGTCCCCGAATCTGCAGTAATTTTCATGCCATGTTCATGCCACTCTGCATCCGTAGCTTCGTTTCGTGCGTCTAATATGTCAAATTGTTCGTCTCGACGAGTACATCATTACATTCCATTGCATCATTTTCATTTGAGCTGATATTGATGCCCTAATCTTTGTTGCAAGAGTGCTATGTGATGTTATTCTGCTGAAACTGTTATAACATGCTCATTTGTCATTTTTGCCATGTTTGATGTGTGCATCCTTTGAGCATGAGTCCTACACGTGTTTTGTAATATGCCATGCCATATTTACAGGGGTGTATGCCATGTATTTTTGTGATCTCTGTGGTGACTAGCACAAGCATGCAAACTAGGCTTCTTGATGTTGCTGATTTCAGCCCTGTTTTCTTGATATTTTTATGCCATGTAAACTTGATGCTGAGAGAGATCCATGCTTATTTTGAGATACTTCATGAAGGATGGTTTGAACATATGATTGTGCTCTATCCATCCATGCCCCTTTTTGCAATTATGGAGTGCCATAGCTTGAGTCAATCGAGCTCTACTTTTGCTATAAAATGTTTCCTGGCAGGTTGTTTACATGTTATTCAATTTTGCCAAGGTTGTTGTAGTTGATCCGTGTATGCTATGATGTTGTTCTTGCCCTGTATAGCTTCTATGCCATGTCTTCTTGCTATTGGTTGCCTTGCCATGCCATGGTTTGCTCTGTGGTGAGTGGTTCAAGCTCACCAACATGCCTACTTATTGTTGTTCCTGCCATGTATGAATCTATAATATAACTTGCCATGTTTACATGGGTGCCATCATATTTTCTGATCCTTTTTGGCTCATGGTCAGTAAAGGACTTTTGTTCTATGGGTTTAGTAGATTCATGCCATGCCTTTGTTTGCCATGTTAAGTTCCTGTAGCATGTTGTTTGATAGCTCTAAACATTGCAACCTGATGTTATTTCTGCTAAAGTCTGAACTGTTATTATTTGCAATCTTGCCATGTGTGTTTGAGCATGTTCTAGTGATTTCTGGAGATAGCTCAGTGTTCATGTTTTGTAATGCTTTACCTGCACATCACGTCCATGCCTTTTGTTACCATGTTAAGATGATGTAGCATGTTGTTTTGATGCTTGCAATATGCCTACATGCTGTTTTGGACAGATTGTTGCCATGTGTTGAACCGTTGCTCCGTTTTGAGTGTGCTCTATATGAAACTTGCTTGATTTTGCATGTAGCTTCATATTATCATGTTGCATCCATGTTTTGAGGTGTTTGATTGATGTTTGTATGCTTTTCGCATCAATGCCATGTTTAACTTGTTTTGCTCATATCTTCTAGGCCGTAGCTCCGAATTAAATGAACTTTATATGTAACTTGACTAGAATTTCGTGTAGATCATCGTGGTGCATCGTAACTTGCTGTTTAAAAAATTGAACATAAGGTTTATTCAGATCTGGACCAATTTCAAAATTTGCATATGAGGACTTACCGGATTTGTTATATGTTGTTCCCGACCTCATTTAAACTTGCCTTGATGTGTTGCTCTTGTTTGCATCATCCCTTGCCATGAGTAGCTTCATGTAGGCTTGTCATGCATCATGCTTGTTGTGCATCATTTCATGTTCATGTGTGGTGTGTTTACCTTGTTGTGTGCTTCTTTTCGATAGTTCCTATTTCGTTGCGATCGTGAGGATTCGTTCGTCTCACGCTTGGTTGGCTTCATCCATTCGTCTTCTTCATGGACTCGTTCTTCTTCCTAGCGGGATTTCAGGCAAGATGACCCTACCTGGATCTCATTACTATCATTGCTATGCTAGTTGCTTCGTTCTATCGCTATGCTGCTTTACCTACCACTTGCTGCTCAAGCCTCCCAAATTGCCATGAACCTCTAACCTTTGTCACCCTTCCTAGCAAACAGTTGCTTGGCTATGTTACCGCTTTGCTCAGCCCTCTTATAGCGTTGCTAGTTGCAGGTGAAGATGAAGATTGATCCATGGTGGACAGGATTTTGGTTGGGATATCACAATATCTCTTATATTATTAATGCATCTATATACTTGGTAAAGGGTGGAAGGCTCGGCCTTATGCCTGGTGTTTTGTTCCACTCTTGCCGCCCTAGTTTCCGTCATATCGGTATTATGTTCCCGGATTGTGCGTCGCTAACGCGGTCGGGTGATTTATGGGACCCCCTTGACAGTTCGCTTTGAATAAGACTCCTCCAGCAAGGCCCAACCTTGGTTTTACCATTTGCCTCACCACCACCTACTTTTCCCTTGGGAGTTGCTCTCTCGAGGGTCATCTTTATTTAGCCCCGGGCGGTGCTTCTCTAAGTGCTGGTTCGAACCGAGCCGCTTCTTGGGCCACCTTAGGGCAACTTGAGGGTTGGTTTTACTCGTAGCTTTGTCTCATCCGGTGTTGCCACGAGCGAGATATGTGCAACTCCTATCGGGATTGTCGGCGATCGGGCGGTCTTGCTGGTCTTGTTTTATTCTGTCGAAATGTCTTATAGCAGGGATTCGAGACTGATCGGGTCTTCCCGGGAGAAGGAATATCCTTCGTTGATCGCGAGAGCTTATCATGGGCTAAGTTGGGACACCCTGCAGGTATAAACTTTCGAGAGCCGTGCCGCGGTTATGTGGTAGATGGAATTTGTTAATATCCGGTTGTAGTAAACTTGAAGCAAACTCTCCTAAAATACACCAACCGTGTGCGTAACCGTGAGTGTCTCTTTTCGGGGTTGATCGAGAGGAGAACACGGTTTCTGGGTTATGTCTGACGTAAGTTGGAGTTCAGGATCACTTCTTGATCATTACTAGTTGACGACCGTTCCTTTGTTTCTCTTCTCGCTCTCATTTGCGTATGTTAGCCACCTTATCATGCTTAGCCGCTGCTGCAACCTCACCACTTTACCCCTTCCTTTCCCATTAAGCTTTGCTAGTCATGATACCCATGGTAATGGGATTGCTGAGTCCTCGGGGCTCACAGATTACTACACCACCAGTTGCAGGTACAGGTTTGTGATGCTCATGACGCGAGAGCGATGTTTGCTTGTCTTGGAGTTCTTCTTACGCTTCTTGATCGGGGATAGGTTCGTGTCGGCAGCCCTGGGCTAGCAGGGTGGATATTGTTTGAGTTTCTGTTTATGTTCCATCCGTAGTCGGATGTTGATCTCTTGTATGATGTTGTTGTATTCATGTGACATTGTATGTATTGGATGTATCCCCACTATTATGTAATGTTGATGTAATGATATCCACCTTGCAAAAGCGTCTTCAAGATGCGCTTCTATCCTTGGTGGGACCTTCGAGTTCCTTTAGGATAGGGTCGCATCTTGGGCGTGACAAGTTGGTATCAGAGCCTCGACCGACCTTAGGAGCCCCCTTGATTGATCGTGTAGTTCGGCCGTTGTCGAGTCTAGAAGAAAACTGTTTTCATAGTCTAGTTATATCGGAGTAGAATTCTTTTTACTCCTCAGCCCCTTAAATCGCTTTGGTAAGGAATCTTGGCGTAGGTGTTTTGAATTACTTCTCTTCCTTCAAATTTTTTAGGATCACGCAGTTGGTTTTCCGATCGTTGGCCCTCAGCTCTTTTCATCCGGTGCATTTCTCGTCAAGTCGACTCGACCATCTTCATCTTTGCCAAGTTCAATCCTCGGTTCTTCCTCGAGCGTCGTTGTTTTTCCTTGTCCGAAGTTGTCCTTGTTTTTCCCACCGCCCTCCTTCTTCCTCTCGGAACGGAGTCCGCTATTGAGTATCCTTCTACTCGTGCGAAGTCTTTGCTTTCTTTCCTCAATGATTTCAACCAGTGTTTTCTCTTCAAGATATTCGTCGGTTCCCCTTCCAAGTTGTCTTTGTTTTCCCGCCCTCCCACCCTTCTTCTTCCCGGAGTTTGAGTCTGTTTCGACCATCAATTTCATTCGTATGGAGCCTCTTCAGTCTTCTATCAATCATTTCAACCGGTGGTTTCTCGTCTAGTTCGTCATTCTTCATCTCTTTCTTTTCCGGTGGATTCAATTCAAGTTTTTCGAGTTGATCACATTCTTTTCCTTGGTTAAAGTGTTTTCCCTGCTTGCTCGCCTCTCGCCAGTTTATCATTCCGGAGTTCGGAGGACATCTCAGGAGATTCGCCTGTGTTCGAATTTATTCGAGGTTGTCACCTCAGTCAAATATTTCAGTTCTTCCAGTGCATCATCTATCTGTTCAACATCCCTTTCCAACGGTGTTTTCTTTTAGTGGGCCCTAACCCACAGGTCTTTTCCCAGGATCTTACCTGACTCTTCTAATTCCCCCAGGGTTATTCTCAATTCTTTTTAAGTGTGACGTAAGAATGGATCCCATCAGTCACATGCCTTCTCCAATATCTCGTTCAAATTCTTTTCATTGTTGGCTCAACCTTTTCGGTTTTTTCATTCTTCCGGAGTATCTCATTAATTTTTGGTGATGTTTATCGTCGTCATTTGAAGACCGAAGAAGAGTTCCTTCTAAATCTTGTCCATTCCCCAGGAGATTCATGGTGATAGCTCGATGTTATCCTATCTAATTGTTTCCAGTCGTGCAATTCGTTTCATCCATCCGGAGTATTTCAGGAGTTGCTTTCCGTCTCAATCATCCGGAGGCCATCTTTTCGGAAGATTTCTTCGTTCCAAGTTTTCAAAGTCGTTCTCCAATTATTCTATATCACTGCCCCTTCGTTCGTCTCAATATTCTTCCGGTGCTGCGTTCAAGCATTCGTTAATCAGTTTGCGTTCACTTCGATCTCTTTTCTCTAAATTCCCTCAAGTATCTTCGTGCTTTTCTAATTCATTCCGGCGATCCGTTCTCTTCTCTTTGTTCATTTTCATTTTCACGGTGGTTCGTTGAAGATTTCTTTTCGGTTTTTCATCATATTCAATTCATTCGTTCTTTTAATCCTACCGGTGGTTCATGAAGACTTTCTCAAGTTTTGTGCGATGTTTCCCCTTAATCCTTTTCAACGAGAACAAGTAGTATGAAAAATCCATTGTTTGTCATCAATTTAATTTGATGAAGGATAAGCATACAATAAATCTTATTCTTATTTATCCAAGTGGTTAATCTTTTTCTTCGGAGTTTGTTCTTGAGGAATAAATTCTAACTCGAAGTGTTTTCATCTTTTATTTTCCGGAGTTCAAATTTCCTCGGCCATTTCGTCGGAATCCTCCATCTAATTCATCGCAGGCTCATCTTATTCTTTCTTCCTTCATTCTATCTCATCATTCTTTTTGTAACCGGAGTCTTCATGGTGGTTCTTCATGATTTAATTCATTCTTCAAGAGCTCATCAAGTTTTTGTTGGTGGAGTTCAAGTATCTTTTCTTCTTGCGTCTCGAAGTGCAATGAAATCTCCGTATTCTTTTGAAGTGGAGTTTTGCATTTCTTCGTTTTTCTCAGCTATTAAATCTTTTCCGCTTGTGGTCGGTTATCAGCTCGAAATTTTGGGATGTTATCCATAAGTCCACAACAAGCTTATTCTTTCGTTGTTCATTTTCTCAAGAATTCCGTTCAACCCTTCCTTCTAAGTTCTTTTCCTCCCGTTCTTTCAATTCTTCCGGAGGCATTGCATTGTTCATCTCGTCAAGTATCATTCCATCCTGTCGAGTTCGTGTTCTATTCCTCCATGTTTCAGCCGGAGTGCTGCCTAAATCCTTTCAGCCTTATTCGTTTCTTATCTCGTTCTAACCGGAGTGGTTTCATAGTCTATCTGATTCCGTGAGCTTTCAATTCTCGTCATTCTCGTCGTTTCTCTCTTCTTCTCATGTGCTCTCGATTCTTTGCTTCTTCTCTTGAGTTCCTGTTTCACCCCATCATTTTTTTCTCTTCCGTCTCGGTCCTAAGATCTCGGGACGAGATCTCTTGTTAGTGGAGGAGTGTTGTAACGCCCCGGATCCGATGCGCCAGGTGTCTGCTAGTTATTCGCCGTTGTTGCCATGTCATTTGCTTGCGTGTTGCACTTTGCCATGTCATCATCTGCATTTCATATCATGTCAACATGTGCATCGCATTTGCATACGTGTTCGTCTCATGCATCCGAGCATTTTCCCCGTTGTCTGTTTTGCAATCCAGCACTCCTATGTCATCCGGCGTCCCCTTCTTGCCTCTCTTCGTGTGCGGGTATTAAACTTTCTCGGAATGGACCGAGGTTTGTCAAGCGGCCTTGGTATAGCACCAGTAGACCGCCTGTCAAGTTTCGGATCATTTGGAGGTCGTTTGATACTCCAACGGTTAACCGGGTAACCATAAAAGCCTCCTTCTCCTTGCAGCCCAACACCCCTTCTAAAGTGGCCCAAAACCCAGCAAACTCCCCTCCATGCTCTCGGTCGTTCGATCACGATCGCGTGGCCGAAAATCGCTCCTAATTTAGACTCTCCTAGCTCCCTCTACCTATAAATATGTGCACTCCCCCGAATTTCCGGATCCCCAAACCCTAGTTTTTCTCCTCCCACCGCACCGGACATGTCCGCCGCCTCCGGACGAATCGCCGCCGTCGCCCGCAGCCAACGGGCCTGCCATGTGGCGCGTCCGCCGCCCCGCGCCGCCCGCGCCGCCCGCGCGCCGCCCGGCCCGCGGAGCCCATCCGGGGCCAGGGGCCGATCGCGCCGCCGCCGCCCGGCGCTTCTCCGCCTCCGCCCGTCGCCGCCGTTCGCCACCTCCGGCCGGCGGCGCCGCCCGTCGACGCGGCACCGCCATTGTCGCCCAGCTCACGGGATCCTCCGCGCGAGCAGCGCCCAGCGCCGCCGCCGCTCGCCAGCGCCGCCCGCTGGATCGGCGCCGCCCGGCCTCGCCCCGCGACCGCCGCGCGCTGGCAGCGCCATGGCCTCAGCCCCTCACCACCGCCGGCCGGACCTCGCCTCCGGAGCCGCCGCGACCTCCTCCCTCGCCGGATTTGGGCGGGTGGATGAGATCCACCCGTCCCCCGATCCAAAAACGCGCCTCCCCGCCCGGATCCCCTCGTCCCGCTTCGTCCCGTCCAGTTTCGGAGGTTGATTTTTCACAGTCCCCGAATCTGCAGTAATTTTCATGCCATGTTCATGCCATCATATCTCTGCATCCGTAGCTTCGTTTCGTGCGTCTAATATGTCAAATTGTTCGTCTCGACGAGTACATCATTACATTCCATTGCATCATTTTCATTTGAGCTGATATTAATGCCCTAATCTTCGTTGCAAGAGTGCTATGTGATGTTATTCTGCTGAAACTGTTATAACATGCTCATTTGTCATTTTTGCCATGTTTGATGTGTGCATCCTTTGAGCATGAGTCCTGCATGTGTTTTGTAATATGCCATGCCATATTTACAGGGGTGTATGCCATGTATTTTTGTGATCTCTGTGGTGACTAGCACAAGCATGCAAACTAGGCTTCTTGATGTTGCTGATTTCAGCCCCTGTTTTACTGATATTTTTATGCCATGTAAACTTGATGCTACAGAGAGATCCATGCTTATTTTGAGATACTTCAGTAAGGATGGTTTGAACATATGGTTGTGCTCTATCCATCCATGCCCCATTTTGCAATTATGGAGTGCCATAGCTTGAGTCAATCGAGCTCTACTTTTGCTATAAAATGTTTCCTGGCAGGTTGTTTACATGTTATTCAATTTTGTCAAGGTTGTTGTAGTTGATCCGTGTATGCTATGATGTTGTTCTTGCCCTGTATAGCTTCTATGCCATGTCTTCTTGCTATTGGTTGCCTTGCCATGCCATGGTTTGCTCTGTGGTGAGTGGTTCAAGCTCACCAACATGCCTACTTATTGTTGTTCCTGCCATGTATGAATCTGTAATATAACTTGCCATGTTTACATGGGTGCCATCATATTTTCTGATCCTTTTTGGCTCATGGTCAGTAAAGGACTTTTGTTCTATGGGTTTAGTAGATTCATGCCATGCCTTTGTTTGCCATGTTAAGTTCCTGTAGCATGTTGTTTGATAGCTCTAAACATTGCAACTTTGATGTTATTTACGCTAAAGTCTGAATCTGTTATTATTTGCAATCTTGCCATGTGTGTTTGAGCATGTTCTAGTGATTTCTGGAGATAGCTCAGTGTTCATGTTTTGTAATGCTTTACCTGCACATCACGTCCATGCCTTTTGTTACCATGTTAAGATGATGTAGCATGTTGTTTTGATGCTTGCAATATGCCTACATGCTGTTTTGGATGATTGTTGCCATGTGTTGAACCGTTGCTCCTTTTGAGTGTGCTCTATATGAAACTTGCTTGATTTTGCATGTAGCTTCATATTATCATGTTGCATCCATGTTTTGAGGTGTTTGATTGATGTTTGTATGCTTTTTGCATCAATGCCATGTTTAACTTGTTTTGCTCATATCTTCTAGGCCGTAGCTCCGAATTAAATGAACTTTATATGTAACTTGACTAGAATTTCGTGTAGATCATCGTGGTGCATCGTAACTTGCTGTTTAAAAAATTGAACATAAGGTTTATTCAGATCTGGACCAATTTCAAAATTTGCATATGAGGACTTACCGGATTTGTTATATGTTGTTCCCGGCCTCATTTAAACTTGCCTTGATGTGTTGCTCTTGTTTGCATCATCCCTTGCCATGAGTAGCTTCATGTAGGCTTGTCATGCATCATGCTTGTTGTGCATCATTTCATGTTCATGTGTGGTGTGTTTACCTTGTTGTGTGCTTCTTTTCGATAGTTCCTATTTCGTTGCGATCGTGAGGATTCGTTCGTCTACGCTTGGTTCGGCTTCATCCATTCGTCTTCTTCATGGACTCGTTCTTCTTCCTAGCGGGATTTCAGGCAAGATGACCCCTACCCTGGATCTCATTACTATCATTGCTATGCTAGTTGCTTCGTTCTATCGCTATGCTGCTTTACCTACCACTTGCTGCTCAAGCCTCCCAAATTGCCATGAACCTCTAACCTTTGTCACCCTTCCTAGCAAACAGTTGCTTGGCTATGTTACC
The DNA here is from genome assembly GCA_021605205.1 of Aegilops longissima. Classification (NCBI taxonomy): domain Eukaryota; kingdom Viridiplantae; phylum Streptophyta; class Magnoliopsida; order Poales; family Poaceae; genus Aegilops; species Aegilops longissima. Next base: position 156,401,673 of record CM038677.1, read on the forward strand.
GCTTTGCTCAGCCCTCTTATAGCGTTGCTAGTTGCAGGTGAAGATGAAGATTGATCCATGGTGGACAGGATTTTGGTTGGGATATCACAATATCTCTTATATTATTAATGCATCTATATACTTGGTAAAGGGTGGAAGGCTCGGCCTTATGCCTGGTGTTTTGTTCCACTCTTGCCGCCCTAGTTTCCGTCATATCGGTATTATGTTCCCGGATTGTGCGTCCGCTAACGCGGTCGGGTGATTTATGGGACCCCTTGACAGTTCGCTTTGAATAAGACTCCTCAAAGAAGGCCCAACCTTGGTTTTACCATTTGCCTCACCACCACCTACTTTTCCCTTGGGAGTTGCTCTCTCGAGGGTCATCTTTATTAGCCCCCGGGCGGTGCTTCTCTAAGTGCTGGTTCGAACCGAGCCGCTTCTTGAGGCCACCTTGGGGCAACTTGAGGTTGGTTTTACTCGTAGCCTGTCTCATCCGGTGTTGCCACGAGAGCGAGATATGTGCAACTCCTATCGGGATTGTCGGCGATCAGGCGGTCTTCTGGTCTTGTTTTATTCTGTCGAAATGTCTTGTAGCCGGATTCGAGACTGATCGAGTCTTCCGGGAGAAGGAATATCCTTCGTTGATCGCGAGAGCTTATCATGGGCTATGTTGGGACACCCCTGCAGGGTATAAACTTTCGAGAGCCGTGCCCGCGGTTATGTGGCAGATGGGAATTTGTTAATATCCGGTTGTAGTAAACTTGAAGCAAACTCTCCTAAAATACACCAACCGTGTGCGTAACCGTGAGTGTCTCTTTTCGGGGTTGATCGAGAGGAGAACACGGTTTCTGGGTTATGTCTGACGTAAGTTGGAGTTCAGGATCACTTCTTGATCATTACTAGTTGACGACCGTTCCTTTGTTTCTCTCCTCGCTCTCATTTGCGTATGTTAGCCACCTTATCATGCTTAGCCGCTGCTGCAACCTCACCACTTTACCCCTTCCTTTCCCATTAAGCTTTGCTAGTCTTGATACCCATGGTAATGGGATTGCTGAGTCCTCGGGGCTCACAGATTACTACGCCACCAGTTGCAGGTACAGGTTTGTGATGCTCATGACGCGAGAGCGATGTTTGCTTGTCTTGGAGTTCTTCTTCTGCTTCTTCGATCAGGGGATAGGTTCCAGGTCGGCAGCCTGGGCTAGCAGGGTGGATATTGTTTGAGTTTCTGTTTATGTTCCATCCGTAGTCGGATGTTGATCTCTTGTATGATGTTGTTGTATTCATGTGACATTGTATGTATTGGATGTATCCCCACTATTATGTAATGTTGATGTAATGATATCCACCTTGCAAAAGCGTCTTCAAGATTTGCTTCTATCCTTGGTGGGACCTTCGAGTTCCTTTAGGATAGGGTCGCATCTTGGGCGTGACAATGTACAAAGGGGAAGAGGAGGATTTTCTCCGCGTCAGTCCACTGAACGGGTTTTCTTCGAATAATCCTCGAAGTTGGGTAAGCAAATATCTTTGTGGCCTGTCCAATCCATGTTCCCGTGGCTAAATATCTCATTTCATGGTTTCTACGCAGGAACTGCGCTGGGGCGTGGAGAAGATACACAGCCCGCCCCCACAACCTGAGGATCCGGAACGGTCCCTCGATCCGGCCTCCGAAGAGGACCCGGATATAAAGGTGGAGCTGATCGACGGGGTGTTCCACCAACTTAGCATCGACAATGCTTTGGTTGCCATTACGACCGACTACCCCGGATTATTTCCGACCTCCCAGGTAACCGTGACCGAAGTCCGGATACCGTGACCCACCCGTGCTTTACTTCTAATCACCACGTATTTGATGGTGTTTCGCAGGGGGTGCCTTCAGAATGGGAAGCCAAGCCTGCCGCGACCGTCCAACAAAGGCAGTTCGCCCAAAGAAAGCGGAAAAGAAGTGCGATGCGACTCGAGGCGTCGCCGCAGCGGTATGATGTGCCATCATGTTTTAAGGAGAGGTTCTGGGAGGCACACCGGCGCTCGTGGTCTTTTCGGAAAAAAGCGCTCGCGGACTGAGTCGGAGAAGTTGCTAATCGGGCCTCCGCCAACCAGGCTCAAAAGCCGAGTCGGAAGGGGTACAAACACGAGGCGTCGTCGGATGCTCCTCCAACGGAGGATGCCGACGACTGTCCGCCACCAAGTCGGAGGTGGAGGCGCCATGAATCATAGGCGCCGCGGACTATTCTACATGGCGCATGTTTCTCCAAGAGGCGTTGAGCGCCTTTAGTTTGGGAGAAGCGCACCTCCGTGCCGCTCAAGATGGTCTAGCGAGCCACGGAGCAGTATGTGAAAGACATACGGGTAAGGAATTTTGTGATTATATATGCGGAGCCCCGAGACTTAAAATAGTTAGGATAACTGATTTAAGGATCATTTGGAATCTGAGTTCTTACGAAAAGAATACCCGTTTGTCCGGGAGCTTGAAGAGTGCAAGGCCCAACTTGAGGCCAAGATCGGGCATGACCATGGAAGCCATGAAGACTCCTACGGTAATATATGCCCTTCAAAGTAGATAGCGCCGGGATGGATCCGGACAAGCAACAGCTCCTGCGCCAGCTAAAGGCCGGCGAGAGCGTGCTTACGAGGGTGCGGAAGGAGAAAAATAACCTCCAAGATGCCAACACCCAACTGGGTGAGGAACTAAGGATGTTCGTGCCCGGTTATGCGACTCCGTAAAGGAGACTCAGCAGCCGTCGCGGCATTTTCAATAAGTGCTTAAGCGAACTTTGAAAGAGTTCGGCGAGGAAGGCGACTAACATAAACATGTATGTAGGTTTGCTCACAAGTCGTCCTGAGGAGGAGATGCCCAGTTCTTCGGGTGATCTTCTTCCCGAACTGCGTCAGCTGCACGAACAAGTTCGGCAGGTGATGAAAGGCGTCGCCCAGGCCTTGCGGCCATCTATCTCCCTGCCCGAAGGCATTGGGGAGCTGGCAGAGCGGCTTCAAGGAGCACGGCGGCGCTTCGGACTATGGAAGATATCGGCCTGCCGTCAAGGCGCCAGGGAGGCCCGGGCCATGGTAATGACGCGGTACACGAAGGCTGAACCAAACCACATGGCCAAGGTCGGACCTGTGGGGCCTGATGGGAAGAAGACCCCTGTAAGCTTAGTGTACGGCCAAGTAGAATTGGCCGCCAAGTATTCCCAGCAAGATTGTAAATTAGATAGCCTATTATATGGCATTGAGGAGGAATACAATTAGTCGAGTTGACTATGTAATTGAATATGACATGAAAAATGTCTTCTAGCCGGATTGTAGATCGTTTGTCATAGCGGACCTTTTCGCTTCGACCTCGGGACCCAATAGTCCGGAGTTTGTCCGAATACCCTCGCGGTTATGTAAGAACTGGGGCATGCATGGAGATAAGGCGTAGGGGTCATTATTGCTGTATCAGACAAGTGCCCAACTAGTTATGTTATATTACATGGATAGTAAGAAACATCTACCAGGGAGAATAGTTCCGTTAAGGGTTCCTTTCCCTGGGAGGCATGCCCTAAAGTGCATGTCCAAACTGCTAAGAAAGCAGAAAATCATCTGGGGGAAGATGGATAAATAGTTAAAAATCATCTTTCAGTTCACCGACCGAATATTCCCTTAAGAACGCTAGCTTTTGGCTTCACCCAGTCTGAGGTACACATCCGGATGACCGGCAAGAATAACAATTGCAGAGGTGCTCCTTTACCACCTAGCCGAACAATCGGGAGCGAGGGGTAAGCACAGGAGCCGAAACCCAGCTTGGCCAAAACTTAAGTCATATCGATGCATATAATGGTGAGTAAAAGGTACATGCGGAAGTTTGACACATGTGTTGGGCATGAAGCCCGTATAAATAAGCTACATTAAAGAAGCCCCAGTATAATGGGCGCGGACAGCGCATCAAGTATGTGCTTGAACAAAGCGCAAGCGAGCCTCTAAAGGCTTCAAGAAGAAGGAGGAGGAAGGAGAGAAATAAAGACAACAAAAATAGAAAATGTGGATGGAGGAAGGAGGCGAACTCGAGTCCGCGCTTAGGCGTAGAATCTTCAGAGCGGGCTGCGTTCCATGGGTTCGGCTCGAGTCGGTTATCCGATGCGTTTGCAGACGGTATGCTCCGCCGGTCAGGACCTGGTCGATGATGAAGGACCTTCCCATTTGGGCTTGAGTTTGTCCTTTTTCTTGTCTAGCGAGCGTAGAACTAGTTCGCCAGCGTTGTAGCTTTGGCCCGTGCTTCCTGCTTTGATATCTTGAGCCTGCTTTGTTGATAAAATGCGGAGCGAGCTTTTGCCACGTCGCGCTCCTCCTCCAATGCGTCCAAACTGTCCTGCCGATCGAGCTCGGCTTCTCTTTCTTCATACATGCACACGCGAGGTGAGTCATGCATTATGTCGCAGGTAAGACTGCCTGCGCCGTACACCATAAAATGGTGTGAATCCGTAGTACGATTCGGCGTGGTCCGCAACCCCAGTCTGGTCGAGCTCCTCAACCCGGTCGTGTTAGATCCCTTGAGGACCGCACTAGTCTGGGTTTAATGCCGCTCATGATTAGACCGTTTGCTCACTTGACTTGACCGTTGGTTTGAGGGTGATAGGCGAGGCGTGTCGAGCTTGATGCCCATGTTTTGCACCATAATTTGACCTCATCGGCCGTGAAGTTGGTGCCGTTATGAGTGATGATCTTTGTGGGGACACCGTAGCGGTGCACTACCCTGATATGAAGTCTATCACCGCCCGGATTGGCCGTTTTAACGAGCTTGGCCTCTATCCATTTGGTGAATTTATCCACCATGACCAATAGGTATTTTTGCTTGTGGGTTCCTCCTTAACGGGTCCAACAATGTCAAGCCCCCATACATGACGGCCAGGTGATGGGTATAGTTTTGAGGGCGGTGGGTGGCATGTGGCTTTGGTTAGCAAAAAGCTGGCAACCGACGCATCGTTGGACTAAATCCTGCGCATCTGGCCGGGCCGTTGGCCAATAAAATCCTGTACGGAAGGCCTTGCCTACAAGGGCCCGGGCTGCAGCGTGGTGCCTACCCAGTCCGGCATGAATTTTAGCCAGGAGGTTTCGCCCTTCCCCTTCGGAGATACACCTTTGAAGGACTCCTGTTGTGCTTTTCTTATAGAGCTCTCCCTCATGGACTTTATAGGCTCTGGATCGCTGTACTATGCAGCGAGCCTCATTTTGGTCTTCGGGGAGTTCCTGCCTAGTTAGGTAGGCTAGGAATGGTTCCGTCCACGGGGCGATAACCGCCATTATTTCGTGGGCGGAGGGTGTTATTTCGTTGGCGAGCCTCCGATTGTGTCGAGTGTTGATGTCGAGGCGGTGCGGTTGGGTCGGATTGTTATTTCGGACTCCCTTCCCATAATACGGATGGCTTGAACAGCCGTTCGAGGAAGATGTTGGCGGGGCGGCATCGCGTTTTGCGCCGATGCGCTAATCGTCCGCCACCTGGTTGTTATCCCGGGCTATATGATGAAATTCAAGCCCTTCGAACCATGCTGACATTTTTAGGACCGCATTGCGGTACGCTGCCATTTTTGGATCTTTGGCATCAAAGTCTCCGTTTATTTGAGATATCGCGAGGTCTTCGAATCCCCGCGCACCTCTAGGCATTTAATGCCCATGGAGACTGCCATCCGGAGGCCGTGCAGAAGGGCCTCGTATTCGGCCGCGTTGTTGGAGTCCGTATACATTATCTGAAGGACGTATTGGACTGTGTCCCCGGTTGGGGACGTCAGGACGATGCCAGCCCCCAGGCCGACCAACATTTTGGAGCCGTCAAAGTGCATGATCCAATTGGATTATGCGTCGTACTCTTTAGGGAGTTCGGCTTCGGTCCATTCGGCCACGAAGTCGGCCAAAACCTGTGACTTAATAGCTCGTCGTGGCTTATAGGTTATGTCGAATGGAAGGAGCTCTATGGCCCATTTAGCAATCTGGCCCGTCGCGTCGCGGTTGTTTATAATGTCGTTAAGAGGTACTTCGGAGGCTACCGTTATCGAACACTCTTGAAAGTAGTGTCGCAGCTTCTGGGATGCCATGAACACCGCGTATGCTATCTTTTGATAATGTGGGTACCGGGACTTGCATGGAGGTAGGACGGTGGACACATAGTAAACTGGTTTTGAAGAGGAACTGTGTCCGTCCGTTTCTCGTTCGATGGCGAGTACCGCGCCGACAACTTGATGTGTTGCGGCGATATATAATAGCATTGGTTCGCCCATGTTGGGGCGCGGCCAGACCGGTTGTTGCCAATATGGATTTTATTTCTTGAGTCCGCCGTGGCGGCATCCATCCACTCGAAGTGTTGGTGCTTGCGGAGGAGGCGGTAAAGGGTAACGCCTTTTCTCCCAAACAGGAAATAAAGCAGCTTAGAGCCGCTATGCATCCAGCCAATTTTGTATTTGTTTGAGGTCTTTTGGAATATCAATTGTGTGAGCTCGGATCTTGGCTGGGTTTGCTTCAATTCCTCTACGGACACAATGAAGCCCAAGAGCTTTCCGGCTGGAGCGCGAAGACGCATTTTCGGATTGAGCTTAATGTCATATTTTGGAGATTGTCGAATGTGAGCCTCAAGTCGTCTACTAGAGTTTTGACATGCTTGGATTTGGCGACCACGTCATCTACATATGCTTCCACTTGTTTTGCCGATCTGGTTTGGCGGACATATACGAATCATCTTGATATATTGCGCGGCGTTTTTGAGCCCGAAGGGCATTGTGTTGAAGCGAGAATGGGCGTATGGAGTGATGAATGCTGTTGCGGCTTGGTGCGGCTCCGCCATCTTGATTTGGTGGTAGCCGATGCAGCGTCGAGGAAGCACAATGAGTCGTGTCCTGCTGTAGCGTCGATAATTTGATCAATGCGAGGGAGGAAGGGATCCTTTGGGCAAGCCTTATTAAGGTCTTTGAAATCAACACATAGGTGCAGGATTTATCCTTCTTTGGTACCATCACCAGATTTGCTAGCCAGATCCGGATGTTTTATATCTCCGATGAATCCAGCTTCGGAAGTTTGGCTAGCTCCTCTCCATGGCCTGTCCCTTGGGTTCGGAAAAGCGTCGAAGAGCCTGTTTGAGTGTCTTGAATCCTATTAGGGTATTTAGGCTGTGCTCGGCCAGCCGGCGCTTGATTCTGGCATGTCGAAGGGTGCGAGCAAAATGTCGGTTTCTCGTAGAAATTCTCGTAGTCACGGCATCTACATCGGGTTTAATTGTGCCCCAATGGAGGCCGTCTTTGCGAGGTCCGTTGGGTGGACTTGGAATTTGACTATTTCATCCGCTGGTTTAAAAGAGGTGGACTTGGATCTTTTATCAAGTATCACACCGTCCTGTTCACCGTGGGCGCATCGCGATGAGTTCCTCGCCGCTAGGGCCGGATAGTGCCTCGAGGGCTAGTGCGGCTGTCTTGTTTTCGGCGCTGAGTGCTATGTTCGGATCACTAGCGAGAGTGATGATTCCGTTAGGTCCGGGCATTTTAAGCTTCATGTACCCATAATGGGGTATAGCTTGAAAAATTGTGAATGCCTCTCGCCCTAATAAAGCATGATATCCGCTGCTGAGCAGGGCCACTTGAAATGTGACCTCCTCGGACCTGTAATTGTCCGTGAGCGAACACTAACGTCCTTTGTGATTTTTCCTGTGCAGCATGCTTCCCGGCTAGGGATTATTCCTCTAAAGGTTGTGCTGCTTCACTCAATGCGATTCCAGTCTATTTCCATTTTTCGGAGGGTTTCCTCGTAGATGAGGTTTAGTCCGCTGCCGCCATCCATGAGTACCTTAGTAAGGCGAAAGTCATCCACTATTGGACTGAGGACCAATGTTGCTGGTGCTCGAGCTGTTCGGAATTTGGGTTCGTCACTGGCATTAAAGGTAATAGCCGTGTCACTCCATGGATTTATTGTTGCTACTTGGTAGACTTCGGCAAGGTTGCGGAGTGTTCGTTTCCGCATGTTATTTGATGCGAAAGTCTCGAAGACTGTTAATACCGTACTGGTGTTGCTCGGCTGGGATTCTGAGGCTAGAAGCTCTTCACCACTGTTGGCCACCAGTCGTAGTATCCAACATGCTCGAAGGCTATGAGTTGGAGTGGCGCCCTCTGTGCTATGAATTTTGCAGGGTCCGTTTAGACAACCCTCCAGTACGGTTCCGTGTCCTTTAGAGGGTTTTTGATTTTTGATGTTTAACCCAGGTGCTTGGTGATGATGCACCCTTTTATTTCGGACTAGGGCTGTATTCGGGGCCGGATTATCCCAAAATTTACTTTCGGTTTTCCAAGCACTCTCCATCGCATAGTACTTTTATACTATGGTCACCAAGTCAGCAAAGCGTGTAATTTCGTGACGACTTATGGCGTTTAGGATTCCCTTGTCCATGCAATTATTGCAGAAAAGTGAGATTGCGTCCTCCTCTCGGCAGTCCTTTATCCTGTCCATAACCGGGAGGAATCGCCCGATAATGATGCATTGTTTCAGCGGGCTCTTGCGAGTCGGGATAGATCGCTAATGTTTGGGTGGCGGGTGGAACTAGATCCGGAACCCGTCAATTTAAGACTCAGGGCGAAGTTTCGAACTTGGAAGTTTGGATTTTGAATGCTATCAATGAATCAACCCGCCGCTGACTTTAAGTTCAGGGCTTGATCGACATCCGTCCCTCTGCGAGAATCCGGCATGGAGGGATCGGGAATCCGGACGTAGCTAGTCCTTAAGATAGAATAAGAATCGCGTATTGCTCCTCTACCACATGATGGGTAGCCTGGGGAGAGTTGATCTCTCTCAGATCGGTTTTAGGCCCGATTTGGTCGTAGTCTGTTGCGACTCCCAGGGTGATGATGCGATCCAAGAGCTCGTTTACGGAGGAGAGCTCGATCGGATCTAACTGCTCGGCAAGTTCCGAGTTAACGTGAAGATTGGTTTCGATGACCCGATAAGTCATCATCGGCGCGGTGGCCGAACTGGCATTCATAAGAAAACCACCTAACCGAAGAGTCTGACCAGTGGCCAAGGCTCCTTTGGCGATAGTATCGTCTTTAAAGGCGGGATGAGGCATCCTTCCTGACGGCGATAGCACAGAGGACCTCTCAATGAAAGCACCAATGTCGGTGTCAAAACCGGCGGATCTCGGGTAGGGGGTCCCGAACTGTGCGTCTAGGCGGATGGTAACAGGAGACAAGGGACACGATGTTTTTACCCAGGTTCGGGCCCTATCGATGGAGGTAATACCCTACTCCTGCTTGATTAATATTGATGATATGGGTAGTACAAGAGTAGATCTACCACGAGATAAGAGATGCTAAACCCTAGAAGCTAGCCTATGGTATGATTGTTGTTCGTCCTATGGACTAAAACCCTTCGGTTTATATAAACACCGAATAGGGTTAGGGTTACACTGAGTCGGTTACAATGGTAGGAAATCTACATATCCGTATCGCCAAGCTTGCCTTCCACACGAAGGAAAGTCCTATCCGGACACGGGATGAAGTCTTCAATCTTGTATCTTCATAGTCCAGGAGTCCGGCCAAAGATGATAGTTCGGCTATCCGGACATCCCCTAGTTCAGGACTCCCTCAATCCGGACATAATTCGTCCTCAAAATAGAGGGATACTCCCTGTGCCGGTCCTCCGCTACCGCTATCTCATGGGTGGCCGGCGGGGATTTAATGTCCCTTTGGTTGGGTTTAAGCCCGATCCGGTCGTAGTCCATTCCAACTCCCAGAGCAGCGATGCGATCCAAGAGCTCATTAAGAGAAGAGAGCTCTATCGGATCCATCTGTTCGGCGAGTTCCGAATTGATGCGAAGTTTATGCGTGATGACCCGAGAGGCCATCGTCGGCGCGACAGCCGATGGGGCGGCCATGACGAAGCCGCCTAGTCGAAGAGTTTGGCCTACAGCCAGGGCTCCCCCTGCGGTAATGTTGTCCCTGACAACGAGACGAGCCATCGAGCCTTGCAGCGACGACACAGAGGAACTCCCAATGAAAGCACCAATGTCGGTGTCAAAACTGGCAGATCTCGGGTAGGGGGTCCCGATCTGTGCGTCTTAGGCTGATGGTAACAGGAAGCAAGGGACACAGATGTTTACCCAGGTTCGGGACCTCTCGATGGAGGTAAAACCCTACTTCCTGCTTGATTAATATTGAAGATATGGGTAGTACAAGAGTAGATCTACCACGAGATCGTAGAGGTTAAACCCTAGAAGCTAGCCTATGATGGTATGATTGTAATTGTGATCGGCCTTCTAAGGACCAACCTCTCCGGTTTATATAGGCACCGGAGAGGGCTAGGGTTTACATGGAGTCAGTTACAAGGAAGGATATATAATATTCGGATCGCCAAGCTTGCCTTCCACGCCACGGAAAGTCCCATCCGGACACGAGACGAAGTCTTGAGTCTTGTATCTTCACGCTTCAATAGTCCGGATGATGTATATAGTCCGGCTGTCCGGATACCCCCTAATCCAGGACTCCCTCAGCGTCCCCGCTGGAAAACTGTTGGGCTTCATCATTTCCAATAGAGGAATTGCAGCAAATCGAACCAAAATCCGAGCTCTATCACAATTGGCCACGCCAACAGACCTTAAACAAGTCCAAAAACTCGCTGGTTGCGTGGCAGCTTTAAGCCACTTTATCTCCAGATTGGGAGAAAATGCACTGCCACTCTATCGCCTTCTACGGCGAACCGTTAACTTCGAGTGGACAGACGCGGCGACGGCCGGACTAGAAGAAATAAAAGCCTTTCTAGCGAGCAACCCAATCCTGGCCGCGCCAAACGTCGGCGAACCCATGTTGCTATACATATCGGCAACACATCAGGTGGTGAGCGCCGTGCTTGTCGTTGAACGAGAACATGACGAACACAAATTCCCGCTCCAAAAACCAGTATACTATGTATCTACTGTTCTCACACCATGCAAATCCTGGTACCCACATTATCAAAAGATAGCATACGCGGTCTTCATGGCATCCCGGAAGCTATGGCACTACTTCCAGGAGTGTTCGATCATGATGGCTTCTGAAGTACCACTCAATGACATAATAAAGAACCGCGACGCTATGGGTTGAATCGCCAAATGGGCCATTGAGCTCCTTCCATTTGACATAACATACAGACCACATCGAGCCATTAAATCCCAAGTACTGGCTGACTTCGTCGCCGAATGGACAAAGGCCGACCTCCCTAAAGAGTACGACACGTGTTCCAATTTGGTCATGCATTTTGATGGCTCCAAAATGTTGGCAGGGCTAGGAGCGGGCGTCGTGTTAACGTCTCCCACTGGAGATGTCGTCCAGTACGTACTCCAAATACTATATACAGACTCCAATAACGCAGCCGAATACGAGGCCTTATTACATGGTCTCCGGATGGCTGTCTCCATGGGCATACAACGCCTGGAGGTGCGCGGGGACTCAAACCTCGCAATATATCAAATAAATGGAGACTTAGATGCCAAAGATCCGAAGATGGCAGCTTATCGTAATGCCGTCCTAAAAATGTCGGCTCGGTTCGAGGGGCTTGAATTTCACCACGTCGCCTGAGAAAGTAATCAGGCAGCGGACGTCCTTCTGCGCATTGGCGCCAAGCGCGACCCCGTCCCACCTAACATCTTCCTGGAAAGGCTTTTTAAGCCATCCGTGGTGTGGCAAGGGGAGGGCGGCAACAACAGTCTAGATCTGAACACAACCCCAGATTCCAAACACACCGAATATCATCGGGGGCTCAGCCACCGAAATAACACCGTCGGCCCATCTCATTATGGCAGTCATCGCCCCATGGACCGAACCCTTCTTGGCCTTCCTTAATAGTAAGGAACTTCCCAAAGATCAGAATGAGGCTCGCCGCATTGTCCGGCGTTCAAAGGCCTACAAGGTTCACGACGAAGAGCTCTACAAGAAAAGTACTACCGGGGTCCTTCAAAGATGTATCTCTGAGGAAGAGGGGCGGCAGCTTCTGGCAGAAATCCATGCCGGTCTCGGCGTACACCACGCCGCAGCTCGGGCCCTTGTTAGCAAGGCCTTCCATACAGGGTTTTATTGGCCCACGGCCCGAGCAGACGCACAGGACCTTTTCCAACGTTGCGTCGGATGCCAACTCTTCACCAACCATCTGCCCTACAGACAATCCCCATTACTTGGCCTTTCGCGTTCTGGGACTGGATATGGTTGGACCCCTTAAAGGGGGAAGCCATAAGAAAAAATATCTACTGGTTATGGTGGATAAATTCACTAAGTGGATAGAGGCCAAGCCAGTCAAAACGGCTGAGTCCGGGCCGGTGATAGAATTCATATCCGGCGTTGTGCACTGTTACGGTGTTCCACACAACATCATCACCGACATTGGCTCCAATTTCACAGCCGATGAGGTGATAATCTGGTGCGCTAATCTCGGCATTTAGCTCGATTATGCCTCTGTCTACCTGTCACGCCCAAGATGCGACCCTATCCTAAAGGAACTCGAAGGTCCCACCAAGGATAGAAGCGCATCTTGAAGACGCTTTTGCAAGGTGGATATCATTACATCAACATTACATAATAGTGGGGATACAACTAAGAGATACAAAGCCACATGAGTACAACAATACCTCATATACAAGATCAACATCCGACTACGGATGAAACATAAACAGAAACTCAAACGACATCCACCCTGCTAGCCTAGGCTGCCGACCTGGAACCTATCCCCTGATCGAAGAAGCAGAAGAAGAACTCCAAAACAAGCAAACATCGCTCTCGCGTCATGATCATCGCACGACCTGTACCTGCAACTGTTGGAGTATTATCTGAGCCACAAGGACTCAGCAATCCCATCGCAATGGGTATCAAGACTAGCAAAGCTCAATGGGTAAGGAAGGGGTAAAGTGGTGAGGTTGCAGCAGTGACTAAGCATGTATGGTGGCTAACTTACGAAACAAGAGCGAGAAGAGAAGCTTAGCAAGCGGTCGTCAACTAGTAATGATCAAGAAGTGATCCTGAACTCCTACTTACGTCAAACATAAACCGAAACCGTGTTCTCCTCTCTAACAACCCCGAAAAGAGACACTCACGGTTACGCACACGGTTGGTGTATTTTAGAAGAGTTTATTTCAAGTTTACTACAACCGGATATTAACAAATTCCCATCTGCCACATAACCGCCAGCACGGCTTTCGAAAGTTTAAACCCTGCAGGGGTGTCCCAACTTAGCCCATGATAAGCTCTCGCGATCAACGAAGGATATTCCTTCTCCCGGGAAGACCCAATCAGTCTCGGAATCCCGGTTACAAGACATTTCGACAATGGTAACACAAGACCAGCAAAGCCGCCTGATGTGCCGACAATCCCGACAGGAGCTACACATATCTCGTTCTCAGGGCAACACCGGATGAACACTACGTACGGCAACCGATGACACCCCAAGTTGCCTAGGGGCGGCATCGCAAGTGGCACTAGTTTGGACCAACACTTAGACAAGCATTGGCCCGGGGGGGGGGGCTAAAATAAAGATGACCCTCGAGAGAGCGACTCCCAAGGGAAAAGTAGGTGGTGGTGAGGCAAATGGTAAAACCAAGGCTGGGCCTTGCTGGAGGAGTTTTATTCAAAGCGAACTGTCAAGGGGGTCCCATAAATCACCCAAGCGCGTTAGGGACGCAAAATCCGGGAACATAACACCGATATGACGGAAAGTAGGGCGGCAAGAGTGGAACAAAACACCAGGCATAAGGCCTACCCCTTCCACCCTTTACCAAGTATATAGATGCATTAATAATATAAGAGATATTGTGATATCCCAACATAAACATAATCCAACATGGAGCAATCTTCATCTTCACCTGCAACTAACAACGCTATAAGAGGGGCCGAGCAAAGCGGTAACATAGACAAACAATGGTTTGCTAGGAAGGGTTACAAAGGTTAGAGGTTCATGGCAATTTGGGAGGCTTGATAAGCAGGTGGTAGGTAACGTAGCATAGCGATAGAACGAAGCAACTAGCATAGAAATAATAGTAATGAGATCCAAGGTGACGGTCATCTTGCCTGAAATCCCGCAAGGAAGAAGAACGAGTCCATGAAGAAGATGAAGCCACGAAGACGAACCACACGTAGGCGAACGAATCCTCACGATCGCAACGAAACGGGAACTATCGAGAAGAAGCACACAACATGGTAAACACACCACACATGAACAAGGCATGATGCTCAACCAAGTATGATGCATGACAAGGCTACATGAAGCTACTCATGGCAAGAGATGATGCATACAAGAGCAACACATCAAAGCAAGTTTAAATGAGGCCGGAAACAACCTATGACAATTCCGGTAAGTCCTCATATGCAAATTTCGAAATTGGTTCAGATCTGAATAAACCTTATGTTCAAGTTGTTAAACAGCAAGTTAAGATGCACCAAAATGATCTACACGAAATTCTAGTCAAGTTACATATAAAGTTCATTAGATTCGGAGCTACGGCCTAGAAGATATGAGCAAAACAAGTTAAGCATGGCATTGATGCAAAATTCATTCAAACATCAAGCAAACACATCAAAACATGGATGAAACAAGTTAACATGAAACTACATGCAGAACTAAGCAAGTTTCATATAGAGCACACTCAAAACGGAGCAACGGTTCAACACATACACACCATGCAAGTTTAAAGGGCATGATGTCCAAAACAGCAACTAGGCATTTTGCAAGCATTAAAACAACGTTCTACAGGACCTCAACAAGAAAACAAAAGGCATGCACGTGATGTACATGTAAAGCATGACAAAACATGAACACTGAGCTATCTGCAGAAACTAATAGAACATGCTCAAAAGGACATGGCAAGATTGCAAATAATAACAGGTTCACAGACTTGGCAGAATTGACAGGACATGGCAGAAATAACATCAGGTTGCAATGTTTAGAGCTATCAAACAACATGATACAGGAACTTATCATGGCAACCAAAGGCATGTAATGAATCTACTAATTGCATAATATAGAAGTCCCTTAATGGTCATGAGCCAAAAAGGCACAGAAGATATGATGGCACCCATATAAACATAACAAATTTGATAAACAGATTCAGACTTTGCAGAAAAACTGAGCATGGCATAAACAGAATTATGAAGGCATATTTGCGAGCTCGAATCACTCACCACAAGATATTGCATGACAAGATAAGAATAGCATCAGAAAGAAGACATGTTCATGAAGCTAAGCACGGAAAGGGCAAGTTCATAGCATGCTTGGATCACTAACAACAACCTTGGCAAAATTGAATAACATGTACACAATCTGCCAGGAACATTTTATAGCAAAAGTAGAGCAAGATTAAGACATGCTACGACAAGGTATAAATGCAAAACAAGGCATGGATGGATAGAGCATAACCATATGTACAAAACATCCTTACTGAACATACTCAAAAGAGGCATGGATCTCACTATAGCGACATGAATACGTGGCATGGAAATAACAGCAGAACAAAGACTTGGCAAAATCCTAAGTCACTGAAATCAGCAACATCGCGGAGCCTACTTTGCAAGCTTGTAACACACAACACATGGCATATCATGAATAATGGATTGCACCACAGCAAAGATGGTATGTTGTAGCTCAGAACACATATAGACTTCATGCTCAAAAGAAAATCACACAAAAAGATGCAAAAATTACAAATGGGCATGTTCTGATAAACTACAGCAGACAACATCACGTAGCAGTCTTGCAACGATGATTAGGGCATCAAGATGAACTCAAATGAACATGTCACAATGGAATGAAATGAAGAACACATCCTGATGAACATTTCGATATATTACACGCACCAATCGGAGCAATATGAAGTGAGTTATGGCAGGTCAAACATAGCATTAGAAAGTAGGAAAACATGGACTTACAAAATATACCACTCTAATCTAGGGTTGCACAGATTTTGATGCAGCACGGATCTCGCCGGAGGGACTCGCCGGAGAGCGGCCGGAGACGAGGAGGAGGTCGGAGGAGGACGGATCTGGGGCTGCGGCTGCCGGATCCGGGCACGAGACGTCGAGGGGCACCTCATCCTGGCGTCCGGTGGCGCGCTCCGGCAACGAGGTGAGGGCGGCGCGGTGCGGGCGGAGCTCGCCGACAGGAGCACGATGGCGGCGGCGCGCTGCAGCGGCACGGGTGCGGGGTGCGGGCACGCTATGGGGAGGCGGCGGTTTCGGGCGGAGGAGGCGCGTGGGGACGGCGGAGGGAGAGGGAGATCCCGTGGCTGGCGGCGAGGTTACTGTCGGGCGGCGGAGGCGGGCGGCGTGGCGCTCGTGGGCGGGTCGGGCCGACCCGGCCCCACGCAGTTCGGAGGGCCTGGCTGGAGCGGGCCGACGAGGGGGGAGGCTGCGGGGGCGCGTGGCCTTGGAGTTGGTGGAGGGGCGCTTAGGAGGCGGGCTTGGTGGTGTGGTGCCGCCAAGTGGCGGAGGGGGCTTGGGGCGCGCCGGATTCGGAGGAGAAGGTGGGAGGTGGCGGCATCTGATGATTGGGGGGGCGCAGAATTCGAGGAGGAGGAGGCTAGAGGTAGGTGGAGGGGCTAGGCTGCCCAAAATGGACAAGGGAGTGTCCATTTATAGCTGATTTGCTAGGGTTAAGGGATTAGCTCCGTTTTGGAGCCGTTCGATCTCGATCGGACGGCCCGGAGCGGAGGGGGTTAGATAATTATTAGGCTAGTGGGCTGTGAGAAGAGAAGAGAGGGCAGCCCGGCACGGGTTTCCGGAGACCGAAAACGTCCGACGAATAAACCAACAACGGTGCCGCTACGGATGACGGTTGGGCTATCAAACGAGCTCGGAATGCGACGAAACTTGACAGGCGCTCTGTCTACACTATAATAAGACCCCATGCCAAGTTTCAACCCATTTAGAGAACATTTTTATGCCACTCACGAAACGAGGTAAAAGGGGGCACCGGAGGACATAGGAGTGTCAGATTGCAAAACGGACAACGGGGAAAATGCTCGGATCCATGAGACGAACCTGTATGCAATGCAATGCACATGATGACATGGAAAAATGCAACACGCAAGCAAATGACATGGCAACGACGGCGGATAATTGGAGGACACCTAGCGCATCAAATCTGGGGCGTTACAACTCTCCTCTACTAACAAGAGATCTCGGCCCGAGATCTTAGGACCGAGACGAAAGGGAAAAGGGGTAGGTGAAATAAGAACAAAAGAGAGAGGATGAAAAAAGTCAAGAACACTCGAGTAGAAAAGAGGAATGACGATTACGACGGAATCAAAAGCTCAAGGAACACGATAAGAAAGGAATAAGACTCAAAGAATTTAGGCAGCACTCCGGTTGAACATGGATGGAATAGAACATGAACTTGAGAAGATGGAATGATACTTGATGAGAGGAACAACACAATACCTCCGGAAGACTTGAAAGATTGGAATGAGAAGAACGGGGGAGAAGATGACAACTTCTACCATGAATGAAATAGAAAGCAACCTTAGAAGAAATGATTGGACGGAGTTGTTGGGAAAATCAACAACAACGAATTGCTTGTTGTGGACTTATGGATAACATCTCAAAATTTTGAGGTGATCTCCGACCACAAGCGGAAAAGATTAAATAGCTGAGAAGAACGGAAAAAAATGCAAAACTCCACTTTAAAAGGATACGGAGAATTAATTGCACCTCGCGAAGCAAGAAGAAGAAAACTTGAGCTCCTCCAAAAGAATCTTAATGAACACTTGAAGAATGAATTAAATCATGACGAGCCACCGTGAGGAACTCCGGTAACAAAAGATGACGAGATAAATTGAAGGATGAAAAGAATAAGATTTGAGCCTTGCGATGATTTAGATGGGGCTTCGCATTGAGACAAGCGAGAATCTTGGAACTCCGGAAAAGAAAAGACGGACAACTTAGAGCCAAGAGATTATTCATCATGAACAATCTCCGAAGGAAGGAATTAATCAACTTGATGAAAGAAGAATAAGAATTACGTTATTCTTATTCTTCATCAATTAAATTGATGAGAAGCAATGGATTGCATACAACTTATTCACGTTAGAAAAGATTAAAGGGAGATATAGCGCAACACTTGGGATAACCACAGAAAAGAACGAATGAATTTATACGATAACCACAGAAAAGAAATCTTGAACGAACCACCGTAAGAATTCAAAATTGAATGACGAAGGAGAATGTATCACCAGGAAGAATTAGAAAAGCACGAAGATGCTTGAGGGAATTTAGAGAAAAGAGAGCGAAGAGATCGTGAACTGATTGAAGAATACAGGAACGAAGCACCAGAAGAATATGGAGACGAATGAAAGGCACAGATGTAGAATAATTGGAGAATGAATCTGAAAACTTAGAACGAAGAAATATTCTGAAATGGAGGCCTCCGGATAAACGAAACGGGAAAACAACTCCTGAAATACTCCGGATGGATGAAAAGAATTTGCAAGACTGGAAACAATAAGATAGGATAACATCGAGCTAGCCCCGCGAATCTCCGGGAGAACGGACAATATTTACGAGAAATTCTTCTTCAGTCTTCAAATGTTGAGAATGACGACGAGAAACACCACCAAAAATTGTAGAGATACTCCGGGAGAATGAAAATCGAAGAGGTTGAGACAACAATGAAAATGATTTGAAATCGATCTTAGAAAAGCATCTGGCTGACGAAATTCATACTTACGTCAAACTTTGAAAAGAATTTGAGAATAACTCCAAAAAAATTAGAAGAGTCAGGTAAGATCCTGGGAAAATACTTGTGGGTTAGGGCCCACTGAAAAGAAACACCGTTGGAAAGGATTGTTGAAAGAGAAAATGATGCACCGGAACGATTGAAAGATTTGAATGAGGTGACAACCTCGAGATAGTTGAATGCAAACATGAATCTTCTGAGATGTCTTCAACACTCCGGGATAATAGAATGGCGAGAGGAGGAACAAGCAAGGGGAAAACACTTGACTCGAGGAAAAGAATATGATCGAACCGAGAAAATTGAGTAGGAATTCACCGGAAACAAAATGCGACGATCAATGAAGAACTAGACGAGAACTGAGGAAAGACTGAAGATACTTCGCACGAATGAAATTTACTGCTCGAATAGAGACTCAGACTCTGGAATAAAAGGGGTGGGAGGGCAGGGAAAAACACAGGCAACTTGAAAGGGAGAACTGACGAATAACTTGAAGAGAAAAAACACCGGTTGAAATAATTGAGGAAATAAAACAAAGGCTTCGTATGAGTAGGATGGATACTCGATTACAGACTCCGGTTCTGAGAAGAAGAAGGGTGGGCGGGTGGGAAAAACAAGGACAACTTCAGTCAGGGAAACACCATCGAAAGAGAAAGAACTGACGACTGATCTTGCAAAAGATGACGAGGATCGAAACCGCTCGAAGAGAAATGCGCCGAATTGAAAAGAGGATGGACAACGAATGAAAAACTAACCGCGTGCTCCTAAAGAAAAATTTGAAGGGGAATAGGAGTAGTTCAAAACACCTACGTCAAGATTTCTCACCAGAGCGACGAAGGGGCAGAGGAGTAAAAAGAATTGCTACTCTCCGATATAACTAGACTCCAAAAACGCATCCTAAGGGACCAACTTGTCACGCCCAAGACGCGACCCTATCCTAAGGGAACTCGAAGGTCCCACCAAGGATAGAAGCGCATCTTGAAGATGCTTTTGCAAGGTGGATATCATTACATCAACATTACATAATAGTGGGGATACAACCAAGACATACAAAGCCACATGAATACAACAATTCCTCATATACAAGATCAACATCCGACTACGGATGAAACATAAAAAGAAACTCAAACGACATCCACCCTGCTAGCCCAGGCTGCTGACCTGGAACCTATCCCCTGATCGAAGAAGCAGAAGAAGAACTCCAAAACAAGCAAACATCGCTCTCAATTATTAGGCTAGTGGGAGGTGGCAGCGGCTGATGATTGGGGGGGCGCAGAATTCGAGGAGGAGGAGGCTAGAGGTAGGTGGAGGGGCTAGGCTGCCCAAAATGGACAAGGGGGTGTCAATTTATAGCAGATTTGCTATGGTTAAGGGATTAGCTCCGTTTCGGAGCCGTTCGATCTCGACCGGACGGCCCGAAGCGGAGGGGGTTAGATAGTTATTAGGCTAGTGGGCTGTGAGAAGAGAAGAGAGGGCAGCCCGACACGGGTTTCCGGAGATCAAAAACGTCCGACGAATAAACCGACAACGGTGGCGCTACGGATGACGGTTGGGCTATGAAACGAGCTCCGAATGCGACGAAACTTGACAGGCGCTCTGTCTACACTATAATAAGACCGCTTGCCAAGTTTCATCCCATTCCGAGAACATTTTTATGCCACTCACGAAACGAGGTAAAAGGGGGCGCCGGAGGACATAGGAGTGTCGGATTGCAAAACGGACAATGGGGAAAATGCTCGGATCCATGAGACGAACTCGTATGCAATGCAATGCACATAATGACATGGCAAAATGCAACACGCAAGCAAATGACATGGCAACAATGCCGGATAATTGGAGGACACCTGGCGCATCGAATCCGGGGCGTTACACTACCACCTGCAAACAAATGGTCAAGTCGAAAGAGCCAATGGTCTTATTATGAGCAGCATCAAGCCCAGACTAGTGCGGTCTTTGAAAGAATGAGACAAGCACAGGGTTGAGGAGCTCGACTCCGTACTCTGGGGGCCGCGGACCACACCCAACCATACTACCGGATACACACCTTACTTCATGGTGTATGGTGAAGAGGCTGTGTTGCCCTGCGATATTATTCATGACTCGCCTCGAGTGCGCATGTACGAAGAGAGAGAAGCCGAGCTTGATCGGTAGGACAACCTATGTGGCACCCCGGCTCAGAGAAACCGGAACGCCCCGTATTCCAGCCCAGAGATCGAGGAGAAGCCTCTGGAATACGGCACTGCTTGACATAGAACAAAGCAGCTCTTATTACAAGAATAATAATACAAGGGTCTAATGTTACCAAGAAGCACATCAGCACGGCGACACTACGCCTGCGATACTACACTTGCTCTATGCTGGCAGCAGAACAACTCATAGCAGCAGAATACTTCTAGCAGCGGAACAACGACGAAGGTGGTGAACTTCACTCTGCAGGGACTCTGGCTGGGACACGATCTAGCTCGCACGAATAGAAACCATGACAAGCAATCAAGCAATCATGGCATCACCTGCAATCTGGCATGACACGCCAGGTCAGTACATTGAATGTACTTGCTAGCTCACAATAACCAATAGTATCAAGGCAATACAACAACATAGCATTAAGCAGGTTAATTAAATTAACATCTACCATGATGAAGCAACTACTAAGCATGGTATGAAGCTGATACAATACTGATAAATCACCATATCAGATCTACATAACCATATCTCTCTTGGCTAACCGGCCAAGCAATATTCCATCTCGATCACATCGTGATCAAAACCTAACGGTGATCTTTCCGGCGATCACTACCATGACCAACACTTGGTCTCAAACTGTGATCTTTCCAGCGATCACAACCATGACCAACACTTGGTCTCAAACTGTGATCTTTCCGGTGATCACAACCATCACCAACACTTGGTCTCCAACATCATCATCAACATCCTGCCAATCTGTACTGCTCAAAATTTCAACATATGAATCACCTATAAGTCATTCCGTCATGTGAGTGTTGATCGAACAGTGTGACCTAGTACAAACCCATGCCCGTGACCGAGGACGGGCTATCGATAGTTTAAACAAACACACTCTGCAGAGGTAGCGCTATTTACCCACACCATAGAATCCATGGCCTCGCACTCCCATTCGGGTGGACCAACGGCATTCCGACAAAATCGACCTACTGCCATGACACTCCCCAGGCCACTCCGACCAACACCCCTTTTGGGTTCAGTCCTGAGTGGCCTCGTGCCTACCAAAGGCACCAATGGCCACCATCGTGGCAAAACATACACGTACCAATCGGGGACAAGAGATCTCAATACCAACTACGAGCACACAAGGCTTATGCCGTCCTACCTGATCAGGGTAGTGCCCGCGCATAACCTTCCCTCGTTGGAGGCACCGGCGAGAGGCACGACAATAGACCGCATTAGGGCCTTCCCATAAAGGCAAATTTGGTTGCACTGGAAAAGCCTGGTTCGGTGGCACCTGACCAACTTAATGACGGAATTTATCCCCAACATATAGAAGTGATAACTGATAATCTGCTATCATATACCAACCTGCGATCAAAGTCATAGCAATATCCAACAAATAATCCAAAACATACCCTCGACATAACAAAATACTCCAAGGATAGCATAACACTTCTATCATGATAAATCCAAGAACAATAAAACTTCTACTCAAATATCAAGAAGTAGCCATCCAACTATGATCCACATGGAAGCATCATCTCCAACATCATACTCCAAAATATAACATCAACTAGCATCATGATGAAAATAATACTAGCCACTAATAATCCAAAGGCAGCGTAATATCCAAAGTAATATTCCAAGCATAATATCAGATACCAACATGAAAATAATAATAACATAAGCCACTAATAATCCAAAGGCCCCATGGCATCCACATAATCATCAAAATATAAGTCCTAGAACTCCAAGCAATATCATGGCAATATCAAGATCAAAACAATACTCCGAGAAATGCCATGAACAAATCATACATAACTAATGCAATATTTTAAACAACTTCAAATAAATACACCATGTCACTGCATTACAATCATGCAAATGGAGGGTGTGGCTTGCCTGGGCTGGACGAAATCACCGGGAGAAAGTGCGAGCAGCTCGCGGAAAGAATTGCCGGAAAACATTCTCTCTTGGAGGGGGCTGATTAAGCGCAAGGGAAAAATGGTCATTTTCAGAATGTCAAAACTTGGTGAAAATGATACCAATAGAACAGGCTCGACGAAACGACGAAGTGAGCGCTGGTTTCACCTCGATCGGAGTTACGGTTGCAGAGTTATAAGGTGTGGAAGAAGGAGGACCAATCTGTGAATATTTCTTCAGCAAACAGGTCCCTGAGTGGATAAGGCGGAGGCGCAAAATCAGAAATACGCTTTCTGAACAGGAAAACACACTCCTGATAACAGAAGAAGGAAATAAGCTTTCGGGCAAATGAAAGCGTACTAAGCGAAATTCACTTTCAAAGAACTGAAAGCGCACTCACCTAAAAGGCGCTTCCACTTATCCACGTGGCAGGGTGCTGGGCCACTCGCGAGTGGGTCCCAGGCGCAGGGGGGCAGGCGTCGCTCGTCTTCTACCTCGCTCGGGCCCCGACTGAGACAGAGGCGAGGCAGAGGCGAAGCAGAGGCGGGCTCTAGCGAAGGGGCCGGCTGGCTCCGGCGAGCTCCGGCCTGGCCGAGCAGACCGATGGGACCGTGGGGCCGGGCCGCACCCGTTTAGAGGATCAGCCAGTGCCAGGGTGGAGTGGAGAGGAGGGAAGGCCGTGGCGACGGAGGTGGATAGAGAGGCGGCGGCGGCGGTGGTCTCCGGTGATGTAGGGCGCTCCGGCGAGGAATGAGGGGCTGGGAATGTTCAACGGGACGTGGGGAAGATGTTGGTGGAGTCGGGGAAGCACGAGGAGGCTCGGGATGGCCGGTCGGAGAGACGGCCGAGAGATGAAGGTAGGCCGTGCGTAGGGTACGCGTCCAGGGTGGACTCCAGCGAGGGGCGAGGTGGTGGGGCGAACCGCGGGGATGAGGAAGCTCTTGTGGGCAACTCAGGGAGGCGAGAGGAGGCTTGGCTTGGCCGGAATCATGCCGAGGCCGAGGCGGCCATGGTGGATGACGGCGAACAACAATGAGATGAGGCGACTCCAGAGGGCAAATGAGGCAAGGGAGAGATGGTTGAGGTGCGGAGGGACTGAGGGTCCTTATATAGGCGCGGAGGAGGGCTCTAGAGCTCACGGACGAGCTCCCGACCAAGCTTTAATGGCGGGCAGAGGCTGGACGCGGCACAGGCGCGGCTCTAGCGGCGCATTGATGGCGAACGACGATGAAGCAGCGACGCAGGGTGATGCAGGAGCTCATGGGGCAACTACTGGACATGAATGGAGGTCGAGACGAGGAGGGAGGAGACGAGCACGGTGGCCGGACCGAGCCAGAGCTTGCGTGACGCCAGCGTGATCACCACGGGCACTGGTGCAAATGGCGCGTTCTGGCCAGGCAGACCATCTCCCGTAGGTAGACCGTTGTGTCCTCAGTCAAAATGAGGAAATAAATCGGTCCAGGGGCAAAGAAGAGATTTGCACTTAGCTCCAAAGTAAATCAGTAAGAAGGTGTTTGTAACTTGCTGTGGTTAAACCAGTTGGGTAACATGGTAAATAGTTTGTTTGATGATGATCACACACTAAGGTGACGTTGATCACCAAAAATCAGAATAAGAAGAGGAGTTTAGATGAGGGTTGCTGTAGAAAGTGCAAAACTGGCCAGAATTGGGGATTTGGATGATACACTCACATACTTGATTGTCATGAGCTGAAATTTGGCAGAGAGGGGTTATATGATGATATGAAGCTGTTGTAAAAATTTCATGCCATTTGGAAAATACCAAAGTGGCACTTGCTTCACAAAGCTTCATTCTGGACAGAAAGTTGGAAAAGTTGCACAGGGCAATTGGGTTAACTAATTGAGCTAAAACTTGGTGGAAGGAGTTGATATAGGTATAATCATGTCCTGGGAAAGTTTGAGCTCAATTTAAGCAATATAAAATATAGTTGCTTCACAAACTGAAAATCTGACCAGAATCTAAGATTTAGAGCTGGGCTCACATAGATGATTGGATGGGTCTGAAATTTGGAGGAGTGTGCTAACATGAGGACATGAAGGAGTGTGCAAAATTTAAACTCATTTGGATAACCCTAGCTAGTACTTCCTTCGCAATGTCTTCTGTCTGACAGAAATTTTGAAAATTTGCTGAGGAAGATTGGCTAAGCAAATAAAGTTGAATTTTGGCATGAGGCAATTATTTGGTCATAAAAGAATGCCCAACAAGTTTGGGAGCAAACAAGATTGGATAAATGACACTTCCTTCACAAAGTGCCACTCTGGAAAAAATGGAAGAATGAATATTGGAGAATTATTTTTAACTGGAGAAGATGATGTTTGGGCATATTTGAGCAATATATGACCCAAAGGAATTATGAGAATTATTTGGGAATTTTTGGATGGACAGAAATATAGGTTGCTTCACAACCTAGGGCAGACAGGGTTATTCCTTTAATAGAAAAAGGAACATTCCTGAGAAAAAGAAATTAGGGTTTGCTCAAGCAGTGGAGTTACATGATCTTGGCAAGGTTTTGAGAAAGATGAGCTACTTGGGAGGGGAATTGAGGATGATTTCCCAGGTGACAAGGGCACAGAACCACTCCAAAAGGAAAAACAGAGCAAAAATCAAATAAATCAAAAGAAAAGAAAAGGGCCAAAATCCATGTTGTTACAACTCTTACCCCCTTAAAGAAATCTCGTCCTCGAGATTTAGTTGCTCTAGGAACAAGTATGACTTGAGGATACCGTTTCCAACCCGGGTATCCTTTTTCCTTTATTTATTGTTCCCCCAAGAATTTCATATGATCAACTTACCTTGCTCGGGGGTGGCTTGTTTCACCTTTCCCCAAATTCTGATGGCTTTTTCTCATATACCACTTCCTTTTGCTGACGTTGATTTCCTCATGCTTTTCGTGATATCCAATGGATCTGAGCATAAATTTCTCCTTTGGTCATGCAAACCTTTTACTTCTGTCATGGGGTTGCTTCAAATAAATGCAGGCCTTCTGGTTTCAACAAATGCTGAGACTTATTCATGGCCATCTTCTAACGGGATCTAACTACTCATAGGTGGTACTGATTTTTGATTTATTATCTTGGCTCGAGCATTGGGTATGTACCAAATATCCGACTGCCTTTTGTTGTGAGCAATATAACGGTGTATGAAGTTATAGCTGGGTCATACCTCAAATATTTACATCTTGAGACTGGCCCGATAGGGGGCTGATGGACAAATGCTTTTCCTAATAGACTGGCCGTGTACTTGATTCCGTCGGCGAGTATACCGTGGTTGAGCTGATTATTCGGCTTTTGACTTTCTCATTTTTTCAGTATACCCATCCTTGGTAATAAGCTGTGATATGTTTTAACACTGCCGCTGAGGTCAAACTGTTGAGGTTGCAAAGGAATCTTGGATCTGACAGAACAGACTTGGATATTCCACACTAACCATGTCAAGCGGGTCAGCGGGATATGAAAATCATTGTAAATAGAGTAGGCCGCTGAAGGGGTATGTCTTTGTGGATCCATATGGAATTATGGCCTCCGACTGACTTGGGGTATCCGGACCCTAATGGTCGTGCAAAATCATCATACCTTTGTTGTCGGTCTCACCTTTTAACGGTCATGATTTTCTTTGTCAGGATACCTTGCTGAAATAACTTGGCCACGCCTGTCCTTGATTCTTTGTATGACCACGGTTGTGGCTAGTGCAATATTTTTGTCATTATTCCTTGTGCTTGTTTTCTGCCCTGGGTCCGCACATATACGACATATGATCGGAGCTTGTAGCTGTACAGAGCTCATTGCTGAGGACAACCATACAAGAGGGTGACAAGAGTTCATAATATCACCTTGTCAGGTGCGGGAATAATTTTCTTCGTGACTGTCGGTGTCAAAACCGGCGGATCTCGGGTAGGGGGTCCCGAACTGTGCGTCTAGGCGGATGGTAACCGGAGACAAGGGACATGATGTTTTACCCAGGTTCGGACCCTCTCGATGGAGGTAAAACCCTACGTCCTGCTAGATTAATATTGATGATGTGTGTTACAAGAGTAGATCTACCACGAGATCAAAGAGGCTAAACCCTAGAAGCTAGCCTATGGTATGATTGTTGTTCGTCCTACGGACTAAAACCCTCCGGTTTATATAGAAACCGGATAGGGTTAGGGTTTACAGAGTCGGTTACAATGGTAGGAGATCTACATATCCATTGCCAAGCTTTCCTTCCACGCCAAGGAAAGTCCCATCCGGACACGGGACGCAGTCTTCAATCTTGTATCTTCATAGTCTTGGAGTCCGCCGATGATGATAGTTCGCTATCGGACACCCCTAGTCCGAACTCCTCAAGAGCCCTGAACCAGGCTTCAATGACGACGAGTCCGCGCGCATATTGTCTTCGGCATTGCAAGGCGGGTTCTTCCTCGAATAATTTCTGAGAAGATTGTGAACACGGGATAGTGTCCGCTCTGCAAAAATAAATTCCACATACCACCGTAGAGAGAATAATATTACACAAGATCAATCACGACATATTTTGTGGCGTGACGCTGCACCATTACCAAGCCTTTATTCAAATTGTTTTACTGTTCCACCTCGGTAGCGTTTAGCTAAGCGGTTTCTTGGCACGTCTTGTCGAGGCGAGATCGTGTTCCCCTTATTCCGGGATTCCCATCAATACGGACGTGGGTAACCCAACCGCGCCATTGATTATGGCGCTTGGGAGATAAGCGTGTTTTACCAGGCCGGTGGGGACACATGATTTTGTCCGCCCATATAAGGGGATAAGGATCCACCCTTTCACCTACACCTTCTTCCTCCTTTGCTCATCCATTCCCGTGCAGTCGAGCTCTAGCGCCCAAGTACGCACTTTCCTCCTCAACCTTCTCCAACCATGTCAGGAGCGGGAGGCAGATGGATGGCCTCCTCCGTCACGGAGGGGCACATCACAAGACTGGGAGGCGGATACTTGTCCGGCGACATCAGCGCCTGAGCTGCCCAACGCTGGGCAGCTTATTCCAACCCCAGTCCCCATGAGAGGGTGGTATTTCTCCCCACTTCCTCCATGGACTAGGTTTTCCACTTCACCCATTTGTCCGGGGCTCATGTTCTACCGCCTGGACTTCCATGACCTGGCCCCAATTTCGTCCTCAACGTCTCGGCGTTTATAAATCGTGTGCGAGGCTTTCCTCTTCATCCAGCCCCACTTGCTTAGGCTCAAGACCTTCAGTGTCAAGCGAAGGTTGTGAAGGGCAGCCAAGCGGAGTGCGGAGGCGCCATGGTCGGCAAGATGTCCAAAGTCCTATGGCTCGAGGGCTCCTTTGTGGAGACAATAAAGGGGTGGCAATCGGGTTGGTTCTACATCACCGAGCCACGCGACCCTGAATGGGTGGCGGCCCCCGAATTCAGATCTAGATTCCCCACACGGCTCTCGTCATGGAAAGAGACGGGCCTGAAGTGGGGGGATTCGGACGAGCTATCCGGACTCCAAACACGTGTCCGGAACCTAGTGGACAAGAATCGCAGGCTTGTCGACGTAATCCAGGTGATGCTCATCCACCGGATTCTCCCATGCCAACAACGGGACTTCAATTTGTGGGAGTTCGATCCGCGCAGCACCGGAACCTTGAGCGGCTCTTGATACCACGCACGAAGATGCCTGGAAGGTGCTGTTCAAGGGCGCCGAAGCCCCCGCATCCGCTAACACAGATCGCGGATACAGCTCGCGGCGTCAAGCCAGCGAGGTAAGTTATTTTACCCTTTACGGGACTCCTTTTCCATAGATTGACTCTACATGGGATCTGAAAATTCCCTATTCTTCGACAGGTCTGGCTGAAGACGTCCGGACAGATTAACTGTCCGGCTATTTTGCCAGAAGACCCAGCGGATGCCTGATTGACGGGGCTGCTGGCTCCGGCACCCCGTGTAGTGCCGGAGAAGAAGGCCAAGAAGGAGGCTACGGGAACTCGAAGGAGCACCCGACGCCAGAGTCTTTGTCGGATTTCAAGCAGAATCTTCTCAAGACGAGGAGGAAGAAGAAGAAGCCTCTCCCAGCGGGGAGGAGAGTAAAGGAAGGCCGCCTAACCGGGAGGCCGGAGGGTCCAAGAAGGAAGAACCCTTCCTCCGGACTTCTCCACCAACGTCGACGACAGCGAGGGGATCGGCCTATGAGGCCAAGCCCTGGCGAGATCGTATGTGTCCGGATACCCGTGGCTTTTTATTATCGCAGAGTGTTCTCTAATGTCGAACAATTGTGCAGCCCGCCCAAAAGCGAAGTTAAATCGATTCATCGGCGGGTCCTCGGGCTCGTCGGAAATGGAGAGTGCCGCGCTCCGACCGCCTCCTCGCCTCATGCTGCGGACAACGCCACAAGGGGCTCCAAAGGGGTCTTAGTCACGAGGAGGTGGCGCAGGAGGTGCCACAAGGCAACCTCCCGGACTCCAGCGCGTGGGGGCAAGACCCCGGGGGGCTCAAGCCCGACCCTTGTCCAGCTTCATGCCGGAACCTTGATGGTTCGAGTCCGTAAGCGATCTCTTCGCAAGAAGGGTAAGACGCCGGTGTCCTTCGTCCAACCGGAGGCACCGGATAGCTTACTGGAGGCGCTCAATGGCGCCTCCATCGAGGAGGAGCACCGCCTTCATTATGAGTGCGGTGATCCGGACAATTCGATCCGCCAAGAGCGGGCTGACCGAAGCCTGTACCAGTCTTCTATCAGGCTTTGAGGTAAGAAATTTCAATATATGTAAAATGTTACCGCATAGACAGTAGCCCCTGATGCTCGGTTCGGTGTTCGGAAGGAAAAGCCGGATTGAGGATCTTTAGAAAGATAAACGCAGGAGTCGTAAAAATATGTCAATATGGGATTGCAGGCTGTGCTGCTGACCTCCGCCGCACTGACTGCGAAGGTCAATACTTTGAAGAAAAACCTCGAGCGGTGCGAGAACGAGCTCGTCCATGCCAAGAAGCAGCTCGAGGAAAAAGAAGTTGAGTAATACCTTATGAAAATTGTACCTTACAGAAAAGGATTTGGTTGCAAGAAAAATGAGAAGGATAACGTGGGTATTGTAGGGGCCGCTAACGAGGTGGCGACCCTGAAGGAGGCGGTGGCCGCGGCCGAGCGTAATGCGGCCGCGAAACGCACCGAGCGAGAGAAGCAGGAGGCGCGGGTGGCGGAGGAACAACAAGAGCTCCAGGATCTCGTGAAAAAACATGAGAACTTGGAGCGTGACTCGAAGACTCGAGAGTCTGAGCTTGGAACGGCTCTTGAGAGTGCCAAAACCGCTAAGGCCGAAGCCTACAAGGCCCTCCAGGAGATTGAAGCGGTGAAGAAAATAGCAGCAGGTAAGGCATTTTTCATGCAGAGTAAGCATGTGAGTGTTAATTACCTATTGCTTACCCGAATTCAGAGATCTCCAGGGGCGTTCGCAGAGCTTCCTCGCAGCGTGTCCGATGCTGCCGCATTCTACCGGGCCGAGGAGGGGAGCTCAACGGAGAAGGTCTTTCGGTCTCAAGTATCTTGAGGCGGACATCCGTGCCCCTTAGCGACCAGTGAAGGAGCTGGTCGAGCTCCACAAGGCGGCCGAACAGGCCATGAAGGGCCTCATAGTTCGGCCGTGGCCTAAGGAGGCCATGCACAGGAGCTACTTCGCCTGGTCTGCGCGGCTGGTGGATGCGTGCCGTGGGTTGAAGTTATCAAGCATTGCGCTTGTATCGAGGTGCCCGTCGGGCCTTGCCCGCATAAAGGTGCCTTGGGGCAAGATGGATGCCCGAGCTCGTGATGGACCCGCCACCGGAGGGCAAGGAGCATCGCACGCCCAAGATGTATTATAAGAGTGTCTTTGAAGGCGCCCGCACTATTGCGGGTGAGTGCTCCAAAGATGTAATATTTGAGTAGACTCGCAATTTGTTATCATGTGCGCTGAAAACTTAGTTCATATCGCTAAGCAACGCTTGTTAATTTAAAATATTACCTTCATGCGGCTGTTTATCAAATCGAGAGATGGCAAGTCGTCGGCTTCAGCCCCATGCCACGAGTGCTAGGGTGTTGGGATAAACTTGAGCGCTCTTGTTCCCATTTTTGGGTCCATCTAGGGAGGCGCTCAACACAACGAACAAGGCATCCGGACTTATAATGCTTGAACACTCTCACTTAGCCATAGAATTCTATAATTTTAAATTTCGGCGAAGCCCCTAGTCTTCGGAAGGCCGAATTTGGGGCGCAATCCAAACCTTGGCCGGACAGTATCCGGCTCCTCGCTCTAACGGCATAAGTCTTTAAGGACTCGCAGAAAACCTCTCGAACAACGACCGGTCTCTCGCCTCATCATGACGGTCAGTTTTAGCTTTCTCCACTGAGGCGTTAACCCAGCCGAACTGGGGCGGAATCGCAGTGGTTCTCCCGGTGCTACCTTAGCTGATATAACGGAACGTAAGGTACCAAAACACGGGCAAACCCAACTATTGACCCAAGACATGATTCGGAGCCGATGCATATAGTGCTATAAGTTCGGGGTGCCGCACTTGTGAAAGTGTTCGGACTCATCACACCATAACGCGGGAAACATAAGCCCCTGGTGTATATTAGCCGTACCAAAGTGTACGGATGCAACATGTCGTGAATGAACATATGTATGAAAAAGAAATGCAATTATAAGCAAAAAGGTGCTGCATTGTTTTATTCAATAAGTGCTGCTATGAATGCAGAACGATACAAATAGTGCGATAAGCAGGGTAGGAGACTGTTTAAACATGTCCCCTTCCAGGGGTAGGCTGCAGATTGGTGTATGAAAATGCTCGTAATGGAGACCACCTGTATATTTGTTGTAGCCTTTATCCTTCCCTGGCTGTTGCATCGTGAGTTCGACAGGTCTGCTGCCGGACAGGGCTTCTGACAAACGGAGTCCTGTGTTTAAAAAGTAAAAGGTAAAAAGAAAAGAAAAAGGAATGACACACTTGAGAGCCCCTTGTGTGGTTGAGCCTTGATCTGGGTGTATTGTGGTCGTGCCCCTCCCCATGCCCATGGTATCTTGAGCGTAATGGTGTACGCGAAGGACCTGCTTTGAAGTTTCGCAGAGCTGGGGTTGGGGCCGCATCGCTCACGCGTGCTCGGAGCGTGCTGTGGTCTTGTTGTAAGTTACTCCGGGCGCGCTTGGCTATGTCCGGCCGCTTAACGGCCGGATTCGGTAATTGCCTTAAGAGGCTGCATTGCACTTCTGTCGTGAGAGCCGCTGTATGTTCCTGCGTGCGGAGGGAACATTCAGTGTTTCCGTTGACCGTAATGACTCCTAGAGGGCTTGGCATCTTGAGCTTGAGGTATGCGTAGTGCGGCACCGCGTTGAACTTTGGAAACGCGGTACGTCCGAGCAAGGCATGATAGCCGTTGCGGAACGGGACTATGTCAAAGATTAACTCCTCGCTTCGGAAGTTATCCGGGGATCCGAAGACCACTTCCAGTGTAATTGAGCCTGTACAATTGGCTTCTACACCTGGTATGACGCCTTTAAAGGTCGTTTTGGTAGGTTTAATCCTTGAGGGGTCTATGCCCATTTTTCACACTGTATCCTGGTAAAGCAGGTTCAGCTCTTGCCGCCGTCCATCGGGACTCGGTTAGGTGAAATCCATCGACGATTGGGTCTAGGACCGGTCTGGGCGAATCCGCCGTGGCGGATCTTTGGTGGGTGGTCCTTTGGTCAAAAGTGATCGGGCAGGAGGACCATGGATTGAACTTTGGGGCAACTGGCTCCATCGCGTAGACATCCCTGAGTGCATGCTTCCGCTCCCTTTTGGGTATGTGGGTTGCGTATATCATGTTCACCGTCCGCACCTGTGGGGGGAAACCCTTCTGTCCTCTATTGTTTGGCGGTTGGGTCTCGTCCTCATCATCGCTATGCAGCCCCTTGTCATTGTTTTCGGCAATTAACTTGCCTGCCTGCTTGAATACCCAACAGTCCCTGTTGGTGTGGTTAGCTGGCTTTTCGGGGGTGCCGTGTATCTGGCACAAGCGGTCGAGTATTCGGTCCAAATTGGACGGACCCGGAGTAGTTCGTTTGAATGGCTTTTCCGCTGACGGGTTTAGAGCCTTTGAATCGGCATTGACCGCCAGATCCTCAATATTGTCGCCGTTAGTGCGGCGTTTGTTTTGTTACGACGCTGCCTGCCGCTTTGGTCCTTGAAGTCCGGACTGCGAATTTTTCTTTGAGGTTGTTGCTGCGTGCTAGCTAACTGTCCTCACCCCGCAGAAGCGGGTCATGAGTGATGTGATAGCTGCCATGGATTTGGCTTTTCCTGTCCTAGGTGCCGGGCAAGCCACTCGTCGTCGCGAATGTTATGCTTGAAGGCCGCGAGGGCCTCGCATCCGGACAATCGACGATTTGGTTTTCTTGGTTAAGAACCATGTCCGAATTGTCCGCCGATTCGTCTGGCTGTTGAATTATGTGGCTTAGGTCATCGGCGTCGGTGGTCGCACATAAGTGCCCCGGAAGTTATCGAGAATGCGGCTTCGTGTCCTCCCAGCTCCGATTGACTCTGGCTGGCAAGCTGTTGAGCCAATGACGGGCTGGTCCTTTATGCTTGAGGGGAGGTATTTGATGGCGTGAAGATCGTCACGCGGGCCATGTGGATGTGAAGGAGATAGTCTTGATCCAAACCGCGGGTCTGTTGTGCCATCATAGGATTCAATATTGACGGGTTTAAACCCTTCGGGATTTGATGATCCATTACTTCGTGCATGAAGCATAGTGGGTGTCTTGGCGCCCAGATCGGGCGATATCACGACGGAGCTCAAAAGAGCTTGGTCTGTTTTGTTCGGCCCGGCAGGACTTACTGTGTCCGGCGCGACGGTTGTCGTCACGTATCGTGGGGCGCCGACGCGATCCATAGATCGATCATGATTGTCTTTCCTTGTCCTCCAATATATCTCGCAGGTCCGGAGCGTTCCCCTTTGGCCAAGTGCCTTTTGAGCGATGCCGGGGTACGGTTCTAGTGAAGGGCCTAGAGGCCTCTCTGTCACGGCCACGGGGTGGTCGGCCAGCCGTATTGTCTCCTGGTGATGCGGGTTCGTAAGCCTCCTCCTCTAATCGGGGGAGCAGCTTGCGTTTAGGGTAGCTTTTGGAGGGGTGTTCAAGCTCATGCTCTTCGGCCGCGAGGACTTTGGTCCATCTGTCGGCTAGCAGATCCTGATCAGCTCTAAGCTGTTGCTGCTTTTTCTTTAGGCTGTTCGCCGTGGTCATAAGCCTGCGTCTAAAACGCTCTTGTTCGACGGGATTCTCAGGCACGACGAATTCATTGTCGTCGAGGCTTGCTTCGTCTTCGGAGGGAGGCATATAATCCTCTACCTCTTCTTCTGCAGCTCTCTCTTGAGGGCTGGCGTCTTCATCCTCCTGCGATGGATCTTCTTTGGAGTGGATTGTCTTGGCGTTGTCCGGTGTATTGTTATCTCCGGTGCCGGAATCTTCATTCTTGCTGTGGCGGGATTTAGAGCGGCGCCGCTGACGCCGGCGCTTGGGCTGCTTCTTGGAGGGGTCATCCTCCGTTGCTCCATGGCCGTAACCATCTTTTGGGATGTCCACCATGTATATGCCGTATGACGAGGTGGCCTTCCAGTGCCCTGTAGGCGCTGGGTCTTTGTCGTCTCTGGCATCGTCATCCATACCGTCGATGTCTTCGGAGTCGTAGTCTAGCATGTCGGTTAGGTCGTCGACAGCGGCTACCAAGTGGGTGGTGGGTGGGCGCCGAATTTCTTCGTCGATCAGTATCCCAACCTTCCCGACCGTAGTCCGCCAGGCTCTCCGGATAAAAGAGAGACTTTAATGAATTCAGGATGTCGCCAAAAGGCGAGTCTTTGAAAGATGTCCGCGCCGTGAACTCCATAACGGGTGCCCAATCGGATTCGATCGGTAAGGGCGCGGAGGGTTCGAGTCCGGATAGGAGTCCCGCACCGAGTCGAGGTCTTCGCAAGGGGCAGGATGGAGTTCGCTCGATCGTCGAGAGACTAAAGCCCCGAGGCGGTGTCCAACCACTCGTCCTCGATCGGGAATCCGGCCCGGATTAAGGGTCGGAACGGATTCTCAGTGCGGCCTCGAGCCTTTGTTCGTTGCGAGCTAGATCATGCCCATCGAGACAGGCGGCGCGCTATGGGGCTCGAATCCGTCAAGATCAAGTCTCCGTGGATATCGGCCGATAGTTTAGGCTTCCAAATCTGACTCGACGCCAGGGGCGTAGCTTCGATCTGCTCAGATGGCTGCTTAATTGGCCCAGATGCAAAGCCGCCGAACACGAAGATCTGTCCGGGAGAAAAGTCTCACCCTGGACCGTGTCGTTGTTGATGATCAAAGGAGCCATCGGGCCTATCGGCGACGACACCGAGGAACTCTCAATGAAAGCACCAATGTCGGTGTCAAAACCGGCGGATCTTGGGTAGGGGGTCCCGAACTGTGCGTCTAGGCGGATGGTAACAGGAGACAAGGGACACGATGTTTTACCTAGGTTCGGGCCCTCTCGATGGAGGTAAAACCCTACGTCCTGCTAGATTAATATTGATGATGTGTGTTACAAGAGTAGATCTACCATGAGATCAAAGAGGCTAAACCCTAGAAGCTAGCCTATGGTATAATTGTTGTTTGTCCTACGGACTAAAACCCTCTGGTTTATATAGACACCGGATAGGGTTAGGGTTACACAGAGTCGGTTACAATGGTAGGAGATCTACATATCCGTATCGCCAAGCTTGCCTTCCACGCCAAGGAAAGTCCCATCCGGACACGGGACGAAGTCTTCAATCTTGTATCTTCATAGTCTTGGAGTCCGGCCGATGATGATAGTTCGGCTATCCGGACACCCCCTAGTCCGGAACTCCCTCATTGACCATTGTCAAAATTGTGGATTCTGCGTTGTCATCTCCAGATCTTGTCGATCCTTGTATTACATAAGATGTGTATCTCTGCTTATCTTCGTTTGCATAGCTTATGAGGTTGTTGGGTCCGTGCCTTTCTTAGGTACATTTGGTGGATCATTGTTGTATCCCGTACGAGTGACTGATCTGATCAGGGATACATGCTTACCATATGAATAATAATCCTATGCAACTGAATACCTTATTATTGCGGTAGGCATATGTTTTGACTGAATCGTACCTCTGACAAAATTATTGCAAATCTGATTCTTGAGATGTATTGCCATATACTGCCAACTCATCATATAATCTCTGAGGACGGTGCATAGTGTGGTACTAACGCGGACTGGGTGGCTTACGAGGGAAGCCATCCGAGTAGCTTGCTGAGGAAGACTCCTAGATTCTGCTCGAGACTTTTGTCTGGGTAGCGTGCAGAAGAAATCTCGATAGCTTACACACGAAGCTTGGTCGGATTATTGTGCTGGAGAGGCCCGAGTTCCGTACTTGAGAAGCTTCTCCTTGGTTTGCTTGTTGAGAAAAATTCATTTCTGTCCGTCAGGAGCTTTTACCGAGGTATCTTGTTGAGAAAAGACTGGGGTCTTGGATCAGAATATGTCCATATATTTTAATCCAAAGCTTCATACCATGGTATGCAACTGAAAGCCATACACACCCATAATATTTTCGGCTGATTATTTGCATGAGAAAATTTTGTTTGACTGTCTTCCTTGATCATAACACATTATGGCTTCCTTTCAGAGGATAACATATTTCAAGCATCATTTAGTGCTGAGCCAAAACTTTGCATATGATCCATACCTTTGACTGAAAAATATACCATTGGTCTTGCATCTGACTTGTCTTTCTGCTGGCTGGATCATTACTGCTGTGTGGATTTTGTACTGATGTAGACTTGAGTTATCCGTACTGTTGTGAGGAGTGCACACTAATGCAAAATTGATTATCAACCTCAAGATCAGATATTCCCCATTTTACTGCAGACGGCTGAGAGTTCCATTCTTTTTAGCTGAGCTTCTTCCAAATATTTGAAATCCTTATTACTTCTTCGAGTTCGGTGTCAGTTGATGAGCAACTCTTTATAGGGGAAAAATAATGTAACACCGGGGCCCAAGAAAAGAAAGAAGCAAAAGAAAACTCAACTAAACAAAAGCACACAACAACAATCAATTCACACACAATCAATGTCACATTTTACTGCTAGTCACACAATATGCATGCCTACTTAAGCACACAAATCTCGCGGGATCTCCGGTTCTACAATCTAGCATGCTGTGACGATGTGCATGAGGACGAATAAATGTGTGGAAGAATTGGTGTAAATGGCGCTACACCAAGTGCTAGCTTAGCCAGGTAGCAGCCTGGACTAGCTCGGAGGTGAGGACACACTCGATAATCATGGGGTGGGACATGAAGGTTGCAACCACATTATTATCAAGCAGACGGAAAAAGATCCGTACTCGTCCAAGAAATAGGATAGCGGGGAAAAACTGAGGCTGTTGACGTTGCCCTTTCTTGATTACTACGATCAGTAAGGGTTGCCCATATGACAAGAAAAAGGATGATCCGGGGGTAGAAGCATGTCTACCACCGAAACAAAAGGTGGGGCAGAAGGAAATAATTCGGCACGATACCTGAGCACCATTTTTGCAAACAATGTCGGGATCACTTGGCATCACTCAGCTGGGACAGAGATGACACCAAACACCGAGGAACGAGCAAGAAAAGAAATCTGGAGAAATGCAATGGCTGAGCTGTAGTGGATCTGAACCGATCCCATCTACACTCACCAGATTAAACTTCTAGTAAAAATACTAAGGCTATATGCATGCTATGCAACAAACAAATGCAGCAACCAAATGCGACAAACAAGACAACCTGTAAACAACCGATTTCTACCAGGTTCTACTGCTCGCGCTGACTAGCGCGTCCTACAGCAAGACCTGCTCTGATACCAAGCGTTGTGGCACCCGGCTCGGAGAAATCGGAACGCCCCGTATTCCAGCCCATAGATCGAGGAGAAGTCTCTAGAATATGGCACTACTTGACATAGAACAAATCAGCTCTTATTACAAGAGTAATAATACAAGGGTCTGATGTTACAAAGAAGCACATCAGAACGGCGACACTACGCCTGCGATACTACACTTGCTCTATGCTGGCAGCGGAACAACTCGTTGCAGCGGAATACTTCTAGCAGCGGAACAATGGCGAAGGTGGTGAACTCCACTCCGCAGGGACTCTGGCTGGGACACGATCAAGCTCGCATGAACGGAAACCACGACAAGCAATCAAGAAATAACGACATCACCTGCAATCTGGCATGACACGCCAGGTCAGTACATTGAATATACTTGCAAGCTCACAACAACCAAAAGCATCAAGGAAAGACAACAACATAGCATTAAGCAAGTTAATTAAATTAACATCTACCATGATGAAGAAACTACTAAGCATGGTATGAAGCTGATACAATACTGATAAATCACCATCTCAGATCTCCATAACCATATCTCCCTTGGCTAACCGTCCAAGCAATATACCATCTTGATCACCTCGTGATCAAAACCAAACGTGATCTTTCCGGCGATCACTACCATGACCAACACTTGGTCTCAAACTGTGATCTTTCCGGCGATCACAACCATGACAACACTTGGTCTCCAACATGATCATTAACATCCCACCAATCTGTACTGCTCAAAATATCAACATATGAATCACCTATAAGTCATTCCGTCATGTGAGTGTTAATCGAACGGTGTGACCTAGTACGAACCCATGCCCATGACCGAGGACGCGGCTATCGATAGTTTAAACAAACACACTCTGCAGAGGTAGCACACTTTACCCACACCACAGAATCCATGGCCTCACACTCCCCTTCGGGTGGACCAACCGCATTCCGACAAAACCGACCTACTGCCATTACACTCTCCCAGTCACTCCGACCAACACCCCTTTTGGGTTCAGTCCTGGGTGGCCCCGTGCCTACCAAAGGCACCAATGGCCACCGTCGTGTCAAACCATACACGTCCCAATCAGGGACAAGAGATCTCAATACCAACTACGAGCACACAAGGCTTATGCCGTCCTACCTGATCAGGGTAGCACCCGCGCATAACCTTTCCTCGTTGGAGGCACCGGCGTGAGGCATGACAATAGACCGCATTAGGGCCTTCCCATAAAGGCAAATGTGGTTGCACTGGAAAAACCCGGTTCCGTGGCACCTGACCAACTTAATGACGGAATTTATCCCCAAGATATAATAGTGATAACTGATTATCTGCTATCAGCTACCAACCTGTGCTCCAAGTCATAGCAATATCCAACAAATAATCCAAAACATACCATCGACATAACAAAATACTACAAGGATAGCATAACACTTCTATCATGATAAATCAGAGAACAATAATAGTACTACTCAAATATCAAGAACTAGCTATCCAACTATGATCCACATGTAGGCATCATCTCCAACATCATACTCCAAAATATAACATCAACTAGCATCATGATGAAAATAATACTAGCCACTAATAATCCAAAGGCAGCGTAATATCCAAAGTAATATTCCACGCTTAATATCAGATACCAACATGAAAATAATCATAACATAAGCCACTAATAATCCTAAGGCACCATGGCATCCACATAATCATCAAAATATAAGTCCTAGAACTCAAAGCAATATCAAGATCAAAACAAGACTCCGAGAAATGCCATGAACAAATCATACATAGCTAATGCAATATTTTAAGCAATTTCAAATAAATAAACCATGTCACTGCATTACAATCATGCAAATGGAGGGTGTGGCTTGCCTGGGGTGGACGAAATCACCGGGAGAAAGTGTGAGCAGCTCACGAAAAGGATTGCCGGAAAACGTTCTCTCTCGGAGGGGGCTGATTAAGCGCAAGGGAAAAATGGTCATTTTCAGAATGTCAAAACATGGTGAAAACGATACCAACAGAATGGTCTTGACGAAGCGAAGAAGTGAACGCTGGTTTCACCTCGATCGGAGTTACGGTTGTGGAGTTATAAGGTGTGGAAGAAGGAGGACCAATCTGTGAATATTTCTTCAGCAAATAGATCCCTGAGTGGATAAGGCGGAGGCGCAAAATCAGAAATACGCTTTCTGAACAGGAAAACGCACTCCTGATAACAGAAGAAGGAAATAAGCTTTCGGGCAAATGAAAGCATACTAAGCGAAATACGCTTTCAAAGAACTGAAAGCGCACTCACCTAAAAGGCGCTTCCACTTATCCACGTGGCAGGGTGCTGGGCCACTGGCGAGTGGGTCCCAGGCGCAGGGGGGCAAGCGTCGCTCGTCTTCTACCTCGCTCGGGCCCCGACCGAGACAGAGGCGAGGCAGAGGCGAAGCAGAGGCGGGCTCCAGCGAAGGGGCCGGCTGGCTCCGGCGAGCTTCGGCCCGGCCGAGCACACCGACGGGACCGCGGGGCCGGGCCGCACCCGTTTAGAGGATTAGCCAGCACCGGGGCAGAGTGGAGAGGAGGGAAGGCAGTGGCGACGGAGGTGGACAGAGAGGCGGCGGTGGTTGTGGTCTCCGGTGATGCAGGGCGCTCCAGCGAGAGATGAGGGGCTGGGGAGGTTCAACAGGACATGGGGAAGATGTTGGTGGAGTCGAGGAAGCACGAGGAGGCTCGGGATGGCCGATCGGAGAGACGGCAGAGAGATGGAGGCGACGGCCGTGCGTGGGGCACGCGTCCAGGGTGGACTCCGGTGAGGGGCGAGGTGGTGGGGCGAACCGCGCGGATGAGGAGGCTCTAGTGGGCAGCTCAGGGAGGCAAGAGGAGGCTTGGCTTGGCCGGAATCATGCCGAGGCCGAGGCGGCCATGGTGGATGACGGCGAACAACGACGAGATGAGGCGACTCCAGAGGGCAAATGAGGCGAGGGAGAGATGGTTGAGGTGCGGAGGGACTCGAGGTCCTTATATAGGCGTAGAGGAGGGCTCTAGAGCTCACGGACGAGCTCCCGGCCAAGCTTTAATGGCGGGTAGAGGCTGGATGCGGTATGGGCGCGGCTCTAGCGGCGCATTGATTGCGAACGACGATGAACCAGTGATGCAGGAGCTCACGGGGCAGCTACTGGACATGAATGGAGGTCAAGACGAGGAGGGAGGAGACGAGCACAGTGGCCGAACCGAGCCAGAGCTTGCACTATACGTGATGACAGCGTGATCACCACGGGCACTGGTTCAAACGATGCATTCTGTCCAGGCCGACCATGTCCAGTAGGTAGACCGTCGTGTCCTCAGTCAAAATGAGGAAATAAATGGGTTCAGGGGCAAAGAAGAGATTTGCACTTAGCTCCAAAGTAAATCAGTAAGAAGGTGTTTGTAACTTGTTGTGGTTAAACCAGCTTGGTAACGTGGTAAATAGTTTGTCTGATGATGATCACACACTAAGGTGATGTTGATCACCAAAAATCAGACTAAGAGGAGGAGTTTAGACGAGGGTCGCTGTAGAAAGTGCAAATCTTGCCAGAATTGGGGATTTGGATGATACACTCACATACTTGATTTTCATGAGCTGAAATTTGGCAAAGAGGGGTTATATGATGATATGAAGCTGCTGTAAAAATTTGATGCCATTTGGAAGTACCAATGTGGCACTTGCTTCACAAAGCTTCATTCTGGACAGAAAGTTGGAAAAATTGCACAGGGCAATTGGGTTAACTAATTGAGCTAAAACTTGGTGGAGGGAGTTGATATAGGTAGAAACATGTCCTGGTAAAGTTTCAGCTCAATTGAAGCAATATAAAATATAGTTGCTTCACAAACTAAAAATCTGACCAGAATCTAAGATTTGGAGCTGGGCTCACATAGATGATTGGATGGGTCTGAAATTAGCAGGAGTGTGATAATACGAGGACATGAAGGAGTGTGCAAAATTTAACCTCATTTGGATAACCCTAGCTAGTACTTCCTTCACAATGCCTTTTGTCTGACAGAAAGTTTGAAAATTGCTGAGGAAGATTGGCTAGGCAAATAAATTTGAATTTTGGCATGAGGAAATTATTTGGTCTTAAAAGAATGCCCAACAAGTTTGGGAGCAAACAAGATTGGATAAATGACACTTCCTTCACAAAGTGCCACTCTGGACAGAATGGAAGAATGAATATTGGAGAATTATTTTTGAACTGGACAAGATGATGTTTGGGCATATTTGAGAAATATATTACCCAAAGGATTTATGAGAATTATTTGGGAATTTTTGGATGGATAGAAATATAGGTTGCTTCATAACCTAGGGCAGACAGGATTATTTCTTTAATAGAAAAAGGAATATTCCTAAGAAAAAGAAATTAGGGTTTGGTCAAGCAGTGGAGTGATATGATCTTGGCAAGGTTTTGAGAAAGATGAGCTACTTGGGAGGGGAATTGAGGATGATTTCCCAGGTGACAAGGGCACAGAACCACTCCAAAAGGAAAAAAAGAGCAAAAATCAAATAAATCAAAAGAAAAAGAAAAGGGCCAAAATCCAGGTTGTTATAGCCTAGATGCCCTGGAGGAGGAGCGCGATGTTGCAAAAGCCAGTTCAGCATTTTACCAGCAGTAGGCTCGAAGATATCAAAGCAGAGAAGTACGGGCCAAGACTTACAACGTTGGCGAACTCGTTCTACGCCTGTCGGAAAAGAAAAAGGACAAACTAAAGCCCAAATGTGAGGGTCCCTTCATCATTGACGAAGTTCTCACTGGACGAGCATACCGTCTGCGTGATGCATCAGACAATTGCCTAGAGCCGAACCCCTGGAACGCGGCCAGACTCCGAAGATTCTATGCCTAGCGCCGAACTCTTCGTTCGTCTCCTTCTCCCTTGTGGTTTCCATTATTTTGTTATCTCTTTTCCG
Organism: Aegilops longissima; assembly: GCA_021605205.1. NCBI lineage: Eukaryota > Viridiplantae > Streptophyta > Magnoliopsida > Poales > Poaceae > Aegilops > Aegilops longissima. The sequence continues at coordinate 156,444,222 of CM038677.1, forward strand.
TTTTTCTTTTTTTCCCTCTTTCACTTTAAAGCTCTCGTACGGCTAGACCGCACACCTTTGACGTATACATCTTCAAATATGTACGTCCATTATACATGGGGGCTTCTCAGACAGAAGCTTGTTATCGTTATTTTTTGAGCATCAAGCTCTTCACATATGCGTTTTTTTCCATATGTACCTTTTCTTCGCCATTATATGCATTGATATGACTTAAGTTATGGCCAAGTTGGGTTGCCTGGCTCCTGTGCTTATGCCCTACGTTCCCGTTAGTTTGGCTAGGGCATAAAGGGAGCACCTTTGCGATTGTTACTACCGGGTCATCCGGACATGTACCTCAGACTGGGTGAAGCCGAAAGCTAGCGTTCTTAAGGGAATATTCGGTCGGTGAATTAAAGATGTTTCGGCATTCACTATTATGAACCCCCAAAGGTTATACATACTGTGATTCCCCAATCACAGCTCGGATATGCACATTAATGCATACCAACCCAGGGAAAGGAACCCTTAACGGAACTATTCTCTCTGGAAGATGTTTCTTACAATCTTAATGTAATATAACATAACTAGCCTAGTTTCCACGCATACCCCGGTCTATTCGGCCGCTCCGGTATTTGGAAACACTCCGCACCTTCGGGTCCGGAGGTTGAAGTGAAAAGGTCTGCCATGACAAATGTTTTACAATTCAGCTAGAGTTACATATGTCAAAGAAAGTACATAGTCACTTGGACTCAAAAACTTCCTCCTCTATACCGTCCAACAGGCGGTCTAACTTACTGTCACATCCTAGCTAGACCATGCATTAGTGTGAGCATCATGTTTAAATTTCATTTGAATTTGAAATGGGGAAGACAAAAACCCTCAGAACCCCTTTTGAATCCAACTAGGGTTTACTAAAATTATTTTCAATGAACCTGAAATGCCCTTAAAAAATGCTCATCACCTTTGCTTTGGTCCAGAGCCTCTGCCAAAAGTGGTGCACCATTTTCTAGGTCATCCTAAGGTCTTTGAATTAAATCATAAGTATTTGAGTTTGGGCATTTAAAATTATATAAAATATTGCAAATGCCCAAATATTCCCAAACAGAAATGTTTCATGTTGGAAATAATCCAACTATGGACCAGGTCCAGTTTGGTGATTTTTGAAGCAGTTTAGGTATTTCTTAAAACTCCACAAAGTCGCAGAAAAATAGAAAAAGAAAAACAGGAAGAAAACTTACCTGGCGCCTCCCTACCCGCCCACTGCTGCCCGGCCCCAGCCCGGCAGCATGCAGCTGCTTGGCTCGGCGAGCAGGCAACAAATGCTTTCGGCGGCGAGCACCGCATGGGTGCCACGCACCTGGTCGCCGCCTCGCCGCTCCCCTCGCCCAGCCGCGACGTGGACCGTCCTCCCTCTCTCCCCCGAACCCCCTGGACACCTCCTCTCCTCCCCGGCTCCTCTCTCTCGCGCTCCCCCGCCATGGCCGACGCCACCGCAGCCACGCCGTCGTCGTAGACGCGCTCCCCGCCGTCCGTGCTCCTCCCCACCGTGTCTAGTAGCTCCGCCGCCCTCAACTACGCCGAGCTAGCCGAGCCCCGCATGCTCGAGTAGCCCGAGTCCACCGCACCGACCTCGCCCGAGTTCGTCGTCGCCGGAGATCCCCTTCAACACCGCCATCGCTCCGGCCCGTCCCCGACCCCAACGGGAGTTTCTCCGAGTTGCCCGTGAGCCCATCTATCTCCCATTCCCTTCCTCGCTCGCTCTCGAGCTGTGTAGCAACCGAACGAAGATCACCGCACCCGCCGCCGCGGAGCTCGTCGCCGACGTGCTCCCGGTCACCCTCCGGCCACCCCTCGGTGTCCCTCATGCTCACCACACTCCGTGGGGCCTAACCATGCACTCCCCGCACCTCACCGAACCCTCTAGCCTCGAGTTCGCCTTCGGCCGAACTCCGGCGGCCGCTTAGGTCGTCGCAGGCGCCGATTCCGGCCGCCCTGACCCCAACCGACTCTACCAGAAGCTGCGGCATGTCCCCAGCTACCCATAGCCACCCTCCGCGGCTCGTTTGGTCGCCGGAATGGCCAAAATCACTTCCGCCGCCGCGTCGGGCTCGCCGGCGGCTAGACGCCGGGCAGCCGACGTTGACTTGACCACGGGTGGGCCCTGGTTGACTCCCTTGAGTCAATGACAGGTGGGGCCCAGCCCTGCTAACTAATTAGGTTTAGTTTTAATTAAATTTTAGCTAAACTAATTACCCTGACAACCTGGACCCACAGTCAGGTTTGACCTGGACGTCTCCGTTGACCATGACGTCATCCTGACGCATGGCTGACGCAATAAGTTAATTACTGGATTTATTCTAATATAGGAAATTCCAGAATATAGTTCAAACTTCAAATATTCATAACTTTTAATCTGTAACTCCAAATGCAAAGATTTATATATGAAAAATGATCAGAAAAATCCATTCTATCCATTGGTACAGGTTTCATGCATGTTAAAACAAGTTAACCTTGCTGTGTAAGTAGAATAAGATATTACACCTTTAGGGCTATTTTAAATGAGCTAGCATTTGAATCTTTGATTCAAATGAATTCATCCCTTTTTGTTTCAGCCTGCATTAGGCCAACACACATCCATATTGCCATGTCATAGCATGCATCATATTGTTGCATATTGCCATGTGTGTTTATTTTCGGTGTGTCTTTCGTGATAGGTTACGCCTCAAGGATAATCCGAATATCCAAATCGAAGGCGGTATCCTACCACCACTCCATCGAGCAAGCAACCCATTGATCATTCGATACAAACCCATGTTCTCGCTTCGCTCTTGTTTCTTGCATTAAGACAATGCGATTCAAACTGTTGTGTCTGCGGTAGTTGAACCCACTTCCTTTGCATGACTGTCATTGCCACGATAACTAGATGAAACCCACTAGTATGTGTAGGAGTTGGTTGAGCCATGTTTGTGATTCCTACCATGATATGCTTGCTATGCTTAGAGTTGTGTCAGTCCGGCTCATCGGGATGATGAAGCTGGAGTGAAAGGTTGTGTCGGGTTCGAGTGAAAGTGTTGAACACGTTTTGGTAAAGGTATCGATGAGAGGCCATGTAGGAGTACATGGTGGGTTGTTTCATTGAAGCCGTCCCTAAGAACTGAGATCTGTGTTTGTGATCCATGAAACAGTTACTACCACGCATTGGGATCCTAATTGACCCTCTCGGCTTCTTAACCACCCTTGTTCTCGGTCCGGGAGTTGCAAGTAGTTTACGGTGTTTGTAGCATCTTTGGGGGGCCGCATAGCGCTGACCTTAGGGGTGGGTTGTGTTGCGGTAGGAACGTGGCCCGTGTGTACCGAAAGTGCCCGTTTGGTATCTCGGGAACCCTGCACACATCGTTCGGGGCTGTATGGGAAACCTCGGCGGACTCCTGCGGATGGAACCGAATAGGCGATAAACTGGACTAGGGACTTGAGTGTTTAGGTAGGCTGTGGCCGACACCCACGTTGGGCTTCCGCTTGAAGGTTGCCGAGTACATGTCGTGTGAGCGGCGGTAAGTGGTGAGCGTGTGTGAAGAAGTACACCCTGCGGGGTTAATTTGATCTATTCGAATAGCCGTGTCCACGGAGAAGGACTTCTGGGTTGCCTATATCAGTTCATAGACAAGTAAATGGATACTACTAAAAGCCTCAAGATAAGTGTGAGTACCGCGGATGGCCCTCTCGTGGGTTGACGAGAGAGGATCCACGGTGGAGTATTGTGATGGTGATTAGTGGACTCGTGTGCGACAAATGCTTTTCAAGTGGTGTCACGTAGGATAGCTTAGCCAAGAGTCAAAGCTGGCTTCTGCAAATAACTCCACCACCTTCTTGAGAATGTGCATGTATGATAGGATTACGTGGTAAGACTTCTTTGAGTACCTCCGTACTCATGTTTGTAATTAATGTTTTTCAGACGACAACACTGCCCCCTCCGATGGGTTTTATGTAGACCTTGACATCGACAGTGAACTAGCCACCCGGTGGTGATCCAAAGCTTGTGAAGGGCCCTTTGTAGATAGAAAGGCTTCAACAAGCTTTCTTTCTTTTTAGAGTCGTACTCGAGACTAGTTTGCTTCGCATGTGCTTGTATGTTTGTATGACTTGAGTGTTGGGTCATGTGACCCCTATCTGTATGGATATGTTATGTATGGCTCCTCGGGCCTCTTAAATAAAGTACTTTGAGTTGTAGAGTTTTGTTGTGATGCCTTGTTGTATGTACTCATATCGGGCATATTGCGTGTATGATTGAAATGCTTGGTATGAGTGGGATCCGACAAACTAGTTGTTTATCCTTGGCAGCCTCTCATATGGGAAATGTAGTCTCGTGCTTACGGTGATAGTAGTCCGCTACAGCCCGGTTCACGAGTCCTGCTAGCCCAGCACTCTGCTTGGACACTTGGTGGCGGCATGTGTTTCACGCCGTTCCTATATACATCCCTCGAGAAATGTCACGCGGTGATATTGAGTCTGCCTAGCCTGCTACAGCCGGGATACGGAGTCTGTTAGCCAGTGCTACAGCCGAATTCATCGTTGATGACCGACATGCTCGATGTGATTCATGTATGCCTGTCCCCATAGGTTAAGCGCCATTTTGGGTTCACGACTAGCCATGTCGGCCGGGTTCTTTGTCATGTGGATGCTAGCGACACTATCATATCGTGAGCCAAAAGGCATAAGCGGTCCCGGGCCATGGTAAGCGACACCGTGGAATACCGTCGTGAGGCCGCAAAGTGATATGAGGTGTTACCGGCTAGGTCGATGTGACTTGGAATCGGGGTCTGACAGTGTTGGCATGAGAGCGGGGCTGCTGCTGTAGGTTCGCTAAGCCAAACTGGTCGATGTTGAGTCTAGAAATGCTTTAGTTATATGTAGGGAATTGATTGTGGGAGGAGCGTAAGGCTCTTTTACTCCTTTACCTTATGCCCTCGATCTGAGTCATCCTCTTCTCATTCTCGTGGGTATAGGACTAGGCTCTCTTCTCTCTATCAGGTTCACGTGTTACTAATCCGTAGTAACTTATAGGATTGTTGGTTACATCCTCGATTCAGTTTCTACTAATTTTAGTATGCTATCGGTTGAACCGAACCTTGATATGATGTTGTTGAGTGGTTTTGCAATCTGATTATGAATGTCTCAAATCTGTTTTGAGCATTTACAGATGTTATGCTGCCGATTTTCCTAGAAATTCTAATGTCTTTGCATTGTGGCTGTGCTTTCGGATGGCCACCGTCCCCGAACCAAGTGGTTCGTCGACCCGTTGCATTGATGTGTGTGGTCACACGGCAATGTTAGTTGAGTGATGATCGAGACCGGTTACCGATGGTATCCTGAATATACCGTCGAGGAGCAGTTTAGGGATTTTAATCAAAGCCAATATCGTGTGCGGTCAGGATTTATCCATCTTATCCTCGACTCTTGAACCGCTCCACTTGTTCTTATGGACTTGGGATCACTATTGGAATGTCCGTGCAAGATGCAGCCTATTCTATGATGACTATTATTGAGCGAGAACTGCCTTGCTTGTGCAACACCGATTTCCGCTACATGCGGCATCCCTCCACAGGGCGCATGGCTACCTTGAGGTATGTACAGCGATGCATCCCATGAGGACTCACTTCTTCGCACTACTACCGAGATCTTTGGAAGACAAGGACCGTGAAAACCGGGCCTTGCGTATGGAACTCTTTAATGCCCGTTCGATCCTTTGGGCTACTCGACTCGGTTTGCACTGCCGTGCAAGCGGATACATGGACATGAGGACTTGTACCTGTGCGGGCTGGTCTGCGGACTTTATGGAGTGGCGTGAGGTTGGAGGCATCACCCTCCTCGTGGACCTCGTCTGCCGCCGTTTGTTGGACCACGGCCACATCCGAGTCCCTATGGTCCATAAGCTCCACAGGATCGTCATTTCCGGATGATCATGTTCCACTTCGAGCTTGGGTGGTGACTTCTATGAGGACTACTACGGAGCTGTTTGAGTTGGTAGTAGTATCCCTAGTATTGTAATAGTTGTATTTCCACCGTCTGTGTGACTTGTGGAATATGACTTAGTGTGTATCATTAGGAAGTGTAGAAAAATAATGTATAGGAGTTTGGAATGCTTCCGATGAGATGTAACGCCTTTCCTTATAGTTGTACTCCGTCGGGCTTGTACTAAACTATGAATGGTGTGTATGACCGTTGGTATATATATGGCAGTTTTTATATTACCATGTCATACGGATGAACATCTCTGCATTCCGTGTTATCCATTACATTCCGCACTTCCTTGCTAAATTCTGCCATCCTGGTTTAAACCGTTGTTTTGTTTCCTAGGATGGTCAACACCCGCAACAATCCTGCTGCTCCGGAGCAAGGAGAAGCCAGTGCAGCCAGGAATGTAAATCTGCCTCAACCGCCATCTTTGGCGAGGTTATCTTTGGAAGCGAGCGCAATAAGCGTGAGACCAATCGCTTCTTTGGGCGGATTGAGCAAAACACCGCACACTAGCCAAGAAATGATTCGGTGTCACTCTATGACTTCGTTAAGCTGTATCCACCGAAGTTCAAATATTCCGTTGAACCTCTTGACGCGGATGATTGGCTTCGTAGCATCAACCACAAGCTGCGTTCTGCCAACGTGGCTGAAGCTGATAAGGTTACTTTTGCCGCTTATCATCTCGAAGGCCCTGCTAGCCTCTGGTGGGAGAATTATGAGGCTATGCATCCAGTTGGACAAATTACTACTTGGGCTGAATTTAGTGCCGCCTTCCGTGAGCATCACATCCCAGAAGGTCTCATGGATCGGAAAGGGAGGAATTCTGCAATTTCACCCAAGGTAGGCTGACAGTGGATACTTACGGCCGTGAGTTTGGGAATTTTACGTTATGCTCGAAGAAGTTTCTACCGGCGCCAAGAAGCGGGCAAGGTTCCGCAAGGGACTTAGCCCGAGCTTCCCGAGATCTTCGTGCTGCATGAGTGCACCTCTTTTCGAAGCTAGTCAATAAGGCTATCGGTCTTTGGCCTGGGGTCTGATTTTGAAGCTTCACGCAAGCACATCCGTGACTCTGGTTCCTCATCCGGCTCTGGATCTCAGAAGCGCCGGGTTTGGATTCCACATACTGCTCTGCCACCCAGGTTCACCCCGAGGCCATCCTTTGAGGCGCCTCGCCCCAATCAGCAGTATGTTCCGCCCAAGACTTATGGAGGCCCCGCTGCTAATGCTGCTCCACGACCCAATATGATAACTTGCTTCAAGTGTGGAGAAACGGGCCACTACATTCGTGAGTGTCCCCAGAACAACCCCAGTCAGATTGGAAAGTATGTTGGCCGAGGTAAGCCAATAGGAAAGGTGCTCTATGCTAAACCAGCTGCCACTGCTCGTGGCCACGTCAACTATGTTTCAGCTGAAGAAACCTATGAGTACCCCAACGTCGTTCTCGGTATGCTCCTTGTTAATTGTCATCCGAGAACTGTTCTTTTTGATACTAGAGCATCTCATTCATTTATTTCTGAGAGCTATGCTCGGTTGCACAACACCACATTCTGTGACATGCACACCTCCATGGAAATTCAGACCCCTGGTTCTAGATGGCAAACCTCTAGAATAAGTCATGGGAATGAAATTCTTGTCGACAGATTAGTCTTTCTTGCTTCTCTAATAGCTCTCAAGTCCTCAGACATAAACATCATCTTGGGTATGGACTGGATGTCAGCCCATTACGCTAAGATTGATTGCTCTACTAGAACTGTTCAACTCACCCATCCTTGGGCAAGGCGGTTAATGTTTTAACCCGAGTGTCTAAGCGTCGACTTTACTCCTTAAATGCCAACCCCTTCCGACCTTGAAGATATTCCGGTAGTCCATGATTTCCGGATGTCTTTCGGAAGAACTGCCGGTGTTCCACAGCGGGGATGTCGAGTTCGTGATAGATCTTGTTCCGGAACCGTCCCAATTTCTAGAAGACCTTATAAGATGGCACCCCTAGAACTAGCGAACTTAAGAAACAACTCGATGAGTCCTTGCAAAGGGTTTCATCCATCCTAGTTCATCTCCATGGGCTTGCCCGTCCTCTTCGTCAAGAAGAAGGATGGAGCGGATCGGATGGTTGTGGATTACCGACACATCAATTTGGTCACTATCAAGAACAAGTATCCGCTCCCGGGATCAACGATCTGTATGATCAGCTCGCTGGATCCTCGATCTTTTCAAGATGGATTTGAGGTTGGGCTACCATCAAATCAAAATCAAAAACGGGACATTCCTAAAGCGGCCTTTGTTACTCGTTATGGCCAATCTGAGTACACCGTCATGTCCTTCGGATTAACCAATGCTCCAGCCACCTTCTCTCGGTTAATGAACTCAATCTTCATGGAGTATTTGGATAAATTAGTAGTGGTATACCTCGATGATATACTCATCTACTCAAGAATGAGGAAGAACATGCGAACATCTAAGGCTAGTATTGATGAAACTTGAGAGCACCGCCTTTATGCCAAATTCTCTAAGTGTGAATTCTGGTTGCGAAGTGACCTATCTAGGCCATGTAATCTCGGCAAGGGCATTCTGTCAATCCCGAGCGAGTTCAAGCTGTCCTTGATTGGACTCCACCTGAATCGGTCAAGCAAGTTCGGAGTTTTCTCGGTTTAGCGAGCTATTGCCGCCGCTTAAACCGTCGAGAATTTCTCTAAAGTTGCTAAACCTCTAACCGAACTCCTCAAGAAAGATAAGAAGTTGAATGGGCGCCCACGGTGCGAGTTCAGCTTTCGAGGCTGAAAAGGCGCGACATCTGCTCCGTACTTGTTCCACCAGATTTTCTAAGGACTTTATTATCTATTGCGGCGCCTCGCGACAAGGACTAGGTTGCATACTCATGCAAGATCGTCATGTGATTGCCTACGCTTCTCGACGATTCGTCCACATGAGGATAACTATCCCACACGATCTAGAGCTTGCAGCGATGGTTCATGCACTCAAAACCTGGCGACATTACCTTCTTGGTAATCGTTGTGAAATTTACTGATCACCAAAGTCTGAAATACATCTTCACCCAACCAGATTTGAATCTCGAGGCAAAGGCGTTGGGTCGAGTTGATCTGATTACGACTTAGGAATATCTTACACCCGAGGCAAAGCCAATGTCATGGTGACACACTAAGTCGCAAATCTTATTGTAACAATCTGATGTTACAACAAAGTCAACCATTTCTCCACGAGGAATTTACGTAAGCTTAATCTTCACATTGTTCCTCGAGTTCCTTTCCACCACGGTGGCGAAACCTAACTTACGGATCGAATCATAGCTGCTCAGCGGTATGATAGAGGATATCTCGGATCAAGGAGAACATTTCTAGCGGAGCTGCTAAGTGTTTCTCCATAGATGAGCAGTGTTGTCTTCTTTGAGAACGCTTGGTGGTTCCCAAGAAACAACAACTTCGACAATTGATCCTTAAGGAAGCTCATGAATCTCCTCTCACCATTCATCCGGTAGTACTAAAATGTATCAAGACCTCGCCGGAGGTTTTGGTGGACTAGGATGAAGAGAGAAATCGCTCAATACATTGCTAATTGCGACATCGTCGTCGAGTTAAGCGAGCATCAACGGCCTGCTTTGGTACCCTTCAACCTTTGGAAATTCCTGAATGGAAATGGGATAAAATCGGTATGGATTTCATTACGGGTTTCCCAGGACCAAGAGAGGAATAATGCTATCTTCGTTGTCGTCGATCGTCTTTCCAAAGTAGCCCATTTCCTACCGTTCGTGAGAGTATAACCGCTAGCCAGCTAGCTGATTTGTACATCTCTCGAATAGTGTCTCTTCATGGTGTTCCATTGGAGATTAACTCAGACCGTGGAAGGCTCTTCACCTCTCGATTTTGGGAAAGCTTCCAAAATGCTATGGGAACTCGTCTCTCCTTTAGCACCGCATTCCATCCTCAATCAAGTGGTCAAGTAGAGCGAGTCAATCAAATCCTAGAGGATATGCTTGAGCTTCTGTCATCTCTTCGGCATGAATTGGGAGAAATGCCTTCCATTCGCCGAGTTAAGCTTATAACAATAGTTATCAAGCTAGCTTGGGCAAAGCTCCTTCGAAGTTCTTTATGGGCGGAAATGTGAGCGCCTCTTAGCTGGTGGGAAGCAGGGAAAGACAACTCTTTGGCGGATATGATTCAGGAAGCGAGAAAAGCAGAGTTCGCGTCATCCGTGAGAAATTGAAAACAGCCCAATCTCGTCAAAAGAGCCAATATGACCGCAAGCATAAGCCTATGGCTTATGAAATTGGTGAGAAGGCTTACCTTGGGTTACTCCTTTGAAGGAACCCATCGATTGGTATCAAAGGCAAGTTGGCTCCTCGTTACATTGGACCCTTTCGCATTCTTGCCAAGCGAGGAGAAGTTGCCTACCAATTGGAACTACCTCCGCATCTCTCTAAGTCCATGATGTCTTCCACGTTTCCCAACTCAGGCGTTGCTTCTCGGATCCTATCCGTGGAGTGGACCACAAGCGCTTGATCTCCAAGATAACCTCACCTATCGAGAATATCCCGTTCGTATTCTTGATCAAGCCGGCGTACCACTCGGCGTCGAATATCAAGTTTCTAAAGGTTCAATGGTCAAACCATTCCGAGCAAGAAGCAACTTGGGAAAGGGAGGATCGTCTTGACTTGAGTATCCCACCTTTTTAGCAGATCCTAAATCTCGGGACGAGATTCTTTTGAGTGGGGGTGAGTTGTCACATCCTAGCTAGACCATGCATTAGTGTGTGCATCATGTTTAAATTTCATTTGAATTTGAAATGGGGAAGACAGAAACCCCAGAACCCCTTTTGAATCCAACTAGGGTTTACTAAAATTATTTTCAATGAACCTGAAATGCCCTTCAAAAATGCTCATCACCTTTGCTTTGGTCCAGAGCCTCTGCCAAAAGTGGTGCACCATTTTCTAGGTCATCCTAAGGTCTTTGAATTAAATCATAAGTATTTGAGTTTGGGCATTTAAAATTATATAAAATATTGCAAATGCCCAAATATTCCCAAACAGAAATGTTTCATGTTGGAAATAATCCAACTATGGACCAGGTCTAGTTTGGTGATTTTTGAAGCAGTTTAGGTATTTTTTAAAACTCCACAAAGTTGCAGAAAAATAGAAAAATAAAAACAGGAAGAAAACTTACCTGGCGCCTTCCTACCCGGCCCACCTGCTGGCCCAGCCCAGCAGCCGCGCCAGCGAGCTGCTTGGCTCGGCCAGGCAGGCAACCAGGTGCTCGGCGGCGAGCACCGCATGGGTGCCACGCACCTGGCCGCCGCCTCGCCGCTCCCCTCGCCCAGCCGCGACGTGGACCGTCCTCCCTCTCTCCCCCGAACCCCCTGGACACCTCCTCTCCTCCCCCGCTCCTCTCTCTCGCGCTCCCCCGCCATGGCCGACGCCACCGCAGCCACGCCGTCGTCGTAGACGCGCTCCCCGCCGTCCGTGCTCCTCCCCACCGTGTCTAGTAGCTCCGCCGTCCTCAACTACGCCGAGCTAGCCGAGCCCCGCGTGCTCGAGTAGCCCGAGTCCACCGCACCGACCTCGCCCGAGTTCGTCGTCGCCGGAGATCCCCTTCAACACCGCCGTCGCTCCGGCCCGTCCCCGACCCCAACGGGAGTTTCTCCGAGTTGCCCGTGAGCCCATCTATCTCCCCTTCCCTTCCTCCCTCGCTCTCGAGCTGTGTAGCAACCGAACGAAGATCACCGCACTGCCGCGCATGAGCTCGTCGCCGACGTGCTCCCGGTCACCCTCCGGCCACCCCTCGGTGTCCCTCATGCTCACCACACTCCGTGGGGCCTAACCATGCACTCCCCGCACCTCACCGAACCCTCTAGCCTCGAGTTCGCCTTCGGCCGAACTCCGGCTGCCGCCTAGGTCGTCGCAGGCGCCGATTCCGGCCGCCCCGACCCCAACCGACTCCACCAGAAGCTGCGGCATGTCCCCAGCTACCCATAGCCACCCTCCGCGGCTCGTTTGGTCGCCGGAATGGCCAAACTCACTTCCGCCACCGCGTCGGGCTCGCCGGCGGCTAGACGCCGGGCAGCCGACGTTGACTTGACCATGGGTGGGCCCTGGTTGACTCCCTTGAGTCAATGACAGGTGGGGCCCAGCCCTGCTAACTAATTAGGTTTAGTTTTAATTAAATTTTAGCTAAACTAATTACCCTGACACCCTGGACCCACAGTCAGGTTTGACCTGGACGTCTCCGTTGACCATGACGTCATCCTGACGCATGGCTGACACAATAAGTTAATTACTGGATTTCTTCTAATATAGGAAATTCCAGAATATAGTTCAAACTTAAAATATTCATAACTTTTAATCTGTAACTCCAAATGCAAAGATTTACATATGGAAAATGATTAGAAAAATCCATTCTATCCATTGGTACAGGTTTAATGCATGTTAAAACAAGTTAACCTTGCTGTTTAAGTAGAATAAGATATTACACCTTTAGGGCTATTTTAAATGAGCTAGCATTTGAATCTTTGATTCAAATGAGTTCATCCTTTTGTTTCAGCTTGCATTAGGCCAACACACATCCATATTGCCATGTCATAGCATGCATCATATTGTTGCATATTGCCATGTGTGTTTATTTTGGTGTGTCTTTCGTGATAGGTTACGCCTCGAGGATAATCCGAATATCAAATCGAAGGCGGTATCCTACCACCACTCCATCGGGCAAGCAACCCATTGATCATTCGATACAAACCCATGTTCTCGCTTCTGCTCTTGTTTCTGCATTAAGACAACGCGATTCAAACTGTTGTGTGCTGCGGTAGTTGAACCCACTTCCTTTGCATGACTGTCATTGCCACAATAACTAGATGAAACCCACTAGTATGTGTAGGAGTTGATTGAGCCATGTTTGTGATTCCTACCATGCTATGCTTGCTATGCTTAGAGTTGTGTCAGTCGGCTCATCGGGATGATGAAGCTGGAGTGAAAGGTTGTGTCGGGTTCGAGTGAAAGTGTTGAACACGTTTTGGTAAAGGTATCGATGAGAGGCCATGTAGGAGTACATGGTGGGTTGTTTCATTGAAGCCGCCCTAAGAACTGAGATCTGTGTTTGTGATCCATGAAACAGTTACTACCACGCATTGGGATCCTTAATTGACCCTCTAAACTTCTTAACCACCCTTGTTCTCGGTCCGGGAGTTGCAAGTAGTTTACGGTGTTTGTAGCATCTTTGGGGCCGCACTTTAGCGCTGACCTTAGGGGTGGGTTGTGTTGCGGTAGGCACGTGGCCGGTGTACCGAAAGTGCCGTTTGGTATCTCGGGAACCCTGCACACATTGTTCGGGGCTGTATGGGAAACCTCGGCGGACTCCTGCGGATGGAACCGAATAGGCGATAAAACTGGACTAGGGACTTGAGTGTTTAGGTAGGTTGTGGCCGACACCCACGTTGGGCTTCCGCTTGAAGGTTGCAGTACATGTCGTGTGAGCAGCGGTAAGTGGTGAGCGTGTGTGAAGAAGTACACCCTGCGGGGTTAATATGATCTATTGAATAGCCGTGTCCACGGAGAAGGACTTCTGGGTTGCCTATATCGGTTCATAGACAAGTAAATGGATACTACTAAAAGCCTCAAGATAAGTGTGAGTACAGCGGATGGCCCTCTCGTGGGTTGACGAGAGGATCCACGGTGGAGTATTGTGATGGTGATTAGTGGACTCGTGTGCGACAAATGCTTTTCAAGTGGTGTCACGTGGGATAGCTTAGCCAAGAGTCAAAGCTGGCTTCTGCAAATAACTCCACCACCTTCTTGAGAATGTGCATGTATGATAGGATTACGTGGTAAGACTTCTTTGAGTACCTCCGTACTCATGTTTGTAATTAATGTTTTTAGGCGACAACACTGCCCCCTCCGATGGGTTTTATGTAGACCTTGACATCGACAGTGAACTAGCCACCCGGTGGTGATCCAAAGCTTGTGAAGGGCCTTTGTAGATAGAAAGGCTTCAACAAGCTTTCTTTCTTTTAGAGTCTATACTCGAGACTAGTTTGCTTCGCATGTGCTTGTATGTTGTATGACTTGAGTGTTGGGTCATGTGACCCCTATCTGTATGGATATGTTATGTATGGCTCCTCGGGCCTCTTAAATAAAGTACTTTGAGTTGTAGAGTTTTGTTGTGATGCCTTGTTGTATGTACTCATATCGGGCATATTGCGTGTATGATTGAAATGCTTGGTATGAGTGGGATCCGACAAACTAGTTGTTTATCCTTGGCAGCCTCTCATATGGGGAAATGTAGTCTCGTGCTTACGGCGATAGTAGTCCGCTGCAGCCCGGTTCACGAGTCCTGCTAGCCCAGCACTCTGCTTGGACACTTGACTGGCGGCATGTGTTTCACTTTGTTCCTATATACATCCCTTGAAATGTCACGGTGATATTGAGTCTGCCTAGCGTGCTACAGCCCGGGATACGGAGTCTGTTAGCCCAGTGCTACAGCCGAATTCATCGTTGATGACCGACATGCTCGATGTGATTCATGTATGCCTGTCCCCATAGGTTAGCGCCGCTTTGGGTTCACGACTAGCCATGTCGGCCGGGTTCTTTGTCATGTGGATGCTAGCGACACTATCATATCGTGAGCCAAAAGGCATAAGCGGTCCCGGGCCATGGTAAGCGACACCGTGGGAATACCGTGCGTGAGGCCGCAAAGTGATATGAGGTGTTACCGGCTAGGTCGATGTGACTTGGAATCGGGGTCCTAACAGCGTTGGCATCGAGCGGGGCTGCTGTGAGGTTCGCTAAGCCAAACTAGTCGATGTTGAGTCTAGAAATGCTTTAGTTATATGTAGGGGAATTGATTGTGGGAGGAGCGTAAGGATCTTTTTACTCCTTTACCTTATGCCCTCTGATCTGAGTCATCCTCTTCTCATTCTACGTGGGTATAGGACTAGGCTCTCTTCTCTCTATCAGGTTCACGTGTTACTAATTCGTAGCAACTTATAGGATTGTTGGTTACATCCTCAGTTCAGTTTCTACTAATTTTAGTATGCTATCAGTTGAACCAGAACCTTGATATGATGTTGTTGAGTGGTTTTGCAATCTGATTATGAATGTCTCAAATCTGTTTTGAGCATTTACAGATGTTATGCTGCCGTTTTTCCTAGAAATTCTAATGTCTTTGCATTGTGGCTGTGCTTTGAGATGGCCACCGTCCCCGAACCAAGTGGTTCGTCGACCCGTTGCATTGATGTGTGTGGTCACACGGCAATGTTAGTTCGAGTGATGATCGAGACCGGTTACGATGGTATCTGAATATACCGTCGAGGAGCAGTTTAGGATTTTAATCAAAGCCAATATCGTGCGCGGTCAGGATTTATCCATCTTATCCGAACTCTTGAACGCTCCTTTGTTCTTATGGACTTGGGATCACTATTGGAATGTCCGTGCAAGATGCAGCCTATTCTATGATGACTATTATTCGAGCGAGAACTGCCTTCTTTGTGCAACACCGATTTCCGCTACTTGCGGCATCCCTCCACAGGCGCATGGCTACCTTGAGGTATGTACAGCGATGCATCCCATGAGGACTCACTTCTTCGCACTACTACCGAGATCTTTGGAAGACAAGGACCGTGAAAACCGGGCCTTGCGTATGGAAACTCTTTAATGCCCGTTCGATCCTTTGGGCTACTCGACTCGGTTTGCACTGCCGTGCAAGCGGATACATGGACATGAGGGACTTGTACCCTGTGCGGGCTGGTCTGCCAGACTTTATGGAGTGGCGTGAGGTTGGAGGCATCACCCCTCCTCGTGGACCTCGTCTGCCACCGTTTGTTGGACCACAGCCACATCCGAGTCCCTATGGTCCGCAAGCTCCACAGGATCGTCTGTTTCCGGATGATCATGTTCCACTTCCAGGCTTGGGTGGTGATTTCTATGAAGACTACTACGGAGCTGTTTGAGTTGGTAGTAGTATCCCTAGTATGGTAATAGTTGTATTTCCACCCTCCTGCGTGACTTGTGGGATATGACTTAGTGTGTATCATTTCGGAAGTGTAGAAAAATAATGTATAGGAGTTTGGAATGCTTCCGATGAGATGTAACGCCTTTCCTTATAGTTGTACTCCGTCGGGCTTGTACTAAACTATGAATGGTGTGTATGACCGTTGGTATATATATATATGGCAATTTTTATATTACCATGTCATACTGATGAACATCTCTGCATTCCGTGCTATCCATTACATTCCGCACTTCCTTGCTAAATTCTGCCATCCTGGTTTAAACCGTTGTTTTGTTTCCTAGGATGGTCAATACCCGCAACAATCCTGCTGCTCCGGAGCAAGGAGAAGCCAGTGCAGCCAGGAATGTAAATCTGCCTCAACCGCCATCTTTGGCCGAGGTTATGCTGGAAGAAGAACGCAATAAGCGTGAGACAAATCGCCTCTTGGGCGGATTGAGCAAAACACATACGCCAGCCAAGAAATGATTTGGTGTCACTCAATGACTTCGTCAAGCTGTATCCACGAAGTTCAAATATTCCGTTGAACCTCTTGGCGGATGATTGGCCGTAGCATCAACCACAAGCTGCGTTACGCTTAGCGTGGCTGAAGCTGATAAGGTTACTTTTGCCGCTTATCATCTCGAAGGCCCTGTTAGCCTCTGGTGGGAGAATTATGAGGCTATGCGTCCAGTTGGACAAATTACTACTTGGGCTGAATTCAGTGCCGCCTTCCGTGAGCATCACATCCCAGAAGGTCTCATGGATCGGAAAGGGAGGAATTATGCAATTTCACCCAAGGTAGGCTGACAGTGGATACTTACAGCCGTGAGTTTGGGAATTTAGCACGTTATGCTCCCGAAGAAGTTTCTACCGACGCCAAGAAGCAGGCAAGGTTCCGCAAGGGACTTAGCCCCGAGCTCCGCCGAGATCTTCGTCTGCACGAGTGCACCTCTTTTCCGAAGCTAGTCAATAAGGCTATCAGTGCTGAAACTGGGCAGTATGATT
The DNA here is from genome assembly GCA_021605205.1 of Aegilops longissima. Taxonomy (NCBI): domain Eukaryota; kingdom Viridiplantae; phylum Streptophyta; class Magnoliopsida; order Poales; family Poaceae; genus Aegilops; species Aegilops longissima. Next base: position 156,461,210 of record CM038677.1, read on the forward strand.
TTGTAGCTTCACGCAAGCACATCTGTGACTCTGGTTCCTCATCCAGCTCTGGATCTCAGAAGCGCCGGGTTTGGATTCCACATACTGCTCTGCCACCCAGGTTCACCCCGAGGCCATCCTTTGAGGTGCCTCGCCCCAATCAGCAGTATGTTCCGCCCAAGACTTATGGAGGCCCCGCTGCTAATGCTTCTCCATGCCCCAATATGATAACTTGCTTCAAGTGTGGAGAAACGGGCCACTACATTCGTGAGTGTCCCCAGAACAACCCCAGTCAGATTGGAAAGTCTATTGGCCGAGGTAAGCCAACAGGAAAGGTGCTCTATGCTAAACCAGCTGCCACTGCTCGTGGCCACGTCAAATATGTTTCAGCTGAAGAAACCTATGAGGACCCCAACGTCGTTCTCGGTACGCTCCTTGTTAATTGTCATCCGGCAACTGTTCTTTTTGATACTGGAGCATCTCATTCATTTATTTCTAAGAGCTATGCTCGGTTGCACAACACCACATTCTGTGACATGCACACCTCCATGGAAATTCAGACCCCTGGTTCTAGATGGCAAACCTCTAGAATAAGTCATGGGAATGAAATTCTTGTCGACAGATTAGTCTTTCTTGCTTCTCTAATAGCTCTTAATCCTCGGACATAAACATCATCTTGGGTATGGAGTGGATGTCAGCCCATTACGCTAAGATTGATTGCTCTACTAGAACTGTTCAACTCACCCATCCTTGGGCAAGGCGGTTAATGTTTTAACCCGAGTGTCGAAGCGTCAGCTTTACTCCTTAAATGCCAACCCCCTTCCTGACCTTGAAGATATTCCGGTAGTCCGTGATTTCCCGGATGTCTTTCCATAAGAACTGCCAGGTGTTCCACCTGACAGGGATGTTGAGTTCGTGATGGATCTTGTTCCCGGAACCGTCCCAATTTCTAGAAGACCTTATAAGATGGCACCCCTAGAACTAGCCGGACTTAAGAAATAACTCGATGAGTCCTTGCGAAAGGGTTTCATCCGTCCTAGTTCATCTCCATGGGCTTGCCCCGTCCTCTTCGTCAAGAAGAAGGATGGAGCGGATCGGATGGTTGTGGATTACCGACTGTCAATTTGGTCACTATCAAGAACAAGTATCCGCTCCCGGGATCAACGATCTGTATGATCAGCTCGCTGGATCCTCGATCTTTTCAAGATGGATTTGAGGTTGGGCTACCACCAAATCAAAATCAAACGGGGACATTCCTAAAAGCGGCCTTTGTTACTCGTTATGGCCAATCTGAGTACACCGTCATGTCCTTCGGATTAACCAATGCTCCACCACCTTCTCTCGGTTAATGAACTCAATCTTCATGGAGTATTTGGATAAATTAGTCATGGTATACCTCGATGATATACTCATCTACTCCAAGAATGAGGAAGAACATGCGAACATCTAAGGCTAGTATTGATGAAACTTGAGAGCACCGCCTTTATGCCAAATTCTCTAAGTGTGAATTCTGGTTACGAAGTGACCTATCTAGGCCATGTAATCTCTGGCAAGGGCATTCTGTCAATCCGGCGAGTTCAAGCTGTCCTTATTGGACTCCACCTGAATCGGTCAAGCAAGTTGGAGTTTTCTCGGTTTAGCGAGCTATTGCCGTCGCCGTCGAGAATTTCTCTAAAGTTGCTAAACCTCTAACGAACTCCTCAAGAAAGATAAGAAGTTGAATGGACTCCACGGTCGAGTTCAGCTTTCGGGAACTCAAAAGGCGCGACATCTGCTCCGTGCTTGTTCCACAGATTTTCTAAGGACTTTATTATCTATTGCGGCGCCTCGCGACAAGGACTAGGTTGCATACTCATGCAAGATCGTCATGTGATTGCCTCGCTTCTCGGCGATTCGTCCACATGAGGATAACTATCCCACACGATCTAGAGCTTGCAGCGATGGTTCATGCACTCAAAACCTGGCGACATTACCTTCTTGGTAATCGTTGCGAAATTTACACTGATCACCAAAGTCTGAAATACATCTTCACCCAACCAGATTTGAATCTCAGGCAAAGGCGTTGGATCGAGTTGATTACAGATTATGACTTAGGAATATCTTACACCCGAGCAAAGCCAATGTCATGGTGGCGCACTAAGTCATAAATCTTATTGTAACAATCTGATGTTACAACAAAGTCAACCATTTCTCCACGAGGAATTTACGTAAGCTTAATCTTCACATTGTTCCTCGAGTTCCTTTCCACCACGGTGGCGAAACCTAACTACGGATCGAATCATAGCTGCTCGGCGGTATGATAGAGGATATCTCGGATCAAGGAGAACATTGCTAGCGGAGCTGCTAAGTGTTTCTCCATAGATGAGCAGTGTTGTCTTCTTTGAGAACCTCTTGGTGGTTCCCAGAAACAACAGCTCTGACAATTGATCCTTAAGGAAGCTCATGAATCTCCTCTCACCATTCATCCCGGTAGTACTAAAATGTATCAAGACCTCGCCGGAGGTTTTGGTGGACTAGGATGAAGAGAAATCGCTCAACACATTGCTAATTGCGGCGTCGTCGTCGAGTTAAGCGAGCATCAGCGGCCTGCTGGTACCCTTCAACCTTTGGAAATTCCTGAATGGAAATGGGATAAAATCGGTATGGACTTCATTATCGGGTTTCCCGGGACCAAGAGAGGAATAATGCTATCTTCGTTGTCGTCGATCGTCTTTCCAAAGTAGCCCACTTCCTACCGTTCGTGAGAGTATAACCGCTAGCCAGCTAGCTGATTTGTACATCTCTCGAATAGTGTCTCTTCATGGTGTTCCATTGGAGATTAACTCAGACCGTGGAAGTCTCTTCACCTCTCGATTTTGGGAAAGCTTCCAAAATGCTATGGGAACTCGTCTCTCCTTTAGCACCGCATTCCATCCTCAATCAAGTGGTCAAGTAGAGCGAGTCAATCAAATCCTAGATTATATGCTTGAGCTTCATCATCTCTTCGGCATGAATTGGGAGAAATGCCTTCCATTCGCCGAGTTAAGCTTATAACAATAGTTATCAAGCTAGCTTGGCCAAAGCTCCTTCGAAGTTCTTTATGGGCGGAAATGTGAGCGCCTCTTAACTGGTGAAACCGGGAAAGACAACTCTTTGGCCCGGATATGATTCAGGAAGCAGAAGAGCAGCTTCGCGTCATCCGTGAGAAATTGAAAACAGCCCAATCTCGTCAAAAGAGCCAATATGACCGCAAGCATAAGCCTATGGCTTATGAAATTGGCGAGAAGGCTTACCTTCGGGTTACTCCTTTGAAGGGAACCCATCGATTCGGTATCAAAGGCAAGTTGGCTCCTCGTTACATTGGACCCTTTCGCATTCTTGCCAAACGATGAGAAGTTGCCTACCAATTGGAACTACCTCCGCATCTCTCTAGAGTCCATGATGTCTTCCACGTTTTCCAACTCAGGCGTTGCTTCTCAGATCCTATCCGTGGAGTGGACCACGAAACGCTTGATCTCCAAGATAACCTCACCTATCGAGAATATCCCGTTCGTATTCTTGATCAAGCCGAGCGTACCACTCGGCGTCGAATATCAAGTTTCTAAAGGTTCAATGGTCAAACCATTCCGAGCAAGAAGCAACTTGGGAAAGGGAGGATCGTCTTCGACTTGAGTATCCCATCTTTTTCGCAACAGATCCTAAATCTCGGGACGAGATTCTTTTGAGTGGGGGTGAGTTGTCACATCCTAGCTAGACCATGCATTAGTGTGAGCATCATGTTTAAATTTCATTTGAATTTGAAATGGGGAAGACAGAAACCCTCAGAACCCCTTTTGAATCCAACTAGGGTTTACTAAAATTATTTTCAATGAACCTGAAATGCCCTTCAAAAATGCTCATCACCTTTGCTTTGGTCCAGAGCCTCTGCCAAAAGTGGTGCACCATTTTATAGGTCATCCTAAGGTCTTTGAATTAAATCATAAGTATTTGAGTTTGGGCAATTAAAATTATATAAAATATTGCAAATGCCCAAATATTCCCAAACAGAAATGTTTCATGTTGGAAATAATCCAACTATGGACCAGGTCCAGTTTGGTGATTTTTGAAGCAGTTTAGGTATTTCTTAAAACTCCACAAAAGTTGCAGAAAAATAGAAAAAGAAAACAGGAAGAAAACTTACAGGCGCCTCCTACCGGCCCCTGCCCGGCCCAGCCCAGCAGCCCGGTAGCTGCTTGGCTCAACGAGCGAGCAACCAGTGCTTTCGATGGCGAGCACCGCATGGGTGCCACGCACACGGTCGCCGCCTCGCCGCTCCCCTCGCCCAGCCGCGACGTGGACCGTCCTCCCTCTCTCCCGCGAACCCCCTGGACACCTCCTCTCCTCCCCGGCTCCTCTCTCTCGCGCTCCCCCGCCATGGCCGACGCCACCGCAGCCACGCCGTCGTCGTAGACGCGCTCCCTGCCGTCTGTGCTCCTCCCCACCGTGTCTAGTAGCTCCGCCACCCTCAACTACGCCGAGCTAGATGAGCCCCGCGTGCTCGAGTAGCCCGAGTCCACCGCACCGACCTCGCCCGAGTTCGTCGTCGCCGGAGATCCCCTTCAACACCGCCGTCGCTCCGGCCCGTCCCCGACCCCAACGGGAGTTTCTCCGAGTTACCCATGAGCCCACCTATCTCCCCTTCCCTTCCTCCCTCGCTCTCGAGCTGTGTAGCAACCGAACGAAGATCACCGCACCCGCCGCCGCGGAGCTCGTCGCCGACGTGCTCCCGTTCACCCTCCGGCCACCCCTCGGTGTCCCTCATGCTCACCACACTCCGTGGGGCCTAACCATGCACTCCTCGCACCTCACCGAACCCTCTAGCCTCGAGTTCGCGTTCGGCCGAACTCCGGCGGCCGCCTAGGTCGTCGCCGGCGCCGATTCCGGCCGCCCCGACCCCAACCGACTCCACCAGAAGCTGCGGCATGTCCCCAGCTACCCATAGCCACCCTCCGCGGCTCGTTTGGTCGCCGGAATGGCCAACCTCACTTCCGCCGCCGCATCGAGCTCGCCGGCGGCTAGACGGCGGGCAGCCGACGTTGACTTGACCATGGGTGGGCCCTGGTTGACTCCCTTGAGTCAATGACAGGTGGGGCCCAGCCCTGCTAACTAATTAGGTTTAGTTTTAATTAAATTTTAGCTAAACTAATTACCCTGACACCCTGGACCCATAGTCAGGTTTGACCTGGACGTCTCCGTTGACCATGACGTCATCCTGACGCATGGCTGACGCAATAAGTTAGTTACTGGATTTATTCTAACATAGGAAATTCCAGAATATAGTTCAAACTTCATATATTCATAACTTTTAATCTGTAACTCCAAATGCAAAGATTTATATATGAAAAATGATCAGAAAAATCCATTCTATCCATTGGTACTGGTTTCATGCATGTTAAAACAAGTTAACCTTGCTGTTTAAGTAGAATAAGATATTACACCTTTAGGGCTATTTTAAATGAGCTAGCATTTGAATCTTTGATTCAAATGAATTCATCCCTTTTTGTTTCAGCCTCCATTAGGCCAACACACATCCATATTGCCAGGTCATAGCATGCATCATATTGTTGCATATTGCCATGTGTGTTTATTTTCGGTGTGTCTTTCGTGATAGGTTCTGCCTTCGAGGATAATCCCGAATATCCGTCTGAAGGGCGGTATCCTACCACCACTCCATCAGGCAAGCAACCCATTAATCATTCTGATACAAACCCATGTTCTCGCTTCTGCTCTTGTTTACTGCATTAAGACAACGTGATTCAAACTTTTGTGTGTTGCAGTTGTTGAACCCACTTGCTTTGCATGACCTGTCATTGCCACGGTAACTAGATGAAAACCACTAGTATGTGTAGGAGTTGGTTGAGCCATGTTTGTGATTCCTACCATGCTATGCTTGCTATGCTTAGAGTTGTGTCAGGTCTGGCTCATCGGGATGATGAACTGGAGTGAAAGGTTGTGTCGGGTTCGAGAGTGAAAGTGTTGAACACGTTTTGGTAAAGGTATCGATGAGAGACCATGTAGGAGTACATGGTGGGTTGTTTCATTGAAGCCGCCCTTAAGAACTAAGATCTGTGTTTGCGATCCATGAAACAGTTACTACCACGCATTGGGATCCTTAATTGACCCTCTCGGCTTCTTAACCACCCTTGTTCTCAGTCCGGGAGTAGCAAGTAGTTTCTGGTGTTTGTAGCATCTTTGGGGGCGCATAACGCTGACCTTAGGGGTGGGTTGTGTTGCGGTAGGCACGTGGCCAGTGTACTGAAGTGCCGTTTGGTATCTCGGGAACCCTGCACACATCGTTCGGGGCTGTATGGGAAACCTCGGCCGGACTCCCTGCGGATGGAACCCGAATAGGCGATAAACCTGGACTAGGAACTTGAGTGTTTAGGTAGGCTGTGGCCGACACCCATGTTGGGCTTCCGCTTGAAGGTTGCCGAGTACATGTAGTGTGAACGGCGGTAAGTGGTGAGAGCGTGTGTGAAGAAGTACACCCTTGCAGGGTTAATATGATCTATTCGAATAGCCGTGTCCACGGAGAAGGACTTCTGGGTTGCCTATATCAGTTCATAGACAAGTAAATGGATACTACTAAAAGCCTCAAGATAAGTGTGAGTACCGCGGATGGCCCTCTCGTGGGTTGACGAGAGAGGATCCACGGTGGAGTATTGTGTAACGCCCCCGATGCGGCTATATCTCCCACGTGTCGAGGCACGACTTAGAGGCATAACCGCATTGAAAGCAATGTCGCAAGTGAGGTAATCTTCACACAACCCATGTAATAATTAAGGGGAAAGAGATACATAGTTGGCTTACAGTCGCCACTTCACACAGTACATAAATAAACATCCATCATTCAGAGTACACTCAAGGTCCGACTAAGGAACCAAAATAAAAGAAGATACCCCAACTGCTACACAGATCCCCGAATCGTCCCAACTGGGCACCACTACTGATCATCAGGAAAAGACACATAGTAACGACCACGTTCCTCGTCGAACTCCCACTTGAGCTCGGTTGAGTCACCTGCTGGCCTCATCGGAACTGCAACTGTTTGGAAGTATCTGTGAGTCACGGGACTCAGCAATCTCACACCAGCGATATCAAGACTATTTAAGCTTATAGGAAGGACAGAGTAGTAAAGTGGAGCTGCAGCACAGCGACTAGCATATATGGTGGCTACTTCAAAAGAGAGCGAGAAGAGGAGCAAAGCACGGTCGTGAAACTAGTAGCGATCAAGAAGTGATCTGAACTACTTCGTCGGACATAACTCCAACACCGTGTTCACTTCCCGGACTCACGAGAAGAGACCATCACAGTTACACACCTTGATTGATGTGTATTTTATTTGAGGTCAACTTTGGGTTATCTACAACGGACATTAACAAATTCCCATCGCCTCATAACAGCAGGCACGGCTTTGAAAGATATTAACCTGCGGGGTGTCCCAACAGCCCATTATAAGCTCTCACGGTCAGCGAAGGATATTCCTTCTACGGGAAGACCCGATCAATCTCGGAATCCCGGACTACAAGACATTTCGACAGCAATAAAACAAGACCAGCAAAGCCGCCCGATTGTGCCGACAAATCCCGATAGGAGCTGCACATATCTCGTTCTCGAGGCACATCCGGATGAACAGTCCATACAACTAAAACCAGACCTCAAGTTGCCTTGAGGGGCGCTATACAACACTCTAGTTCGGGCCAGCACTCGAAGGAGCACTGGTCGAGAGGGTTAAAATAAAGATGACCCTCGGGCTCGCGAAAACCGGGGAAAAAGGCTTAGGTGGCAAATGGTAAAACCAATGTTGGGCCTTCTGGGCGAGTCTTATTCAAAGCGAATTGTCAAGGGGTCCCATAAATCACCCAACCGTGTAAGGAAGCGAAATCAAGGAACATAACACGGTATGGCGGAAACTAGGGTGGCAAGAGTGGAACAAAACACCGGGCATAAGGCCGAGCCTTCCACCCTTTACCAAGTATATAGATGTATTAATTATAGCAGATATATATATATTGTGATATCCCCAACAAGTAAACATGTTCCATCAAGGAACAACATCTCCATGTTCCAACAAGGAACAAACTTCAGCTTCACCTGCAACTAGCAACGCTATAAGAGGGCTGAGCAAAGCGGTAACATAGCCAATCAGCGGTTTGCTAGGAAAGGATGGTTAGGGGCTGACATGGAAATATGGGTGGCATGATATAGCAAGTGGTAGGCATCGCAGCATAGTCATAGCAAAAAGCGAGCAACTAGCATAGCAAAGATAGAAGTGATTTCGAGGGTATGGTCATCTTGCACGCAATGTTCTCGAGTTGTCGAAAGCTTGATCCTCGTAAGCGTTCTCAACAGTTTCCTCGTTCACGTACTCGTCTCCGACTCTACCCAAAGCAACAACACAAACAAAGGAACCACAATAAATCACGGTGCAATGCACAATCAACATGATGCAAAACATGACATGATATGCGGGATCACGATATGCAATGCGTATATGCGCTCGGAAGGTAAATGATGAACCAGGCATCAACTTGGCAAACCAAGCATGCCACTGGAAAGATGAGATGATTTCGGTTGAAATCGATATAAAGATCACCGGAATCGGATGCACGGTTTGCAAATGACAAGCAAAACAAGAATGGCGCAAATCTGCCATTAACAGCATGATGCCACTTAGCAAGCAACAATTAATTAAGCTACTGCACCCAAACGTACCAACAAAGTACATGGCAGTGATCTACAGAAGATGCTCGACAAAAGATGAGCACTGAGCTACGGCTAGTTCACATCATAACATTTTCAAACAAGCATGGCAAAAGTGCACAAAATATCAGGCTGGACATGGCAAAAACAGCATCAGGTTGCAATGTTCAGAGCAACAAAACTACATGCTACAGGACCTTAAAATAGCAAAACATGGCATGGAATGAATCTACTCAAAGCCTAGGTCAAAAGTCCCTTACTGACCATAAGCCAAAAAGGATTAGAAAATATAGTAACACCCATGTCAATATTGAAAGTTTCGTTAACAGATTCAGCAACATGGCATGTCAAAAACTGACAACGAGTAGGCAAGTTTACAAGCTCAATGCACTCACTACAGAGCCTTATATGAAACACTAAGCATACATACATCAAGAAGACATGACATAGAAGACATACATGGCAAGAACAATAACATAGCATAAATGGATCAACCACAACAAGCTAGGCAAAATTGAATAACATGTATACAATCTGCCAGGAAACATTTGATAGCAAAAGTAGAGCTCGATTGACTCAAGCTATGGCACTCCATAATTGCAAACAAAGGCATGGATGGATAGAGCAAGACATGTTTTACAAAACACCCTTACTGAAGTATCTCAAAATATGCATAGATCTCTCGGTATCATCAAGTTAACATGGCATCAAAATCAGCTAAAACAGGGCTGAAATCAGCAACATCAGGACACCTACTTTGCATGCTTGTGCTAGTCACCACATAGATCACAAAAAAACATGGCATACACCCCTGGAAAGATGGCATGGCATATTTCAAAACACATGTAGGACTCCAAATCATAGGGTGCACACATTAATCATGGCAAAAATAACAAAAGTGCAAGTTCTGTTACGAAACAGAAACTATCATCACATAGCACTCTTCCAACAGCATTTCGGGCATCAAGATGAGCTCAAATGAAAATGATGCAATGAGATGAAATGATCTACTCTTCGAGGCGAACATTTTGACATATTATACGCGCAAAATGGATCTACAGATGCAAAGATATAGCACGTTGAAAATGACACAAAATAGCAATGGTATATAAAAGACTTAGGAAAAAATGGAGAGGGAGAGGAGAAGTCAACGGGCTCGGGCCGGGCCGGATCTGGATCGGCGACGGCGGCTCGGTGCGCTCCGGCGGCGGCTTGCCGGAGCCCGCGGCGAGGAGGAGGAGAGGTGGCGGGCTCGGCGGCAGGGAGGAGAGGTCGCCCGGTGAGTCGGTGGCGGCGTGGCGAGGCGGCGACTTCATGTGGCCGAGCGGAGGAAGGCAGAGGCGGTCGGGTGGCGGCGGAGGCGGAGGCAGGCGCCGGTGGCAGGCGGTGGCGAAGCTCGGGCGGTGAGCAGGGCAGCGGAGGCGGCGGCTTCTTGCGGTGAGGTATGTGCTGGCGGAAGGTGTGTGTGTGTGTGGGCAGGGAGGGAGGGACCGGGCGGGCGGCGGCCGGTGGGAAGCGGCGGGGCCACGTGGCAGCCTGCCACTGGCTGCGGGCGGCGGTGCGAAGCGTCAGTGTGGCGGACGCGTCGGCATGTGTGGAGGAAAAATTAGGGTTTCGGGAGGAAGACCGGATTTGGGGGGTTGCTTAAATAGACATAGAGGAGCTAGGAGTGTCCAAATGAGGTGTAGTATTTCGCCCACGATCGTGATCGAGCGACGGAGAGCATGGGAGTGGCTTAGATGGGTTATTGGGCTGTTTTGAAGGGGTGTTGGGCTGCAACTTAAAAGAGGCCTTTGCGAGAGTCACGGTTAACCGTTGGAGTACCAAATGAGCTCAAATGACCGAAACTTGACCGGTGGTCTCTGGGTGGTATACCAAGGCCACTAGACAAACCTCGGTCCATTTCGAGAAGGTTTAGTACCCTTTGCGGAAAAAGCGTAAAAGGACGCCGGGGAGATAGGAGTGCGGATTGCAAAAGCGGACAACGGGAAAAATGCTCGGAATCATGAGGCGAACACGTATGCAAATCGATGCACATGATGACATGATAAAAATTGCATGACATGGACAAAATGCAAAAGGAGAAAAACCCAACCACGGAGGAATATCATATATCAATGCGAAAATGGCAAGAGTTGGAGTTACAAATATGGAAACTTACTTCGGGGTGTTACAACACTCCACCACTACAAGAGGATCTCGTCCGAGATCTAGGACTGAAAGTACTCCGGATACTCGAGCGGAGGTGATCCTCGCGCTCCAGATAGCTTCTCGGTCGGAATGGTGTGACCACTTCACTTTCAGAATTTGATTGACTTGTTGCGAGTCTTGCGCTCGGTTTCTTCAAGAATAACAGCAGGGGTGCTCATGATAAGAGATCTTCTTGAAGGTCAATCTCTTGAAGTTGATAGTGCGTTCAGGAGTCTTGAAGCACTTGCGAAGCTGTGACCGTGAAACACATCATGCGTTTGCAAAGTTGGGTGGAAGCTCAAGTTGATAGGCGAGATCGCCTCTTTTCCCAATTATCTTGAAAGGACCCACGTATCTAGGGGCAAGCTTCCCTTTGATACCGGCGGCGAGTGCCTTTCATTGGAGAGCGGAGGTAGACATGGTCTCCGATTTCAAAAGCCACATCACGGTGCTTATCATCATAATAGCTCTTACGCGCGATTCGCGGCTTTGAGATTCTCACGAATGACTTGGCACATTTCTTACATACGTGATCAAGTCATTGCCAAGAAGTTGGCGTTCACTCTCGAGACCAATTGAGAGAATACGGCACTTTACGCCATAGAGAAATTTCGAATGGGGCCTTGCCCGAACTCGCTTGGAAGCTGTTGTTGTAGGAGAACTTCGGCATATGGAAGACAATCTTCCACTTCATACGAAAGAAATGACACAAGCTACGAGCATATCTTCAAGGATTTGATTAACTCGCTCAACTTGGCCACTTGTTTGGGGATGGAAAGCTGTCTTTGAAAGCGAATGTTGGTGCCCATGGCCTTCGAAAAGAATCCCAAAACTTGGAGGTAAAGATGCTGCCACGGTGCAGAAGAGATCACTTGTGGAATGCCGTGCAAGGAGACAATCACGGAGGTGTATAGCTCGCCAACCGAGCTGCTGTGATGGATTCTTTGATAGGAAGAAAATGAGCCACTTTAGTAAGCTTGTCAATGACAACGAAGATAGCATCATTTCCACGCTTGGACTTTGGAAAGCCATCCACGAAGTCCATTTCAATATGATCAAACTTCCATTCAGGAATAGCAAGAGGTTGAAGGAGACCAGCTGGTCTTTGGTGTTACCTTTCACTCTTCTGCGCAGACATCACATTCATTCACGAATTGAGCAATTTCTCGCTTCATTCGAGTCCACCAATATGACTGCTTGAGATCATGGTACATCTTCGTACTTCGGGATGAATGGATAGAAGCGAATTGTGAGCCTCGTTCATAATGACTTTTAAGTAGATCACCCTTAGGAACCACAATCCGGTCCTCAAAAGAGCAGTGTCTTTGTCATCAACGTGGAAGCACTTGTACTTGGAAATGCCCTTGTCGATACCACGTTTCACCTTTTTCACCATGGTATCCGAAGTTGAGCCTCACGAATCTGATCTTCCAAAGTAGGAGAGACTATGAGGTTGGCAAGAAAGCCTTGAGGAACAACTTGAAGATTCAGCTGCGGAAAGATTCATAGAGATCCGGTGAAAGGGCTTGAGGATTAGGCATTGCGATAGCTTTCTGCTCAAAGCATCTGCAATGACATTGGCTTTGCCGGAGTATATTCAATACTTGGGTTGTACTCTTGAATCATTTCGACCCATCGAGTCACTGAGGTTGAGGTTGGGTTGAGTGAAGATGTACTTGAGACTCTTGTGATCGGTGAAAATGTCCACTTTCCTTCCCAACAAGAGATGTCTCCATGTAATCAATGCATGGACAAGCTGCCGCCAACTCAAGATCGTGAGTGGGGTAGTTCTTCTCGTTGAGGCTTCAAGCTGGCGAGAGGTATAAGCCACAACTCTCTTCTCTTGCATTAACACAGCACGAGACCTTGAAGAGAAGCATCACGAGAAAACTTCAAATGGCTTGGATTCATCGGGAGGAGTCAAGGCAGGAGCTGTGACGAGTTTCTCTTTGAAGTATTGAAAGCAACGTCACACTCAGGAGACCAGACATACTTCACATGCTTATGGAGGAGGTTGGAAAGAGGCTTTGCAATCTTGGATAAGTTCTCAACGAATCTTCGGCAATAGCTTGCAAGACCAAGAAAACTGCGGAGCTGCTTGACATTATGAGGAGGTTCCCAATTCACAATTGCGGACACCTTCTCGGGATTAACAGCGATGCCCTTGGCGGAGATGATATGACCAAGATAAAGCACTTCATCAAGCCAAAATTCACATTTGGAGAACTTAGCATAGAATTGATACTCTCTGAGCTTGTCTAGCACCAATCGCAAATGTTTGGCATGATCCTTCTTATTCTTGGAAGACCAAAATATCATCAAGATAGACCAAGGCGAATTCATTGGTGTAGGGGTTGAATATGAAGTTCATCATCCGAGAGAATGTTGGAGGAGCATTGCGAGGCGAAAGACATGACAGTATATTCATAAGAACCAAAGCTTGTTACGAATCTGTCTTGGGAATATCTTGTTCACGAATCGAATCGATGATACCCCATCTGAAGGTCAAGCTTGGAGAACAACTGTAGCACCTTTGAGTTGCTCGAAAAGCTCATTGATGTTGGGAAGTGGATACTTATTCTTGATTGTCTTCTTATTCAATGGGCGGTAATCGGCGCAAAGTCGGTCCGTGCCATCCTTCTTTGGACAAAAAGAACACCACAACCCCAAGGAGATGAACTCGGTGCGATCAAACCCAGACGCTCTTGTTCATCGAGCTGCTTCTTCAATTCCTTCAGCTCATCGGGTCCAAGCTTGTATGGGCGGCTTGCAAGCGGGTTGATGCGGGCTCAAGATCGATACGAACTCAAGCGGCGATGAGGAGGCATACCGGAAGCTCTTACGGAAAGACATCTTGGTACTCACAAGCATTGGAATCTGGGAGATAGCATTCAGTTCGCCCTTCTCATTGAGAGAAAACAACCGAATGGTTTCATCACGGCGGCATAGATGATCACATCATTAGAAGAGTGAGTCAATTGAATTTCACAGCAGCACAATCAAGCTGAGCTTTGTGCTGATAAAGCCGATCCATTCGAGAATAAGATCAATATCCGAGTCACCAAGAACAATTGGTTTAGCGAAACCTATAATCGCCCATCTTGATAGAAACATCGGAACATAATTATTAGCTGTCATATGCTTGCGGGGACACAATTGATAAGGAACTAGGCAACTCTTGATAACCCAATTCATGCTTAGATGCAAATGGTCTTGAGATGAAACAATGCGATGCACCAGTATCAAATAAGACTTTTGCAGGAATATCGTTAACTGAGAGATTACCCATGATCACATCAGAAGAATCCTCTGCTTGAGCTGCATTCATCATATTGACCTTCGCAGAATTTGGATTATGCTTGACCACTGCATTGCTGGAAGATTTCACAGGAGGAGGAGGCGGAAGGCGCCTCTGGTTGAAGCACTTGTTAGCATAGTGACCTTTCTGCGACATTTGTTGCAAGTCACTTGAGAGAGCGGACGGTGGTAAGGAGCACTTGACCTTGGAGCTTGAGAATTAGACTTGTTACGATAGCTTGGGTTGGGTGGGTGGGAAGATCCACGGCCACCTGAGTTCTTCTGCGATAAGGCCTGGCGGAACGGAGGAGGAGGAAGGTAAAACTTCTGCTGCTTAGCTGCCACTTGAGAGGAAGAAGAGGACTGGACTGCATCACGATTCTCTTCTTAGAAGCCTCACATTTGAGCTGGGCAGCTTCTTGCTTGAGCCATGTTGTAGAAATCATCATACTTATCTGGCTCAAAAAGCACAAGAGCTAATTGCAGATCCTCTCTCGGACCACCTCTGAATTGATAGATCATACTCTTTTCATCGAGTCGTCTTGCTTAGCAAAGCAAGCGAGCTTACAGGCTGGATATTGTATTGATGAGCAGACATGATGCCTTGCTTGAGATTGCGGAACTCCTCACGCTTGCTCTCAACAACACTTTTCGGAATGTGATGAGCTCTGAAATCACGGCGGAACTCATCCCAGGTAATGACACGACCTCCTCTGGAATCTTTGTATTGCTGGTACCACTCAGCAGCTTGATCCTTGAGTTGAAATGATGCAAACTTGACAAAGTCCTCAGGTCTGACATTGCTACAGTCAAAGTGCTTGCAGATGTCCACTAACCAATCGTCAGCGTCTGTTGCCTCAACACAGAAACTGAAAGACTTCGGCTGATTAGCGAGGAACGGTCGGGAGTAGCAAAGTGTGGCTGATTGTTGCCTTGACCTTGATTTCCTTGATTGCCTTGCCCCGAGTGCGTTCTTGCAAGAGCTGCAAAATCATCGAGCATTGGCATTGGTGGCTGCCATGATAGCTTGCCGGAGCCTCTGGAGGCGGAGGTGGAGGTGGAGGTGGAGGTTGGTGATCCCCATCATTGCGATCCGGATTGAGACGCGTTGGCGGAGCCATCTGAAGAGGTGACATCCGTTAGTCCTTTGATAGACAAATAGATAAGTAGAATCAGCGGATAGAAATTGCAACAAATAGTCTTCACAATAAACATTGAACAAGAATGAGCGAATGAATTCCAAAGTTAATCATCACCGTCCATTAAGGTGAGAAGCCACTTAGATAAAGGATATGGAAACAACATCATCTTAGAAACAATTGAATATCACAACTAAAACAAATGATTGGCTTCTAGAATGAGCGGAACAAACACATGATAGAATTTACGCCCAAAGTGTTAGGTGGTGGGGCCCACACGGACCTGACGTATAGCGGGCGTCACGAATGACAAACAAGGCGTCCCGAATCAGCATAGCCAAGGATTCTTTAAGGCGTCTCGCGACCCTTTGTAAATCGACCGTGAATGGGCGGACCACTAGGCGTTGAACCCCAATCTCAAATCATACATCATCGGAAAGAATATCACCGTAAGCTACTAGAATTCCCACCTATAAACTCCGAAACTTTCTGGTTATGCAATCTGGTGTTGGGGATACAGGGACACAAAATATATCACCCAAACTAACAATACCTAGATCCATTTGTATCCATCCGTCAACACATAACCAAGAAATCCTCGAAATCATGTACCTCGACCTTGAAAAACATCCGTTATGCAAGTCATGGCAATACTCCCTTTTCGCCTCGATCTTTGGGCTATCGGGGTTATCTCACCAACAACTGCACAAAAGAGATTTCGATGTCGGCAAAACTCAGGTATTCGAGCTGCAGCGATAAAATTGTGGCGACAACACCTCGGAGCTCAACTCCCGGGACACTGCCACAACCCCTAAATGTCGGGAGGCACCAAGAACAATGTTCTCGTCACAAAACCATCGAACGATTCCAAGATACCCACGTGATCCTAAAAATTTTTTAGTGAAATTTGAGAGAGAAGAGTCAAAACTCTCGTCGGGATACCTCACCGAGGCGGCGAAGGACTGGGAGTAAAAGAATCCTACTCTCCGATATATATAATCCTAAGACTCAAAACATTTTCCATTCTAGACTCAACAACGCATGACAAAAAATCAAGTAGGGGCTCCTAAGTCGGGAAGGCTCGATTACCAACTTAGCGCCCGATGCGGCTATATCTCCCCGTGTCGAGGCACGACTTAGAAACATAACGCATTGAAAGCAATGTCGCAAGTGAGGTAATCTTCACACAACCCATGTAATAATTAAGGGAAAGAGATACATAGTTGGCTTACGATCGCCACTTCACACAGTACATAAATAAACATCCATCATTGAGTACACTCAAGGTCCGACTACGGAACCAAAATAAAATAAGATACCCCAAATGCTACACAGATCCCGAATCGTCCCAAGCTGGGCACCACTCACGATCATCAGGAAAAGACACATAATAACGACCACGTTCCTCGTCGAACTCCCACTTGAGCTCGGTTGAGTCACCTGCCTGGCCTCATCGGAACCTGCAACTGTTTGGAAGTATCTGTGAGTCACGGGACTCAGCAATCTCACACCAGCGAGATCAAGACTATTTAAGCTTATAGGAAGGACAGAGTAGTAAAGTGGAGCTGCAGCAGCGACTAGCATATATGGTGGCTACTTAGCAAAAGAGGCGAGAAGGGAAGCAAAGCACGGTCGTGAAACTAGTAGCGATCAAGAAGTGATCTGAACTACTTACGTCGGACATAACTCCAACACCGTGTTCACTTCCGGACTCCGCCGAGAAGAGACCATCACAGTTACACACTTGATTGATGTGTATTTTATTTGAGGTCAACTTGGGTTATCTACAACCGGACATTAACAAATTCCCATCTGCCTCATAACATGAGCACGGCTTTGAAAGATATTAACCTGCGGGGTGTCCCAACAGCCCATTATAAGCTCTCACGGTCAGCGAAGGATATTCCTTCTACGGGAAGACCGATCAATCTCGGAATCCCGGACTACAAGACATTTCGACAGCAATAAAACAAGACCAGCAAAGCCGCCCGATTGTGCCGACAAATCCCGATAGGAGCTGCACATATCTCGTTCTCGAGGCACATCCGGATGAGCAGTCCATACAACTAAAACCAGACCTCAAGTTGCCTTGAGGCTACACAACACTCTAGTTCGGGCCAGCACTCGAAGGAGCTTTGGTCGGGGGTTAAAATAAAGATGACCCTCGGGCTCGCGAAAACCGGGGAAAAGGCTTAGGTGGCAAATGGTAAAACCAATGTTGGGCCTTCTGGGCGAGTCTTATTCAAAGCGAATTGTCAAGGGGTCCCATAAATCACCCAACCGTGTAAGGAGCGAAATCAAGGAACATAACACGGTATGGCGGAAACTAGGGTGGCAAGAGTGGAACAAAACACCGGGCATAAGGCCGAGCCTTCCACCCTTTACCAAGTATATAGATGTATTAATTATAGCAGATATATATATATTGTGATATCCCCAACAAGTAAACATGTTCCATCAAGGAACAACATCTCCATGTTCAACAAGGAACAAACTTCACTTCACGCAACTAGCAGCGCTATAAGAGGCTGAGCAAAGCGGTAACATAGCCAATCAGCGGTTTGCTAGGAAAGGATGGTTAGGGGCTGACATGGCAATATGGGTGGCATGATATAGCAAGTGGTAGGCATCGCAGCATAGGCATAGCAAAAAGCGAGCAACTAGCATAGCAAAGATAGAAGTGATTTCGAGGTATGGTCATCTTGCACGCAATGTTCTCGAGTTGTCGAAAGCTTGATCCTCGTAAGCGTTCTCAACAGGTTCCTCGTTCACATACTCGTCTCCTGACTCTACCCAAAGCAACAACACAAACAAAGGAACCACAATAAATCACGGTGCAATGCACAATCAACATGATGCAAAACATGACATGATATGCGGGATGCGATATGCAATGCGTATGTGCGCTCCGGAAGGTAAATGATGAACCAGGCATTAACTTGGCAAAACAAGCATGCCACTGGAAAGATGAGATGATTTCGGTTGAAATCGATATAAAGATCACCGGAATCGGATGCACGGTTTGCAAATGACAAGCAAAACAAGAATGGCGCAAATCTGCCATTAACAGCATGATGCCACTTAGCAAGCAACAATTAATTAAGCTACTGCACCCAAACGTACCAACAAAGTACATGGCAGTGATCTACACAAGATGCTCGACAAAAGATGAGCACTGAGCTACGGCTAGTTCACATCATAACATGTTCAAACAAGCATGGAAAAAGTGCACTAAATATCAGGCTGGACATGGCAAAAACAGCATCAGGTTGCGATGTTCAGAGCAACAAAACTACATGCTACAGGACCTTAAAATATCAAAACATGGCATGGCATGAATCTAGTCAAAGCCTAGGTCAAAAGTCCCTTACTGACCATAAGCCAAAAAGGATTAGAAAATATAGTAACACCCATGTCAATATTGAAAGTTTCGTTAACAGATTCAGCAACATGGCATGTCAAAAACTGACAACGAGTAGGCATGTTTACAAGCTCAATGCACTCACTACAGAGCCTTATATGAAAAACTAAGCATACATACATCAAGAAGACATGACATAGAAGACATACATGGCAAGAACAATAACATAGCATAAATGGATCAACCACAACAAGCTAGGCAAAATTGAATAACATGTATACAATCTGCCAGGAAACATTTGATAGCAAAAGTAGAGCTCGATTGACTCAAGCTATGGCACTCCATAATTGCAAACAAAGGCATGGATGGATAGAGCAAGACATGTTTTACAAAACACCCTCACTGAAGTATCTCAAAATATGCATAGATCTCTCGGTATCATCAAGTTAACATGGCATCAAAATCAGCTAAAACAGGGCTGAAATCAGCAACATCAGGACACCTACTTTGCATGCTTGTGCTAGTCACCACATAGATCACAAAAAAACATGGCATACACCCCTGGAAAGATGGCATGGCATATTTCAAAACACATGTAGGACTCAAATCATAGGGTGCACACATTAATCATGGCAAAAATAACAAAAGTGCAAGTTCTGTTACGAAACAGAAACTATCATCACATAGCACTCTTCCAACAGCATTTCGGGCATCAAGATGAGCTCAATTGAAAATGATGCAATGAGATGAAATGATCTACTCTTCGAGGCGAACATTTTGACATATTATACGCGCAAAATGGATCTACAGATGCAAAGATATAGCACGTTGAAAATGACACAAAATAGCAATGGTATATAAAAGACTTAGGAAAAAATGGAGAGGGAGAGGAGAAGTCAACGGGCTCGGGCCGGGCCGGATCTGGATCGGCGACGGCGGCTCGGTGCGCTCCGGCAGCGGCTTGCCGGAGCCAGCGCGAGGAGGAGGAGAGGTGGCGGGCTCGGCGGCCGGGAGGGTAGAGGTCGCCCGTGAGGGGTGGCCACGGCGTGGAGGCCAGGCTGGCATGTGGCATGCCCGGCCGGCGAGAAGGCAGGGCAGCCTGGTGGCGGCGGCGGAGGCGCCAGGCGAGTGGCATGGCGGCGACGGGTGGTGCGAAGCTCGGCGTGGTGGGCGGAGTGAGGCGAGCGGCGGCTTCTTGCCGAGTGGTGGCCGGCATGGTGTGTGTGGTGTGGGCAGGGGAGGGCCTTGACCCAGGCGGGCCTGGCGGCGGTGGAGGCGGCGGCGGGGCCACGTGGCAGCCTTCCAGCTGGCTGCGGGCTGCGGCGTGCAAGCGTCCGGCGTGCGGACGGACGTGTCCGTGTGTGGAGGAAAAATTAGGGTTTCGGGGAGGAAGACCCGGATTTGGAGGGGGGTTTGCTTAAATAGACATAGAGGGAGCTAAGAGTGTCCAAATGAGGTGTAGTTTTCGCCCACACGATCGTGATCGAACGACGGAGAGCATGGGAGTGGCTTAGATGGGTTATTGGGCTGTTTTGAAGGGGTGTTGGGCTGCAACTTAAAAGAGGCCTTTGCGAGAGTGCGGTTAACCGTTGGAGTACCAAATGAGCTCAAATGACCGAAACTTGACCGGTGGTCTCTGGTGGTATACCAAGGCCACTAGACAAACCTCGGTCCATTTCGAGAAGGTTTAGTACCCGCACACGGAAAAACGTAAAAGGGACCGCCGGGGGAGATAGGAGTGCCGGATTGCAAAACGGACAACGGGAAAAATGCTCGGAATCATGAGACGAACATGTATGCAAATGTGATGCACATGATGACATGATAAAAAAATGCATGACATGGACAAAATGCAAAAAGGAGAAAAACCCAACCACGGAGGGAATATCATATATCAATGCCGAAAATGGCAAGAGTTGGAGTTACAAATATGGAAAGTTACTTCCGGGGTGTTACATATTGTGATGGTGATTAGTGGACTCGTGTGCGACAAATGCTTTTCAAGTGGCGTCACGTAGGATAGCTTAGCCAAGAGTCAAAGCTGGCTTGCTGCAAATAACTCCACCACCTTCTTGAGAATGTGCATTTATGATAGGATTCTGTGGTAAGACTTGCTGAGTACCTCCGTACTCATGTTTGTAATTAATGTTTTTAGAGGCGACAACACTGCCCCCTCCGATGGGTTTTATGTATAACTTGACATCGACGAGTGAACTAGCCACCCAGGTGGTGATCCAAAGCTTGTGAAGGGCCACTGTAGATAGAAAGGCTTCAACAAGTTTTCTTTCTTTTTAGAGTCTGTACTCAGACTAGTTTGCTTCCGCATGTGCTTGTATGTTGTATGACTTGAGTGTTGGGTCATGTGACCCCTATCTGTATGGATATGTTATGTATGGCTCCTCGGAGCCTCTTAAATAAAGTACTTTGAGTTGTAGAGTTTTGTTGTGATGCCTTGTTGTATGTACTCATATCGGGCATATTGCGTGTATGATTGAAATGCTTGGTATGAGTGGGATCCGACAAACTAGTTGTTTATCCTTGGTAGCCTCTCATATGGGAAATGTAGTCTCGTGCTTACGGCGATAGTAGTCCGCTTCTGGCCCGGCTCACCGGAGTCCTGCTAGCCCAGCACTCTGCTTGGACACTTGAGTGGCGGCATGTGTTTCACCGTTCCTATATACATCCCCGAGGAAATGTCACGCGGTGATATTAGGAGTCTGCCTAACTGCTACAGCCGGGATACCGTAGTCTGTTAGCCAGTGCTACAGCCAATTCATACGTTGATGACCGACATGCTCGATGTGATTCATGTATGCTGTCCCCATAGTTTAGCGCCGTTTGGGTTCACGACTAGCCATGTCGGCCGGGTTCTTTGTCATGTGGATGCTAGCGACACTATCATATCGTGAGCCAAAAAGCGCCAAATGGTCGGGCCATGGTAAGGCGACACCCGTGGGAATACCGTGCGTGAGGACGCAAAGTGATATGAGGTGTTACCGGCTAGGTCGATGTGATTTGGATTCGGGGTCTTGACACTTACAATCCTGTTGGGAGTATCTAGCGGCCACCTCTACCTGGTCATATACTAAACTAACGGGAATTTCTTCCCCATTTGACCCTAGCAGTCCAATCCGGGCCATGTGATTTGGATCCAGCTTGGTATACCGCGTTTTCACCATGGCCCAGGCCCCTCGCGCACCCTCCGGGCAGGCCGATATCTTCCATAGTCGGATACGTAGCCGCGCTCCCTTGAACAGCTCTACAAGCTCCTCCATACTCCCTGGAGGGGAGGCAGATGGCCATAAGGCCTTGGCAACACTCCACATTGAGTGCCAAGCTTGCTCGTGCAATTGCGAAAGACCTTGCAGTAGATCACTTGATGAACCGGACACCTCCTCTTCGGGACAGCCCGTCAATATACCTGCCATCATAGCTATATCAGCTACTATTACCTCCAAACTGTTATAAGATAAATTCGGCCACGTACTGAATATGCCGCCTCGCAGCTTTTAATTCTCCTTCACGGAGTCAGCTAGCTGGGCCTGCAATCTTTTAGTTCTTCGCCCAGATTGGTGTTTGAGTCTTGGAGTTTGTTTTTCTCCTCTACGACTCGGGTCAGTGTCGGTGTACAAAAGTAGGGGCACACCTTTGTACCCCTTTAGTTGTGGGCGGGCAGTCGGAGCCACGCGCCACAGCCACACCAAGCAGGGCAGAGGAGGGGAGCCGGAGAGAAGCCAAAGCTCAAGACAACCACGACAACGCCAGGACTAGGAGCACTGAGAGCAAAGGGGCGAGGTGGAATTCCCCGGCAAAATCCTTGCATGGGCGGCTAACGCTGCCTCGGCAAGAGCCTTGCCGGGGCAACTTGCCCAACACCCACAGAGCGAGCCAACCTTGAGCCCAGGGGTTCCAAGCATCACCAACAGCTGCATTGGAACCCAGGCTCGGGAGGAACCTCTGTAAGTGGCATGCAGATCTTTTTCAAGATCATAAATACATGAGATCAGATGAGGACTAGAAGATGGCGACCCTCGGCGAGATCCTTGCCGAGGAAATCCACAAGACCCCCGACAAGATCCTTTCCGGGAACGACTGCGCGCCACGGCAACACCCTTGCCTGGTCCCTCGGCAAGGCCCTTGCCGAGAGCATCAGCAGGGCCACTGCCAGGCCAGAACCAGCGAAGCCTCCACCGCCACTTGCATGCAGCTGCCAGCCCAATCAGCTGGGCAAGCACCTGCATGGCAACGAGTGGCTTCCGAGCCAACTCAGCGAGCGCCTGCTGGCGGCATGCAGATCTTCGTGAAGACCCTACCACCGCGCCACCTCAGCTGCCTCCCTGCCTACATGGCACCGCATGCGTCGCTGGCTAGAGCGCGTGTCGAAGCGAGGAGGAGCGACGACGGACGGGACGGGCCTCGTTCCCGTCCCCGATAAAGCAAGGGGACACCTAAGCTATGCATTAAATGCGCTTTGTCCATGTCTGGGCGGTAAGCTCATACGCCTTCGCCTTTCCACCTCCTGTGTGCCACTGTAGCAGCCCCTTTCGACTATAAAAGGAGGCCCATGGCATACTGGAGGGGGATTCGGATCTTTTGTACTACGCAACCGCCATACCTAGTTCGAGAGCTCAAGGACTCTCTGAAATACAGCTACCAAAGCAGGACTAGGGTATTACGCATCCTCGCGGCCCGAACCTGGGTAAACGATCCTTGTGCTGACTGTTGATCCTGCTCTTCTCTCAACCCTGCACCCCGGCAACCGTAGTAGGGATTCTTGTGATCCCATAGGTGTCGTTTCCCACCGACATCTTTGGCGTGCCAGGTAGGGGGACGCAATTGTGAGAATCTGGTCTAGTAGTTATCCTAGCAGTTCTTCACCACCATGGCTCCCAAGAATAAGACGGTCACGGCAATCGGCTCGTCGGGAGCCGAACGGCCCATGCCAGTGCGGGCGAGCAGCGGGCCGGTCGCGGACAGGACCCGGGCCGCAGTCTGCGAGCACTAGCATTGCTCTGGCAGTCAGAGCCTGGCGAGCGGCGTCGTTCGCGTGCCAGGTGACGGGCCGCATGCCGCCGGATCCAAAGACGGAGCTGGGCCCCCCGCAGGCGGCACGGGGCCCTCCAAGAGTGTCGTTGTGCCACCCACGGGTGGTGCAGCAACTTCCAAGACGCCCACGCCGGCGCCCACAGCGCGCTCTTCCCAGGGTGCGCGTGACGAGCAGCGTCACCATGCTAAAGACCTCGGACACCGCCATGGGAAGAGCCCTGTGCATCATTCGCGGGACGAATGAGTCCGTCATGCTCGTCGAAGTGCTGGCGAAAACGGCACACAGCCGCTGGGCCATGGTAGAGCTCCTTCTAACGTAGTTAGAAGTCGAAGCACGCTGTGGTCCATGCAGCTTTCGCCACCACCCACGCCAGCAGAAGCTTTGGCGTGCGTGCAACTACTCCTCGACTTCCCTCCTGCTGCGGAGAAGCTCGACGAATGGAGAGCCACCATCCGGAGCTTCGTCGCTGTCGCCAACAATGACCCGCGACCGGCGGGGTCCTCGGGCCGGTGCTCCATCGATCCGTTGCGGTTGACAGCCCGTCATGACGACGCTTGTGATAACATATCCATAGCGTCGTCCGACCCGCAGACTCACTGCGACCAACGCCAAGTTTTTCGAGAACGAGCCCATGAAGATGCTCAAACCACTATCGAGCGTCGGCGCGATACGCGCCACCAGTCGGACAGGCGGGCATGACCCGCTATGGACCACCCAGCGTCGGGGAGCTCCGGCGACCTACCTTATGAGGTGGGTTGCCCAGCTTTTACCCGTGAGCTGTGGCAGTTCCAGTGGCCGTCCCACCGCACGTTCAAGACCGACGTTGGCGAGAAGTACAATGGCAAGACCCATCCGTCTGAGTTCCTCAGCATCTACACCATCGTGATGCAAGCCACCGGAGCTCGCGACGACAAGGTGCTCGCCAATTACTTCCCGTTGGTGCTGAAGCCCAACGTCATCTCTTGCACTACAAAAAAATACACTTCCGTGATGATACATGTTTGTCACAGTAGGTCGCGTTTTTTGTCATGCATATACATCCATGACAAATTTATGACAGAATCAAGATAGTCATACCTGCTCTGTCGTAGAAGTGTTCCATGACATTACCAAAATTATCATCACGGAAGTGTCCACTTCCATGACGATAAATCGCGTGTCACAGAAGTGCTTTCGTCAAGGGTGACCGACACGTGGCATCCACCGTAATGGAACGCCGTTAAGCTATCGGGTCGGTTTTGGATCCGATAACCCGTTAATAGCCCTGACCAATGGGAAATTTCCACGTGTAAAATTCTGATTGGCCGAAGGGAACACCTGTCAGCTCGTCAGTGGGCCAGATGTCGCCCGTCCATTGGAGGAGACATGCCTATGATACGTCAACATGTGGCTGGGCCCAACAGAGGCCCATATAGGTTAAAAAGGCCGGCCCAGTCAAAGGCCTGTAGAACTTAATCAGGTATTAGTAGGCCAGCCCAATAACGGCCTGCTTAATAAAGGCCCATTTATGACCCAAAGCCAGATCTGGCCCGTTAATTGATCGCCCAATATTTGGGCTCATTTACGACGAAGCGAATCTGGCCCGTTAATGTTCGCCCAATATTTGGGCCCATTTATGACGAAGCGAGATCTGGCCCGTTAATTGTTCGCTGAATATTTGGGCCCAACTACAGCCAGTGACTTTCGGCCTGTTAGAGGCTGATGTGAACATGGGCCCATTTTCAACCGGTGTGACTTTCATACAGGAATGGCCCGTGCTGCCCATGGGCCATATATGGTCCGAAGGGAGATCGGGCCCACTAACGGCCCGTGCTAAAGGTGGCAACAGTTAAGCACAACGTGACTTTGGGCCTGTTAAAGGCCTGTCGCGTAATTCGGCCCGTTGATGCCTATACTAAGCTTTCGGCCTCTTAAAGGCCCATGATATCAGAGGGCCAACTAAGGCTCGAGATATGTTTCAGCCTGGTAACGGCCCATGTGCTATTTGGGCCCAAAACGGCCCGGTCTACATTTCGGCCTGCTAAAGGCCCGTCGACGACTAGTGAAAATTGAGGCCCAACATGCATTTTGGCCTGCTAAAGGCCCGTGGTTTCATCTCGGCCGTAACAGGCCAGTACAATATTCAGCCTATTAATGGCCCAACGCTACCTGGGCCAAACTAAGCGCTGGGTCGACAAAAGGCCCAACTAAAATATAGGCCGGTGTAAGTTTGGGCCTGGCGCAATGTGTGAAGGCCCCAATCATTCCGGCCCAAGAAAGACACAGGCCGGCCCAATTGTGGCCCACTAAAAACCTGGCCCGTTAGAGTCGAATGTTTTGGACCGGTCGACTACATCTGATTTTTTCAGATAGCGAATGATGGCAATAACTAGTAGGAATTAAGAACAAACCTACTCTATAAAATAAAGAAATTACGACATAGTAACTAAGAATAAACCTACACTATACAATAAAGGATTAAAGGTATATTACATCCTTTGGGCATCGAAGTTCGCCACGGTGATCATAAAGCATAGCGAAGAAGCAGATTACAAAAGCTGGGCACCATTGCGGCGTAACAAAATAATCTTGAACGAGACCACTTCAAGATAGTTCAAGAAAGGTTAGCCTTTAGAGGAACTGCTACATAAAGCTCTTGAGCAAGGCTGTGAGACCGGCCTAGCATGTCGGTCATAGCTTCCAGTGTAGCTGTTTAGCGATGAGGTTCTCATTAGTGTTCTCCGCAATCTTTCTTAGAATGGGACTTCAAGTCGAAGTTGAGTTCTGAGAATGCCTTTACTGCTAGAACTTGGGAATGAAGAAGTCAAGCTGATTGAGACAATGAATTACTGTGAGCTTGTCATTGTTAGTCTCAAGTAACTTGAACACTGCATCAAGACAAGACTTTGGGGTTGTCTCGCTATCTTCAAGATGTTTTGCCTTGTTTGCTGCAATATATGTTGGGTTTGTCTCACAGCCTTTAGCAGACTTGTGCATGCCATCGGGCATATCACCCTAAAACAAAGCGAGAGAGATGACAGGTTTTGCGTGTATAAACAAAGATGATAACTGTTACGACAATTCTATCAATTTCAAATTAGAAAATAAAGAGTAAGTTCAAAATATCAATAGCATAATTTGGCATTGTTCATAATGCGGGAGCTTCACCACACTCTTTGGATTACCATGTCAACATAACAAGCATAGATGAAGGGCAAAGAAAATCATTGTATCTATTTTGGATAATGTGCATGGCATGTTGTTCATATCATCACCACATCGGTAAGATAAAACAGGAGATGACAAGGTGCAAATGTGGGCTGCTTCACCACACCTTTGGATTATAGATCCACAAAACAAGCATACATATAGGGAGTATTAAGTAATGTGCATGGTATGAATAAGGAATTAGGTTTTACAAGTAAAACTTAGAACTTACGGTTCTTACGAACATGCATTTTGGTAGACACAGCAAACTAAATAGCAGTAAACGATAGGGAGTATGAGCAAATTAAACAACAACTGAGGATAAAGGCTTTAGAAGGACTGACTTACATTAACAGTTAACACCGGCTTTATAATGCCCTTCTCCATGTCAAGGGAAGGATAACTCAAGAATTTCAGCACAGAATCTTCTTCATAAGCATTGCCTGTACTCTACTTTTCTAGAGAGTAATTATAGATATGATACTACTGGAAGGGATAGAGGATAATGAAGATAAGATGCAGATTGATGCTACATAATCAACTACCAATCCCTGGAAGTAGCTGTTAATGTAAGTACAGTGATAGACCACGTTCAGTCCTTACAAGAGGACTGCAGAGCTAAACCTCTTCAAAAGCATTGGGTTGATTCTAAATTTATGTAAGAGTCCATACAGATCTTATAATGTCCACCAAATGGATGATTACGAGGCTAACATGTGCAGTGATGCTACATAATCAAACAGCTATGAAAGTAAGTATGGTCATACTGAGGCAAGAGGTACTCATAAGAGCAATGCGATTATGCAGTATAGTTGCGAGATTACATGGTCCCTTGAGAGCGGATGTTCTTCTGCTAATAGTTTTCGTACAAGTGAGACATTAAGGAAAATGCAGAAATGTAGTTCAAATTGTGATGTGATATCATAGACAGTACCATACGCTGCAGCCGAGACAAATGTGTAACAAGATTATTTCAGTCACCGTCGGATAAATGTAGCACCGCAGACTTTACAGAAATTTTGTTCAGAGGCTTGCCATCGAAGTGCGCTTGCCTCAGGTAGGAACAATACTTCATCAACGAGTGCTTGAAAAGCGCAACCAACCCTTGCTCTTCATCACAATCTAGTTTTCTCCTCGCCTATTTAATAGAATGAAATCTTGTGTCTTACGTCGTGAAACATATGCGATAATGACCATGAATAACATTATTACATTACTTACGCGTAAGTTACGGAGGAAGACTGGAAATTGTTCTGTGTCTACGGTATAATCTTTCCATGAAGGAAAGATGTGCACAAAGTTCCTGACAACAACATACACTTCGTCTTCTAAACTGGGAAGAAATGGAGCAGGGTCCTATTTGCTGCAATTGGGGCTCTCTCGGTTTGAAAAAGGATTTGGCAGCTGGATTTGGTGTACTCTTTGCTTTGGAATGGGGTTTTGCATCGTCAGTTGGTGCTATGTCAAGCGGCATAATCATCTTGTTTGCTGCGGTTGGGGTCTGCTGAGTTGGGGCATCGAAATGACCGGTGTAGTAGGGCTAGAGTCTGCTAGAGTTGGGGTATTTTGTGGGTCGGTGATATTGCAACTACACCTAATGGGCTATTTGATTTATCGGTGCCACTACCTTTTCCAAATACTTTGCTTGTGCTCCTCCACGATCAGCAATCGCCCTCTTCCTTTTGAAAATCGATACACAAGAACAACATTTGAATGGATAAATATGGTATGATGACAGATGGAATATGTCTTTGAAAATGGATAGGCGGGCGTATTCACATACACGATGTGTAAACTAAGCTAATGGCAGTTCAACAAAGTAGAAGTAATGCAAAGCATCGGTTGCAAGATATGCGAGCAATGTAACCTTGGAAAGTTAGAGCAAGTACCTTGATGGGTGAATAAGATAGGGCATCTTCCTCTGACTCCTCCACTAGGGAGCTAAATTGACTTAGGTCTCCCTCTAGCTCAGAATCACTGTTAGGATCATATTCTGAGCATGAATCTGTATGTGGAGAGCGTTTGCATTGCATTGCATTCAGACTTGATTTTAGTCCCTTAATGCCAAGTTTGACAGCCATGGCATTGTTCTGCTTTATTCTTTTCATGCGCGCAAGCTCATAATCATTATGATGCTGTTCAGAATCTGAGATTCATGAAAACATAAAAAGTAGTCAGATTATCTATGGAATGCATTGCGGATTCAACTCGGAGAGTGTCTCCCTATAAACCCTGCATATGCAAAGTTCACCTCCCCAACCATCTTGACGGACCACACACAAAATACAAACCCCTTATGTCTCTATAACAGCAGGCACACATTTCAAAACTGAAGTAGGAACATTAGAACCATATGAAATACGTATTTGAACAAATAAACTAAGCAATTATGAGTGGCGTAATGTTTAGCTTCAAGGGTGGAGTATTGGTAGTGCGACACAAAGCAAGTAGGCAGATTGTATTCCATGTAAAAGATCGAAACCTATGTAAAAGCTGGAAATGACACTTTCTTTCTATACAATGCAGTGTTCGTTACCCACACATGATGGAAGAGATCACATAGAGAAATACTATTCACTCATGTCTACGGTTCCAGTATTTAGAAACAGGGTGGTCCACCCTAAAAGAATATTGACAACAAATATGACAAGGCAAGCATAGATGTAGTGAATCAATCATTTACTTGTGAGCTTACTAGGACAAGTATGCGAATTGTAAGCTGCGATGAAGAGACCATCCAAAATCTGAATGAAGAAGTTTGTCTAGCACTTATTGTTTGCAACTAATCGACGTGAATAGTTGGATATTATATCGAATGAGTAAGAAAGACAAGTAAAATTGTCAACAAACCTGGCTTGTAGTAGTAATCTGGGTCAATGTCACTCGACCAACAATCCAAAATGACTAGTTTACTCCGAGGGCCAGAATTTTGAAAACCCTGTGAACTTTAGAGGTACTAAAGATTGCGAAATACATCTGAACCGTTAAGTGTAGGTAGCGAGCACACAACAACCCCTAATGACAGTCCTGCCTAATGAGTAATGAATCAATTAGAAAATGGGTGATGAGGAGTGGCTGCTGAGTGTTGATGACGTATCTCAGGATAAATCGGGTTGGCTTGGTGGGTGCTGCACGCCTGAGCCCTGAACGGACTGGGAAGGTAGGCAGCGGTGACGCTGTTGGGCGAGCGGCTCTGGCCTCCTGTTAGTCGGCGTCTCCTCCTAGAGTCATGCCGTCCGAGGGGACGGCAAGTCGCCAGCAGGCGGTAGGTGAGAAGCGAGTAGAGATCGGAGCCTTGTGAAACGAGGAGGAATCGGGCCCTGGGATGACCCAAAATCCCAAGGTGGACCGGCCCGCCGTGGGCACCCTGTAGAGATACACACCTGAGCGGCGAACATGCATTTTCGAAACTAACTTAAGAATATTTAGCTGATCAATTAAACAACTCTGTTTTAATAATATCAGATTCGTATTTGAACAGCTAAGCTTGTTTAGCTTGATGGGTGGAGCAGTGTTATTATGACACGAAGCACGTATTCCGATCGTATAGTGATCATAAAAGGGGGAAACTCTAAGCATATTTTTTTAGCAAAGAGGTTTCCCTCGATTTCTATTAAAGAAACCACCACGGAACCAACATGATCGATTAAACCCAAAGCATGATCAATTAAACCGTATTATGGCTGTGCCATGGCAGATTTGAAGCTGCAAACCGGAGAAATGATATTTAGCATCCATTGTTCGCTTCGAACTAAGAACTAAATTCCAAGAGCTGAAAAGAAATTAGAGTAACCAAGTTAAGATCTATTTTCTGGTTGAGATCAAAAAGTTGAGGAGATATAAAGTACCACCTCTCTTGCGGCACCGTGTAGGCATCGGGGGTGTGATGGCTGTCGGTGGTGTTGAAGCAGATCTGCGACGATAGACGGGTGCATCTGGGGATAAGTCCGTTGCGGTGATGAAAGAAGGTCGTGTGGCGGCCCGACAAAGAGGACGACGGCGCCGATGAAGCGAGAGGGCGTGATGCAAGGCTATTGGTCCGTCGCCGTGCATGAAAGCGACCATCTCTAGCGATGGGCGACGCGGTCTTGGTAGGCGCTCGGCATGGTGGAGGGCGGTGGCGATGGATCACGGTGGAGGGGCGGCGATGGATGGGGTGGCGGACGGAGGCTGGTGTGGGGATGGGGTGTTCTAGCGGACGGTGTATGAATGGGAAAATGGAGGGAGAGGTGCGGGAACCATGTTTTTGGGGCGTGCTTATGCGAAATATGGGAAATTCTGAACTTAGCCCCGTTTAAAATTTGGACGTCTCGTCGGTTGGGGATAGGATGGTAATCTCGCATCTCGCCAATATTTGCCCGAGCAATTTGAGGCGAGAGAGGTGGTTGGCGCCCATGGTTGGCACCACGGTGTATGAGCAGGGCTGACAGGCGAGGCGGTTGTGTAACGTCTGAGTAAAGTTACAAACCTGCCCCTATTGAAAATATTGGCCTACATCAATTTCGCCGAGTCGAGTTTGTTTTGCCGCCCATCGTGTATGAATGGGGAATGGAGGGAGAAAGCAGAGGTCTTTAAATGCGATCTTGAATCAAATGTGTTTTGTCGCCCATGTTTGGCGCCCACCGTGTCGGAATGGGCTCGAGGCGGTCATGTCACGTCTAATTGAAGTTACTAACCTACCCCTCTTTAGAGCAGTGGAAATCGGGCGATGGATTGTCCGTGTAATGGGTAGACAGTAATTTCCATCTCCCAAACACTTGGCCGGGCAGCCGGCGTGGGAGTGGACATTTTCTTTGCTTCTTTCAAATTTTGGGACAATAAGCATCCACGTTTACCTGGCAAATAAATTCGAATCCATTTTGTATTCCTATAAGAATCTTTATAAATCATTCTATGTGTTTTATATATCTTCAAAAGGACGACAAAGATGTATTCCTTGTCATATATGAATATGGTTTACAAATGCCGATACTCAAATTCGAAACTGGAATCCAGTTTAAGGTGAGTTCGAATATTTGGAACACTTCATGTCCAACTCAAATGTCACACTCAGCATAATGTGTACTCCCATTTAGATATGTACGCATAGCGATGTATGAAGATTCAAATACCGAGTCAATCAACCAGAATGTACAGAACAAGCAGACATATAAACACTTATAGAGTATATGGATCAATAATATCAACTAACATACATAAGCGAGGCCCTTTGTACTTTTTTTGGCTACAACAACATCCTTTTTTAGCCAGCATCTTGGCCCTTCCGATGCGTGCAACTTATGGTCCATCTATACTACTACTATTGCTGAATGCACATTCAGCCCGATTAACATATTTGCAGGTGCAGCACAACAATCCAAATGAAATGTCTCCGAGTCTTATCAATTAATACAGACTTGTGCTCAAATAAAATTACAAACCAAAAACAAAAAAACAATTATTACATGATCTCTAAAACAAATGGTTTGATTGATTACATGAACAGACAACACAAAGGTTATTCAACTATGGAAAGAACATTTCACCTATGATTTACCAAGTAGGAATTTAATTTCCTTTTTCCTTGAGGACCTTAACAATCTGGTGGGTCTCAGCTTGCTTCATTTTGAAATCCACCAAATATTTAATGGTTGTCTTGAGTCTTGCTTGTGATTGTGCTGTTTGCTTCCTCAACATGTCAACTTCATCTCTAAGTGCGAAGTAGAATCTCTTTCTACCACTAGTTTAGCCTCTAGAGCATCGGCAGTTGGCAATTCATAATGCGATTGGGCGGTGCCCTTCTTTGTGGGATGATGCAATGTCCATGGGGACCTTGCTCTTTGATCTTAGGATAACCTGTTTTGCCATTAAAGTTCGATTGGATTCAGAAAAGTTGAAGTTAGCAAAACATCTCAAGCTGGGAGTTATAACAGCAAACCAGTTAAACAAACAAGGAATTAAAGAGTTTCAATTGGATGCTGAAAAGTAGTTATTAACATCATTGTAACCCGCTGTTGCAGCAGCAATGCAGTTGAACAAACAAGTAGATATTTAAGTTAAAGGCGAACAGGTAATTCTTAACAGTAAGTATCAAACACATAGATAGGGTAGATCTACAATATGATTAATTAACAGGCTGTGCCATTATGTAATCGATAGCAAACTAAATTAAGCCAAGCAACGTAATTGAACAATTTTGCAATAAGTGGCTAACTAAAATTCGAGAAGCGGTGGCGAACTTACGCTAGTTCTTTGTACAGGCACACTGCAACTTCTTTTTCGCTTACAAGGTTGTACGAAGGAGTCCATGGCATCAATTGCTGGGATACGCAGTCCCAATACTTCTTTCTTCCCACACTGCATGGGTAAGTCCAATGGTTAATCTGGTAAGATGGTGCGCCCTTGATATGTTATATGAGGACGTGTAGTCAGACTAGTTGTAACCAAACACATCACACTGGCTTTTACTATATATTTCATGTTATTACTTTTGGCATATCGAGATCTAAGCAATCTACAATAGGATGAAAAGACTGGCATTCTTCACATTATTGGCGAACTCAGTTCATAGAAACAAGCAATTCAACCATTCTGTGGGTAAAACAAAAGCGCCACTGGAATATTTTTCACTATCCAATCATACACGCAAAAAGGAGCAACGCCACCATAGGGGCTGGTATGGGCGGCCGCCACAGGTGGCTGGGAAGTGTGCACCTAGTTTGAGTCGTCCAGGTTGGCCCATGCTAGTTTTGTTCGTCCCAACGCACGAGCAGGAAATGTAAAAAATGAAGAAAAATGTTTCAATTTGGATGGGCCAATAACATAAGTGCAAGGCAGGCCCTATAGCAGGCTCGCAGCCCAAACGAGTGCCTCCCATATCGATCGACAGCAGGAAAAATCCCAATTCATTCGCTCCGGCCTCCAGTCTGGTTCGATCCTAACCTAGCTGCCGCTGGAAAGACCGACACAGCACTTCCTCGCGCCCTCGTTGGAGGGCGGTCGCTGGGCTTCAAGTGAACGGAAGGACAAGAAGATGAAGATCCAACCCTGGGTGTAGCCTGCGTGGGAGGCAGTGGCGGCAGCACGGGCATGGCATTGAGCTTGCGCAAACAGACAGTCGCAGCTTGCAAGAGTAGCATGCGCAACAAGCAGGTACATCACATCCCTGATTATATCTAATTCAGCTCTTCAATTTCTGGCCAATAGTTAAACCTGACGGTGTTGTAAAACTTCTTGTATGTAGGGAATCTATGAGAAAATGAAACCAATTTCCACTTATTTTATAACTCCCCAATCAATCTTGGTCGATTGAATCGATGTATCTAATCAAGTTTCGGTGCAAACATACAAGCTCATGTTGTTCTTGAGCTGAAGTGTCTAATGAACATCGCTAATGAAGGATTTGATGCAAACATTTTACATGCTCATGGTGATGAACATATAGTGTCTAATGAGGGATCTAATGCAAGCATTTTGCAAGCTCATTGAAGGATTTAGTGTCTAATGATGATCTACTATGTTGAGAGAGACATACATTTGCAGACACTGATGATAAGAAAATTATAGTGCATTTTCATAGTTGAGGAAACGTCGAGGCCATCTACCAGAAAGTCCCCGTATCATGACAACATAGCATAAATACTTTTCTAATCTATTGTTTGAAACTATTGGCATACTTGTGCAGGATAGATATATTGATATGCAGTTTGCGACCTGGTTATCGTGCAATTACACTTGATATTTTCAGCCAGAGAACGAATAATTCAAGCAGGTATAGACCATGTTTGTAGTCCTTGTACACCATGTTGCATTATGTGTTTTTTGGTGCTTGCGTCATTTAGTGGTTATAATCTGAACTACTTTGGATCATTAGCTGGTTTTCAAAGTGCATGTAGCTTCACATTTCTCAAGATATGTGGATTTCCGGAGTGCAAGTGCCTTCGTATTTTTTAAGTTAAATATTAGCCTGGTAACTTGAATTCGTGGATCAGCCACGCACACAAATCATACACGAATGCGGTCTGAATTAAATGAAATGCAGGGACTTACGCTAGCTCGTTGTGCAGGCTCCTGCAGCTCTGCTTGCGCTTGGGATGTTCCATGTACAAGTCCATGTTACCACTTGCTTGGATGTGCAGGCCTTGTGCTCCTTGCATCCCCTCTGCATTTTGACACGACGAATGGTTGATAAAATAGGAGGAATCGACCTTGATGTTGTCTGGGAGGGGAGATACTTACAAGGTTATATGGGTGTGCGGGATGTGTACCAGATCCCGTAAGCGCCGTCATGCTTCGCTAAAAAATGGATTTGCTTGTTTGGATGATATCTCCAGAAGAAATAATAGTTAAAGTCAGAGTTGCATAGGCGTGTAAGCTAAGAGAGCAGTGAAAGGATATCCAAGCTAAGAGAGCAGTGAAAGGATGTGTGGATACCTAGTTCGGGCCGACATTTGGGCATGCTCGCCTAGCTAGAGTGCGGGTCACTTCTGAGCCGTTGAGGGTGATGCGCTGGCGTTGGCTGGCCGCACACGGATGCAGATCTTGAGTGGCAGTGGAGCACGACGATGCGATGGTCGAGACCGTTGGTGAAGCCCCAACAGCCTGGGGGGGGCGGAGGTGCGACGATGTGCTCGGTGAAGTAGCCCCGGTGAGCTGGGAGACGGCATCGGTGAAGCGCACCTAGTGTGGTGGAACTCGGTGTCTGTGAGGCACGTCGGTTCTGGGCGGCCGGCGTTGTCGATGGACCACCGGTGCGGTGGGCGAGGGCATAGATGAGGTAGCTCGGTGCGGTGGTGAAGCGCGACCGTCGTCTTCGTCGTCGTCGTCGGCACATGAAGTCGGGAGCGGTGGGGAAAGGGATGAGGCGAGGCGATTCGAGGGTTGGCAGCGAATTAGGGATTTGAGCAATCTGGCGCGGAAGGGGCGGTGGAGAAGAGATATTTTGCGGGGCTGGAATTGGGGCCACAGATATTTCAATCAAAACATGGAAGTGCGAACTTATATTGTAAATGCGTCCTTTTTGGGGGAGGGGTGGGTGGCTGGGTGCTACTGGCGTCCGTCCGGCACACAAGACCACCAGACAGGACTATGCTTGGTACCTTAAGGCACCTGCCTTTGTGTCCATGACATGTGGGCCCAACAGGTTGCTGGCCCACATGTCAGTCACCCAAAGGCAGTTGCCTTTAAGGCACCAAAGCAGCGTCCACCCCGACATGACCCTGGTCTGCCTGGTGCGCCTACATTTGAGAATGCAAACGAATCTTCTTTCATTTGGAAACGAATCTGTATGTATTACCATGGTCGTGTTTTCCTTGCAATAATTAGTCATTCGAAATGAGATACTCCATCCGTTCACTTTTGTAAGTCGTTTCAGACAACTTAAAATGAACTGTTTTGCACATTGTCTGAAATGTCTTCAAGGTCTTATAAAAGTGAACAGAGGGAGTACTATAAATTAATTAATGAGGAGTTATTTGAATTTTTTTTGAAACGGTACCCACGCTAACGTGGATTAGAGTGTGTGTCACATAATTAGTTATTTGAATCAGAGTGTGTGTCACGTAGTTAGATTTTTGAATTAGAGTGTGTGTCACGTAGCGATCTCAAATTCTAACATGATTTCGCATTTCACTGTATTCACGCTACTTTTTCTTAATACAAATTCATATGTATATGACGAAAACCATGGTAGTGAGAAAACTTTTGGATGGATTCAAACATATGACCTACAAAATAGCACAACAAATTGAGTCAATGTCAACTTTTCGAAACTTAGTATGGCACCAATTTGAAATAATTACCCGTATGCCTGGTCCTCGGTTCAAATATTACAATGTACACCGAATTGAAACATCGATATTAAGTCTCGTACTATGTACATTCAAATGTTGTTTTACCCCCCCCCCCCCCCCGCCCCGCACAAATGCTACATACTTCCTGTATTGGTCAATCTTCCTCTCCTAACCACCTTAGGAAGCTATCGGTTTCCAACACACGTTCATTCTTTATCTCCATGTTTCGATCTCTAAGTCTCTCAACTACACAACCCCTTTTTCCACTCTGTTACCAAATGTATTTACCTCACACACCCGCCATTGCACCCCCTGCCGAGCTCTCTCTCTCTCTCTCTCCCCCCTCTCCCTCTCACCCTCTCGCACTAAATACATGCATTGCCTATCTAGCCCCCCCAACCTCTCATGCGCGCGCAAGCACGTTGTATATCTAGATCACTCCCTCGAGACTGTCTCACTCTTTCTTCCGCACGGCGGGCCACACTCGCTCAATCTCGCTCTCTTTATCTGAGTCTCGTTTAACCTCGTTTTCTTTCACACACAAATGTTATATCTCCCTCTTTGGGCCTCGATCGACACACTCTATACTCTCTCACGCAGATTGTCTATCTAGGTCAGTCCATCCAAGCCGCCGCCACTCTTTCGACCTCATGGTGGGCCACACTCACTCAATCTCTCTCTCTCTCTCTCTCTCTCTCTCTCTCTCTCTCTCTCTCTCTCTCTCATCTCTCCGTATGTATCGATTGACCTCGCTCTTTCTCGGACAAAACTGATATATCACCATGTTTGAGCCCAATTCGACCTATTCACATTGTATACTCTCTCACGCACATACTCTATCTAGGTCACTCTCTCCAACCCATCTCACTCTTTCGATCGCACGGCGACCCTATGTGATCGGTTGACCTTGCTTCCTCCCATGCACAAAATATATCTACACGTCTGTGACTGGATCATCTCTCAAGCTCTATCTTACAGCCCTCACCCTTGCCAAAAGCTCAATCGGACAATATCTCTCCAGAGCATATATATTTTTTCAATGAATGTCGGACCACACTCACTTTTTCTCTCTATCTATATGTCTCTCAATTGACCTCGCTTTCTCACACCGTATCTTCCACGTGTTGAAGCTACTACCTCTCCATCCCTCGCAAAGCCGGAGCTATTTACATTGCAAGGGGCACTCCAACCTTGGATTAATTTGTGTAGACATTTATGCCGGTCCGTTTAGATTATATTTTCGTAGCATTCGGCCCACAACTACTCCAAACACCGTTGCAACCCATGCAACTCCCCTAGTTGATTTCCCTCTAGCTCGGCCATCGCTCTCTCGCACATCCTTTCTCTCCTTCAACGTCGCACCATGGTATTATTGAAAAAATTATGTTGTTCTCTTTAATTATTATAAATATCCTACAAAACTACACACCGATAGTCCACTTGGAATGGAACAAATTTCGACCACAAATTAAAGTGCTACAAACTACACACCGAGGGGCCCACATGTCATGAAACAAATTTGGACCCATATACAAATTAAAAAATAAAGGACGAGGATCGAACATGCGACCGGGCCTTCAAGATGCACGTCAATAGGCAACATACGTAGAATAGCAATGGTTGTTGTACCCCCTTTGTTCACATAATGTTTTTATATTACCATAGCCTAATTAATGGATAACATGTAATATTATTTTTAGTACTATTCGCCTTCACTTACTGGTGGGTTCCATGTGTGCTCTCTCTCTCTCTCTCCTACCCTTCTGCGTTTAGACGCACGAGCAAACAGGAAGAACTCGTGGGCGATGTTGTCGTTGACCATATCTGGAAGCGTTCACAAGTCACGACACCAGTTTCACGTACTAGAAGCACTAGTCAGTGTGTACGTGCAATGCATGTTAATTTGGAAGTATATGAAGTGCATGCGGATATTAACTAATAGGATATTATTTGCATGTTGTCATGTGATTAGCACTATTTTTGGCATGAAATTAACTGCACGCTAAACGTGTTGAGCGCTCGACATTGAAGCAGTCTAGGTCGTTGGATGACAAGGAATACATGTGGCTTGATGACGTTTTATATTTAATTTGATACGACTCTAGCAGAACATTCAATCGATCAAACCATACATTTCGTTCAGTCTGACTCCGACTTTAAATCATACGACGATCGATATAAAATAAACGGAAATGATAAACGTTCAGATTTTAAGCATAGCAATCCGAACGTTTTTCATGGCAAATTTAGATTACGCGGCGGCGGAGGGGGCGTCTCGCGGTGGGAAGCGGCTCCTCTGCCGTGCTCTGTGTGTCGTCGGGCCACTGACCGACGGCGACGGCGGCGTCTTGCACCATTTTTGGCGTACTCCTGGACATTGGCCTAGCTTCAAGGAAGGCCAAAATGTTCTGGACTTCGGAGCGAGTCAACTAGCAGGAGGAGGCGACTGGCGTTGGTGCAAGGAAGCGGTCAACGGCGGCCATCCATGCCGCTGAGGGGGGCACGGGCACCCGCACGAGGACAGGCGCTGTCAACGGCGCGGCAGACACATTCGTGTGCACGGCACCGCTGCGGCGCGCCGCGTCGGCTGTAAGCGCATCTGTTGGCAGTGCACGGCACCGGCACCGGCGTCTTGGCGTTAGTGCAGCGAGCGCATCTTGTTGACAGGTGCACGGCGCGTGAAAGTCGGCGGGACCTCGTGGAACCCGTGGCATCAAGCTCGGCGACAATGTGCGGCTCCCAGCCCATCAATGCCGCGGGATGGGCGCTGGCGCGATCGAGGCGGCAGGAGCGGAATGGGAGCGGGACGGCGCGGCGTCTTCCTGCAAGGCAGTTCAAGCTCGCCCCAAAGCGCCTTATGTTCTTGAGATTCCGGCTGGGTGTCTTCTCTCGAAGCTGGAACACTAAGGCAGACCATCGTGATGCGGCATGGCGACGCGTTTAGGTCGAGCTAGTTGGAGGTAGACGACAGGAGAATCGGAGAGGAAGAGAGAGGATTGTAGCGATACCAGGTAGTGCGTGGTTGATTTTAAACTACGGCGTCGGCGACATTAAAAGTGGGAGCAGTTGGGACGACGATGGGCAGCGGAGCCTGGTCAAATGGCTCGCCTCCCGGTGAGTTTGCACAGCGGTCTGCTCGTACGCCTCCATGGCAGCCGGCATGTAACGCCCTCGATGCGGCTATATCTCCCACGTGTCGAAGCACGACTTAGAGGCATAACCGCATTGAAAGCAATGTCACAAGTGAGGTAATCTTCACACAACCCATGTAATACATAAGGGAAAGAGATACATAGTTGGCTTACAATCGCCACTTCACACAATACATGAGTAAAGCATTACATCATACAGATACAATCAAGGTCCGACTACGGAACCAAAATAAAAGAAGACTACCCCAAAAGCTACACAGATCCCCGATCGTCCCAACTAGGCTCCACTACTGATCAACTGAAACAAAACAACACAAAGAACAAGATCTTCATCGAGCTACTCCTTGAGTTCGGATGCGTCACCTGCACGGTTTCATCGGCACCTGCAAACTGGTTTTGGAAGTATCTGTGAGTCACGGGGACTCAGCAATCTCACACCCGCGAGATCAAGACTATTTAAGCTTATAGGTAGGACAGAGTTGTGAGGTGGAGTTGCAGCATGCGACTAGCATATATGGGAGCTACATTCGCAAAAGAGAGCGAGAAGAGAAGCAAGGCGCGGTCGAACAACTATGATCAAGAAGTGATCCTAGAACAACCTCGTCAAGCATAACTCCAACACCGTGTTCACTTCCGGACTCCGCCGAGAAGAGACCATCCAGTTACACACGCGTTGATGTATTTTAATTAAGATCAACCGGTTTTCTACAACGGACATTAACAAATTCCCATCCGCCTCATAACCGCGGGCACGGCTTTCGAAAGATAATACCCTGCAGGGGTGTCCCAACTTAGCCCATGATAAGCTCTCGCGAAGGATATTCCTTCTCCCCGGGAAGACCCGATCAGTCTCGGAATCCTGGCTACAAGACATTTCGACAGCAATAAAACAAGACCAGCAAAGCCGCCCGATGTGCCGACAAATCCCGATAGGAGTCGCACGTACCTCGTTCTCAGGGCACACCGGATGAGCAAGACGTCGGGTTGGCATAGACCCTGATTGCCGAGGGGGCGCCGGACATCGCTCGATTTCGCCAGCAATCGAAGGAGAAGCGGCCCGGGGTTTAAAATAAAGATGACCCTTGAGTCTGCAGAACCCAAGGAAAAAAGGCTTAGGTGGCAAATGGTAAAACCAAGGTTGGGCCTTCTTTGGAGGAGTCTTATTCAAAGCGAATTGTCAAGGGGTCCCATAAATCACCCAACCGCGTTAGGGACGCAAAATTCGGGAACATAACACCGGTATGGCGGAAACTAGGGCGGCAAGAGTGGAACAAAACACGGGCATAAGGCCGAGCCTTCCACCCTTTACCAAGTATATAGATGCATTAATTAAATAAGATATATTGTGATATCCCAACATGTAAACATGTTCCAACAAGGAACAACATCTCCATGTTCCAACAAGGAACAAACTTCATCTTCACCTGCAACTAACAACGCTATAAGAGGGGCTGAGCAAAGCGGTAACATAGCCAAACAACGGTTTGCTAGGAAAGGATGGTTAGAGGCTTGACATGGCAATATGGGAGGCATGATAAGCAAGTGATAGGCATCGTAGCATAGGCATAGCAAAGAGCGAGCATCTAGCAAGCAAAGATAGAAGTGATTTCGAGGTTATGGTCATCTTGCCGAAATCCATAAGGAAGAAGAACGAGTCCATGAAGAAGACAAGCGGATGTAGTCGAGCGAATCCTCACAACTCCGAACGAAACTGAAGCTAACGAGAGAAGCAACCCGGAAACAAACAAACAACATAGTAAACACACAATCATAAACATGGCATGATGCACAATCAAGTATGATGCATGTCCGGTTTAAATAGCATGGCATGGCAATATGCACAAACAAAACTACAAGTTAAATGGAGCCCAATATGCAGCGAGTTGCATATTAATAAACACCACATCAATTATTTAGTTCACTCCCGATTAGGTACTCAACAATATTAAATATTGGTTAACATGGCAAGAGGTGAAGCATAACAAAACTATACCATCTAAGCAATTTAAATGGGGCCGGATATAACAAACAACAAATCCGGTAAATCCCCATATGCATTAAGCAAATTAATGGAAACAACAAATATAAACATTTTAATTGTTGTTATCATGATGCAGATGACATATGCAAGTTTTAAGCAATTTTTATAAAAAGTTGACATGAGCATGTTATGAAGCATTTGGGTCACCATGGCGGAACAAAACGGGTGCCACGGCAACGAATCCGAAAATGATGCCACGGCAACATATCGGTTCCGGTAGCTCACGGAGATACCGGTGCAAAAGGAAGCGTGCGGATGTGTGGAACACGCAAGAGATGGGGAGTGATCCCGGATACCGGGTGCCCCACATGACGGTGGCATGGCAAATGAGGAACGTGCAAAGACAATTCGATCACGGTGCAAAACTCAAGCATCTCATACAACACACAAGCATTCGGTCCACGGTTGATCATCTCGGGGTTATACCTTCGAAGCGTGCGTTTCGGGGCGGTTCAAAATCGTCGAGGGAAGTGGTCGTTCACGGGACGTAGGGGAAGTAGTCGTTCTCGCGACGGTAGTGGTAGTAGTGGTACACGTTCCGTAGATTTTCGGGTCGTCGGTAGAGGTACTTGGTTAAATCCACGGGATCCGTAGTTGTACATGGTCTTCGCGTTGTAGTCTAACTTGGCAATTCCAAAACGTTCACCGGTAGTGGAACTTGGCGGTCGTCATAGTACTTGTGAGTCCGCGAAGTCGATCTCGGGGTCTTGCGTAATCATCGTGGACAAAGAGGAACTTGGTGCATTCAAGTCCTTCGGGGTTCCTTGTTGTACTTGCGTTTCGGTGCGGTACTTCGCGATTCCAGGATGTAGAGGTACACTAGTTGTAGATGTGTAGTTGTTCACGTATCACCATGGTGTAGTCGTACTTGGCGTCCGGAGCGGTACTTGGAGAAATCCTCGGAGATGATAGTGGAAGACGAACTTGGCGCCCACGGTCTTGGCGTCAACAGTGCGTGCAGCGGAGAGAACGCTGTGAGGCACGACAGCCACGGGTCATCAAAGGAGGCAGAGGCCATGGCGCCAAGGATGAGTGGCACGAAGCAGAGGCAGAGGAGGGGCACTGGAGGCAGGGCTACGGGAGCCGGCGGGGACGCGGGGAAGCATGGTGGTGGTGGTGGAGGACGCGGGGCGTCCGGCCGAAGGCATGGCCATGGACGACGGCGCAGGTAGGTCGAGGTCGGCGGCGGTCGCTGGCGGAGGAGGAGGCAGTGGCGGCGAGCTCGAGGAGCTGCTCTCCTTGGCGCTCGGGCGACGGGACAGATGGCGCCGGTGGAGGGAGGAGGCGGTGAGGGAAAGGGAGAGGGATCGCGAGGAGGAGGGGCGGTCGGCGAAGGCGCGACTTCCTCGCGCTGGTTCTTGAGCGTCTTGTGAGGTGAGAGGCGAGAGGAGATGGGGATCGAGAGGAGGAGCGGATCGAGATGGCTCTCCTGGCGATGGCGGTGTGTGGCGGGCAGGGAACGAGAGGGAGAGAGATGGATCGAGGGGATCGGGCTAGGGTTAGAGCTGGGGCGCGGCTGGGCTGCGGATGCTGGTTGGGTCGGCCCAGGTGGAGAAAGAAGTGGCCAGAGGCCTGGCTGGGCTGACTCTCTCTCA
This sequence comes from Aegilops longissima, assembly GCA_021605205.1. Taxonomy (NCBI): domain Eukaryota; kingdom Viridiplantae; phylum Streptophyta; class Magnoliopsida; order Poales; family Poaceae; genus Aegilops; species Aegilops longissima. Next base: position 156,504,688 of record CM038677.1, read on the forward strand.
CTAATGAATAATAAAACCGAATAGAGAAAAGAAAGAGAGGTTAGGGGAAAGATTTGCGCATGGGGATAATTTTCCCGGACTCGCAAAATTGAGTTGGAACCAAGAAAAATAGAAGGGCCATGATTGAAAGATTTAAATTCAAACTCATTTGAATTTAATTCAAATGGGTTTGAACTAGGACTTGATAAAAGGAAGGTCCAAAAATGTTCGGATTTTTGGTGGAGCTCCGGAAAATGATGAAAGAAATTATGGGCAAGGTTGGGGACCAAGAATTGAGATAACAATGGCATGGGATATTTGCAAGTGGGTTATGGTTAATTCCAAAAATGTTGAGAATTTTGGAAGAGCCTCGATAAATGAGATAAGAATTGTTGGCAGCGTTTGAGGCAAGGAATTGAGGTAGAAAAATGCATGGAACTTAAAGCTGTAAGTGTGTTATGGTGATTTCCAAATTAATGGAATATTTATTATAACTCCCTAAATATTGGGAGGATATGTTATAAAGAGAAGTCACCTTACCTCGATTTAAAAGGATCAAAGATCCATACAATTTATTTAGTTGAGTTTTTAAAAATTAAATGACATGATGGCATGATGACATGATGCAATGCAAAAATAAAAGGGCAGGCACAAATGAAACACACGGCGAAACCCGAAATATATGGAAGTCTTCTGGAGCGTCGGTCTCGTGGCGTCACAACACTCCACCACTACGAGAGGATGTCGCCCCGAGATCTAGGATGGCGCCGGAGAGAAGCGGAAGAGAAAGAGATAAAACAAAGTTGCTTCTACGACAAACGAGTGAAACCACGAACCTTGAGAGGTTGAGCAAATCGAAAGAAAGAATACAATGGAGGTGAACGAGATTGCAAACAATCCGTTAGAAAAGAGGAACGAGGAACATTATGGGAACTAAGAGGTTAAGTGACAAGATATATATTTAAACCACTCCGGTTAAAACAAGATAGGGAAGGAATAAGAATGATATAATTTGGGCAGCACTCCGACTGAAAATGGAAGGAATTGAACATGAACTTGGCAAAACGAAAGCACCTGGATGAGACTCTGATTAAAAGAGGAATGATAGACCCAATACTACAGTTAAATGGATAAGCACGAAAAGAACTTGATCTTGGCAAAACGAGATGATGGGTGAAATTAGCAACATCACAATGCCTCCGGTAGAAATGAAAGAATGCAATGAAAAACTAGATGGTTGGAAAGAAAAGAACGGAGAAGATAATGATAACTTCTACCACAATTGAATTTGGGAAGCATCCTTGCCAAGAAGGCTAGAGCGGAGTTGTTGGAAAACCAACAACGAAAAGAATAAGCTTGTAGTGGGCTTATGGAAACATCTCAACATTATGAGGTGAGCTTCTGCCACCAACGGAAACAATTGATTGGATTGAGAGCAACACGGAGATGAAAACTTATTTCACCGAGAGGACAAATTAAGAACTTGGGTCATTTATAAGCACCATAATAGCAACATTCCTTATGGAATACTTTAGGTGCAATATGACACAAGATAACTCCAACGAAGAGATTGATGGTTTTAAATATCTCATTCTTGACAACAAGTGCATCATGAAACATGAATGAAACTGTCAAAATGACATAATACCACCTCAAAAGATAAGGTCGAAAGAATTGCACTTCGGAATGCAAGATGAAGAATGCTTGAACTCCTCTAAACAAACATGTGTTGAACACCATGTTTAATTTTGAGTATAGCTTGATGGATCTTAACTCCGAGAGAAAAATCTTGAAGAACAATTGAAGAACGAAAAGAATCCTTGACGAACCATCATGTAGAGCCTCCATGAAGAACTCCGGTAAGAAAAGGATGATAAAAGAAAGAGAAGTTGAAAACACCAGGTGAAGCCTTGCAGTGATAAGATGAAGCTTCGCGATGAGATAATGCAGAAAACTTGGAGCTTCGGATAAGAAAGATGAACAAATGAAATCAAGAATTTTGATGGACCTCCGGAATAAGGAATTGAATTTACTCGATGAAACAAGAATAAGAATTACATTATGCTCATCCTTCACCAATTAAATTGATGACAAGCAATGGATTTGGCATACTACTTATTCTCGTAGAAAGGATTGAAGAGAGATATTGCTCAACTTGGGAAGGTCTTCAACGAACCACCGGTAGGATCTGGAAAGAACGGATGAATTGATATGAGAACATAGGAAGAGGAATCTTGAACGAACCACCGTAAGAATTGAAAATGAATGAAGAAAAGAGAACGAATCACCGGGAGGAATTATAAAACGACGTTGATACTTGAGGGAATTTAGATACATAAGAACGGAGAGATCATGAACTGATTAGTGAATACTTGAATGATGCACCGATAAGATTTGGGGAACAAGAGCTGAAAGCTGGAATGAATAATTCTGAGATGATGGGCTCCGAAGAATCAAACTGAAAAGACTCCTGAATTGCTCCGGATGGGTGAAAAGAATTCTCATAATCAAAACAATTATGAGGATGGCACGAAGCTAGAACCATGAATCTTTGGAAGAACGGGTAAGGATTTAAGAGGAATTCCTCTTCGGTCTTCAAAATCCGAGAATGACGACGAGAAACACCACCATGAATTGTTGAGACACTCCGGAATAATGAAGAATAGAAAGATTGAGCAAACGAGGAAAAGAATATGAAAAATCTTGGAGAAAGACATTTGACTGATGATAATTCATTCTTACGTCAAACTTTGAAAGAATTTGAGAATCGCTCCGGATAAATTAGAAGAGTCAGGTAAGATCCTGGAAAAAGACCTGTGGGTTAGGGCCCACTCAAAAGAACCACCGTTGAACGATTGCTTGAAAGGGAGGTTGCACCGGTTGAATTAAATGGCTTGAATGAGAAAGCATCCTCAAAAGAACTTGAGTGAACTGAGAATGGAAACTTGAATCTTCAGAGATATCTTCAACACTCCGGAACAAATGAATAGCGAGAGGTGAATGATTAATTGGTGCATCAGAATAGGAAAGCATTGTGAAAAGAGGAAAAGGGATAAGATCAACACCGAAATCTTGAAATAAATCCACCGGAGAAGAAAATTAGAATGGAACAAAGATAAGGTTGAAGCTTCCTTAGCGTCTTCATGAGAAATCACCGGATAAAACATTTAAAGGAAAAGAATGAAGAAACTTCCCTCAATAAAATGGATACTTGATTAAGAAATCTGAGTCCTTGAGAAAAGGGTGGGAGGGTGGGAAAACAAAGGCAACTTGGGTCGGATGAAATGAACACCGTTGAGAAAAAGCTTAGAATTGATCTTGCGAATGTTGGAATGATCGGATTTAATTGGAGAGAAGCACACGGTTGGAAAGGATTGAAAAGAAGACCTTGATGAACAAGAAGGATTAGCATCCACATAGAAATATGAGAACACCGTTTAGAATAAGGTATGGAATCAACACTTGGCATTGAAGCAGCTTGAATACCACAAAACGGAACAAAAACAAAGGATTTGGCTTGCGGAATAAGCCGAAAACAAACATATGATAGATCCCATATCGTATCATGTGTGTGTTGGAAAGATATCCTACGAGATACTTGAATTCCCACTTATAAACTCCCGAAACTTTCTGGTTATGCAATCAGGTGTTGGGGATGCAGGGGACACAAAATATATCACCCAAACTAACAATACCTAGATCCAGTTGTATCCATCCGTCAACACATAACCAAGAAACCTTCGAAATCGTTTACCTCGACCTTGAAAAGTATCCGTTATCTGAGTCATGGCAATACTCTCGAGCTCGCCCGATCTTTGGGTTATCGAGGTTATCTCACCAACAACTGCATAAAAGAGATTTTCGATGTCGGCAAAGCTCGGTATTCGAACTGCAACGATAAAATTGTGGCGACAACACCTCGGAGCTCAACTCCCGGGACACCGCCACAACCCCTAAATGTCGAGGCACCAAGAACAATGTTCTCGTCACAAAACCATCGAACGATTCCAAGATACCAGCGTGATCCTAAAAAAATTAGTGAAATTTGAGAAGAGAAGAGTCAAAACTTCTACGTCGGGATGCCTCACGAGGCGACGAAGGACTGAGGAATAAAAATAATCCTACTCTTCGATATATATAATCCTAAGACTCAAAACATTTTTGTTCTAGACTCAACAACGCATGACAAACAATCAAGCGAGGGGCTCCTAAGTGGGGATGGCTCGATTACCAACTTGTAACGCCTCGATGCGGCTATATCTCCCACGTGTCGAAGCATGACTTAGAGGCATAACCGCATTGAAAGCAATGTCGCAAGTGAGGTAATCTTCACACAACCCATGTAATACATAAGGGAAAGAGATACATAGTTGGCTTACAATCGCCACTTCACACAATACATGAGTAAAGCATTACATCATACAAATACAATCAAGGTCCGACTACGGAACCAAAATAAAAGAAGACTACCCCAAAAGCTACACAGATCCCCGATCGTCCCAACTGGGCTCCACTACTGATCAACTGAAACAAAACAACACGAAGAACAAGATCTTCATCGAGCTACTCCTTGAGTTCGGATGCGTCACCTGCACGGTTCCATCGGCACCTGCAAACTGGTTTTGGAAGTATCTGTGAGTCACGGGGACTCAGCAATCTCACACCCACGAGATCAAGACTATTTAAGCTTATAGGTAGGACAGAGTTGTGAGGTGGAGTTGCAGCAAGCGACTAGCATATATGGGAGCTACATTCGCAAAAGAGAGCGAGAAGAGAAGCAAGGCACGGTCGAACAACTATGATCAAGAAGTGATCCTAGAACAACCTACGTCAAGCATAACTCCAACACCGTGTTCACTTCCCGGACTCCGCCGAGAAGAGACCATCACGGTTACACACGCGGTTGATGTATTTTAATTAAGATCAACTTCGATTTTTCTACAACCGGACATTAACAAATTCCCATCTGCCTCATAACCGCGGGCACGGCTTTCGAAAGATAATACCCTGCAGGGGTGTCCCAACTTAGCCCATGATAAGCTCTCGCGATCAATGAAGGATATTCCTTCTCCCCGGGAAGACTCGATCAGTCTCGGAATCCCGGCTACAAGACATTTCGACAGCAATAAAACAAGACCAGCCAAGCCGCCCGATGTGCCGACAAATCCCGATAGGAGTCGCACGTACCTCGTTCTCAGGGCACACCGGATGAGCAAGACGTCGGGTTTGCATAGACCCTGATTGCCCAGGGGGCGCCGGACATCGCTCGGTTTGAGCCAGCAATCGAAGGAGAACTGGCCCGGGGGTTTAAAATAAAGATGACCCTTGAGTCTGCAGAACCCAAGGGAAAAAGGCTTAGGTGGCAAATGGTAAAACCAAGGTTGGGCCTTGCTGGAGGAGTCTTATTCAAAGCGAACTGTCAAGGGGGTCCCATAAATCATCCAACCGCGTTAGGGACGCAAAATCCGGGAACATAACACCGGTATGACGGAAACTAGGGCGGCAAGAGTGGAACAAAACACCAGGCATAAGGCCGAGCCTTCCACCCTTTACCAAGTATATAGATGCATTAATTAAATAAGATATATTGTGATATCACAACATGTAAACATGTTCCAACAAGGAACAACATCTCCATGTTCCAACTAGGAACAAACTTCATCTTCACCTGCAACTAACAACGCTATAAGAGGGGCTGAGCAAAGAGGTAACATAGCCAAACAACGGTTTGCTAGGAAAGGATGGTTAGAGGCTTGACATGGCAATATGGGAGGCATGATAAGCAAGTGATAGGCATCGTAGCATAGGCATAGCAAAATAGCGAGCATCTAGCAAGCAAAGATAGAAGTGATTTCGAGGGCATGGTCATCTTGCCGAAATCCATAAGGAAGAAGAACGAGTCCATGAAGAAGACAAACGGATGTAGTCGAACGAATCCTCACAACTCCGGAACGAAACCGAAGCTAACGAGAGAAGCAACCCGGAAACAAACAAACAACATAGTAAACACACAATCATAAACATGGCATGATGCACAATCAAGTATGATGCATGTCCGGTTTAAATAGCATGGCATGGCAATATGCACAAACAAAACTACAAGTTAAATGGAGCCCAATATGCAACGAGTTGCATATTGACGAAATACCACATCAATTATTTAGTTCACTCCCGATTAGGTACTCAACAATATTAAATATTGGTTAACATGGCAAGAGGTGAAGCATAACAAAACTATACCATCTAAGCAATTTAAATGGGGCCGGATATAACAAACAACAAATCCGGTAAATCCCCATATGCATTAAGAAAATTAATGGAAACAACAAATATAAACATTTTAATTGTTGTTATCATGATGCGGATGACATATGCAAGTTTTAAGCAATTTTTATTAAAAGTTGACATGAGCATGTTATGAAGAATTTGGGTCACCATGGCGGAACAAAACGGGTGCCACGGCAACGAATCCCAAAATGATGCCACGGCAACATATCGGTTCCAGTAGCTCACGGAGATACCGGTGCAAAAGGAAGCGTGCGGATGTGTGGAACACGCAAGAGATGGGGAGTGATCCCGGATACCGGGTGTCCCACATGACGGTGGCATGGCAAACGAGGAACGTGCAAAGACAATTCGATCACGGTGCAAAACTCAAGCATCTCATACAACACACAAGCATTCGATCCACGGTTGATCATCTCGGGGTTATACCTTCGAAGCGTGCGTTTTGGGGCGGTTCAAAATCGTCGAGGGAAGTGGTCGTTCACGGGACGTAGGGGAAGTAGTCGTTCTCGCGACGGTAGTGGTAGTAGTGGTACACGTTCCGTAGATGTTCGGGTCGTCGGTAGAGGTACTTGGTGAAATCCACGGGATCCGTAGTTGTACATGGTCTTCGCGTTGTAGTCTGACTTGGCAATTCCAAAACATTCACCGGTAGTGGAACTTGGCGGTCGTCATGGTACTTGTGAGTCCGCGAAGTCGATCTCGGGGTCTTGCGTAATCATCGTGGACAAAGAGGAACTTGGTGCATCCAAGTCCTTCGGGGTTCATTGTTGTACTTGCGTTTCGGTGCGGTACTTCGCGATTCCAGGATGTAGAGGTACACCAGTTGTAGATGTGTAGTTGTTCACGTATCACCATGGTGTAGTCGTACTTGGCGTCCGGAGCGGTACTTGGAGAAATCCTCGGAGATGATAGTGGAAGACGAACTTGGCGCCCACGGTCTTGACGTCAACAGTGCCAGGCAGCGGAGAGAACGCACAACAGGGCACGGCAGCCACGGGTCATCCAAAGGAGGCAGAGGCCATGGCGCCAAGGATGAGTGGCACGAAGCAGAGGCAGAGGAGGGGCACTTGAGGCAGGGCTACGGGAGCCGGCGGGGACGCGGGGAAGCAAGGTGGTGTTGGTGGAGGACGCGGGGCGTCCGGCCGAAGGCATGGCCATGGACGACGGCGAGGTAGGTCGAGGGCGGCGGCGGTCGCTTGGCGGAGGGAGGAGGCAGTGGCGACGAGCTCGAGGAGCTGCTCTCCTTGGCGCTCGGGCGACGGGAAGGATGGCGCCGGTGGAGGGAGGAGGCGGCGAGGGAAAGGGAGAGGGATCGCGAGGAGGGAGGAGGCGGTCGGCGAAGGAAGCGGCTTCCTCGCGCTGGTTCTTGAGCGTCTTGTGAGGTGAGAGGCGAGAGGGAGATGGGGATCAAGAGGAGGGAGCGGATCGAGAGATGGCTCTCCTTGGCGATGCGGTGTGTGGCGGCGGGCAGGGAACGAGAGGGAGAGAGATGGATCGAGGGGATCGGGCTAGGGTTAGAGCTGGGGCGCGGCTGGGCTGCGGATGCTGGTTGGGTCGGCCCAGGTGGAGAAAGAAGTGGCCAGAGACCTGGCTGGGCTGGCTCTCTCTCACTAATGAATAATAAAACCGAATAGGGAAAAGAAAGAAAAGAAAGAGAGGTTAGGGGAAAGATTTGCGCATGGGGATAATTTTCCCGGACTCGCAAAATTGAGTTGGAACCAAGAAAAATAGAAGGGCCATGATTGAAAGATTTAAATTCAAACTCATTTGAATTTAATTCAAATGGGTTTGAACTAGGACTTGATAAAAGGAAGGTCCAAAAATGTTCGGATTTTTGGTGGAGCTCAGGAAAATGATGAAAGAAATTATGGGCAAGGTTGGGGACCAAGAATTGAGATAAGAATGGCATGGGATATTTGCAAGTGGGTTATGGTTAATTCCAAAAATGTTGAGAATTTTGGAAGAGCCTCGATAAATGAGATAAGAATTGTTGGCAACGTTTGAGGCAAGGAATTGAGGTAGAAAAATACATGGAACTTAAATTGTAAGTGTGTTATGGTGATTTCCAAATTAATGGAATATTTATTATAACTCCCTAAATATTGGGAGGATATGTTATAAAGAGAAGTCACCCTTCCCTCGATTTAAAAGGATCAAAGATCCATACAATTTATTTAGTTGAGTTTTTAAAAATTAAATGACATGATGGCATGATGACATGATGCAATGCAAAAATAAAAGAGCAGGCACAAATGAAACACACGACGAAACCCGGAATATATGGAAGTCTTCTGGAGCGTCGGTCTCGGGGCGTCACTCGGCGCAGCGGTCTGCTCGCACGCCTACCGACGACTCACACACTTGCTGGGACGGCACCTGCCAATGAGAAGCGGGAACTCGTGGCGGCACGTAAACGCCCACGGTTTCAATAGTTAAAGCGTTCGCCTTAACGTGACATGTCTTTGTTCCAAAATACCTTGGCTCTTCATTTGTGCAACTTGTCATAAGCAGCTTGTCTCGAATTGAAGAAAAAACTTACGAAGTAATATTTGTGCCATATCACGTGACCTTGCTCAGTTTCAAGAATTTATGCTCACTTTTGGATTTTCTAAAATTTAAGATCCAGGATTCGAAACAATATCATAACCTGCATCATGCAATAAATTTTCAAGCCGTACATCTGTCCTGTTGTATTTCTTAAGAAAGGATTTGGTCAAACATTTTGCTTAGTTAGACTTCAGACAAGTTATATATGCAGAGTAAAAGGATAATCCCTCAGTACCAGTGCATTGCCTAATATATTAACTCAAGTACTAGGCATGAACAAACGGGCTCAATTCTATGCTCATCCTGGTGTAGTAGTAGTAGTACTAGGCAATGCAGTTGACGGGTGACCTTGACGAGCGGCGACTGAGGGAATTGAACTGTGCTCGGCACGGTAGGTAACGTTGTCTAGTTACTAAAGCATCCCTCCGTTGTTCATCGGTAGTCATTATGGACCGAGGACATGAGGGGAATTTCCTAGGGCTGGAATTCTGGTCGCCAGATATTTCGACTTGAAACGCCGAGGCTCGACTGGTTGGGGTTGCCTAATGTGCGTACCACACACGCCACCGAAGGACACGAGCCCGGTTTTTTAGGATCAACACGAGCCAAGGTCTGGCGGGTACGCTGTTGGGTCCTACCATTCGAGAATACGAAAGAAACCTTTTAAATTGCCGAACGAATCTATGTGTATTACAATACCCGTACTTTCCTTGCAAATACTAATCTCAACGTGGTAATTGATTTATGACGAGTTGTTGAATTAGAGTGAGTTTGTGATATAGTGATCTCAACGTGGATTTCACATTTCATGGTATCCCTAGTAAGTTTCCCAATGCAGATTCAAATTTAAAAGATGAACAATACGGAGGTGAGAAAACTTTGTATGTATCAAGCATATGACCACACACACACACACACACACACACACACACACGCACGAACACAACAACAATCCAATAAGTATAGTGCATCTATTTTTCCAAACCATGCATGTATGACACGAATTCAAAAATACTCCTTCTATTCCTAAATACTAGTCTTTTAGAGAGTTCAACAAGTGACTACATACGGAGCAAAATGAGTGAATCTAAACTCTAAAATATGTCTATATACATCCGTATGTGCCAATCCATTTGAAGCCTCTAAAAAGACTAATATTTAGGAACGAAGGGAGTAAAATATAAGACATCCATGGTCCTCAGTTCAATATTTAAAATGAACATGAAACTGAAACATGAATATTAAGTCTAGTACTACAGTACATGCAAATGTTGTGTTTAGGCGGAGCTATGATTGTCGGGGGTCAACCCCTCGACCTTAGATAAAATTTTGGAGCTCTGTTTAGGGTTGTTTAGATTATATTTGTCCCCACCCTCCGAACCACCGATTGGTTGTGCACCTCCACCCCTCCTCCCCCGGAGAATATCATGTGCCCCCATACCTTAGATGCTATATGCCAATACGAGTTGCTTGGAGCTTGTAGATATGAGATATAGCAGCTCACATGATGTGTCTTAATATTTTTACAGGAAACCTTGATGAGAGAATTGCACACAATTTGTACAAAAACTACTTAGATTCCCTTTGATCCCATATCCAACGACCTCGAAGCTCGTATCACCGTAGCATCTAAGATGAAGGAGGACATCATATTCTCCTGTATGTAAGAATATCATGTGCTACCACATCTTAGATGCTTTGGTGATACAAGCTCTTCGGAGGTGTTGGATTTGTGACCCAATACCTCCTCGGTGGTTTGAATGGTTTTTTGCATAAAAGCCCCAAAAGAGTTCGGCCACTGCTTACATAAGCACAAAGACTGCTCAGATGCCATTGGATCTCAGATCAAGCGACCTCCAAGCTCGTCATCAGTAGCATCCAAACTGCGATAGCACCTTATGTTTTATCACACGGAGAGTATGAGGTGCTCCCGCACCGTAGATTCTATGGTGATACGAGTTCACCGAGATCTAACGCCCACAGAGGAGGTTTGAATGTTTTTGCAATATCTGATTGATAGAGTTTGGGAAATGCGCAGAAAGTACAAGTACTACACATGTGCCATCTGATCACTGATCATACGACCTAGATGCTCATATCACCATAGCGGGTAATTAAGCTACGGGGAGCACCTAATATGAGCACCGGGGAGCCGTTGGATCGAAGATGCAGCGGCACACATGGGGCCTGAATGTTTTATTTGCAAAAAAACCTTTGGAGAGTTTAGAAATTGCGGATAATTACAAAGACTACCGCCAAGCCATTGGATCTCACTTCCAACGGTGTAAAAACTCGTATCACCATAGTATCTACGCTGCGGGGTGGATGTGATATTCTATGCCGCTGTAATTTTTGTTTGTAAACTTGCAAAATATGTGTAACTCGTGCCGCTACTTGGCTAACCGCGCAAAGTGTTTGTTTAAAAAAACCATCCTACACTGAAATATCGGAACAACACACGGGGGTCCCACTTGTTATTAATCAAATTTGGACCTAAAACTAACAAATCTGAAAGACGAGATTTGAACTGGCAACCTGGACTACAAAGCATAAGCCGATAGCCTGAAAAAATGAATGGTTGTTGGCTTTGTCCCATAACTTTATTTTATACAGTACTTGCGTTGAGTAGAGTAGAGGGAGTGCCTCGTCAACACGTGCATGACCGTTGTCTCACTTACTAGTGGGTCCCAGGTCTACGATCTCAATCTCTCTTCTCTCCATCGTCTAACCTTTGCACGGGCACACACGAAGAGCGACGCTAGCTTGCCGCGGTGTTATTACAACTAAAAAAAGCTTGGAAAATAGAAGAATTTCCTAGAACAAGAGACGTTGTGGCTGGTCGAGACGGAGCTAACCACATCTATCCTCCGTGCCACGTTTGCATGATGAAGTTGTGTGGATAGTGGGGTGTTTTCGACCGACTGGCTGGGTCCCGAAGTTGAACCATAGGTACTACGTCTGATACAGTATATTTTTACACGCACATTTTTCATCCGTGCCGAGACGTGGCACACCCTACCGTGCGGTTTCGGGGTCCTTCCGGGTGGTGCACACATATATTCTTCCTCACGTGGGACGCCCTACCGCTCGTTTTCTGGGTCCTCCTCGGTCGTAGCGCCGAAGCAAGTAAATGAGTCGTCAAATCACGAAAGACCACCTTTCCTGCCGAGTACATCAGTGAAGCCCGGTGGCTAGCTAGTTGGGCTAGTTTGACCGATTAGCTAGGCCGCCGCCACATTTGTTTTTTCACCCCTTTTTTATCTACTTGCCGGCATGTAAATTTAAATATCTACCGCGGCGTTGCTCTGGTGTTTGGGTGCGGCAGGATTTTTAATTTTTTGATTGACGGGAGTAGGCGCGGCAGGATTTTAAATTTTTTGATTGATGGGAGTAGGCGCAGCAGCAATTAGTCATGATGACTCCGCCTGTAAAAACCCACTGCTTCCTGATGTGAGAAGTCGTCGACTAGTGTTTTACCGTGGTGAAAACCAAAAGATTCCCCGCTCCCTCCGCCTTCCCGTAGATTGCATTGCCTTTCAGCCGTTTCGCCCCCTTTGCTTCTTCTCCCTATTACTTCTACCTGGTGCCATGGCGGCGCAGCAGATCACGGAGTCCGAGGTGAGGCGCCTGACACAAGAGCTCCATGCCAAGGATGCGGAGCTCAGGGCCAAGGACGTGGAGCTCCGTGAGCTCAAGGAGGAGAGGAGCTCCATGCTCCTCCGTTATGTGCGGGAGTTCACGGAGCTTCAAAAGCGGCAGGCGTCCACCACAAAGATGCTCGAGGCATCGGCGGCGTTGCTGCAGAAAGCGGGAGATACGATAGGCCGTCAGGGGAGCCAGCTGGAGCGCGAGCAGGCCGATCATGACGAGGTCCAGGATCGCCTCAGCCACTTGGTGAACCAAGTTGCCACACACGTGTTGCGGCTGCACGATGCCTACCGTCGTGTCAGCGCGACGATGCCGGCCGTTGGGCTAAACCCGTTCGACCACCCGGTCGACTTCAACGAGCTATGGCTTCCTGACCTGGTCTCCTTCTTCACCTATATCTCCGAGGAGCTGAGACGTCTCCGAGCAATGGTGGGGGCTGAGCTGGACAAGGAGGGGTTGCGGGATGCCGTCGCCGTTGCCGGGTGAATGCTTTCAGGGCTCCGTCACCAGAATCCATTCGTGCCATTGGACGCCATCTTTGACGAGCTGGCTCCCGTCGGCCGGGAGCGGGCTCTGCGGGCGGTTGCACCCTGCATCACCAATGTCGTGCGCCTCGAGAAGCAGAGGGACTTTGGTGGTGTTTAGGCGCCCTCTGCATGGGCATGTCCATGTCTCGGCGCAACATGACCGTTGGATCAAACTCAGACAGTGCAGATCAGTCCACAAAGCATGTGGGTGTGTTTGGTTGCATTCTCATCTCAATATAGTTGTTTCCTCTTCGTGTATTTTTGTCAACCTACTAGTGTGCACTCCTGCACCCTTCATGCACTCTGCCAAACACCCAAAAGTGGGTCGAGAAGGGAACTTTTGCTCCCATCCCGTGCACCCTTCATACACCCTGCCTAACACTATTCGTGCTTCATATGGTTCATGTTTCATGGAGTACTGTAGCACCGTACTCTCCGTGCGCTGTGGACCTAGCTCTGTTAACATTGATCTCACCGTTCATTCTTGACCGAACAGTTGAAAAAGCGGTACTATGTTACATATAGGAGTAGTTGACATGCGCACAACATCATTTGTTATCGTCATATCTTACTACACTAGCAACAAGATTGTGTAGTACTGACGTATGAACCACTGCACATGCCTAGTAGTAGGAGCACTGTGTATGTTCAAGTGGCTGCCGTGTTTCGCACTCCTCCGTCGTAAGAGTGGAAACGCTTGCTGTAATCATTTTTTTCTTCAGAATGAAAAACAGTGGACACGCTCTACCGTGCGGATCCTCCTCCAGCCATGCACTAAATTACTCACTTTCACCAACGTGTGGGACAGCCAGCACCTGGGTCCACCAGCCATGCACTAAATTACTCCGTAGTAGAGTGAAGGTAGACTACCCCGATCGAACCGCCACAGTAATGCCCAATGAGATGTCAAATCACAAAACCCCCTCCTTTCCAGCAGTAAGTTGGACGGGCAAAGCAACCATCATTTCACTCTTCTCTCTCAGCTTCCTCTCTTGAAGAAAACCCCCACTCGCTTCGCTTCTCCCTCATCTCGTTCCTCCTTTCACTCTTCTCTCTCAGCTTCCTCTCTTGGATCGACGCCGGAGCACCGGCCGACGTGATGTCTATGGCTCTGGCCAAAACCGTCGAGGCTCATGGTACGAAGAAGCGCAAGCACCCCACTGAGACTACCGCAGACAAGCTCAAAGCCATCGCCCAGTCCAAGCCCCCCTCTCCGGGATCCCTCATTAAGAAAGTCCAGGTAATGTCTCTTGTTGACGATCTTTTTCTCGATCCTTATCGTGTTTTTTCATCTAACACACAGTACTAGTACTTCTAGTATAACTTTATGGGTGATCTTGCATGTGATTTTAGTGTGCCAAATGGCGGTCCTAAATTCCTCTTTTGACCAAAACATGCGAGAGGTTGACACTGATTTCTTATAGATTACTTTCAACTACTCCCTCTGTCCCAAATTTCTTGTCTTAGATTTGCCTAGATACGGATGTATCTAATACTAAAATGTGACTTGATACATCCGTATCTAGACAAATCAAAGACAAGAATTTTGGGACGGAGGGAGTACTTTATGAACATCAATGCTACCTTTTAAGAGGGTATATTTGCCTCAGTAACTTGTGTTATGGATATTGCATGTAATCCCTCTGCTCTCATGCCTTTGAAGACATGTTCTAGTGTCTTTGTTCACTCATTTCTGTGTGTATATGTAGTCATATATGGAGTATAATATCGAAAATCATCTTATATTTCTAATCGGAGGTAGTAATGAAATATGGTTTCTGTTTGAATTAGAACCAGGTCCGCGGTGGAGATGAAGTTCTCAAAGTCATGCCGTGTGAACTGGAAGACCTGATGATGAGTTCTACTGGTGAACTATCCAGCTGTTGTGTCCTGGTCGCCACATGTCCTGAACTAGTGTTTTCCTGTAGCATTGTTGTCAGGCGTGTTCTCGAGGCTGTACTTGACCACAACAATTTTCTAGCTGTGCCTTCGATTACGAAGGGTGTGGTTCTTGTAAAGCTTCCCAACAAATCTGATGCGGCATGTCTTCATCATCATGTTTATGAGTGGAAAGACCACTCTGTTAGGTTCTCCAAAGTTGACAAGATGGTGATGGTGCATGTAGACATCTCACACGAAGTCCATGGCCTAGTCAGTTATGCGGGTTTCATCCCGTAGGTCGGTGGTAAGAAATAGTATGCAGAGTTTAGTTAGTGCAACTTTGCTTGTCTGTAGTAAGTACTATTGTTCAGTACTTGATTTGTGTTTGTGAACCCTGTATTGTTTATTAGTACTGCCGCTTTTGGTGTGTGGTCAGTCCTAAGAACGGTCTATGTTAATGTATGTCCACTCCATTCAGTTTGTATATTTTGAAGTATCCAGATCATATTTTTTGTGAGGACGGTTTATCAATTATGGTTACACTCCAATATCTGTATGCATTGCAGGGTTTATCGCACCCACCAGGATTTCCAGTCTGATGGATGTTCGGTCCATATGATTTGTCACGACCTTTGGACTGTCTGCTTGTGGGAGTAGGCGGGGCCCTGCATGCCACAGCGTAGTTGGACGATCAATCTTACATTTAGTACTTCAACATAGTGATTTCTGGTAAGGATTCGCTCGTGTCACATCAAGTAAATCTTATTGATTTACTGTCTAAATCTTATTGATTTAATGTCATGTTTTCTTTCTTTTCCTGCAATTTCAATATGCAGGTTTTGCCATGTGACATTCATCACAGAATAAACCATTTGGTTTGCTCTATGATGGCTATTTTTGCAGGTTTCACTTCTTATGTCGTGCCAGTAACGAAGGTACTATCCATCACTTATATTACTAGAAAAAACTGGATCAGTCTGTTGTCTGAGTACAAGCTGAATCCATATGATGAACAGCAGTTTGGTTTATCAAAAATGCCGCAATTATTCCTTCTCGCGTTTACAAGAAATGAAGAAAAAAGCTGGATCATGGTCACGGATCCTAGTCAAGTTAGAAAGCTGATCATAGCAGACTAGACACAATCGCCGTTGTCTCGCACAGATCGATCACCGGCAGTTTCTCTAGCACTGACAGCGGCAGCAACTCAGTCTGATCCAGCTGAGGATTGGGCACCGACCGCGTCGGATCAGTCTGATCTACGGAGGATCAGGCATCGACACCGGCACCTACTCTGACACCGGCACCAGCTCTACAAGGAGCACCATCTCCGGCAGCAGTAGCAGCTTCAACACCTGCACTAACACTTGCACTTGCATCTGCTCAGGCCCGTGCAGTTGCACCGGCAACAGACTGGGCTGCAGTTCGCACTTCATATACCAAAGTCCTTACAAAAACCGACATGTCCACCTTCTTGGTAAGCATTGGCCGCCCAAGTGCTTCGTTCTTTTTTCTTTCCATGTTGTTTCACATGATTCACTGTGTTGATCTAACTGTTTGGGTATGTCTTCTTGTTTGCAACCAGAGAATTCCTAGAGCAACGATGGAGTTGTTCAACAATCCGGGCGACCGCGGCCAAGTTTCTCTTACCATGCGCAGCCTTGGTGTGAATGAACCTGCTCAATATACCGTAAGTTCAAAGGATGGTCGCATGATGATAGATGCTAAAGGATGGTCAAGGTTCAAATCTAAATCATATCTTGCGGTTGGGGATGATGTCAAAATCGAACTTTCTCGGCAAGGAGAGCTGGTCCAAATCAACTTTGAAATTCTTCAGTAGCAGCACGCAACTGTCGAACTGATCTATCCTCTGAGAGATTTTGATGTAATAATCTGGCATGGTGAAACAAGTGTCCTGTGTGTATAAGTAGTACGACAATATTATTTAGCACATGGTATATCGTTGATATAATTGCAACTCTGATTGCTGGTTAGGAACTGTCGTTCGATTTCATTCCAACAGCTGCCGTGCTTAATTCAATTTTGTGTATTCGCCTTGCGACAGCATCTAAAACCAGCGATGTACCGATCGCTCGCAATATGGAAAGCGCTGAGGTAGAACACATGGGCCCCCAAACATGCAGGGTCGGCCTGCGGCCCAAGTCCAGAACCATGAGCCTATCTGAGTATTATATTCTCAGATGAACCCCCATGAAAAAAGCTGAACCCCCATAATGCCTGTGCGTTGCAGAGGGAGTATATTTCTCGGCAAGGTGAGCCTGTGATATAAAAGATTTGTATATTTCTTTACAGAGGGAGTATCTCTCTGTCAAAATATATATTTATGTGTAACTAGTTACTCCTGTCTTTCTACTTCCTTTCGTTGATATGTGGGGCAACCGGCAACGGGGTCCACGTGCCATATGCACAAATTATAGGGCACAACTTCACGGTAGACACACCACAGTCGTAGCGCCCCAGTAATGCCCAATGAGCCGTCAAATCACAACCCCCCTTTCCAAAGATAAGCGATAAGTTGGACGGACGAAGTGGCAATATTTCACCGGGCCTGAATCCCTTCTCCTCGCTCGCTTGTTAGGAGAAAACCCCTCTCGGTGATTGCATAGGGTTTTCTCATAGAGAACCAGGTACGAATTCTTCATCCATCCCCGATAAATCCAAGTTCCTTGGTCGCAGGTAATCCTAGGATGGCAGCCGCCGCCGT
This sequence comes from Aegilops longissima, assembly GCA_021605205.1. Classification (NCBI taxonomy): domain Eukaryota; kingdom Viridiplantae; phylum Streptophyta; class Magnoliopsida; order Poales; family Poaceae; genus Aegilops; species Aegilops longissima. The sequence goes on from CM038677.1 coordinate 156,522,280, forward strand.
TGATGCATTTTTTCTTCCTACTGAATCTAGTGTGTTTCATTTGAAGTGCCCAAATTGCGAGTACCCTACAGGTTTCTGCGCCCTCGGCGAGACGCCACACTTGTTCCTTCTCATCCTAACACAACATATTGAAATGCGCACAGTATGTTCCTTGAATCCTCTTTTCTATCCGGGAGGGTGGGGGTTTTCTGAACATGCTGTGTTCTCATATTATTTTTCCTGCAGTGTATTATTTGCTCTGCCAGAACACATGTACTCAAGATGCTCGGCCTTGACATAACTGAATACACTAGTATAATGGTCACAATGAAGACAAGCCATGGATATAAGTTCCGGGTTGGGTTCATGAACCAAGAAGATCGCTGCTTTTTTTATGGCCGAACTTGGATAAACTTTCTCAAGTGTTACAGACTGAAAGTTGGCGCACGAATGTTGATGGAAATAGCAGAACCTGGTCTCATCTTCACTGCGATCTTCCACCCCGACGTTGTTCCAATTGGTCATCCATGTTAGTTTTGTATCTGGTTCTTGCTTGTTGCCTCGATTACTTCTTAATCCACCTATTCTGTCTAATTAATCACAATTTAACTTTAGAAGTAGCAACGAATCTCTCATGAAGATGCTACTTCTAACTAATATTTTCTTATAATTGGTGGCACGTGTAGGTTTTTTTAGAGTTAAGCAGTCTGCTCGTTTGTTACTCTGTAATAACTCGGCTGTTACTAATGGCACTGAAGTTGACTGGATCGACATCCACAAGTTCCTACACTTCATTGATCGTCTTGAGGTCCTTGTGGGGCGTTTAAATGGTGGAAGTCCACGTGGGATACGTGTGCCACTTCTGCACTCGTTGAACAGGTCCAACTGTGTCGAGAAACTTATGGTACAAGCCGTTTTCTGTTATATATGTTGTTCATAAACTATTGCTTATACATAGTTTTACAGCTGTGATCTTCTTGAAACAGGAACTGCTGAGTTGTATTGTTCCTATACAGATGCCTGACCATGGTCGGGTCAGACTTGCGCTTGGTCACAACATGATGTTTATGTCGACCTACTGAATTCCCCTTGGAGGTGAAAAGATACTTGTTCATGGGTGGTCTCAAATAATGAAGGCCCGTCCATCTTGGAGAATAGGACAGAAGATTATGTTCATGCTTTTCCATGGCCCTAAAGAGAATATCCTGTTTATTGACCATGTTGCGAGATGAAGCCGCTTTCAGAAGGTTGTGGATGCGCGGGGTGGCGCCTGGGCCTTGTCCTGGGGCTTGGCGGCCTCAACCTTGGTTAACTGTAGGCAAAGTAGCACTGTTCGAGGCGTTCTTTGTATGGTTGAACCTGTATAAGTACTCATACTGCTTTCAACTTTGGTTGTTAAGTGCCCCTGCTAGTTTCAGTTAAGGTTGTTAAGTACTCCTGCTGCTTTTATAGTCTGTCGTGTTTCTTCAGTCCTGTCTTCCTCCAGCCGCCAAAACCAAACCAGCGCTGGCGGGGCCGCCTGCTTCCGCCTCCCACGGCTGGCTGCGCCTCAGCGCATGCATCGCCGCCCCACCGTATCCTAAACCGTTAACTCCGACGTCCTCCGCACGCTTTGATGCGCTCGCCGCGGCGCCGCCCTCTCGCGTTGTCAACATGGTCAATAAACAACAGGAATCGACAGAAGTACGTGGAGAGGATGACAGTAGGGGCCCACCACGTCAGCGTATGGAAAAATAAAATGCTTCCTCCTAGTGTTTTCCTGACATTTGGGACCCACAACATTGTGAGCGTATATAGTCAATAGACAAGAGAACAACACAAGATCGGCTGACACCTGGGACGTAGCTACTTGAGCAGTATTTTTTTGTTTGGTATTGTTGAGACGGAGCAGGGTTTGAACTCGGTTGTGGCCCGTCTAGCCCAGGCTTATATTTTATGTTCACCATGTGACCAGCCCAACTATTTTTTCTTTGTGAAAATGAGCCCAGTTTATTTTTTCTGAAGAATACCCAATCCAGACCTACTTATTTTTCTACGCCCTGATGGGCTGCAACTATTTTTAGTTATTATATACGTCAACAAACGATTCTAGCAGACGTAACCGTTGTATGTCAATCCAACGGCCGTCGTGTTTCTTCAATCTCTGATCTTCTTGCTCCAGCCGCCAAAGCAGCGCCTTGGCCGGGACCGCTTCGCTCCGCCTCCCGTGGCGGCTGTTACGCCAGCAGAGCCTCGGCGCCCCTACTACTCCCACCGCTGGGATGGGCATCCTCTACTCACCCCACCCCTGTTATTCTGCGGGGACGGCAGCCTCACACCGCACCAACGGTGAACCTCGTACTCCTCTCCGCGGGCTTCAATCGCCACGTCTTCCCGGCTGCCCGTCGTCCCTTCCTAGGCCTCGCCGTCGTCCACCGCCATGGTGCTCTCGGCGCGGCGTGGTCAATGTGGTCAGCGACCGACTTCCATCGGAAGAGTACTGTACGTGGAGTGGCTGACAGCTGGGTCCACGGCAGCTGCAAGGAAGTTCCTCCTTATTACGCGGAAAATAATTATTCCTCCACCTGATAGCAGGGACCCACCGGACGAGCCACCAGTATTTCGCAAAAAAAACGTTTGCCCCTGACTGCTGGGACCCACAGGACGGGCCATCGTATTTCGTGAAAAAAACGTTTCCCCCGCTGTCAGCTCGGACCCACCGGAAGGGCCTCTATATTACGCACAAATAAATGAATACCCCCTGCTAGCTGGGACCCACCTTGGTGGGAGGCTGACTTGTGGGGCTACTAAGTTGACTGGGACGGATGCCTTTGTCAACTTTAGTCAATATATGAACGATTCTAGCTCCACTGACCATACGATGTCCATTCAATGGCCGTTGTGCTTCTTCAACCTCTGGTTTTCTTGCTCCAGCCGCCCAGAGCAGCGCCGGTCGTGCCGCCTGCTCCTGCCGCCCATTGGCGGCTGTGATGCCGCGGAGGCCTCACCGCCCCCTACTACTCCCACCGCTGGCCAGGCCATCCCTCTACGCACCCACACCCCTGAAGGAAATATGCCCTAGAGGCAATAATAATGTTATTATTTATTTCCTTATATCATGATAAATGTTTATTATTCATGCTAGAATTGTATTAACCGGAAACATAATACATGTGTGAATACATAAACCTACAGAGTGTCACTAGTATGCCTCTACTTGACTAGCTCGTTAATCAAAGATGGTTATGTTTCCTAACCATGAACAAGGAGTTGTTATTTGATTAACGGGATCACATCATTGGTTGAATGATCTGATTGACATGACCCATTCCATTAGCATAGCACCTGATCGTATAGTTTGTTGCTAGTGCTTTTCTTCATGACTTATACATGTTCCTATGACTATGAGATTATGCAACTCCCGTTTGCCCGAGGAACACTTTGGGTGCTACCAAGCGTCACAACGTGAATCGGGTGATTATAAAGGTACATTACAGGTGTCTCCGAAGGTACATGTTGGGTTGGCATATTTCGAGATTAGGATTTGTCACTCCGATTGTCGGAGAGGTATCTCTGGGCCCTCTCGGTAATGCACATCACATAAGCCTTGCAAGCATTGCAACTAAATGTGTTAGTTGTGAGATGATGTATTACGGAGCGAGAAAAGAGACTTGCCAAGATGTGAGATTGAACTAGGTATTGGATACCGACGATCGAATCTCGGGCAAGTAACATACCGATGACAAAGGAACAACGTATGTTGTTATGCGGTCGACCGATAAAGATCTTCGTAGAATATGTAGGAACCAATATGGGCATCCAGGTCCCGCTATTGGTTATTGACCGAGAGGTGTCTCGGTCATGTCTACATAGTTCTCGAACCCGTAGGGTCCGCACGCTTAACGCTTCGATGGCGGTTATTATGAGTTTATATGATATTGATGTACGAAGGTTGTTCGAGTCCCGGATGAGATCACGGACATGACGAGGAGTCTCGAAATGGTCGAGACATAAAGATTGATATATTGGAAGCCTATGTTTGGACTCGGAATCACTCCGGGTGAAATTGGGAATTTTACCAGAGTACCGGGGTTACGGAACCTCCGGGGGTCAATGGGCCTTGATGGGCCTTAGTGGAAAGGAGGAAAGGGGCCCAAGTGCTGGTCAGACCTTCCCCCTTCCCTAGTCCTATTAGGACTAGGAGAAGGGGTGGCGCCTCTCTCCTTCCCACTTGGCCAATCCTAGTTGGACTAGGATTGGGAGGAATCCTACTCCCGGTGGGAGTAGGACTCCCAGCGCAGCCCTTGGTGGCCGCCAGCCCCTCCCTTCCCTCCTTTATATCTGAGGCAGAGGGCACCCCATGACACACAAGTTGATCATTGAGATCGTTCCTTAGCCGCAAGCGGTGCCCCTTCCACCAAACTACACCTCGAATATACCGCTGCGGAGCTTAGGCGAAGCCCTGCGCCGGTGGAACATCATCATCGCCACCACGCCGTCGTCGATTGAAACTCTCCTCAACACTCGGCTGGATCGGAGTTCGAGGGACGCCATCGAGCTGAACGTGTGCAGAACTCGGAGGTGCCGACGCTCGGTACTTGGATCGGTTGGATCGGGAAGAAGTACGACTACTTCCTCTACGTTGCGTCAACGCTTCCGCTGTTGGTCACGAGAGTGCGTGAGACAACACTCTCATCTCGTTGCTATGCATCACCATGGTCTTGCGTGATCGTGAGGAAATTTTTGAAATTACTACGTTCCCCAACAAGTGGCATCCGAGCCTGGTTTTATGCGTTGATGTCATATGCACGAGTAGAACACAAGTGAGTTGTGGGCGATACAAGTCATACTACCTACCAGCATGTCATACTTTGGTTCAGCGGTATTGTGAGATGAAGCGGCCGGACCGACATTACAGCGACGCTTACGCGAGACTGGTTTCACCGCTGTGAGCACTCGTTGCTTAAAGGTGGTGGCGGGTGTCTGTCTCTCTCACTTTAGTTGAACCGAGTGTGGCTACGCCCGTCCTTGAGAAGGTTAAACGGAGTCTATTTGACGAAGTATCGTTGTGGTTTTGATGCGAGGTAAGAACGGTTCTTGCTCAGCCCGTAGCAGCCACGTAAAACTTGCAACAACAAAGTAGAGGACGTCTAACTTGTTTTTGCAGGGCATGTTGTGATGTGATATGGTCAAGACGTGATGCTATATTTTATTGTATGAGATGATCATGTTTTGTAACCGAAGTTATCGGCAATGGCAGAGCCATATGGTTGTCGCTTATTGTATGAAATGCAACGCCATGTAATTGCTTTACTTTATCACTAAGGAGTAGCGATAGTCGTAGAAGCAATAGTTGGCGAGACGACAACGATGCTACGATGGAGATCAAGGTGTCGCTACCGGTGACGATGGTGATCATGACGGTGCTTCGGAGATGGAGATCACAAGCACAAGATGATGATGGCCATATCATATCACTTATATTGATTGCATGTGATGTTAATCCTTTATGCATCTTATCTTGCTTTGATTGACGGTAGCATTATAAGATGATCCTTACTAAATTATCAAGAAGTGTTCTCCCGAGTATGCACCGCTGCGAAAGTTCTTCGTCTTTGAGACACCACGTGATGATCGGGTGTGATAGGCTCTACGTTCAAATACAACGGGTGCAAAACAGTTGCACACGCGAATACTCAGGTTATACTTGACGAGCTATGCATATAAGATATGACCTCGAACACGGAGACCGAAAGGTCGGCGTGAATCATATAGTAGATATGATCAACATATTGATGTTCACCATTGAAACTACTCCATCACACGTGATGATCGGTCATGGTGTAGTTGATATGGATCACGCAATCACTTAGAGAATTGGAGGATATTTTTCTAAGTGGGAGTTCTTAAGTAATATGATTAATTGAACTTAAATTTATCATGAACTTAGTACCGATAGTATCTTGCTTGTCTATGATGTGTAGATAGATGGCTCGTCTTTGTTGTTCCGTTGAATTTTAATGCGTTCCTTGAGAAAGCAAAGTTGAAAGATGATGGCAGCAATTACACGGACTGGGTCCGTAATTTGAGGATTATCCTTATTGCTGCACGGAAGAATTACGCCTGGAAGCACCGTTAGGTGCCAGGCCTGGTGCAAGGGCTGCGCCGAAGTTATGAACGTCCGCAAAGCAAAGTCGATGACTACTCTATAGTTCGATGTGCCATGCTTTACGGCTTAGAACCGGACTTCAACGCGTTTTGAACACCATGGAGCATATGAGATGTTCCAGAGTTGAAGTTAATATTCCAAGCGAATGCCCGGATTGAGAGATATGAAGTCTCCAATAAGTTCTATAGCTGTAAGATGGAGGAGAACAGTTCGTCGGTGAGCATATACTCGAATGTCCGGATATAACAATCACTTGATTCAAGCGGGAGTTAATCTTCCGGATGATTGCGTCATTGATGTAATTCTCCAATCACGCCACCAAGCTACAAGAGCTTCGTGATGAACTATAATATGCAAGGGATGACCAAAACAATGCCCGAGCTCTTCGCGATCTTTGAAAGCGCGGAGGTAGAAATCAAAAGGAGCATCAAGTGTTGATGGTTAACAAAACCACTAGTTTCAAGAAAAGGGCAAAGGAAAGAAAAGGAAACTTCAAAAGAGCGGCAAGCAAGTTGCTGATCAAGAGAAGAAACCCAAGTCTGGTCCTAAGCACAAACTGAGTGCTTCTATTGCAAGCAGGCTGGTCCACCGAAGCGGAACTGCCCCAAGTATTTGGCGGATAAGAAGGATGGCAAGGTTAACAAAGGTATATGTGATATACATGTTATTGATGTGTACCTTACTAATACTCGCAGAGCACTGGTATTTGATCTTGGTTCATTGCTAATATTTGCAACTCAAACAGGGCTACGGATTGCGAAGATTGGCTAAGGACGAGGTGACAATGCGCGTGGGAAATGGTTCCAAAGTCGATGTGATCGCGATCGCACGCTACCTCTACATCTACCTTGGGATTAGTATTAGACCTAAATAATTGTTATTTAGTACCAGCGTTGAGCATGAACATTATATCTGGATCTTGTTTGATGCGAGACGGTTATTCATTTAAATCGAGAGAATAATGGTTGTTCTATTTATATGAATAATATCTTTTATGGTCATGCACCATTGAAGAATGGTTTGTTTTACTTAATCTTGATAGTAGTGATACACATATTCATAATGTTGAAACCAAAAGATGCAGAGTTGATAATGATGGTGCAACTTATTTGTGGCTTGCCGTTTAGGTCATATCGGTGTAAAGCGCATGAAGAAACTCCATCTTGATGGACTTTTGGAGTCACTTGATTATGAATCACTTGGCACTTCGAACCGTGCCTTATGGGCAAGATGACTAAAACACCGTTCTCGGAACTATGGAGAGAGCAACAGATTTATTGGAAATCATACATCGATGTATGTGGTCCAATGAATGTTGAGGCTCGTGGCGGATATCGTTATTTTCTCACCTTCACAGATGATTTGAGCAGATATGGGTATATCTACTTAATGAAACACAAGTCTGAAACATTTGAAAAGTTCAAAGAATTTCAGAGTGAAGTGGAAAATCATCGTAACAAGAAAATAAAGTTTCTACGATCTGATCGTGGAGGAGAATATTTGAGTTCTGAGTTTGGCCTACATTTGAAACAATGCGGAATAGTTTCGCAACTTACGCCACCGAACACCACAGCGTAATGGTGTGTCCGAACGTCGAATCGTATTTTATTAGATATGGTGCGATCTATGATGTCTCTTACTGATTTACCGCTATCATTTTGGGGTTATGCTTTAGAGGCGGCTACATTCACTTTAAATAGGGCACCATCTAAATCCGTTGAGACGACGCCTTATGAACTGTGGTTTGGCAAGAAACCAAAGTTGTCGTTTTGAAAGTTTGGGGCTGCGATGCTTATGTGAAAAAGCTTCAACCTGATAAGCTCGAACCCAAATCGGAGAAATGTGTCTTCATAGGATACCCAAAGGAGACAGTTGGGTACACCTTCTATCACAGATCGAAGGCAAGATTTTGTTGCTAAATTCGGAAACTTTTGGAGAAAGAGTTTCTCACGAAAGAAGTGAGTGGGAGGAAAGTAGAACTTGATGAGATAATCAGTATCTACTCCCTTATTGAGAAGTAGTACATCACAGAAAACAGTTTCTGTGACACCTACACCAAATAGGGAGGAAGCTAATGATGATGATCATGAAACTTCAGATCAAGTTTCTACAGAACTTCGTAGATCAACCAGAGCAAGATCCGCACCAGAGTGGTACGGTAATCCTATTTTGGAAGTCATGTTCTTGGAACATGATGAACCTCGAACTATGAAGAAGCGATGGTGAGCCCAGATTCCACAAAATGGCTTGAGGCCATGAAATCTGAGATGGGATCCATGTATGAGAACAAAGTATGGACTTTGGTTGACTTGCCCGATGATCGGCAAGCAATTGAGAATAAATGGATCTTCAAGAAGAAGACTGACGCTGATGGTAATGTTTCGTCTATAAAGCTCGACTTGTTGCAAAAGGTTTTCGACAAGTTCAAGGGATTGACTACGATGAGACCTTCTCACCCGAAGCGATGCTTAAGTCCGTCCGAATCATGTTAGCAATTGCCGCATTTTATGATTATGAAATTTGGCAAATGGATGTTAAAACTGCATTCTGAATGGATTTACGGAAGAAGAGTTGTATATGATGCAACCAGAAGGTTTTGTCGATCCAAAGGAGCTAACAAAGTGTGCAAGCTCCAGCGATCCATTTATGGACTGGTGCAAGCCTCTCGGAGTTGGAATAAGCGTTTTGATAGTGTGATCAAAGCATTTGGTTTTATATGAGACTTTTGGAGAAGCTTTGTATTTACAAGAAAGTGAGTGGGAGCTCAGTAGCATTTCGATATTATATGTGGATGACATATTATTGATCGGAAATGATATAGAATTCTGGATAGCATAAAGGGATACTTGAATAAGAGTTTTTCGATGAAAGACCTCGGTGAAGCTGCTTACATATTGGGCATTAAGATCTATAGAGATAGATCAAGGCGCTTAATAGGACTTTCACAAAGCACATACCTTGATAAAGTTTTGAAAAAGTTCAAAATGGATCGAGGCAAAGAAAGGGTTCTTGCGGTATTACAAGGTGTGAAGTTGAGTAAGACTCAATGCCCGACCACCGCAGAAGATAGAGAAAATGAAAGATGTTCCTATGCTTCAGCCATAGGCTCTATCATGTATGCAATGCTGTGTACAGACCTGATGTGTGCCTTCTTTGTAAGTTTAGCAGGCGGTACCAAAGTAATCCAGAGTGGATCCTGGACAGCGGTCAAGAACATCCTTAAGTACTTGAGAAGAACTAAGGATATGTTTCTCATTTATGGCGGTGACAAAGAGCTCGTAAAGAGCAGTTACGTCGATGCAAGCTTTGACACTGATCCGGACGATTCTAAATCGCAAACCGGATACGATTTACATTAAACGGTGGAGCTGTCGGTTGGTGCAGTTCCAAACAAAGCGTCGTTCGGGATCTACATGTGAAGTTGAGTACATAGCTGCTTGGAAGCAGCTAATGAAGGAGTCTGGATGAAGGAGTTCATAACCGATCTAGGTGTTGTACCTAGTGTATCGGGTCCAATGAAAATCTTTGTGACAATATGGTGCAATTGCCTTGGCAAAGGAATCCAGATTTCACAAGAGAACCAAGCACATCAAAAGACGCTTCAACTCCATCCGGATTTGGTCGGTGGGAGACATAGAGATATGCAAGATACATACGGATCTGAATGTTGCAGACCGTTGACTAAGCCTCTTCCACGAGCAAAACATGATCAGCACCAAGACTCCATGGGTGTTAGAATCATTCTTGTGTAATCTAGATTATTGACTCTAGTGCAAGTGGGAGATGAAGGAAATATGCCCTAGAGGCAATAATAATGTTATTATTTATTTCCTTATATCATGATAAATGTTTATTATTCATGCTAGAATTGTATTAACGGAAACATAATACATGTGTGAATACATAAACCTCAGAGTGTCACTAGTATGCCTCTACTTGACTAGCTCGTTAATCAAAGATGGTTATGTTTCCTAACCATGAACAAGGAGTTGTTATTTGATTAACGGGATCACATCATTGGTTGAATGATCTGATTGACATGACCCATTCCATTAGCATAGCACCTGATCGTATAGTTTGTTGCTAGTGCTTTTCTTCATGACTTATACATGTTCCTATGACTATGAGATTATGCAACTCCCGTTTGCCCGAGGAACACTTTGGGTGCTACCAAGCGTCTGGCGAATCGGGTGATTATAAAGGTACATTACAGGTGTCTCGAAGGTACATGTTGGGTTGGCATATTTCGAGATTAGGATTTGTCACTCCGATTGTCGGAGAGGTATCTCTGGGCCCTCTCGGTAATGCACATCACATAAGCCTTGCAAGCATTGCAACTAAATGTGTTAGTTGTGAGATGATGTATTACGGAACGAGAAAAGAGACTTGCCGATGCGAGATTGAACTAGGTATTGGATACCGACGATCGAATCTCGGGCAAGTAACATACCGATGACAAAGGAACAACGATGTTGTTATGCGGTCTCGACCGATAAAGATCTTCGTAGAATATGTAGGAACCAATATGGGCATCCAGGTCCCGCTATTGGTTATTGACCGAGAGGTGTCTCGGTCATGTCTACATAGTTCTCGAACCCGTAGGGTCCGCACGCTTAACGTTCGATGATGTTATTATGAGTTTATATGATATTGATGTACGAAGGTTGTTCGAGTCCGGATGAGATCACGGACATGACGAGGAGTCTCGAAATGGTCGAGACATAAAGATTGATATATTGGAAGCCTATGTTTGGACTCCGGAATCACTCCGGGTGAAATTGGGAATTTTACCGGAGTACCGGGGGGTTACCGGAACCTCCCGGGGGGTCAATGGGCCTTGATGGGCCTTAGTGGAAAGGAGGAAAGGGGCCCAAGTGCTGGCCGCACCTTCCCCCCTTCCCTAGTCCTATTAGGACTAGGAGAAGGGGGTGGCGCCCCCTCTCTCCCTTCCCACTTGGCCAATCCTAGTTGGACTAGGATTGGGGGGGAATCCTACTCCCGGTGGGAGTAGGACTCCCAGGCGCAGCCCTTGGTGGCCGGCCAGCCCCTCCCCTTCCCTCCTTTATATACAGGGGCAGAGGGCACCCCATGACACACAAGTTGATCATTGAGATCGTTCCTTAGCCGTGTGCGGTGCCCCCTTCCACCAAACTACACCTCGAATATACCGTTGCGGAGCTTAGGCGAAGCCCTGCGCCGGTGGAACATCATCATCGTCACCACGCCGTCGTGCTGATGAAACTCTCCCTCAACACTCGGCTGGATCAGAGTTCGAGGGACGTCATCGAGCTGAGCGTGTGCAGAACTCGGAGGTGCCGACGTTCGGTACTTGGATCGGTTGGATCGGGAAGAAATACGACTACTTCCTCTACGTTGCGTCAACGCTTCGTTCTTTGGTCTCACGAGGGTGCGTAGACAACACTCTCATCTCGTTGCTATGCATCACCATGGTCTTGCGTGATCGTAGGAAAATTTTTGAAATTACTACGTTCCCCAACAACCCCCTGTTATTCTGTGGCGACGGCAGCCTCACACCGCAGCCGAACGAGTGAACCCTCATACTCCTCTACATGTGGGCATCCACTGCCGCGTCTTCCCCGGCTCCGCGTCGTCCCCTTCCTAGGCCTCGCCGTCGTCCACCGCCCTGGTGCTCTCGACGCGACGTGGCCAACGTGGTCAAGGAATAGCTTCCATCGGACGTGGACTGTATGTGGAGAGGCTGACAGCTGGGTCCATGGCCGCAACAAGGAAGTGCCTCCTTATTACGCGGAAAATAATGATTCCTCCACTTGACAGCTAGGACCCACCGGACGGGCCACTGTATTTCATGGAAAAAACATTTCCCCCTGACTGCTGGGACCCACCAGCTTCATCTTCACATGCAAGGAAGTGCGTCCGGGCAAAAAAAACGATTCGCCCCCCTGACTGCAAGGACCCACCAGCTACACCTTCGCACGCAAGGAAGTGCGTCCGGGCATAAAAACGATATGCCGCCCTGACTGCTGGGACCCACCGGCTACAATTTCGCACGCAAGGAAGTGCGTCCGGGCAAAAAAAATGATTCGCCCCCTGACTGCTAGGACCCACCAGCTACATCTTCGCACGCAAGGAAGTGCCTGACAGTCGGGACCCACCTGGTCGAAGCGTACGTAGCGTTGTCATTCTGGTCGCGAATGTGTACGTACATACTGGTCGTTGTAGAGGCATGCATGTAGCATGTACACGTACGTACAGCGGCCAGGGTGCAAGAAAGAAAATACGGCCACGTATGTGTGCATACGGGCGGGGTCTCGAACGCCTACTCACGCATACGTACGGCCAGGGCTCGTGTACATGGCTGGGTCGGAATGGAGAAACAACGTCATCGTCATGTTCATGGGGAGGCAACGGAGTGCGTCGTGTTCATGGGGAGGCAACGGAATGCGTCGTGTTCATCGGGAGCAGCAGGCAGCGTGGAGCCAACCGGCTGGGTCGAACGGAATGCGTGGTCATGTTCATCGGGAGGGCTTGGATGGAACAGGCGATGGAAACGAGGCCTGGCGAACCGCACAACGGAGGAAACGGACCTCCTACGTTCGGAACGGGGTCCTGTTGCTCGGGAGGGTGTGGTGTACCGCAAAAGCGGAGAAGCGGACCTCCTACGGTCGGAAAGGGGTCCTGTTGATCGGGAGGTGTGGCGTCTTGCAAAAATGAAAAGCAGACCTCCTACGGTCTAAGCGGGGTCTGTTGATCGGGAGGGTGTGGCGTGCCGCAAAAGCGGAACAAGCGGACTTGTGTTGGGCGCCACGGTCAAGCAGGGGTCCTGTTCATTGGGAGGGTGTGGCGTGCCGCAAAGCGGGACTCCACGGATACTGTTCATCTCCACCGTCGACCTCCTCCGGCCTCCACGGGCTACCGTCGACCTCCTCCAGCCTCCACGGGCTCCTGTTCATCCAGCCTCCACTGCGCTTACTCCACGGCTCTTTGTTCAACCACCCCTCCACCGTCTAATGTTCATCCAGCCCTCAACACCACGGGGTCCTGTTCAACCACCCCTCCACGGGCACCCCTCCATGGTCTACTGTTCATCCAGCCCTCCACACCACGGGTCCTGTTCATCCGAGCCAAACGCCACCGCTCACTTTGTTCATCAAACCCCCCCACACACACACAACGCTCCTGTTCATCCCAGGCAGCATCGATCGGCTTCAGTTAGCGAGTAGCGAAGAATCGCTCGTCGGGTTCGATTAACAGACCATCGATCGATCGCTTTCGGGTTGAGAACGCGTAGCTGCGGTCTGTCGCTCGTGTTCAGTTAGAGCCCAACGCCTCACTCGGATTCAGTTAGAGCCAACGCATCGCACACACGCGCGTACATGTATGAGAGAAACGCACATCGCTCGGCCCCCGACCTCCCACCGTAACCGGGAACTCCCTGAAATTTTCCTCCCCCTTGCTTCTACCATGGTTTTTTCCGTCATGGACGGCCCAAAGAATGTCATGCAGCTGCTTCTCCGGCCCGCCCAGGACGAAAAGCCCATTTTCTGTCATGATTTTTTGTCATAGAAGTAGGAGCCCACCACATCTATGATCATACTGGGTTTTGTCACAATTATCGTCATAGAAGTGTCATATGTATGAAAGATAAATTTTTCGTTCGGCCCAAAATGTCACGGATGTATCTTTTTTTTTGTATTGTTGGTTGATGCACTTGCCGGTGGATTCCATTTCTTCTTGGTCGGACCTGTGTCATGAGTTCGTTGGTGGCTTCACTGGAGGCCACCAAGCTCACGGCCAGGCGAGTGATTTGCATATCATTCCCCAGAAGGATGGAGAAACCCAGTGCAAGTACATCCAGAGGTTCAGCTGGGTGCAGTACAACATCCGTGATGTTCACCCCGCGGCCGCGATTAGTGCGTTCCATCAGAATGTGCGCAATCGCAAGATGCGTGAAGAGCTGGCGATGAACAAGGTCAGGGATGTAGCCGAACTTTATGGTCTGGCCGATAGATGCGCCCGGGCTGAAGAGGGAAGGAAGTACCTCGGTGACGACGCCGGTGCGGAAACCGACTCTACTGATGAAGACACCACCACCCCAATGAAGAAGGGCCGGCGTCGCAACAGGAAACGCAAGGGCAAGATCGTGCTTGCTGTCGAGGGATCTGACAGCATTGGCGCCACCAAGAATGCCAAGGCAGATGACCCCCGCAAGGAGATTACTGGGTGCGTCACTTGCCAGGCCTTGGCGACTGCCGACAAGCCAGGAAGCTCCGGCAAGCAATACTGCAAGATCCACCGCACCAAGGGCCACGACCTCCAGGACTGCCGACAAGTCGAGCTGCTTGCTGAGAAGCAAAAAGCTGAGTACGAGAGGCGGGACAAGGAGAAGGACCAGGATGTTGTCGAGGGATCCGGCAAGAAGCATGGCGGCCAAGGAGGCCACCGCAGCAAGGATAACCAACAAGAGAGGCCCGCCCGTGGCCGCGACAAGAAGCAAGAAGATGATGACCATGACGAGGACGACGAGTCCGGCGAGCAGGAGTTCAGAAGGCTACGGAGGCCATGTGCGTCGACGGTGGCACCTCGCTGCATACTTCTCACCGCCAGCTCAAACAGTGGGCACGCGAGATTACAGCAGCGGAGCCCTCGTTCGACACTCAGAAGCCGCTGAAGTGGTCCAGCACACCCCTCATCTTTGACGCCGAAGATCACCCTGACCGCACAACTGCGGTCGGGTGTTTGTCGTTGTTGGTTTCGCCAACAATACGCAACCTCAAGGTAGGGCCGGTCTGAACTTGATCTCGCCCGTTGTGATCAAAAGGCTGCAAATTCCTGATGGAGACCTCGAGGAAACGGGCACGTTTCAAGGGGTCAACCCGGGGAGGAGCCAGCCGAAGGGAAAGGTCACATTGCCTGTGACGTTTGGAGGCGAGTTGAACTACATGACGGAGAGGATTGTATTCGATGTGGCGAGATCCCTTGCCCTAGCAGGATCCTTGGCCGCTCGCACTAGCCAAGTTCATGGCGGCGCATTACGCCTACAACACGCTGAAGATGCCTGGGCCGATGAACATCATCACCGTCCCCTCCGACAAGAAGGATGCGCTGATCTGCACCGACCTACTCTACCGGGAGGCAGTCACAGCAGCTGCCGCCAAGGCACTTGCTCCTGCCGCTAAAGCCCTGGGAGGAAAGAAGAAGACCGGCAAGACCTCTCGCACCCACTCCGGCAAGCGCACCTCTTTGGACTGTTGTGCTACCGTCGAGGACGTGCCAGTGAGCTCCACCGGCAAGAGCAAGAAATCCAAAGCTACGCCACCAGAGACCAAGAGGGTGCCCATCAAGGAGGATGGCATGGGAGGAGCTTTCACCATAAGCTCCACCCTTGATAGCAAAAAGGAAAGCACGCTCGTCGCCTTCCTATGGGCGAATGTCAATGTGTTTGCATGGCAAGCATCCGACATCCCCGGCGTCCCAGGGAGGTGATTGAGCACCATCTTGCTGTCTGTCCTCATGCACGGCCCGTCAAGCAGAAGGTCAGGAAGCAGGCTTTGGAACAACAGGAGTTCATCACAGAGAAGATCAGGAAATTGGAAGCGGCAGGTTTGGTGAGAGGAGTGCTCCATCCGACGTGGTTGGCCAATCCGGTGGTGGTGCACAAGGCAAATGGGAAGTGGAGGTTGTGTATTGACTACACATATATCAATAAGGCTTGTCCTAAGGACCCCTTCCCATTGCCGCGCATCGACCAGATTGTTGACTCCACGGCCGGGTGTGATCTGTTATCATTCCTCGATGCCTACTCAGGCTACCACCAGATCTTCATGACGAGAGAAGACAAAGAGAAGACAGCATTCATCACCCCATGTGGTATGTACTTCTTTTTACGGATGCCCGTTGGGTTGAAGAGTGATGGTTTGACATTCGCAAGAGCGATCCAAATTGGTTTTGAACCCCAGCTGCATAGAAATATGGAAGCATATATGGATGACATAGTGGTTAAAACCAAGGACAGGGCAACTCTTGTGCAAGACTTAGAACAGACGTTTGCCAACCTGCGCAAGATCAACCTCAAGCTGAACCCTGAGAAGTGTGTCTTTGGTGTTCCGTCCGGCAAACTTCTCGGGTTCTTTGTGTCGCAGCGTGGGATTGAGGCAAAACCCAGACAAGATCAAGGCTATCGAGCAGATTGAGGCGCCCAAGCGGATCAACAATGTGCGTCGGCTAACTGGCTGCGTTGCCGCCATGAGCCGATTCATCTCCAAGTCTGCCGAGCGCGCCCTCCCCTTTTTCGAAATCCTGAAGAAGGCGGGGCCTATGGAATGGACCCCAGAGGCCGTGGCGGCGTTGCAAGACCTGAAGAGATACCTTTCCTCTACACCGATACTAGTTGTGCCTAAACCACAAGAGCCATTGATGCTATATCTGGCGGCGCAGAGGGATGTTGACGAAAAGGCAGTGGCAGCAGCAGAACCGACAGACGACAAGTCAGAGGCTCCCCTGGCAGGGCCTGGTGCCAGCAAGGCGAGGCCCCTGGCAGAATCTGATGCCGTCGGGACAGACCCGCACTGTCAAGTGGAGTGGTGCAGAAGAAGAAGATGATGCAGCACCCGGTTTACTTTGTCAGCTCCCTCATGCAGGGGCTATATCAAGGTATTCCGGTACACAGAAATTGCTCTTCGGCCTCCTTATGGCCTCGAGGAAGCTGCGTCATTACTTCCAAGCCCACGAGATCACTGTCGTCACACGCCTCCCGTTTCAACGGATACTGCACAACCCAGAGGTGACCAGAAGGATTGTGGAGTGGGCCTTGGAGTTGTCAAGCTTTGGTTTGAGATTTGAAAGTACCTCAACGATCCAGAGCAGAGTCTTAGCAGAGTTTATTGCAGAATGGACCTCAACGCCTGATGAAGAGATCCAGGAGACTATCCTCCTCGGCAAGGAAACAGTTCGCGACTGGGTTATGTACTTTTACGGAGCTTTCTCACTGCAAGGCGCCAGTGTTGGTGTGCTGCTCGTTGCACCCACCTGGGAGCACCTCAGGTATGTAATCCAGATGCACTTTCCCAGGGAGATGTCCACCAACAACACTACTGAGTACGAGGGGCTGCTTGCGGGTCTCAGGATCACGGCAGACCTCAGAGTTAAAAAGCTCATCGTCAGGGGTGACTCGCAGCTTGTTGTCAGACAGGTCAACAAGGATTACCAGAGCCCGTTGATGGAGGCCTACTTAGATGAGGTGAGGAAGCTGGAGGAGCGCTTTGACGGTATCCAAGCGGAGCACGTTCCCCCGAGCGGAGAACGACATCGCTGATTACCTGTCAAAGCGTGCTGCATTCAAGCTACCTATGGAACCAGGTACCTTTTTGCTCCGTTTAACTCAGCCATCCGTCGAACCAACAACGGAGCAGAACAAACAGAGGAAATCAGGACTCGCCAAGTACTTGCCAGTCGAGCCCCCTGGGTCTACCGGCAAGGATGTTGCCGTGGACACTGTGCCTGCTAAGGAGCAGCTGGCTCTGGCAGGGCGTCACGCCCTGGCCATAGAGATAGCCATTCCCATGGCAGAGGAAATGCCTTTGGTCCTTGCCGTCGAGCCCCATGCTCCAGCGTGGGTGCAGCATACCGTCCGATTCCTCCAAACAGCGGAACTTCCCAAGGAGTAGGAAGAAGCGGAGAAAGTAGCCCGCGGTCCGCCTTGTACCAGTTCATCGATTACGTCCTGTACAGAAAGAGATCGAACGGTGTGAAATTGAAATGCATCCCCCGGGCGGAAGGACTGGAGCTATTGGCAGAGATACATGGAGGCATATGTGGCTCCCACATAGGGTCGAGGGCCCTTGCCGGCAAGGCGTTCCAGCAAGGTTTCTTCTGGCCCATTGCCCTCCAGGATGCGATGACACTAGTAACCAAGTGTGAAGCGTGTCAGTTCC
Organism: Aegilops longissima; assembly: GCA_021605205.1. NCBI lineage: Eukaryota > Viridiplantae > Streptophyta > Magnoliopsida > Poales > Poaceae > Aegilops > Aegilops longissima. The sequence goes on from CM038677.1 coordinate 156,540,319, forward strand.
ATTCAAAGAAGCTTCATCAACCAGCTCAAGCCCTTCAAACGATCCCTCTCTCCTAGCCATTCTCGGTCTGGGGGCTCGACATACTGGGCCCCTTCCCTCGTGCTGTTGGGGGATTTGAGTACTTGTACGTTGCAATCGACAAGTTTACAAAGTGGCCAGAGGTGGAACCAGTGAGGAAGGTGACAACACAGTCAGCCGTAAAGTTCTTCAAGGGACTAGTCTGGCGTTTTGGTGTGCCAAACAGAGTCATCACCTACAACAACACGCAGTTCACAAGCCACACCTTCATGCAATACATTCAAGACCTTGGCAGCAAGGTCTGTTTTTCTTCCGTGGCACAGCCACGGAGCAACGGCCAAGCGGAGAGGGCAAATGCTGACGTGTTGCGAGGCCTGAGGACAAAGACTTTTGAAAAGCTGCGCAAGAGCGGAAGGCGCTGGATTGATGAATTGCCAGCGGTTCTTTGGTTGATCAGGACGACGCCAAATCGAGCCACCAACCAGACACCCCTTTGCCCTGGTATATGGGGCAGAAGCAGTTCTCCCCACGGAACTCATATACGGGTCACCTCGAGTGTTCGCTTATGATGTGTTTGAGCAAGAGAATTTGCGGCAAGATGACGCAACGCTCCTTGAGGAAGATCGCCTTCGGGCAGCTGTGAGAGCAGCACGCTACCAGCAAGCCTTGTGCCGCTACCATAGCCACAAGGTTCATGCCCGAAGCTTTGAGGAAAGCGACCTTGTTCTTGGTAGCGTTCGGTCGGCCAAGAATTCCAACAAGTTGGCCTTGAAGTGGGAAGGCCCTTATCGGGTGTCTGAGTCACCGGGCTGGCGTAGTCCGCTTGAGGCGAAGATGTTGTCGATGAGCAACTCCTGGAACATCGAGCATCTTCATGAAGTTTACCCATAAAGCGCGGCTTGCCGGGCCTCGGCAAGCCACCTTTTATACAAGCTTTGCGGCAAGGCATGTAACTCTTTGTACAAAGCAGGGCGCAGACCCGAGCATAAATAAATGAAGCACGGCGCGCCTAAGTTATAGCATGCATGCTAGGTCGAGTCTCTTCCTTGGTTAGGGTTGATAGTGCTTAGCGGCGACTAACCCCTAGCCTAGTGGTCGAGTGCGCGTCTCTCTATTCTTTTCTGTCCTCTTTTAGTTCGCAGGGCACATGAGCACTTCTGCTAAGCTACTTGGAAGAAAGGGAACGGACCGGCATCCCGACCCCGGAAAACCAAAGTTGCCGGGGGCTGCAAGTACAAGGATCCAACCGCGGCAAGACAAGGTTGCCGGGGGCTGCCCAGATAAGTCTTTCGTCCTTAGTCATGCATTTCGGTATGGAACTAGGACATGTGAAACCTCGTTTTATCTCCAGGCTACCGTGCTCCCCTTTTTTCTATACCTAAGGATTATCTCCTGGGTCCGGATTTGGTTGTAGTCGCGGCGGCAAGGAGATAGAACGAGGAGCCTAAGCCCGCTTCATCCCTACCTCCGCCAAGGGCGTGAGAATGGTCGAGCGAAGTGGGGGGACGGCAAGGCCTCTTGCCGGGCGAAAAATGTTTATCTTAAATAAGTAACAAGGATTCCCTCCTTGTCGCGGGTTTCACCCACGAACGAAAAACCCGCCAAACATTCCTTTTTCATTAAAAACATCCCACACAGGTACAGTTCATACGGAATGAAAAACATGAGCAAGGGGATTACAAGTTCTAAATTTAACAAAGGCCCGAAGGCTTACAGACTAAAAAAGAGATTAGATGCCCGTAATCCCTTTCTTGTCCCTCTCCTCAGGAGGCAGGTCGAGAAGGTGAAACGGCAAAAGGGGCGCCTAGGCGAGCTACGAGCAGCAGAAAGCACCAAGAGAACACCTTGGTGGCTGCCCAAGGGTGGGCCGGTGATGATGGTGCCGAGAAAGGAGCTGGAAGACGAGGCGGCAGGTCGCCAAACACGTGACGAAGACGTCGGTGTCCGCGTACTCTGAGTTGACGGCCTTGCCGCCTGCCCTCTTCCTCTTCTGCAGCCTCCCGACGCCAGCTGCCCAAGGAGGCGACCCGAGAAGTTCAAGGCTGGCCTCCCGGCAAAACTCCATCGGAGGCGGCCAGTGCAGATACTACTGCTGCCGCACCGCCCAGGCAGGCGTCCAGCGCCTAATCGGACTCGTCCCCATCATCGCCCGCTGTCTTCCTCGTCACTTCGCTCGAGGAAGAGCTTCCATCATCGGAATCTCCGTCGGAGGAGCTCTCCATGCAGCACTTGAGCGAGTTCCAAGATCCCGAACACCTTGATGGAGAGCAGGTCGTCCTCCATTAATTTGAAGTAGAGGCGAGCCCGCCCGTCGAGGCTGTGGATCTGACGAGCGTCTTCCATCCACAGCGGAGGTACATGACCCGAGGAGCCGATAATTCGACGTCGACCCGCGTGCCCCCATTCCCGCAGCCCCTCATGTGCAACCTGAGGATCTGGGGAGGGTCATGCTCCATCTCCCGAGCAAACGGGGTGGGAAGACGAAGACGGCGACGCGGAGGCCGGCGCAGCCTGATGAAGAACTCGCGGGGCTGGTATCCAATGTGGCCCTCCGTCGGGAAAGGTATCATTGGCGGGGGCGAGGCCAGCGCACCGCCCCGTCCTCCTCTTCCCCGAGCACCACGACCTCTGCCACGGCCTCGCCCCCTTCCCCTTCCCCTCGCGGCCGGCTCCACCACCGCGGGCTCAGGAGGAGGAGGGACGCGCTATCGAGCGGCGACCCTCACCGCCACCGTCGAGGGACCGGGTTTCCGCTTCTCCATGGTGGATGAGAGGAAGAAGCAGAAGCAGGAGGAGATAGAAGATAGAAGAGTGCGGGATGCCATCCCCCCTTCCCTCTCCTTATAAAGGGGCAGAGTCGGGGCTCGGCCGCCCCGCTCGGCCAATCCAGCTACCGGAGGCACAGGGAATCGAGACCGACCCGCTGCCCCAGCCAGCGACGGCCCGGTTTCCCACCTCCACCGCTTGCCACCCCAAGCGCATGGAGGACGTGTGGCGAACATGCAGAACCGAGGGGATGGGTGAAGCGACCTCTCCCCACCCCATGATCGTGGGGTGTGGACGCCTTAAGACCGTGACCCGGCCCCACTCAGTAAATGGGTCGCGCCTTTACGCCTCTCCCTCTTCATGGGGAAGCCACGAGCCGCCCCTGTATCGCGATATGACGCATGCATGCGGGAATCACCCCACGCATGACCCCCACGTCACGCACGACCCTCCATGTCGTGCATTCAACGCGGGTCATGGGGAAGCATAGCGGACGAGCAATTACCACGGTGAAATCCGCCACTCCTGCTCGCGCACCGTTCTGGGCCTGGCCCATCAACGTGTTGCGCTTATGTGTGGCCCAGGCCCGGGGGCTCCTGTCGGTGTACAAAACTAGGGGCACACCTTGTACCCCTTTACTTGTGCGCGGGCTGTCGGAGCCACGCGCCACAGCCACACTAAGCAGGGCAGAGGAGAGGAGCCGGAGAGAAGCCGAAGCCCAAGAAAACCACGACAACGCCAGGACCAGGTGCACTGAGAGCAAATGGGCGAGGTGGACTTCCGTGGCAAAATCCTTGCTGGGGCGGCCAACGTGGCCCTGGCAAGAGCCTTGCCGGGGCAACTTGCCCAGCACCCACAGAGCGAGCCACCCTTGAGCCCAGGGGTTCCAAGCATCACCAATAGCTGTGTTGGAACCCAGGCTCAGGAGGCACCTCTGTAAGTGGCATGCAGATCTTCGTCAAGATCCCAAATACATGAGATCAGATGAGGACTAGAAGATGGCGACCCTCGGTGAGATCCTTGCCGAGGAAATCCACAAGACCCCCGGCAAGATCCTTGCTTGAAGGACTCTGGCATACGGCAAGACCCTTGCGGGTCCTCGACAAGGCCCTTGCAGGAGCATCGGCGGGAGCCCTTTGCTAGGCACGCACCAGCCAAGCCTCCACCGCCACATGCATGCAGCTGCCAACCCAACCAGCTGGGCAGGCACCTGCGTGGCAACGAGCGGCTTCCTAGCCAACTCAGCGAGCGCCTGCATGGCGGCATGCATATCTTCGTGAAGACCCTACCACCGCGCCACCTCAGCTGCCTTGCCGGCCTACATGGCGCCGCATGCGTCACTGGCCAGGGCGCGTGTCGAAGCAAGGAGGAGCAGCGACGGACGGGACGGGCCTCGTTCCCGTCCCCAATAAAGCAAGGGGACACCTAAGCAATGCATTAAATGTGCTTTGTCCTATAATACGGGCGATAAGCTCATAGCACAGTACGCCTTCCCACCTCCTGTGTGCCACTGTGGCAGCCCCTTTCGACTATAAAAGGAGGCCCATGGCATACTGGAGGGGGATTCGGCTCTTTTGGACTACGCAACCACCATAGCTAGTTCGAGAGCTCAAGAACTCTCTGAAATACATCCACCAAAGCAGGACTAGGGTATTACGCATCCTCGCGGCCCGAACCTGGGTAAATGATCCTTGTGCTGACTATTGATCCTGCTCTTCTCGCAACCCTGCGCACTGGCAACCGTAGTAGGGATTCTTGTGATCCCATAGGTGTTGTTTCCCACCGACAGTCAAGACACGCTCACCCACGGCGTGTAGTCTTTTGGCCTCTTTCTCTCCAGCTTGAGCAGTTTTCAACTCCTCTTCCAGTTGATCTGATGATCCTATTATAAGATAAGTAACAGTAATTAGAATAGCTATTATATAATCGACATTCCTCGATGGAGGGGAACATTACCAGAAGATGACTTTTGGGACTTTTCCATTTCGGTGGTAGCAGCATTTAGCTGTGTCCGACACTGCTCCAGCTCTTGAGCTAGAAGTTTGTTCTTCTCCATAAGAACCTGGTTATACAATGATCCTTAAATCACTTGTGCCAACTGCTTTCAATCTCGGGGGCTACTAGCATGTGGTTATCCTATTCGGAGAAAATAAACCTTACCTGTTTTTAACATCCGTTAAGTGCTGCTTCGTGGCTCTGCCAAGCCCATCTCGAGCAGCTCGGATGTATGCGTCAACCAAGCTGAAGGCATCAAACGCCTCTTTTGAGAACCCAAGGTCCCGTAAAACGGCCCTCCGGCACCGATGATTCATGGAACTCTCCACTTCCAAGTTGGTGACGGACATATCTTCCGAGCCCTCGGCCGAAAGACAGTCTGGTGTCATTTCCGTATCGGCCCCCGTCTCCCCGGCAGGGTCTACACCCGAGCTGTTGAGAGTACGACTGGCTGAATTCCCGAACATAGTTCGGCGACCCTTTTTCCTGATATAGGACAAACATAACAGTCACATATGGATGTGACTACTAAAGCATACTTTCAAATCCATACCTCTTTGACGAAGCCACGGCCGTGTCTTCGTCAGCCTTCCTTTTAGGGGCCTTGCTCGGCATAGGGGCCGCTCTCCTTGGAGTCGTCCCCGGGGTAGCATGACATGCCGAACGCCTCCCCTTTGGAGCACGAGATAGTGTGGTGGGTGAGGCAGTGCGAGGAAACTCTTTCGGAGGGGATTTCTTCTGATGACTTATGTGGGAAGCAGGAAGAAGCACTACAAAAAAAAGACACATCCGTGACATTTTGGGCCGAACGAAAAAAACTCTGTCATACATATGACACTTCTATGACGATAATTGTGACAAAACCCGGTATCATCATAGATGTGGTGGGCTCCTACTTCTATGAAAAAAATGGGCTTTTTCGTCTGGGCGGGCGGAGCGCAGCTGCATGACATTCTTTGGGCCGTCCATGGCGGAAAAACCATGGTAGAAGCGAGGGAGAAAAATTTGGGGAGTTCCGGTTCTGGTGGGAGGTCGGGGCGGCGATGCGCGTTCTCTCGTACGTCTGTGGCGTGTGTGCGGCGTTGGCTCTAACTAAACCCGAGTGAGGTGTTGGGCTCTAGCGAACCCGGCGATTGCCTTTGCGAGCTACGCGTTCTTGAACCCGATCGGCGATTGATCGCAAGCTGCTGCTAAGCGAAGCCGATCGATGCTGCCTTTGGGATGAGCAGTGGCGTTGCGAGGGGTTGGATGAGCAGTGGCGGTGGCGTTGCCTCTGGATGAACAGGACCCGTGGTGTGGTGGAGGCTGGATGAGCAGTGAGCGGTGGAGGGTGCCCGTGGAGGGTGGTTGAACAGGACCCGTGGTGTGGAGGGCTGGATGAGCGGTAGATGGTGGAGGGTGGTTGAGCGATGGCGGTGGAGTAGTCTTGGCGGTGGAGGCTAGATGAGCGAGGAGCCCGTGGAGGTGGAGGAGGTCGGCGGTAGCCCGTGGAGGCTGGAGGAGGTCGGCGTGGAGGTCGGCGGTGGCCGTGGACCCCGTTTCCGGTATGGCGCTCCAACACAAGTTCGTTTAAATCCGTTTTGCGATCGCCACACCCCTCACGATCAACGGGACCCTGTTTCGACCGTAGGAGGTCCGTTTCGTCTGTTTTGCGGTATGCCACACCCCTCCTGATCAACAGGACCCCCGTTTCGGGCGTAGGAGGTTCGTTTCCTCCATTTTGCGGTACGCCACACCCCTCCCGATCAACAGGACCCCGTTCCAAACGTAGGACGTCTGTTTCCTCCGTTGTGCGGTACGCCAGGCCTCGTTTCCATCGTCTGTTCCATCCAAGCCCTCCCGATGAACACGACCATGCATTCCATTCCGACCCAGCCGGTTGGCTCCCCATGAACAGACGACGACGTTGTTTCTCCGTTCCGACCCAGCCATGTACGTATGCGCGAGTAGGCGTTTGAGACCCTACCCGTATGTACGTACGTGGCCGTACTTTCTTTCTTGCACCCTCGATGTTGTACGTACGTGTACATGCTACGTGCGCGCCTCTACTATGACACGTGTGCGCCTCTACAACGACCAGTATGTACGTACACGTTCGCGACCAGAATGACAATGCTACGTGCGCTTCGACCATGTGGGTCCGGTATCGAGCACTTCCTTGCGTGCGAAGATGTAGCTGGTGGGTCCCAGCGGTCGAGGCGAATCGTTTTTGGTGGGCCGCACTTCCTTGCGTGCGAAGGTGTAGCTGGTGGGTCCCGGCGATGCGGAGAAACATTTTTTCATGAAATCGGTGGCCCGTCCGGTGGGTCCCTGCGTCGGTGGAGGAATCATTATTTTCCACGTAATAAGGAGGCACTTCCTTGCTGTGGCCGTGGACCCAGCTATCAACCTCTCCACGTCTGATCCACGTCCGATGGAAATCGTTCCTTGACCACGTTGACCACATGCGCCGAGAGCACCAGGCGGTGGGCGGCGGCGAGCCTAGGAAGGGGAACAGCGGGCGGAGAAGACACGGCGGTGGATGCCTGCGGAGAGGAGTATGAGGTTCACTCGTTCGGCTGCGGTGTGAGGCTGCCGTTGCCGCGAGAACTGGCCAGCGGTGGGAATAGTAGGGGTGGTGAGGCCTTGGCGGCGCTGGCCCGACCACGGGAGGCGAGGAGGCGGCGGCACGACCGGCGCTGCTTTGGGCGGTGGAGCAAGAAGACCGGAGGTTGAAGAAGCACTCGGCCGTTGGATGGACATCATACGGTCCTTTGGATCTAGAATATTTCATATTGACTAAGTTGACAAAGCCCTCGTCCCGTCAACTTAGTAGGCCCTAAGTCAGCCACCCACCAAGGTGGATCCCAGCTAGCGGGGAGTATTCATTTTTGTGCGTAATAAAGAGGCACTTCCGGTGGGTCGAGTGACGGTATGAGGCAATGTTTTTCAGCGAAATCGGTGGCCCGTCCGGTGGTTCCCAGCGATGGGGGAAACGTGTTTTCGTGAAATAAGGTGGCCCGTCCGGTGGGTCCCTGCTGTCAGGTGGAGGAATAATTATTTTGCGCGTAATAAAGAGGCACTTCCTCGCGGCTGCCGTGGATCCGGTATCGGCCTCTCCACGTCTGATACTCTTCGATGGAAGTCGCTCGTTGACCACGTTGTCCACGCGCGCCGAGAGCACCGGTGGTGGACGGCGGCGGCGCCTAGGAAGGGGCGGCGCGGAGCCAGGGAAAACGCAGCAGTGGAAGCCCCGCGGAGAGAATCGAGGTTCCTTGGTTGGCTGCGGTGTGAGGCTTCCGTCACCGCAGAATAATAGGGGGTGTGGGTGAGTGGAGGGATGTCACGGCCAGCGATGGGAGTAGTATGGGGCGGTGAGGTCTCAGCGGCAGCACTGACCCGGCCACGGGAGGCAGGAAGCGGCGGCACGACCGGCGCTGCTTTGGTGGCTGGACCAAGAAGACCAGAGGTTGAAGAAGCACTATGGCCGTTGGATGGACATCGTCACAGTCCTTTGAAGCTAGAATCGTTTATATTGACTAAGTTGACAAAGCCCTTGAGTGCGCTCCAACTTAGTAGGCCCATAGGTCAGCCTCGAAGCAGTGCACCCGGATGTCGGGGAGGAATCATTTTTGGCGGCGAAGCTAAGAATATCCGAGATTGAAGAATAAGCCACGACATCCGTTGGATAGACATCCAACGACCCTTTGCTACTAGAACCATGTGTTGACTATAATAAGTTGACAAAGCCTTGCATACTGCGTCAACTTATTTTTTTAGAGACAGCGTCATTAGTAGGCCCACAAGTGTGTGGCAGAGAACTTATAGCCCATTTGAGTTTTTTAAGAATGTACAACCCATTTTTGAATTCTAATGGAATTTACAACGGCCCATTTACAGTTTGTTAAAAGTACAACCCATTTTCTAGCTAGTACAACGATTAATAGTTTCAACCAACCATTGAAGACAGAATTCAATAAAATTTCCCACATTTTGATGGGTTCCGAAATATTTTTATCCTGAAATTTCTAGTCATATTAAATATAAATTTGTATTACGTAAAAATCCAACAAAACATTGTGCGCGCAACAATGAAAATTTAAGATTTTCAAAATCCATAAATAATATTTTATAAACTAATTTCGTGTTTGGTGCATTTTTATAATTACTTGCCAGTTTTTATAATTACATCCCATTTATTATTTTTAAAGCCCATTTTCTGTTAAGCCTAATGCATCCCTCCTAGGAAAGATTTGCAGCCAGTGGCGGAGAATAACAAGTTGACCTTGCACAGGTATTCCTCAAAAAGGCGTATAGCTGGGCTAGCCATTTTCATCTTGAAAAAATTAGTATCTGGGCTGGATATCGGCCTGGGCTAGGCAGACCACACCCTTGAGATTAATACCCTGCTCTCCTCGAACAACAATGAAATCATCGCCAAGAAAAACTCTGCGGTGCTCACGCCTCAAAAACACAAATACTGCTCGAGCTGCTTGGTCCCGGTATCGGCCGCACCTTGTGCAATTCTCGTTTATATTGACTACATAGGTTGACAATGGTGTGGGACCGTGATGTCGGAAACCAGGAGAAAGCAAAAAAAATAGTTGTACATAATAAGGAGGCACTTGCGTGCGTGCGGCTATGGCCTAGTGGGTCCCTAGTGTCATCCGGTCAAAATAAAGTCATCTCCTGAATCCTCATGTTCGTTGACCATGTTAACAATGCTCGGCACCACGGCGGCGCAACAACTCGAAGGACAACGGAGAGGGCCTCGCGGGCCCTATGGAGAGTCGATCTGGCGCCCGCTGCTCATTCAGAAGCCAGGATCACGGACACCTATGAGCACCTTGAGAAACTAAGGCGGCATGAAGCGGTAAGGCGCTTGGGAGCTCTGGTTTATTTCAAACCTGTATTAACATACAAGTGTAATTTACTCGTCATCGGAAAAACACGTAAAATACAGGCATAATGAAACCGAGGGCCGAGTGCATAAAGTAAAACCGGCGTGTTCTGGCGTGTAATTTGAGAGACCGGTGTATATTTTACGAGCTTTGCTATATGGGCGACATTACGGGCGATACATGCACGGCGTGCGTATCATGCCATCCATGGGCAAGGCTGAAACAGCAGCTAACGGCTGGATTAGCAATCGTCCGAGTGTTGTTCAGTGTTTTTATCGTGTGTTAAGTACTTCTGATATTTTACTAGTCGAAATCGACCAACCAAGAGCCTTCGCCCGAGACCATCTGCTTTAATTTACAAGCGTCAGTTTTACAAGCGGTTTTGGTTGGAAAACGACGATCCAATCACGGCCTGATATCATGAGTTGGTCGGAAGATCATATGGTTTCGCGTCTAACCTACCCGACTTGTCGTATAGGCTATGAATGAAACATCAGACGATAAACTTCTTAAGCTCGGAAACAACAGAAGAGGATGATATTCTTAACAAGCAAATCACTGGCATTAGATCGACATGCAAAACAATACGAAGCATTATTCTCAGGAGGCACGGTGAATAGCTCGTGATGCCGCATGCCACAACATTCCAAGCTCAACTTTGCAATCAAACACAAGGCCTGGCATTACATAGACAATATTCAGAACAAACTCTTAACACAGGAATATCTCAGCAGAGTAACACAGGAATAGGAAAAAACACTCGACGCTGCTCACAGCAAGGGTGTCCCACTCAAAAATATCAAATGCATGTCTTCTGGCTAACATCAATGAGCAAATTTTGACAAGGTTTTCCAATTCCAATATATTAAATTAATGACTTCTTGCTAACATCAATGATTAAACTTTGACAAGCTTTTCCCATTAAAAATATGTAATGCCTATGATCGTGGAGTCCTGTCGCTTCTTGCTAACATCAATGATTAAACTTTGACAAGCTTTTCCCATTCAAAATATGTAATGCCTATGATCGTGGAGTCATGTAAGCTTCTTGTACTTGTTTGGGCACTTTTGCCTAGGGCACTCCACGTGTTGTTAAATTGCCAATGGTCTCTGCAGACTAGTCATGTCACGGTGTCTAATATTTATGGCACGGCTGAAATAATGGAGGCATTGATTGCCAAACTAAGAAAAGGTGAAATTGGCACCTCTTTTGGCCTACATAGTGGAAGGCCTAATACTCTGTAAAGCTTCTCGGTCATTCCTTCTATAATGTAGTGCAAACAGTGGCTGCTTCTTTACGCAAAGTGGAACGAACAACTGGACCCAGTAATGCAGTAGTTTGCCTTGGACACATTGGCTCCTTTTGTGCAGTTGAACGAAAATCGAATTCGGAATAAAACCAAGCTTTAATTTTGGTATCCCTGTAAGCAACAAAAGGTATAAGGGAAACAATTACTGTGAAATAACGGTTGATGACTTGTACTCCCAGAAGAAAAACATCTATTGATCTACCTTATCTTAATAGGAAACAAAGCAGGAGAGTAGCAATTCTCAATCAGTGTGATTTATTCATATTAACTGAGACATTATCTTAACAATGCCTTGTTTCAACATGTATAAAGAACGAAAAAGAAGAAAAGTATCATTCCAAAAACAATGTGACTGATTCATTTTAACAGAGACATTATCTTAACAATACCTTGGTAAAACATGTAGAAAGAACTACAAAGCAGGATAGTACCATTCCTAACAAGTGTTGCAGTTTTGAACTAAGATTCATAGTTAATTAATTACGAGAGTGGCATTGCTTAATTTTACCGGTGACATTAGATTAACGAAAAGCATAAACAGTTCGAGGGGAGTGGGCGCAACAACAGTATGTGCTTCCATCTACTTATAAAGGTGGTGATCGGAGTTTGTTGTAACAAAGCAACAAGCATCATGTGCAGGTTGGTCCCATTTTGTTCACTACTTAATGGGAAAAGACAGCAATACAATAGCTTCAATTCAACATTTATTTAAAATAGTACCAATACAAGTAGCACAACAACTCAAAGCACACTGCACAATCATGTGGATGAAGGCCCGTACTGAACTTTCATGAGACCACCAGGATAAAATACGAATCTGCCAACACGAATAGGAAATCCAATCTCGTTTTGTGCAGTTGCACTGAAATCAAGCAAAGTGTTTCGCGTAGCAAAGAAAAATGTCGCAATAGCAACAAGTTGAATAGATATCCCTGTTTAAACAAAGGCAAAAAAGGAATCAATTACTGGCTAATAAAGGAGGATGAAACATGCGGCCACAAAAATGGTAATCCCGCCAATCCCTAACAAGTGTTGCAGTTTTGAAATAAGATTCAGTAGTTAATTCTGAGAGTGGAATCAATTACGGGCTTATAAAGGGGGTGATGCTGAATTTGTTGTAACAAAGCAACAAGCATCATGTCTGGGTTGGTTCCATTTTTGCTCACTACTTAATGGGAAAAGACATCAATACAATAGCTTCAATTCAACATTTATTTAAAACAGTACCAAAACAAGTAGCACAACATCTCAAAGCATAGTGCACATCATGTGGATGAGACCAAGATTTGAAACAACTCGCCACGAATACTAGAAACAAATCTCGATCTCCTTTTGTACAGTTACACAAAAATTAAGCAAAGTCACCGGTGTGACATTCAAGTTGAACTACACAAAACACTCTTAAAACATAAGTGTTTCGAGTAGCGAAGCAAAATGTCACAATAGCAACAAGTTGAATCGATACCCTGTTTTAATGAGAGGCAAAAAAAACAATTACTTGCCAATAAAGGAGGATGAAACAAGCGGTGACGAGAAAGAAGCATCTAACTTATCTTGGATGGAAAACAAAGTAGGATAGTAGCATTTCTAAAAGCGGTTGCATTGATTCATATTAATGAGACATTCTCTTGAAACAACATTAGTTAAAAATGTAATTTACTTTTAACAGTGGCATTGCTTCAATTTTCGGCGGCATTCTTAGATTAACAACACAAAATAGCTGTATGGGACATACCGGCACCATAATAAATCCTGCGTATAAATGGGTGATGTAGAGTATGTAGACAAGAAGCATATATATGTTGGTCCCATATTTGTTCTCTTTGAACCTTTTTCGTAAGTGAGGGCAGCAAATCTAGTCCTGCACAAACTACCCGACCCCCCCCCCCTTCCCCAGTTTCTTTCCCTTTTCAACAAAGAGATCGGTTCCTTACAGATGTGTGTCTTTGGGTTACCCCTTTTTCCCTTTTACGACCTACAAAGCGGCTGGATAGCAGTCTATACTACTTTCCGCCCTCCTTTCCTCATTGAACCACGTCCTAGATTCTTGCTCCAGCCCACCGCACCCTTCTTTCCTCTTTGAACCAAGACCTAGATTGACTACTGAGATCAAAAAGATCCACATGCAGCTAGAAACAGCAGCGGTTTCAAAAACTTATACCTTAGGGTCGTCGGGATGTGGCAAGGCGTCTGATGGGAGGCGGATCTGCCCACACTACGTCGGCAGCGAGGAAGAAGGGTCGGTGGCCCTCCCACACATCTGTTGGGTGAAAGAACAGCGCGGCGGCGGTGGATTGTCTCCCTCGCTTGAAGGCGATAAGTGAACGCTGCACCTCCTCCCTTCCGGTCTGACGGGATCTGAGCGCCTCCTTCACCAGCTGTGAGGGGAGAGAGAGACAAGAGGCCAACGCAGTCTTGTTTAGATCTGGTGAAGAGAGGGTGAGAGGCTGTGAATATAGCAAACCCTAGCAAATGAGCAGCTGAGCCTCCAGCGTGTAACATATATGTAGTCGGCGGCGTGTGGAGAGTGCAAACCCTAGCGAACAAGCGCTGAGGCTCCGCTTATATATATACTACTTGTAGTACGGACTGAGCTCCGGTGCCTTCCTGCACTGCTTTTGGCTGTATGGCGGTGAGCAGCCACATTTGGGCCCACTGTCATAAACCCAAAAGCAGTGCACTAAATCAATAAAGCCGCGTCCATATAGTACTCTCGTGTATCGACTAATATATACTAGTGGAGTGGTTTTCTTATTCTCTCCATAACAATCGTTTTAAATTGTGTAAGTCTGAAGCGAAACTCTTTATTTAATGTACAGTGAAGAAAACTAGTACTACTTCCGGTGAACTAACGATCCACGCCCACGCGTCTGGTCGCACTTCTGTCCTTCACGTGTGGTACACTACCCTCCCTTAAGTGAACAACCACAAATCGCCAAATTATTGGAAGCGTGTGAGAGTGTGTACAAATAAAAATTTTAATTTCAATTATCGGAAAGGTTTGAGAGTATTACAAAATTTGACTTGATCAAATCTAATATCTTGAGTAAATAAAAATGGAGGCTACTCGTCCATCGGGTTTTAGTCCACACAATTTTTAAATCAAAGTTAATAGCTGGACAAATAAAATTACAGGGAGCTGGAGACAAAGTTGTGAGAAGGCTTAGAAATCAATACAAAACTTATGCTCTTAGTACCAGCGTCGATCCTTCTTGAGAAACATTTGGTTCATAGCCAATTGTGTGATAAAATTGCACCAACAGGAAAGGCATTGCGTCTCCAAGCGCAACCAAGGTGAGCTGACGAAGGATATCATCTTTGTGCGTAACAAGCAAAAACACGATGGAAGACAGCTTGTTTTCATTGAAAATCGATCAGCTTCACCAGCCGGCGCAACCATGAGCGCAACCATGAGCATCGATAGGTCATCGTGGTGATGCATCATCCATTTGGCATCAAGTTTGGGTGAGGCACCTATGAAGTTCGACAAATCCTCATTGTGGTCTGTTTCTTCTCAGTAATCAAGCTCGAGGAAGGAAGAACCACGTGGCGAGGATAGTGGCGGAACAACAATGGCCATCAATTTTGTGCAGTTCCACTAAAATTGAGGAAGACATGCCGGGTATGGAGACACGCATCGCTGTTTCCAAAAATATAAAAAGGGTTAGCAACGACATCTCAATTGTCAATAAGAATTAATGAATAGTACACCAATAAACAGAAGCATCATAATTATATCTTGATGGGAACTAAACCAGGATACCCAAGAAAAAAAGCATTTCTTCATTTAACCAGTGATAGTACTACCACCATGTGGACAATAACCGCACAACCACCATGTAATTTTTGTCGAAACAACATGTATACCTCCACCGAGGCATAAATCAGGAAAACTTTTCGGGTGGCATTTCCTATATAGTAGTACTAGTAGGTGATGTTGGACCAGCCGACGAACCCTAGCTACTACTATGCATGGGGAGCTGGGGAGTAGTCGCATAGAAGAACCCCATGCAGCGACACAGCGGAGCTGGACCGATACAAATTTATACCTTAGGTGGGCGAGATGTTGTTTAGGCGGTAGCGAGATCTGCCCACACAGCGGCAACTAACAAGGCGCGGAGGAACTTCATCCAGCGCCAGCGTCGGCTCGAGAGGATGGTGCGATCGGCTCCCTCCATCGCCCGGCAGCGACAACATCAATGCTGCACCGCCTCACCTCCCCAGTGGGACGGGATTCAGCGGATCAATGACCACGGTGAGAGAGAGATAGAGTGGACACTTGTCATCTTGCTTTGATATGGAGAGGGTGAGAGAGGCGAGGCGAGAAACTCTATCAAACAAGAGGCTATAATGGAGTAAAAAATCTCTCCATAGCAGTGGTTTTGAATAGAATCTGGCGTTCCCGGAAAAAGCGAAAACTGGCGGACAATTTTTAGGGTCATCTAGGACACATCTAGATGTGACATAGTTATGTCACATCTAAGTTGATATCCACTCTGTTTGTGGTCCATTTTTTGTCCTAGTTTTTTGTTTCTTGTTGCTACATTATATGCTTATGGGAGCTTAGATGTGATATCCTTAAATAACATCTAGATGTGAATTAGACAAACTGATTTTCTAACGTACCAAGAAAGAAAACTTCGATCAAAAACACGCCCGCTTCCGGTCGCGAGTCGTTGCACACACACATAGACATAGACATGCATATCCGTGTTTACGTAAAATTCCATTTCCATCTCCATCTCCAATCATATTTGTCCAAGCGGCACATTATTTACGTTGTTAATTATATCGCAGCAAATATTAACGTACAACATCTCTTGTTTGCGCGCGTCCGGACCACTGCCACGGCGGTCTGAACAACCGAACCCTCTTCATCACCCGCGTGTGCTTCCCGCTGAAAGCAGTCGATTACGCATTCATGCCCAGCCGAAGCGGACGCGACCTCTCACTGGCGTCGGCATTGAAGCGTAGCGTTGGCGAAGCGTCGCCACGCAACTTCCGGTGCCTGCGGCTGCTCCGTGTTCAAAGGTCGCAATAGCCGGCTACAACATGCATGTAAAAATTTCTTGGGAGTCCGTGCTACAGCTAGCTGTCCTCCCCCAACTCGTCAATCTCTTCCAGTAGTCCTAGTACTCCATGGCGCGATCCATCGACAAGTAGGCGGGAAAGTTATCGTATACTCTATTTGCAATGAGTGGCATGCCGAGCGATCGTATGGGGTCGAGCCATGGAGAAGGGTGAGACAGGAACACGCAGACGTGATTTAAACGTTGGTTTTGCTCGATGGCGCGATCCAACGAAACGAAATGTTTGTTTCTCTCCATTTCCATTTTTTCTCCGGAAAAACAGAAACTTTCCACTCCATTTTCATTCCTATTCCAAGGTTGCCCCGTTACAACATTCCATCAAATACAAAGGAAAACTAACACGCATCTTGATGCATCTCAATGATTCACAGATCATAGCCAATATTTACTTCACAACTAAAGAAAAAAGTTGTGAGGCGTGTCTGAAAGAAAAACTACTGATGGGGTGACTACGACTTAAACCCTAAACCCTAAACATGATTTAATTCCCTGGCGGGTAGAACACAGCAAAGGAAAAAAACGGTGCTGCCTTCGGATCATCGATGCTTTTGTGTAGTTCCACTAAAATCGACTGAGCATCCACGATGGCAAAGATATTGAATAAGTGTGATTAGAATTATAATCTTGGCACTAGTTCATGAGACATAAACTCATCACAAGTAGAAGCCGTTAGAAGTAGAGAAAGATCGACATGGAGATGGAGCTACGGCGATGGAGCAAGCCGGCTCCAAAAGGAAGCTGGACTACACAGGATGTCGGGCTGTAGCTAGAAGGCGGTTGGGGCCGGCATCGGCCCATACCACAGTGACCCCTGATTGGGGCCGCACCGGTGTGGGTTTCTCCCTCGCCGATGAACATTGTTCCCTTCCCCGATTCTTGGGATCAGGCCCGTCGTTCAATGCTTGTGAAGAGCAACCTTAGCAAGCAGGCTTGTAACAAGCTCCTACTAGTGTATATATAGTGGTTTTCTTTTTCATCCATATCAACCATTTTATATTGCGTACGTGTCATTCAAGAGTGAAATGATGGTTGCTTCTTCCGACTAACTTCTTGTGTAATTTGGTTGCTCCTTAGTGGCCCCTACGACTCCCCTCGTGTATGGAGCAGTCCTGCACGTACACATGGGCCTTAAAAAGCAGCGGCGCCCTAGCATACATGTCCGAGCACATGACAGAACACACACAGTCACGCTAAGTGCTCAACCTACGTGCATGCACACACATACTCGGTCGGGGTGAGCTAGTGACCATATAAACACGGAAAATATATATATTGGCGCGATGGCGTATTATGAAGTCCCTGACCGTATTTTTACAAATATCTGATGACGAGCAGTGTATTTATCTTGTTTGAAATTAAGCCATATTAACCGGAGAGGAGGCAGTATGGACTAGCATTACTTTGCTGTGTCCCGTCAACTTGCCGAACGAGGAGAAGGTTGCAGGACGGAAGAAGCTTGCGCGCGGTGGCTTGCAGGACAAGGAGAAATATTTGACTAATGCAAGCTCTCCCTCGCTCAGGCGGTGGACGTGCAACAATTAATTCGGTGTCAGATTGCCAGAAGCATACACTATACTACTAGTGCTCACTACAGGAATCAGCTACTTTTCCATCTACCACGGCAGACGGCAAAGGCATGGATGGCGGACAGCAAAGACCTTTGCTTTGTCGACCCTGAGGCAACAAAGGGGCGGCAAAGTAGGGGCGGCTAAAACTGCGTTGCCGTCCGCTTGGCGGTGACGGCAAAGGGGCCTTTGCCATCAGCAGCTGACGGCAAAGGGGCCTTTGCCATCAGCAGCGGACGGCAAAGAAGGCGGACGGCAATAAATGCGCTGTTACTCCGTTAGGTGGTTAACGGCAGGCCTTTGCCGTCCGCTGCGGACGGTAAAGCTGTGCCGTCGACCCTTGTGGGCAAACCGACCAAATTGGTCACCTCCCGGGAAGCACGAGTTGCTGCCACGTGGCCTCTTTGCCGTCCGCTGCTGATGGCAAAGATCTCTTTGCCGTCGGTGGCGAGCGGCAAAGATCTGCATATTGTCTCTTTTTTCTTTTTTACTCCAACAATTTTCACAGCAAATATATATCACATATCCAGCACATAAGTTTCATATCACATATCCAGCACATAAGTTTCATATCACATATCACATATCACATCAGTTTCATCCATACACATTGTTCATACATAAGCAAGTTCCATCCATACACATTGTTCATACATAAGCAAGTTCAATGATAGCAAGCTAGATACAATGCAAAGTTTCATCAAAGGAAAAGCAAGCACTCCATCATAGCAAGCTAGCTTCCATGAAGTGAATGAAATCTGCAAAATGGTAAATAAGAAAGTTAGAAATAGGTGACTAGAACAAGAAGAAGACTAGAACAAAAGTATATGTCATTTATGAGCTAACTTAGGTGAAATGGATCATATATGAGCTAACAAAGTTGAAATGGGTTGTTTATGAGCTAACTTAGTTGAAATGGATCATTTATGAGCTAACTTAGTTGAAATGGGTGGTTTATGAGCTAACTAAGGTGAAGGGCATCGTTTTTGAGCTAAGTAAGGTGAAATGGATCGTTTTGAGCTAACTTAGGTGAAATGGATCATTTATGAGCTTTTATGAGCTAACTTAGTTGAAATGGGTGGTTTATGGCGTAACTAAGGTGAAATGCCACGTTTTTAGCTAACTAAGGTGAAATGGATGGTTTTTAGCTAACTTAGGTGAAATGGATCATTTATGAGCTAATTTAGGTGAAATGGATCGTTTTTAGCTAACTTAGGTGAAATGGATCGTTTAGGACCAAATCTAGGTGAAATGGGTCATTTTGGAGCTAACCTAGGTGAAATGGGTCATTTTGGAGCTAATCTAGGTGAAATGGGTCATTTTAAAGCTAACGTAGGTAAAATGGATCATTTTAGAGCTAACTTGGATAAATTGGATCACTTGTAAGCTAACTAAGGTAAAATGAGTCATTTTAGAGCTAACTTTAGGTAAAATGGATCGTTTATGAGCTAACTAAGCTAATTATGCAATTTTTGAGATAAGTAACCTAAGTACATATCGTTTTAGAGCTAACTTAGGTAGAATGGATGGTTTATGAGGTTCGTAAGCATATTAAGTCATTTTGGAGGAAAAGAAGCTAACTCTAGGTCATTATGGTAAGCATATTGGAGGAAATAAAGCTATGTCTAGGTCTTTATGCATTTGTCAAGAAAAACACTAGCTGGCTGGCTCGCGCTGGTAGCTGGAGAAGGATCGTGCGATGCGTTTCTGGAGTTAAGCTGCACCAAAGATCATTTCCAATGTCTCGTTAGCATTATGACACTCAAATGTTAAGACTAGCAAGTAATGTCCATTCTAATTAAACTCACCGTGCTCCAGGGAGCAATCATCGGCATCGGTGGGCGGTCGACCGGACTTCTCGCACCACAGACCGCACATTTGGTTTCTGTGAGTCGTACTAGTTAGTAATGAGACTCAAATGTTAAGACTAGCAAGTAATCTGCAGAAGAAACTTACCACAAGGAGCTCATACATGGCCCTTGCACGCATGTCATTCCATGCCCTCTCCTCCTCCAACATCTTTGTCGTCCTCTCCTCCAACTCCCGCTGCCTCTCTGCCGCCTCCACGGAAGTTTCTCCGTTCTATCTCTCTCCTCTGTATAGCAGCCTGCAACACCACTCACATGACCATTTGTAATCATTGATGGAAGCGCACACAATGTAATGGAGAAAGATAGCTGAGTACTTATAACTAACCTTGAAGGCGAGTTGGATTGGCCGTTCACGAGGCCTTATCTCGGAGGCGGAGCTCATTGGCGCGTCTTGATCTCCGGGAGAGTGCTAGGACAGCGGATAAGTCCATCTCCCATGGCTATGGAGCCATGGGACCTCCACTCACCAGATATCATCAGCAGCTCTGTATCAATGGGACCTGGCTCGGGTTAAAATCCTCCCTTTCCTCGCCTTCCCCGATCTCTATATTGCACGAGCTTGTCGTGAGGCGGAGATGTTAGTGAAGTTCTTTGGATCATCAAGGTCAGACGCAGAGAATGCCTTGACTTTCTTGAGCCAGTGTGGGCCATGGCATACAGGTCGTACACCTCTGGCACCTTATCCGCCTTATTGTAGCGTGCCTGAAAGATAGAAACAAAGTAAATTAGTAATTAAAGGGCTAAAGCTAGCATGATGAATGAATTGCATGAATCATGAAGCAAACCACATACCCAGTTCCGCCCGTACTGAAATAAGTTGGAGCTGCCTTGGTGGTGTGGCACACCTTCCATTTGGGCACGTTTGTCCTTGGCCTCGTTGTGGGAGGCCCACCATTGTTTTGAGCACCACGTATTGACCAACACCTCCCAATAATACATCCGATCCGCACACCATCTCGGAGGGGCCTAAGTTAGCAAATAGAAACTTGAGCGCTACGGCTATGAATTACTAAATGAAGGAAGTAAGTACAAGGCCTTAATAATTACCTTCATTGACTGCTCCTTACTCAAGAACTTATCGCGGCACTCCTGCTTGGGCTTCTTGATACCACGCCCGGCGTAGTAGTCTCGAACAGCCTGCACCCGAACCTCATGCCGTAAGTTCTGAAGTAGGCGCTTGCACTCCTTGTCGATAACATCTGCCTTCTCCTCCTCGTATCCCTCCTCACACCTGTAGAATGTCTACAATCAAATGATACAATATTGATTAGTACAATTAATAACTAGCTAGTTCAAGATTTTTAATTGTGTAAGGAGAAATTACCCGAACTTTACGATCACCACGTCGCCCTCGTCTTGCACAAGACACGTCGATAATCTCACCCGGCGGGGCAGGCAGCCAAATAGTGCTCCCAACTCAATCCAACCTCTGGAAGCCGACCCTCACCGAACAGCGTGACAAACCCGGGAAGTTTGCCAAATCAGAACTCCAAGGGCGGAGTTGGGCGGCGGACACTTTCATGGTGGTCCCAACCCCCTGTAGCATGACAAGGCCAGCGCATTAGTTATTTGAAGAAAGCGTGAATGCAGAAGGTACAAAAGATTAAATGCACTTACCTCTCCCCATCGGGAAAATCAACCACCTACTGCTTTCATGGGTCGCCCGGCCGCAGACGGAAGCCGTGTAGCACCACGCTGTTAGACGTTGCCCCCCTCCTCCTCAATATCAGTCGGCTCCTCGTCATCATCAGCATGGCCACTCGGCTCCCCGCCATCATCAGCATGGCCACTCGGCTCCTCGGTGACCCGACCAGGTACCCCATCGGGCGTGTGCTCCTCCGGGGTCTCGTGGGCCCCACTCTCGTGGGCGAAGGCCATCGACCGGAGGCTCGTGGGCCGAAGGCCCGTCGACCTGAGGCTCGTGGGCGAAGACCCGTGGACCGGAGGCTCGTGGATCGAGTCCGTGTAGCCTCCTCCTCGGGACGAGTCCACCCTAGCGATCACGTGCTCGGGTGAAACAGCATGGGGTGGCGGCGAGGAAGGAGCCGTAAAGTCACCCTACCTCCTCTCCAGCGACCCGTGCTCCACCTCCTCACTTCTTCTTACCTCGTCCCTGCTGGGCACCGCGATCAGCGAAGAAGGGCCGGTGGTGTCGACATCTTGTCCAGCAACGCTTTCGGCGGAGAGGTGCGTGTGCAATGGAAGACCTACATAACCGCAGCGCCCGACGAAGAAGGGGCCTGGGCGCGCTCCCGACCAGCGCCCACCATCTTTCAACACCTGCCATGACAAAGAATAAACGAAATTAGTACAACATAAAAAAAAGTACCGACATTACTTAAGTGTATCATCATCAAGTACAACATAAAAAAATTGAATACCTGACACTACTAATAATCTCGATCAGTATCATCAATAAATGCATAATCATCATCATCACTATAATCAATGATGGGCTCACTATAATCATCATCATCACTATCATCACTATCATCACTATAATCATCATCATCATCACTGGACACACAACAATTATATATATAATTCACCATGTATATATTCATCAGTTGATCTACTTTGTCAATTTTATTACGTCCATGCAACCTACACTCTAATAGGCACTAACGAAATTTATGCGTCGGATCCGGAGCAAAGCATATCGTCGGATCGGGTGTTGTTTGAAGTCGGGGTTAAAGGTGTCGATGTCGGTGTCGAAGTGCCGTGTCGAATTCGAGTGCTGTTTGAGGTAGAGGGTTGGGGTGTCGATGTCGAAATAAAAGTGTCGGGGTTAGAATTCGGTTAGCCGAAATTCGATTGTGTCGGGTCGAGTCAGGCTCGGGGTCGGAGGTGTGGTCGGGCTAAGGTCGAGTGTCGAAGTCGGTGTCGAGGTTAGGTGTCGAGTCGAGGTTGAGGTGCCGTGTCGGTGTCATGATCGGGTTGTCGATCGGGTCGGGCTCGGAAGTCGAAGTCGAAGTGTCGAGTCGGGGTCGGGGTCTCGAGGTCGAGGTGTCGTGTCGGGATCGAGTGTCGGGGTCAGTGGGTCGGTTGTTGGGGTCGAGTGTCGGGTCGAGTCGGGCTCGAAGTCGGGAGTGTCGGGTCAGGCTCGGGGTTCTTGGTGTCGGGTCGGTCGGTCTCGGATCGGAGTGTCAGTCGAGTGCGGGTCGAAGTCGAGTGTCGATCGGGTCAGGCTCGAGGTCGGAGTGTCGAGGTCGAAGTCGAGTCGAGAAGTGTCGGAGTCGAAGTGTCGTGTCGGTGTCGAGTGTCGGGGTTGGGGTGTCGGGTCAGGTCAGGCTCGAGTCGGGTGTCGGGTCGGGCTCGAGGTCGGGGTGTCGGGGTCGAGTCGGTCTCGGGGTCGGGGTGTCGGCTCGAGTGCGGGTCGGAGTCGAGGAGTGCCGTGTCGAGTCATGATCGAAGTGTCGATCAGGTCAGTTGGGGTCGAAAGTGTCGGGGTCGTGGTCGGGTCGAGGTGTCGGTGTCGGGGTCAGAGTGTCGGCGTCAGGTGTCGTGTCGGTCAGAGTGTCGAGTCGAGAAGTCGGTTATCGAGTCGAGTGTCGGGTCAGGTCGGGCTCGAAGTCGAGTGTCGGGTCGAGCTCGAAGTCGGGGTGTCGAGGGTCGAAGTCGGTCTAAAAATTGAGGTGTCAGTCGAGTCGGTCGAGAATTCGAAAGTGCCGATGTCGGTGTCTTGATCGAGTGTCGATCAGGTCAGGCTCGAGGTCGAAGTGTCGGGGTTGGGGTCGAAGGTCGAAGTGTCGGCGTCGAGTCGGGGTGTCGAGAAGTCAGGTGTCGTGTCGGTCGAGTGTTGGGGTCGAGGAGGTCGGTTATCGGGTTGAGTGTCGGGTCAGGTCGGGCTCGAGAAGTCAGAGTGTCAGGTCAGGCTCGGGTCGAAGTGTCGGGGTCGAGGTCGGTCTCGGGGTCGGAGTGTCGGTCGAGTGCGGGTCAGGGTCGAGTGCCGATGTCGGTGTCATGATCGAGTGTCGATCAGGTCGGGCTCGAAGGTCGAAGTGTCGGGGTCGTGGTCGAGAATTCGGGGTGTCGGCGTCGGGTCGAGTCTCGAGGTCGAGTGGCGTGTCGAAGTGCGGGTCGGGATCGGGGTGCCGTGTCAGGTCGGGGTTTCCCCCCCCTCTTTTTTTCCTTTTCTTCCTCTTGCTCTTCTTCCTTTTCTTCCTTTTCTTCCTTTTTTCCTTCTTCGTCTTCTTCTTCTTCTTCTTCTTCTTCTTCTTCTTCTTTTTCTTCCTCCTTTCCTTTTTCCTCTTCTTCTTCTCCTCCTCTCCTCTTTTTTCTTCTTCTTCTTCCTCTTCTTCTTTTTTCTTCTCCTGCTCCTCCTCTTCTTCTTCCTTTCCCTTTTCCTCTTCTTCTTCTCCTCCTCTCCTCTTTTTTTCTTCTTCTTCTTTCCTAAACCTAAACCTAAACCTAAAACTAAACCTAAATCTAAAACTAAAACTAAAACTAAAACTAAAACTAAAACTAAATCTAAACTAAACATAAACCTAAAACTAAAAAAAGAAAAAAGGAAAAACATAAATCTAAACCTAAAACTAAACTAAAACTAAACCTAAAACTAAACCTCAAACTAAACCTAAAACTAAAACTAAAACTAAAACTAAAACTAAATCTAAAGTAAACATAAACACTGAAACTAGAAAAACAGAAAAAAAACAGAAAAAATAGGAGGTAGAGCTCACAGGGCAGGGGCGGTGGAGGAGGTGGCAGTGGAGGAGGCGAGGCGGCTGAGGCGGTGGCGGCGTGGCAGCAGGGCGGGCAGGGCGCCGTGAGGCGTGAGGAACTGGGCACCGTGGGGCAGGCGCAGCCGCCAGCCAAGGAGCAGCAGTGGGGTGTGGGCGGCGCCGGGTGGTTAGGCGAGGCAGGCGGTGGGGCCGCAGGCGGCGGGTGAGTGGCCCAGGCAGCGAGACGGCGAGGCGGCAGAGCCATGATGGCCAGGCGGGGCGGTGGGGTGGTGGGGCGACGTGGTGGCAGAGAGTGGTGGGGCGGCGGAGAGTGGTGGGGCGGCGACGCGCGTGTGAAGAGGGAGAGAAACAGAGAGAGAGGGGCGGGGTGGGGCGCGGCCGCCGTTAGATGAGTTAAATCTTTGCCGTCCGCCCCCTTTGCCGTCCTCTTTTTTGCTCTTTGTCGTCCGCTAGCGGACGACAAAGAGGTGGGGCATTAAGTTTTTTTTTAACAGGCGGGTGGGTGGGGGCCACCTCCCTCTTTGCCGTCAGCTGGCGGGCGGCAAAGAAATGGCGCATGGCAAAGAGCTTCTTTGTCGTCTGCCATTTCTTTGTCGTCGGCTTTTCGGTGGCTAGTGGCAAAGAGCTTCTTTGCCATCCGCTAGCGGACCGAAAAGATCTTGCAGATGGCAAAGTACCTGATTCCAGTAGTGGCTACTATTGTTCGACTTCCCGAATAGGCGAACAGCCAAGCGCAAAGTTTACTAGTACTAGTACTACTACTATAGTCTATAAAGGTACGTACTATACTATTACTAGGAACCGGATGGAGGCGTCGCACTCTTATTATAATTTTAAAATGTGATAAAGCAATCTTCAACACATTTTGTTCTCTTGAGGTTCTCGCATGTGATAATGGAAGTTGATTGCATGGAACACTGCGCCACAATTCTCGCTTAATTCTGGCTCATATCCTGTTACAAATAGTAGCGCTCGGTAATATTTCCTCTTTTTGTTATTCAGCATGTAAACAAGTCAGCAAACCTTAAGCGCATCTTCGTGCGAATCGTGCTTCTGCACTTTGAATGTGGCGAGAGCTGGCTTGATGAAACACCTTGCTTCCTACTTCTTTTTTTGCGGGTACCTCGCTTCCTAGTGACCAGTGTCTTGGCTGATCGTCCTAAGAATGCTTATATATAAATAAAGCTCTCTCATTTACCCATAAAAAGATTAAGCCATATTAACCGGAAAGGAGGGAGTATGGACTAGCACTACTTTTGGTGTGTCCGTCAACTTGCGAGCGAGGAGAAGCTTGCGGGACAAGGTGAAGCTCGCTTCGCCTTTTGACTAATGCAACCTACCCTCGGTGGACAAGCATCAGTCCATTTGGTGTCAGTTATCGAGGCATACATTGTAGTACCCAACATGCGAAGTACCATCATTGTTCGACTTCACGAAGAGGCGAAGAGCCAAGCGTAGTAATGCAGTAGTACTACTACTAGATCCGCATGGTGGAGCTTACGTACTCTTATTTTTTATCTCGATAAAGTACATGTTTATTCGGAGAAGAGGCGGAAGCGGCAGCCCAACATGTAATGAATGATATCGATCAACCAACCATGCTCAAATATATCTTGGCCTCCGTGCGAGCCCGTCTGTGTTTTCTCGCTCCTCGTCTCTCTCAAGGGCAGCGGGTTGGCTCTTTGCCGTCAATTGAGATCGGTTTGCTCACACTCCTGTCCCACATGTTAGTGATATGCCAAGAGGAGGTCGTTGACCATTGGCCATCTGGCGTACTTGGTTTAGCACCTTCATACTACTCCTCCCTCCATCACGGTTTGCGAGTAGGCGCTTCATTATGATGCATTTCTCTCAATGCATTTCCACCACCAGATAGAATTTAGAGGCGTTTGGTCTAATGCTCAATTAATTAGGGCATGGTAACGCAATCTTGTCCACAATTTTCTCTCCATATACTGTACTACTACTGGTGGAGTAAGTGCATGCATGTGTGTACAGGGGTGGAAGAACTGCATGCATGTGTATGCCATGCTATAACTACCAATGCTATTTTTCAGGCTGGTCGCTAGTCGCCTTGGTCCCCTGATTTTTTTTCTTTTTTGAAGCGTCTTTGTATAAGCAGTGTGGATGGAGTAGTATGGCGGATTCAAGAAGAGTGTATTGATGGTTGTTTCTTGAGCAACTTACATTGGGAAAAGGTGGGGCTTCTGATTTGACTGCTCCTTACTCACTATTAATGCTGGCATAGCGACAAGGCTGAGTTTCCCATGCGGTTGTGCACTACCCCTCGGTTCTTAAATATACTCAGGAGTATATTTGTCTTTCTAAATTTCAACAGTGACTACTCAAATATTTGTCTTTTAGAGATTTCAAATGGTGGCACATACGGATGTATATACATATTTTAGAGTGTAGATTCCCTCCTTTTGCTCCGTATGTAGTCACTTGTTGAAATCTCTAGAAAGACGAATGTCACATCCCTAGCCTTGCAATGCACTAGTGCTAGCTTGGTTGCTGCATCATGTTTAAAATTTCATTTAAACCTGAAATGGGGATGTCCAAACCCTAGTACCAAATGGAATTCAAATAGGTTTAACCTAAAAATATTTTCGATTGAATCCAAATGGCTTCCAAAAATGTTCATCATTCTTGGAAAATCTGGAAACTTGATAACGAGAGGTGGCCTTTTTTTTCCATGACATATTTGGGCTCTGAATTAATTCATATGGTATTTGCATTTGGGCATTTAATTGCTAAATAATATTTTAGGTGCTCAAATAATCACAAGCTGAAATGTTTGTTGTTGGAAATATTCCAAGCAGTGACATTGAGCAGTTTCATGATTTTGGAAATGCCACAGCATTTTATTAAAGACAAACACAATTCTGAGAAAATAGAAAAGAAATAAAATAGAAATAGGCGAGAGACTCACGAGGAACTTACAGGCCCACTAAGCCACAGGCCTCACATGCAGCCAGGGGCAGCCCACCACGGCTGGTGCAGTCATCCCAACCTCTGCCGATGGCGGAGGAGGGACAACACTGCTGCAGCGTCTGGGCGCCTCCACCAGGCTGCTGCTGCGTCGCACAGCCACCATGACGCCTCGCGACTTCTCCTCGGCGCCGCCCGACCCCTGGACCCCCTCGCTCTCTCCCTCTCCCTCGTTTCCCCTCCTCTGTTCTCTCCACCGGGAGCCGCCGCCACCGACGCCGTTCGCCGCGGCCACTTCCACCGCCTAGCCTCCCCAGCATGTCTAGGAGATCCGCCTCCGTCGTCTCGCCTCCTAGAGGACACACGCACCACGGACGCCCACATCATCGTCATCCTCAACATCTTCATCGCCCGGCGCCGGAGATCCCCCTTGCCGCTTCGCTCGCTCGGTGCTTCCCGAGCCACCGACACCGTAAGCAGCCTGTGAGATTCTGCTCCGGACCCCTCTTCTCCCTCTCTCGTTTGCGCCCGCTAGCCTCATCCCCAACCATGACCGAAGCTCGCCTCCGCCCGAGCTCGTCGTCGGCGCTAGTCTGGCGACCTTTTGGTCACACCACCATGTCCAGCGGATTCGTGAGCAGCGCATGTCATGCATATGCCGTTAGCTAGTCGATCTGCAGCTGTAGCTCTGAAACCGCCGCCAACGAACCACGGCAGCCGCAAACCTCGTCGCGGCGTCGACTACTGGCGACCCAGCGTCCAACTCCTTTGCTCCTTGATGCGGCGAGAAAGGGCTATGCCACAGTGCCCTCAACGCTTGATCTGCCGCTGTGGCGTGTTCGAGGGGCGCCTCCGGCGTTTGTGTGCTCGCGGCGTTCAACTCGCGGCCGACATAACCTTGTCATTAGCTGCTAATGGCGCGCTAACCAACCCTAGTGCCACTGCCATGTGGGCCCTGCGCTGTTTAGTTTAACAATTTCTGTTTAGATTAGTGCTAACCCGTGGCCCCACAGGTCGGTTTGACTGGCCACGTCACTTGTTGACTGACCCCACATGTCGATGACCTAGCCTTCACTATGAGACTGATCGGCGGGTCCGCTGGTCAGATTTGACTGG
Organism: Aegilops longissima; assembly: GCA_021605205.1. Lineage (NCBI taxonomy): Eukaryota > Viridiplantae > Streptophyta > Magnoliopsida > Poales > Poaceae > Aegilops > Aegilops longissima. The sequence goes on from CM038677.1 coordinate 156,568,546, forward strand.
ACAGCGCTGTTGACTTGCGGCGTCAGCGTGATGTCATCTTGTATAATAACTCTTTTCTGGATTTATTCTTTTACGGAATTTCAGAAAATGTCCTAAACTTCTAAAATCATAGAAATTCAACCATAACTCCAAATGAAATAATTTATATATGAAAAATTATCAGAAAAATGCAATCTATCCATCTGTACCATTTACATGCATGTTTGAACAACTTAAAGTTGTTGTATATGACAATTTGAATAAAAGGCATTTGAAATGCCTTACATGGAGTTTGAATTTGAACCTAGTGTTCAAACCAGCTCCATTTAACCTGCTGCTAGTTGCATTAGCTCAAACCATAGCATATTGCCATGTCACATTCATGCATCATATTGTTGCATTGCATTGATTGTGTTCTCCCTTGTTTGCCGGTATTTGTCCCCTCTCGGTAGACGACGTTTGACGATGAGATCGATGACACTGATGAAGAGCTATATTATCTTCAGAAGTGCCAGGCAAGCAAAACCCCTTTGTTCATTCGATACAATCACTCTCTCGCTCCTGCTCTATTTTCTGCATTAGGAGAACAACGACTCATGTGTTACTTGCTTGATAGCTGAACCCCTTATCCTCTGCATGACTGTCATTCCACAGTAATTAGATGAAACCCACTAGCATGAGTAGGAGTTGTTTGAGCCTCTTTGTGCCTACTCATTCATGCTTGTTTGTCATGCACTCTTGCTTAGAGTTGAGTCAGGTCGATTCATCGGGAATGAATTGGAATGGTGTGTGAACATGTCCTCTTGTGTGTGAGCTAAGTGTGTGAACACGATTTGGTAAAAGTAGCGGTGAGAGGCCATGTAGGAGTGCATGGTGGGTTGCCTCATTGCAGCCGTCCTCGGGAACTGAGTTACGTGTTTGTGATCCATGAGCAGTTACTACCACACATTGGGTTCGGTAACTTCGACCCCTCTCGACTTATTAATCAACATGATCTCTGTCCGGGGAGTTGCAACTAGTTTACGGTGTTTGTAGTTAGTGTTAGTAGTCTACCAAGTGGCACCCGATGCAGGTGGGCTTGGGACAGACTAACACCGTGGCGGGTATGCCAAGCGCCGCCCGTTTGGTGGGCTTGGAACCCTGTACACATCGTTTAGGGCCGTGGCGACACCCGGCGGATCTCCTTGCGGATGGAACCGAATAGGCGATAAACACTGGGACGAGAGACTTGTGTGGTTAGTCAGGTCGTGGCCGACTCCCTCGCCCGCTTCCGCTTGAAGGTTGTCGAGGTACATGGCGTGTCTGAGGCGATAAGTGGCGAGGCGTGTGTGAAGAAGTACACCTGCATGGTTATCATTATCTATTGAATATCCGGTTCCTCGGATATGGAAACTTGGACCTTGCATAGTTCATAGACAAGTGAAAGTGGATACTCTAAAATCGCCAAGATAGCGTGAGTGCTATGGATGGCATTCTCGTGAGGAGGCGGGGCGGATCCATAGTGGTGTATTGATATGATGAATTTGTGGACTCGTGTGCGCCACTTCAAAAGATTCTTGGCGATCGTAGTTCAGGATAGCCACGAGTCAAAGCTGGCTTGCTGCGGTCAAACTCCACCACCTTTTGATCTTGATGCATATGTAGTTAGTTCGATGTAAGTCTTCTGAGTACATTTGTACTCACGTTTGCCTATTTTATGTTTTTGCGAGAGAGACTTGGTCTCGCTAGTAGTTCAGCGTGGACTTGACGTTTAGCTTGTTACCTCAGCTACGATCTTGTGCCCTCGGCGAGATCTGGTAGATAGTCGGGCTTCTCGGCCTTTTTCATTTATAGTTATGCGTACTCGGACATGTTTAGCTTCGCTTGTGCTTTGACTTGTATGCTCTGAGTGTTGGGTCATGAGACCCATGTTTGTAATATCTCGCTCCTCGGAGCTTAATGAATAAATATTTGAGTCGTAGAGAGTTATGTTGTGATGCCATGTTGTATTTCACATATTGAGCATATTGTGTGTATGTTTGAAATGCTTGGTATGTGTGGGATCCGACAATCTAGTTGTTTATCCTTGGCAGCCTCTCATATGGGAAATGTAGTCTAGTGCTTCTGGCGATAGTAGTCCGCTACTGGCCGGTTCACGAGTCTTGCTAGCCAGCACTACTGCTTTGGACACTTGGTGGCGACATGTGTTCCGCCGTTCCTATATACATCCCTTGAAATGTCACCTTGGTGACATCCAGAGTCTGCCTAGCCTGCTACTGACCGGGATCGGAGTCCTGTTAGCCAGTGCTACAGCCAGTTCTGCGTTGATGACCGACATGCTCGATGTGATTCATGTATACTGTCACCATGGGTTAGTGCCGCTTTGGGTTCACGACTAGCCATGTCGGCCGGGTTCTCTGTCATATGGATGCTAGCGACACTATCATATACGTGAGCCAAAAGGCGCAAACGGTCCCGGGCCATGGTAAGGCGACACCCGTGGGAATACCGTGCGTGAGGCCGCAAAGTGATATGATGTGTTACCGGCTAGATTGATGTGACTTGGACTCGGGGTCCTGACAACGAATAGAATATTTAGGAATGGAGGGAGTACACATATGAAGCAAAATGAGTGAATCTACACTCTAAAATATGCCCGTTTGAAATTTGTAAAAAGACAAATATTTAGGAACGAAGGAGTATAATATTGTGCATGGCACATGGACCCGGATGATGAAGAGGCTTCTGGCAATGCTATCAAGCTTTCATCATCTGTTTACATAATTGACGTACTACACAAATAATTTTCCAGCGACATGAAATTGTACAATGGTGTGAGCTTTCAGCTTTTGTTTCGCGTGTCTTGCCATCGATGCTCTTTCGGAAACAATAAAAAACTAACTTCCTTGCTAATGCATGTCAATTATTAGTAGATCAGAGCTAATAATTACATCACATCTGAAGACAGAGTTGTGAGAAGGTGTTAAATTAAAATTGATCCATGATTTCATTGGCAGCAACGTCCCCCTAGCTCTGTCTAAATCAACAAGGCATGTTGGGAAAAAAATTAGCTGTCTGGAGCATGCAACATTCCGATCATTTTGTGCAGTTCCACTAAAATAGAGCTGAGCGTCCCTGTTCCAAAGATATTAAGTGTGATTACGATAATAGAGGACTGCTGATGAAACAATAAACACACAAATAGAAGCCGGTCACCTTTGCAGTCTCTCTTAAGACTAACTAGTTGGAGAAGATTAGGCTCGGACTTGGATGAGGAGGATAGAGCAAAACCAATCTCCCTTTGTGCGATCGCCTTTGAAATGTAGAGCGTTGCCGTGTGACATTTTAGTACAACTGCACAAAACACTCTTAAGAAAAAAGTGATTTGTGCAGTTCACCAAAAGGTTACTTAATAGCGAGGTGAAATGGATAGCCCTGTTTGCAAAAAAAAGGTAGAAAGGAAACAATTCTGGCCAATAACGAGTTGATGACACATGCGGCGACAAAAAGAAGCATATTCCTTGCCCTAAGGGAAGATAACAACACGGTTGTGTTTGTCTAAAAGCGGTGTGAGGCGAGAATGCAATATGGAAATGCGCTAGGCGAGCTATGTTTTGGGCAAACAACTATGGAAGATCCACATGCAGCGGCGTGGGAAGATGGGCGGTGGAGCAAGGCGGAGGATACACAGAGGTCATCGGGATGTAACTAGGTGGCGGCGGGTGGAATCTCGAGCAGGTGGCGTAAGCCCTACAGCGCGCGAGCTTGGTCGGAGAAAGCGGCGTGTACCGCGGATCGGGGCGTGCTGCCTCGGCGCCATCGAGCAGAGAAAGCGATGCACTTCCTCCCTTTCCCCGGCGGGACGGGATCGGCGGATCGGTGACCAGCGGTGAGAGAGAGCCACCGCCTCCCTTTCCCCAGCGAGCGGGATCACGACCGGATCGATGACCAGCGGTGAGAGAGAGAGAGCCACCGCAGCCTTGTGTGAGATACTACGAAGGCGACAAACCGAGACGCAAGGCTCCATTGTATATAGTGAAGCGGACTACCGTTTTCTCCATAAAATCGTTTTATATTCGTATGCGTGCCATTGGCGCTATAACTTTATTTGAAAATAGCAGCAGCAGCGTCAAGTCGAACTTTTGTTTAGATGCGGGCGTGGTACCACGACCTCCTAGGTAAACAACCGCTACAGGCACTCAAATTAGCACGTGGGCTGCCATTTCGTAAAAATAGGCTCCACCATGTACCAGCGGGTGTGGCTGGGCACGAAGCGTGAGTACATGCAGTGCACCTATTATCTTCTAGTATCGTACACCACCTACGTGGGGTTGTGTGAGAGATACAAACCTAGAGAGATATAGTGTGTGGGTTCTTGGGAGTTTTTTTGTGGGGGGTCAATCAAAAATTTAACATATGCAATGTGTGTGAAATAGAGTCTGGATATAACATATATATAGAGGGTCGATCCACGAGAAAGAGTGGAGGTATCATCGGCTTGAGGTGTCCATAGAATCGAAAAGAGGGATGATGTGTGTGTGTGTGTGTGCTTGTGTGTGTCGATAAAGTGCCATCAATTTGTGTGTGCCACGTCAAAGATATAGAGTGGCTGGCCCTCTTTGGAGCGTGAGAGGGACATGTGCGGTTTGTCTCTGTGGCGGGATACCTACTTGCAGCCTTCGACTATCGGTATGTGGTGGGGAAGAGGAGGCCTAATTAACTATAGAGGTACAATGGCTGGTATATGTGTGGAGGAGGAGAGGCCTACCTCATGTATTAAGGAGATCGATCTGCCTCATGTATTAAGGAGATCAATCAGCATCCATGCATATGTGCGGGAGAGGAATAAGGTTGGGAGAGAGACAAAGCTAGAGTGTTGGAGGGGGTGGTAGTGGAGTTGCTTCTAACAAATGGTGGGATAGGCCTGCTAGACAAATGGAGAACACGCCTTAATATCAATAAGAGAGAGATGGCTGCTTGTTGTGCGTACGCGTGCGTGTGAGAGGCAGGTCAGGAGGCATGCACGAATGATGAGGGGGACGATGTGGCTGTGGTAGCAGACATAACTACATAGGAAGATCAATCACCCTTTGTTAGAAAGGAGACATAACTTGTGAGTGCGTCGATCGATGGGGGGGTAGTTAAAGTCGATCTAGGTATATGTTGGGAGATCGATTGGTATACATGCATGTGTGTGTTAGAAGCAAATGAGGCCGAGGAGAAGGATAGAGAGAGAGAGAGGGATGCATGTAGGAGGTGGTGCAGAGGCATACTATATCGGCGGGGAGGAGTGTCTTGATCGAGAATGATGAAAAGAGTGGTGGGAGTGAGGCATGGACGGTGACAAGATAAGAGGGGAAGCTTGTGTATGTGCTAGGCACACCTGGCTAGAGAGGCATATCGATCGATGTGTGACATAAAGTAGGAGCTGGGGGGCCTAAACACACCGTGGGTGTCGGATTTCGGGTTCCGGCAAACCCTCTAGGTTCGAACTCTGGGGTGCACGCGGAGATCTCACCCCCTACCAACCTGCACCTCGTCGCCTCGCAAGGATCTAAACTACACAAAGAGCAACACAAGGGACGCAATGTTTATACTGGTTCGGGTCACCATTGTGGTGTAATACCCTACTCTAGTGTGTGGTGTGGTGGATTGCCTCAGGGGCTGATGATGAACAATACAAGGAAGAACAGCCTCGCGAGGGTCTGTTCTTGGCCGGTGCAACGAACTGCTAGGGGGAGTTCAGTCGCTCTCTCTCTCTCTAGATTGCTTGATCTCTAGCTCTCGATTCCGGGATTTTACCTCTCGATTTTCGATCTTACCTCTCCTGTCGGTGGCTGGTCCTATTTATAGGCAAAGGCCCTGGGCCTCCTCCCAAATATGGAGCGGGAAGGGTGCCAACAATTGGCCATTTTGAAGGGGAACATATAGTACACTTATCCTGACTAAAGTTGGTCCTCGCCTATCAAAGGCTCAGCGATGGCCCGGCTTGGGCTCCACGATGACCTCCTTCCTGCCGTTGTGTTGGTCTTGGTCTTGTTGCACGAAATGGTTGCCTTTGCTTGATGCTCTACTTTGTGCTTGCCTCCTTTGCACCATAGAGGAAATAGGGGACTGCTGCTGGGCTGGCGCCCTCTGGCGCCCTTGGTAAATCATGGCTTGCGTCATGGGCACCTCGTGAGGTACCTCGCCTTGATCTCTCCGCCTCCTCGCGAGCCCAGCTGTGAGGCCGAGCACGAGAAGCTTCCTGTCGTCAACCCGAGGCTTGGCCTCGCGAGGTTCTTCAGGCTTGTCTTGATGAAGATGGGCGTGGTGGGCCACCTTGAGCCACGCCCGCAGGCCGTGGCGAGCAAATCTGGGTAACCCGTTCCCGAGCATGACGGTAGCCCCAGGCCCAAGGCGCGCCTGGACTTGGCGTAGCAGAGAAGCGAAGGGGCAAGTGCGAAGCGCCTGGACCTCGGGCGCCGCGTGGCGGTTGATTGGACGTGGGCGTCCCTGCTTCCCCATGACGCCTCGGCGGCTGCACGAATCGACAAAAGAGCGGCACCCGTCTAGGCTTTTCCTCCTTTGCCTTCTCTAGTCGTTGCCCAGATCCCCTTTCTTGCGCCTATCCTTCACCTTACGAAATCCCCGGATCTACTCCGACCGCGTGCCCTAGCAAGATATGGCGCCTCGCCAGACCCGGCGGAGCTTGGTACTACTTTGCTTTGGACTCCCCTACCGTGTCGGAGAAGAGCCTTGCCGGGCGCGCCGGATGGTGGCGGCGCAAGGCAGCAGCGAACAGCGGTGCTCGGGGCTGGCTCCGCCATTCACGAGGACCAAGGGCACCTTCTATCCGCTCTTCGTGGCGCCATTGCCGATGCTGGTGCCTCCCTTTTCCGAGTTCTTCTTTTCTGTCCTCCAATCTTTGGTCGGGAGGCGTGGCAAAGCTGGGGCGCTCTGTACCCTGTTCCTTGAGATGATTGGGAGCAGGTGGTGGACTCCATGCCCGCTTTCAACGGGGACGGGCCTGTGCCCGCGAAGGTTCCCGAGGATCCGGCAGCCCTGGCGATGGTGAACGTGTCCTCCGGCGACTCCAGCGGAGAGGAGCAAGAAAAGGAGCGGGGAGAGGGGCCCGACTCCGAGGCGACCGACGGGGAGTCGGGAGCGCCCCTCCCCCGGCGTAGGTCCCGTGCTCTCCGCCTCTTGCCGGACGACGATGAGGATGGCGACGAGCGGGGCGGCTAGAGCTTGCCCCTGATCCCGAAGAAGGACAGGAGGGGCTGGTCCCTCGGGTCTGCCCCGGCTCGAGGCGGTCTGCAGACTCGCCTCCTGCTCCTGAGCCTCTTGAGGCTGATCCCTGCAGCCGGCTCTCGGGCTTCAAGTTTGGCCGGAGGTTGCTCGAGCCCGCTTGATTCTTGTTTTATTTCTTGCTTTGTCGCTGAGGCTTGATATCTGTATTCCTTGGCTAGGCTGGCGCCTGGGGCGGAGAAGCTGAAGGGAGCTCCTGAGGCTTCGTCCGGGGCAGCGCCTCCGTCCATGAAAGAAGGTGATGGCAAGGCACGGGCCTCTCCTGCCCGGTCATCCTCGCGAGGCCTGGCGGAGCAAGCTGGGGCGAGCTCAGCCCCATATTAGCGACTCGAGTATCCTTGCTGATGCCCTTTGTCGCGATCGTCGAGGCCTTGAAGGTCCCGTCTCATGATCTGTGATTGCGCTGCGTCCTGTCCTCCTACTCACCTTAGCTGCTATCCCTCAACTTCTTCTCTTGTCACGGATCGTCTTGCTGCTGGCCCTGGACCAGCTACAACAAGATCTTGGCGCCGACCCTCGCTTGGTGGCGGACGGCTTGGACCTGGCCTCGGCTGGGTTCGCTCGATGCTTCGATTCGGCGGCGCTGGTTCAGGCGCGGCGGCTTCTGACGAGGAGAAACAGGTCGTCCTTGGGGAAAAAGCGCTCGCAGCGCGCCGCCTCGGGGAGTAGCGGATGTCGAGATCGCTGCAAAGTATTTGGAAGCGAGTTGCAGGGCTTCTTGTGACCAACTTGCCAAGTAGGCCCGCGTCCGCCAAGAAGGAGGAAGATATGAAGGCTCGTGGGCGGCCGCCAGGACCAGGATGCCAAGCAGCGGCCCGTGACGCTTAGGTGCGCTGCGGCAGGAGTTGGAGGCTTAGAGGATCGAGCTGGGCGGCAAGCGCGGGTCTCGCCGAGGACGCGTGGCCTTCCAGGGAGGCTGGAGCGGCTCGCACCTTGCTCGGTCGCTTCTGACAGTGACCTTGAAAGCCAGCGGCGGCGCCGAGGGCGTCCACCAAGCTGCTTCCCTTCTGGTCGCGCCCTTGAAGATGTCACCCTTGGCCTCGGTCCCACGGTGAGGCGAGCCGTGTCTGTCTTGCGGCGTGCGCAGCGTCTTCACCCCGTCTACCTTGCGATCCCAGCGTCGACCTTGACAACTGTTGGAGCCCGTGGCGGCGAGCTTGCCGCTCTTGCTGCTTGAGGCCGTGAAGGGTCGGCGGAGAGCTCTCTTTGGCGAGTTCAGACCTTGAGCACCAAGGGTCGGCGGAGGCTCTGCTGCGGATGCCAAGCTCCTGGCCGAACCGCCCGGCGCAGCTCGCCGCCAGCGGCAGTGCTGCCAACAAGTGACTCCTTTGTGGCTCTGTCACCTTTCGGCTCCTGCAACATGCATCATTCCTCGTGGAGCATTTAAACTTGCGTTTGGCGTTGCGAAAACAGTTATGGACTGTAATATTTGCTTTTGAATTCCTTGAGATTTGCGCTTTTCCTTCCTACTTGCTTATATTCTCTGTGGCGAGAGCCGGCCCGCGCATACCTCGGCCGCGTTAGCCCGGCCGAAAACCGGGGCGGGGACGAAGGGGTGAGGGGCTACGTGACAAGTTAGGCTCTGAGTCGCGATCTTGAGAGTCCCCCTTAGCGCCTACGAACAGCAAGTAGGGAGGTGAGATGTATGTGTGAATTTACCATTCTCGTCTGCGAGCCCGGCCCGCGCATACCTCAACCGTCGTTAGCCTTTTGGAACTAAGGGGTGAGGGCTACGTGACCGATTAGGCTCTGAGTCGCGATGCTCAGGAGTCCCCTTGATGTTCAAGCGGCCTTACGTACCTTGGCTCCGCTCGGGGAGGGGCGTCGACGAACCAGGCCGAGGGCTGTGCAGGGTGGTGTGCGTCTAGGCGTGACCCGAGCATAGCCCCATGCCCAGCCCCTCGCGCGGCACTCCCGAGGGAGGCGTTCGATGAGGCAGACACGAGGCTCTGGGCTCCACGAGGTTGATCGGCGGGGCCACCCTCGATTATTTATCACCGGTAGCGGACATAGAGCTTCCGTATGTGTGCAGGCATAGCAGCTCCTCGGCGGTGTCGTCGGCCAACACGGGCATGGTGCTTCCAGCTGCAGTGCGTGGGAGGGCTCCCCTCGGGAGAGCCCAGGCGTGTACAGCCCATACGACACGTGGCTGCACGGTAGGGCTGACGAGGTGTGTCACAGGCACCGTGAGCCAACACAGGACTCACGGGCCCCTACCTCAAAGCGGGTTCTTTGACAGCTTGAGCCTTAACTTGTGATGTGTTCCTGCAAATTTGGTTAGATGTCGGCTCTCGTCCTCGGGTCCCGACCCTCGGCGGGTCTCGGCCGTCGCTCGTATGCCGGTCGCAATGCCGTGGACAAGGCCGGAAGGTGAGGCTGGAGAGCGGTAGGGCCCATGGTCGCGATGTTCAGGTACCCCCCCTTTAATGTGCAAGCGGCCGACATGAAGGAAGAGGGGTGCCGTGGACGAGCACCAAATAACAATCATGATGGGTCAAATGCACAACCGAATAAGCATAAGAGGTACATGCATTTGGAGTGCTGGCCCAGTGGCTTGGGAGGATCGATCCGAGGTGCCCCCAATAAAGTAAGCTAGGAACATGAAGCAAAAGGATACACACATGGGGGCGGACCCATGGCACAGGAATGATGCAGCCACAGGGCGCTCCTAGCTGAAAATGAAACTCAAGGATGTCACTGATAACATTGAAGGCGAAGGATCTGAAGTAGCGGACGTCGTGCGGCTGCTGAAGCCGATCTTCTGAGCCCAGGCCAGGAGCCTCGGGTGGCTCGGGGCTGGTGGCTCCTCGCGGACCATCTCCATCTCCGCCCGGGACTGCGGAGCCTTTGGCCCCTTGAGCCTCAGGATGTTCCTCATGGTATTTGGCGTGGCAGCTGCCTTGACAAACCGTAAGGCATCACGAGCGTGGCTGTGGGGTGGACCTTCCACGGCGCGCCCCAGCGTGAGGGCGGGCGCTCCTTAGGCGACTCGGTTGAGTCGGGTATGTCGATGCAGACGTGCAGCCCACCATCCTCGCCTGGATGGGGAGCTACGGAGGGCAAGCGGCGGCTGCCACTCATGACCTCTTGACTCCTGCAGCTCCTGAATTATCTGGCTGACGAACTCCTAAGGGTTTGGCCCTCCTTGCCTTGCTCCTTCCTGAGGGAAACGTGCTTTGAAACATGCCTCCAAGTGGTGCCCAAGCGCCTCCCTCGTGATCTTAGAAAGGTCGGTGGCCCTCCAGGAGAGAGGCCCTGAGCCTTGCTCGAGGAGGCGCCGGGCATGCCTTCTGTCTTGACGAAGGAGGTGCCCCCTGAAAAGGCGCGGATCCTGAGGGGCCTGCCTCCCGAGGGGTCGGGCCAGGCGATGTCTTCTTCTTCTTGGGAGCAACCTCGGGAAGCCTCCCGCTCCTGCGATCTGGGTCTTCAAGTGACGTGGCTTGAAAGGCACGCTCCAGGGAGCACACTGCGTCTCTCTCTTCACAAGGCACCGTGATGACTCCACCGCTTCCTGGCATCTTGAGGACATTGTAGCCGTGATGAGTCCACGACCATGAATTTGGCAATTCTTTGGGCACCCGAGGATGGCCTTTGTATGGCGGCGAATGTGGTGACGTCGAAGTCGATGAGCTCGGTCAGATGGTTATCGTGGCGCCCGAAGGTGACGAGGGGCGGACCTGCCCAATCGGGCTGTGGAGCCATCGGTGACTCGGGAGAAAACCTCGGTTGGCTGAAGCTGATTGTCTGCACTTGGAGATTGTTGAATGTCTCGGCGGACAGGACATTGAGCCCTGCCCGCCATCGATGAGGTCATGGTGACTTGCACGTTCTTGATGATTGGGGAGCAAAGCATTGGGAGGACTCGGTGTGGCTGCGCACTTGAGCTGATCCGCTGAGCTGAGCGTGATGGCGCCGCTGACCACTGAGGAGGCGCGTGGCCGAGCTTAGGGGAGGACCGCATTCGCTTGGCAGGCGAACTGCTTGAAGATCTTTTGGGAGGTTGGGGCTTGAGCTCCGACCGGGATGCAAGCGATTCTTGCGGCTCACAGAAGCCCCAGCCCCTCATCGATGATGGTCTTCGTTTCTCCTTGGCTGCGGTGGCGAGAGGAGGGAGGCATCACGTTGCCTTGCGGGTGATCCTCGCGAGGCTGATCCTCCGGCCTCCTTGGCGGGTCCCTCAAGCTCTCTCTGAGGCTGATCACTGGCCGGTCCTCATGGTCAGTCACGCCACCCTTGGCAAGGGCCACGGTCTTCCCAGCATCGTGCATTTCTTCCTCCTCCTCTGCCGTAGCCTCAATCATTGCGGTCGGGGCGTCGACCGATTCACCCTTCTCGCATGGCTCTGAGTTCTTAACATTCGTTGGTGTTGTGGGTGTGGAGGTGCGTGGTACCGCATGATGTCGGCTGCCCTTGGAAGACTCGGGCTGGTCCCTGCCTCGCTTGGTGTGCGGTTACTGCCGCGAGCACGGCAGCCCCTTGCGCTTCCGTCCTTGACCTTGGGATTCTTCTCTTACGGGTCTGTAGCGGCAGCTCGAGGAGGAAAGGCGTCCTTCCTCAGCCTGGCGCGCAGTGCGCCAAGTTGAACAGCTCAGGGCGTGCAGGTCTTCATGCCGCCAACTCCTTCATGTTGACGTCCGCACACCGTCGGAGAAAGGCTGAGATGATGGCCTCCTCGGTCACCTTAGGAATCTTGAGGCGTGCGTTGCTGCGGGGTCTCTCTGGCTGCTGCTTGATCGCGGCGCATGTCGCTCCTGGCGAGAGGCGGTCGCGATGCCTTGGAAGTTGGCGATGAAGCGGGTGCGCATCTCGTCGGGGCGAGATCATGCGAGCAGAGTTGATGGCAGTGCGAACACCGTCTTTGGCGCCATAGGTAACCAGTTCGCCATGACCTTCTCGTCCCGTTGGCGACTTGATGCCTTCGTAGAGCTGGAGGAACTCAGAGTGCGGCGTGCCGTCGTGGCGAGGCGGGTCTGCTTGAACTTCGCCCGACCCTTGACGGCTGCATAGCTTCGGCGGTGAAAGCGCGGCAGCTGCGATGTACAGGAGGCCTTTGGTGACGAAGGCTTGGTCTTGCGGGTCCCGTGTGCTGCCAGGGAGCAGCCAGGGGGTCTTGGCGTCTTGGGAGCAGGGCCTTGATCGTGATGGGCGGTGCGGGGAGCACTCGGGCAGCTTCTTGAGGCGAGGACCTCTTGACAGCTCTGCTCTTGCTGCGGTGGTGCGGACGAAGTGGGTTCCGCCCGGGGGCCCGTGCCTTGGGGCCAAGGCACCTTCTTGAGGGGGCGGTGGCGCCCCGAGCTTCATCGCCAGCGCAAGGCAGGCGGCGGTGCGATGAGAGGGGCGGCGGCGGGAGCCCCTGCGGCGTGGGCAGCTTCGGCGGCAGCGGTCGAGCCACTCCTCGTGAAGCGTCGTCGATGGGGCGGTAGCGCGAGGAGCTTCGTTTGCGCGATGGCGGCTCGAACCTCCATGGTAGCGCGAAGCGCCGAGACTAAAACCAGGTAGAGGCGGCGAGGAAGTAGCAGTGCGGCCGTCTCGCCTCCGCAGACGGATGCGGGGCGATGCTTGCTTCGTTCCCGCGGGCGGTGGCGGCGTTAACGGCGGCGGCGAGAGCAGCGAAGCGACGCCCGGCAGAGGCGTCTGTGCGATGCGTGTGGCGAGCGGCCAGCGGCCTTGAGCCCGGCAGCGTCCGACATGAGATGCGATGGCGGCAAAAAAGAAGCGGACGGAAGGCGGATTACAGGTGCACCTACAGCGCGCCAAATGCCGGTTCGAGTTCGGCAGACCCTCTGAGTTCGAACTACAGGGTGCCGCGGAGATCTCACCCCTACCAACCTGCACCTCGTCGCCTCGCAAGGATCTAAACTACACAAAGAGGAACACAAGGGGCGCAATGTTTATCTTGGTTGGGCCACCATTGTGGTGTAATATCCTACTCCGGTGTGTGGTGTGGTGGATTGCCTCGGGGCTGATGATGAACAATACAAGGAAGAACAGCCTCGCGAGTGCATTCTTGGCGGTCTGACGAAGCTGCTAGGGGAGTTCGATCGCTCTCTCTCTCTCTCTCTCTCTCTCTCTCTCTAGATTGCTTGATCTCCAGCTCTTGATTCCGGGATTTTACCTCTGGATTTTCGATCTTTCCTCTCCTGTGTGTGGCTGGTCCTATTTATAGGCAAAGGCCATGGGCCTCCTCCCAAATATTGGCGGGAAGGGCGCCAACAATTAGCCATTTTGAAGGGAACATCTAGTGCACTTATCGACTAAAGTTGGTCCTACTTTGTCAAAGGCTGGGACGATGGCCTGACTTGGGCTCCACGATGACCTCCTTCCTGCCCGTTGTGTTGGTCTTGGTCTTGTTGCACGAAATGGTTGCCTTTGCTTGATGCTCTCGCTGCGCTTGCCTCCTTTGCACCAAGAGGAAATGAGGGACATTCTTGGCTGGCTCCGTCTGGTGCCCTTAGTGCGTCATGGCTTGCGTCATGGGCACCTCGTGACCTACCCGCCTTGATCTCTGCCTCCTCACGAGCCAGCTGATGAGGCCGTGCACGAGAAGCTTCACGTAAATCCGCCCAGCAATCTCAGCCCCTCGCGAGGTCTTGGGCTTGTCTTGATGAAGATGGGCCATCTTGGGCCAACCCTTGAACCACGCCGCAAGCCAGCAGAGAGCAAGTCTGAGTACCCCGTTCCCGGAAGCCCGGACAGTGGGTGAATGACCTAAAGTGAAAAAAGAGCAATTTAGCGATGGAGCTAGAGAATGCTGAGGAGGGTGAGAGAGATCTTGGCGTGCATACTGTGAGAAAGTTAGAGCTAGCTACAAAGATAAGAGGGTTGTGTGGATGGAAGGAGGGAGTAGCTTTGAATAGCATTTGTATAGTAAAACGGGGCAAGACTCTCTTTGTGTGGTGTGAGTAGTTTTATTTTTTTTTGTTTTCTTTTTGGTTGAGGGAAGTGCGAATTGATTTGGTACGTACAAGTACAATATTACTACACGTTAGGGTTCTCCCTAAAATTCAAACCACGTCTTGTTATATCCTGAAAATTCAGATATCGTGCTCCCAAAACTGGCGCCTTCACAACCCGTGGCTTGCTATCCCGAAATTACAACGCGCGCGAAAACTCCCTCCAGCTGCCAAATCCCGACACGTGAAATCCCCCTTCTAACCCCTTGTAACACACCCTACATTTTGGACAAGCGCGTCCCTAAGTCATGCTTCACCCCTCCCGCCCCTTTTAAGCCATTGAAATCCCGAGCCGCCATAACCTCTCCGCTCCGACGCGATACCCCACCCTCCTCGGTCCTCCACATCACGCTGCCAGGAGCTTCTTCCCCAACGACATCATCCACCACAACAGCTCGGCGTCCCTCGTCCACCTCCCGGATGAGGATCCGTCGTCCATCTCGTTATCCCGCTTGGTTCAACCGCCCGTCCTCCACCTCCAAGGAGCTGCTCAGCGATCGCCTCGTCTATCACGGCTGCTCCATCCCCCAACCTTGTCTTAACCTACTCCACGGAACGCAGCATCCTCACCGACTCCTCGGGCCGAAGCGAGGCCTACTCAACGCCACCAAAGAGGTTGTACACTCATCGCATCGCACCTTCTCCTTAACTCAACCTCACAGGCGCCGGCGGTGTTCCATCCCGCACCCCATGGGGCGGCTACCTTGCAAGCCGGTGCATGGCGACATCTCCTGGCGGCTCTCCCAGTCTGAGACCCCTTGGCGGCATCCATACCAGCGGATCTTCTTCACTACTCTCGGCTCTCGCTTCGCTTCGCTCGCGCTCTTGCTGCTGCTCGGCTCTCGCCCGTCGCTCGCTTGCCCAGCTGCTGCTTGCTCTCCCCTCGCTCGTCTTCTTGCTCTGCTCCAATTAAGCCACACTTGATCATTGAATCGACTTTTGGGTCGATAAATTTTCAGGGGTTGGGGGGGCTTGAGGTGGGAAGAACCACCTGCAGGGGCGGGGCTCGCCGGAGAGGTACCCACTATCTATCTTAGGGTTCGGGGTGGGGCGGGGGCCTAGAGGGGCTGGCAGGCGGCGGTGGTGAGTTGTTTCGAGGCGTGGCCGGCCCGCCCGGCAGTTCGGCGGTGGTGTGGAGTTGAAGATGAACTGCAGGCCCTTCCTAAACTACATGTCAAGTGCCTCTCTGCTACCATTGCATTCAGTTTGACAGTAGCATTCAGATTCCATAGTAAATTTCAGTTTACATTTGTTAAGTTGAGTCAACAGTTTTACCTCATCTGTTGTAGTCAGGTGGTTTTGGTGATGTTAATTTTACATCCATTTTACATCATCTATTGGAGATGCTATTAGAATCCCTTGAGATTGATGATGTACGTCTTGTCTGCTTCACCTTGGCGTCTTCTGACTCACGGAGCTGCTCCAACGACGAGCGATCCATCTGTGAGCGGTGCCACAGGCGCTGTCTGATTCATAGATCTTCCTCCACACCTCGACAGCCACCTCTGCCTCAACTGCCCTTGATGACCAACCCAATGATGCCGAGGTCGACACGGCTACGGCAAAGAGGTTGTACACTTGTTGCATCACTTATTACTATACATTCACTTGATCCATTAGGGCTATTTTGGTTCAGCGGAAAAGCGTCGATCCACTGGTTGTTACCATCACTCTAAATTTCTGCGTGCTCTCTTACATAATCTCACAATATTTTTTCATTATGCATATAGGATATTGTACAGTCATGCTGAACATGTAGAGAAAAAGAAAAGTTCAGCGTGGCAATACAATGTCATGCGAGACATTCGGCTCCATGGTGGGTTCAATGGCAACCCTCCCACCTCTCCAGTTGTAATCCGAGAGGAAGATATACATTACGGCGGATTCAGGGCCTTGCTGACCACTACTATGTCGGGACCCTGATTCCAAGTCACATTGATCTGGCGGTAACACCTCATATCACTGCGACCTCACTTACGGTATTCCCAGGTGTACCGCCTTACCATGGCGAGGGACCGTTTGCGCCTTTTGGCTCACGTATATGATAGTGTCGCTAGCATCCATATGTGAAGAACCGGGCCGACATGGCTAATCGTGAACCCAAAGCGGGACTAACCCATGGGGACAGGCATACATGAATCAACCGAGCATGTCGATCGGCGTGTGGATCCGGGCTGTAGGGCTAATAGGACTCAAGGGAACGGGCTGTAGCGAGCTAGGCAAGACTTGGATGTCATTGCGTGACATTTCCTCGAAGGACAGACACAAAACGAAGTGAAGCACATACGCGGCCAGTCAAGTGTCACGAGAAGTAGTCTTTGGGCTAGCGGGACTCCGGTGAACCGGGCTGTAGCGGACTACTATGGCTCAAGGAAGCACTAGACTACATTTCCCCATAAGAGAGGCTGCCAAGGATAAACAACTATATTGTCGGATCCCACACATACCAAGCATTTCAAACATACACACAATATGCTCAATATGTGTAAATACAACATGGCATCACAACATAAATCTCTGACTCAAGTATTTATTCATTAGGCTCCGAGGAGGCGAGATATTACAAACATGGGTCTCATGACCCAACATTGAAACATACAAACAAAGCACTGCGGAAGCTTAACATGTCTGATAATGAGACATCTACAAATGATAAAAGGTGAGAAGCGACTATCTACCGAGATCGTGCGAGGGCACAAGATCGTAGCTGAGGTATCAAGCTAAGCGTCGAAGTCCACAGCGAAACTACTAGTGAGGCTGGCGTGTCTGCAAAAACATAAAATAGGCAAGCGTGAGTACAAATGTACTCAGCAAGACTTATCAGAACTAACTACATATGCATCATTATCAATAAAGGGGTGGTGGAGTTTAAGCTGCGGCAAGCCAGCTTTGACTTCGGTGGCTATCTGAACTCATTTGCAAGTAACTCTTTTGAGGTGGTGCTACGAGTCCACATATTCACCATATCAATACACCACTATGGATCCGCTCCCGTCTTCCCTCACGAGCGCCATCCATAGCACTCACGCTTATCTTGCGTATTTTAGAGTATCCACTTTCGTTTGTCTATAAGCTGTACATACATGCAGAAGTCCTTTACGCGGACACGGCTATTGAATAGATCATATTAACCCTGCGGTGTACTTCTTCACACGCTCTGCCACTTCCCTCCATGTACACCTCGTGTATCTCGGCAACCTTCAAGCGGGCTTTGGCGAGGAAGTCGGCCCGACCTGCCTAACCACACAAGTCTCTAGTCAGGTTTATCGCCTATTGGGTTCCATCCATGAGGAGATCCGGCGAGGTGTCGCTCACGACCCCAAGCGATGTGAGCAGGGTTCCCAAGCCCACCTCGATGGGTGGTTCTCACGCTTGTACACCGTGCCACGGTGCCTAGTCTGTCCCAAGCCCACCTGCAGGTGCCACTTGGTAGACTACTAGCAGTACCTACAAGCCTTGAAACTAGTTGCAATTCACGGGCGGAGATCAAGTTGATTAATAAGTCGAGAGAGCTTGGGCGCCCAGGCCCAATGTGTGGTAGTAGCTGTTCATGGATCACAAACACAGAACTTCAGTTCACGAGGGCGGTTTCAATGAGACAACCCACCATGTACTCCTCGTGGCCTCTCACGCTACCTTTACCAAATCGTGTTCACACACTTAGCTCTCAACGATGGGACATGTTCACACACCTCCGATTCATCACGATGAATGAGACCTGACTACAACTCTAAGCAATAGCAGGCATGACAAACAAGCATGAATGAGTAGGCACATCGGGGCTCAAACAACTCCTACTCATGCTAGTGGGTTTCATCTATTCTTTGTGGAATGACAGGTCATGCGAGGAGGATAAAGGGGTTCAACTCTGCAGCAAGTATGTGAGATGAATCGTAGTTGTCCTAATGCACGGTAAAAGAGAGCAGGGAGGAGAGAGTGGGATTATGTCGGAATGAACAAGGGGTTTTGCTTGCTGTCACTTCTGAAGATAGTATAGCTCTTCATGGTGTCATCGAACTCATCGTCGATCGTCGTCTCTTTGAGAGGGACAATTACCCGACAGAGAGAGAGAAACACAATCAATGCAATGCAACAATATGATGCATGAACGTGACATGGCAATATGCTGTCGATTGTGCTAATGCATCTAGCAACCAGATTAAATGAAGTTGGTTTGAATCCAAGATTCATATTCAAACTCCACATGTAGTTATTTAAATGCCATTCATTTCATTTGTCCTAGGCAGTAACCATAAGTTGTTCTAACATGCATGAAAATAGTACAGATGGATAGATTGGATTTTTCTGATCATTTTTCATATATAATTTATTTCATTTGGAGTTACGATTGAATTTCTATGATTTTTAGAAGTTTAGGACATTTTCTGGAAATAATAAATCATTTAAGATTTATTTAAATTCCAGAAGACATTTTCTGCGTCGTGATCGTCACTATGACATCGGCAGGTCAAGCTGACTGACCAGTCAAACGACCAGTGGGGTCCTTCAGTGATTGACCCGATGATGTTTAGGGTCCGCGAGCCAGTGGGAGTCGAATTCGAAGGACACGTCGACAAGTCAACCACAGCGCATGGGTCCATTGGGTTATAAACTAATCTAAACAGAAAATAAACCTGAGTTAATTAGAGTGCGGGGCCCGGTAGCCGGTGTCCTTTGGAGGGGTTTGTTAGTGGGTCATTAGCCCCTAATGGCGGCGCCACGTCGGCCCGCCCGGATTATCGGTGGCGGCGACCACAACAGCAAGCTCATGCGGGCCTACTCGGCAGCGATCCGGCGATCTTAAGGGCACCGGCGGTAGCCCTTCCTCCAGCGCATCCAGCGGAGGTAGCGGCAGTGAAGTCGCGGAGTTAGCGGCAGCGTTGAGCCCAGGCGGCTGCGAAGCCAAGGCCGAGGCGAGCGTCGCTGCGGTGCTGAGGGAGGCCAACAGAGGGCCTCAGCGGCTTCTAGGGACCTAGAAAACGCCGGTGCTCTGGAGATGGCGGAAAAAGCTCGGGGCGAGCTACGCCGGCCATGGCGATGGCGAACTCGATACTCAGCGGGCGGCGACTAGAGCATAATCGAGCTCGGGAGAGGGTTACAGCGCGGAGCTCACGGTGGTTCTGGCGTCGATGTAGGCTCGGGAAGGCTCTGAGTAGGCGACGGCAGCGGTGGCGATCTCGGCATCGAGGTTGAAGAAAGAGGTCGGGGCGATCGTGAAGGCGTCCGGCGTTCGTGAGTCATCGAGGCGTGAAGCAGCGGGCCGGAGCTCATGGAGCACGTCGGAGGCGAGGGGTGGCTGTGGCGTGGTGGTTCAGGCGGCGCGTCCATGGCGCGTCGGCCATCAGCAGAGAGAGAGAGAGGAGAGGAGGAAGCGGGGAGGAGTGGCGAGGGGTCGAGGAGTGCGTGGCGCTCACAAAAGCGTCGGGGCAGCAGTGGGAAGCGAGGAGGTGGCGGCGCGTGGGCTCATGGCGTCGGGCATCGCCTCCATCCTTCTGGCGAGAGGAAGGGGTGGCGAGCGAGGAGGCGATGGGTTGGGCCTCTACTAGGCCGCTAGGTAAGCCCAGGTGAGCTTTCTCTCTCTCTCTCTCCTCTGCTTTCTAATTTAGTTTCTGTTTTCTATTTTTCTGCTTTATGTTTGGAAAATAAAATACCACCCATAACACTTTGGTTAATTCTGCAATTTTTTGTGAGGAATATTTGAATTGTTTTCAAACCACACAATACATTTTAGAATATTTGGAGCAACCAATATTTAATGGTAACTTTTAAACTCCAACTCAAATATCATACTGATTTAATTCAATGACCAAAATGTCCTGGAAAAATATGCATCATCTCTGGTAGAGGCTTTCACCTTTTTCCATAAGTCATGAACATTTTAAAAGGATATTTTGAGGTCACTGAAAATATTTTGGTTGAACCTATTTGATTTGATCTGGTGCTAGGGTTTGAACAAATCCCATTTCAAGTTCAATTTGAAAATTTTAAACATGATGCACACATAAAGGGCTAGCCTAGTGCAAACTAGATCTAGGGATGTGACATCTCGCCCCCACTAAACAAGAATCTCGTCCAGAGATTCAAGACGTGAGGTAAGAAGACAGAGGGGATACAAAGCTATCACGATCTTCAGGATTCAACTGCCCTTCTCGAAGATGTTGATTCATGGCTCCAATAGATTTTGACGTCTCTGCTTTCAAGATCTTCATCCAGCGTGATGGCGACAGAGAGAAACTCTACAGGAATTGATCTCCTCGAAGACCAAGCACTCAGGATCAACTCATGGAGTGAGACATTCGATCATCTCTTGAGCTGAGACTCAAACACATACATCGAGAGGTGGATAGTAACGGATAGCGAGGGTTCAATTTGGTAAGCATAGCAGCTTAGGTAAGATGGTGCAAGGTTCAGAGTAGCGAGGAATTGAATTGCCATGATACCATAACGAGACATCTTAAAGAAAGTGGCTCATAGAATTATTACCTTAAGTGGCAAAAAGAATTACCTTTGATATAGAGATCATTGAGACTCTTTATATCAGCCTAAGGCAAATCACAGCGATCGTTTAGCGGAGTTCAAAGGAATGACACATCCGGATTCGAATAGATGATGTGGACTACCTTGTTGAAGACAATGCAATGGATGATTTTTGCTTATCATCGGAAATGAATGGGACCTATGGAAGACTGACACAATGATGGGTGCGAGCTGGGAACAAAATGCAAATACTGGGAATGACCCAACCATCATATCTGCCTGAGATTCAGATCTGGTTGGTGTCAGGACATTCCAGACTCATCAAGTCTAGAAAGATAAATGAAAGTTTGCAACACAAATCGACGAGATGACGTTGCGAGATTCTCGGGGAATGAACCACGATAGCATGCTCCAAAACATGAGCTGGTTCTGCTATAAACCCGTGGACACGCTGTCCAAGACAAGCATGACCACGTAGTAGTCTTATAATAAAACACTACCGAGTTCTTGTTGGGAACCATCATCGAGGATAATGGAATCTTGTGCATGACCTAGAATTAGCACAACACGCTCCTTTTCCTTGAGCAAATCAATCAGTGGCTTGGTGTGCTAGGGATACATATGGAATGAAGGTTGCGAGCCTGTCAAACCATAGCATACTTCGCACGTATGCATGACTGATTTGAGATGGTACCAGGGAAACAAAAACAAACCTTTCTCAAATTCATGGCGGCAACTTACACCAAATGCACGTGAATCAGAGAAAGTCACTTCTTTCATCCAGCATATTCTGCACGAATGGGACATGAAGATAATGCTTATAAAAGTTTCCAACACTAGGTTGATGTTCAACATGAGTCATGGGGGAGACAAAATGCTGCTGATGGGCTCAACAACAACTCATCAAAATTTCCATATCACTGGACTTCCGCCATCATGTGAACACGGTAATAGTATTGGTCAGACCAAAATATGTAATGGTGTATGCTCGAGGATCCACCACGAGAAGACAACATTACGAATATCGTTAGTTCTAACTTGATTTGACAATAGCCCACACTCAAATCATGGTTTGACAAGTCAATAGATCAACAACGATCCACGAGAGACCAATCGATGAAGATATCATCTTTCTTCACACATACTACACAAGAATATCCCTTTGGAGCGAACTAAGTTAAGCAAGCTTTTATCTTCCAACTCTCCAAGTTGTTGTTCAACAACCAACTAGCTCAGTATTCAACACAGATTCTTGGAGAGCGGGTGGTTTAGAAGAAAACCAACATGATCACGAGCTCAACATAGCGATCGAGGAAACAACCGGTAATACCTCCAGAAGATATCCGGAATATTCGACCACCGATATGTTACTAAGCTAGAAGCGATATTGCTTTTCGGGGCAAGGCGATATGATTAATAGAGCAAAGATTTGAATTTAATCCTAACTCATCGATCGAGGAGTGCACCAGGAGAATGGACTAGGTAGCATGATCAATCTTAGAATGATGGTTTAATAACCAACACGCTAAGAATGAGAATATTGTCTACTAACTACCAAGCAACAGAGTTGCTAGCAGTATTGATTTCACACATCACGATTCACTTGTCGGCATTCCGGTTGCGACAACATGGAACCGAGGAATGAATAATGAGGGCGAGAAGTATCACTGTATCAAGAGTTCATAGGGTGGTGTGCAATTCCATGATATTCTTGATATAAATATAGTAATACTCCAAGGTAGAACAGAACAAGAGCTAGATTAGCATTTTGATCTACGAAATACAACTTCTTTGACCCAATCCTGGATATGGATGAGGTACTGGAGTTTGTTTCTCCTAGTCATTCTGGATTAGAATGGCTTGACGTACCACAAGAGTAGTAGGCATCGATGAACGAACGCACGCATACTCTTGACTAACAATTGATAAACGAAGGTCAGAAGACAAACTAAAGAGGGACAACTCAGAGAATATAAGATTATTTGAGTTGTGGATGCATAGATTAGTATGTCGAGCAAAGCTCAATATTTCTTCCGGATAACCCATGCAGAAAGGTAGAATTGGCAGATTCACAACATAGGATAGGAAACTCATTGAGAACACTCTTGTTGTGATCTTTCGGTTCAAGAGAACTTCTGCCAAAATGGTTCATGGTATTTGGAAGAAGGAATACGGACGAGGATTATCACAAAAGTTACTAATAACCTAAAGGAACTATAAAAGCGCTATCAACACGAGGTAAGTAGAGTGAATCTTGGGTGAAGAACCGGAGTAGAATACCTACTACTAAATGGCATCACCGGGATGCTTTCGAGACTAGTGGCAGAATCATTACCTTTGGGAACACAAAACATGGCTAGATTACGGGTGACTCCTAAAACACCTAGGGTCATAATACTAACTCCAACATATATGTCGAGGCAATAGAGTACCTCAACTCACCGATTAGTGTGCTTAATCGGCCCAAAAGGACATCAGAGAGCAGGGGCGAAGAATTTGCAAATGCATCGACTGTTTAGAAACCTGGATGACTCGGACAGCATAACGGCTGTAATTGCTCAAAAGATTTGAGACATCATGCAAAATGGTGGCATAACCACTCAACAACATCATATCAAGGTTCGAGATCAGCAGTTAACATCTGAAAATAGTAGAAACTGAACTAGGGCTTAAAACCAACAATCTTAAAGGTCTATGGATTAGTAACCGTCATCACGATAGATAGATGAAGCCTAGTTCTTAATCCCGTAGAAGAGAAGAGGTTGATTTCGGATCGAGAAGGCCATAAGGTATAAGGAGTAAAGAGCCTTCACGTTCTCTTCCACAATCAATTCCCTTACATAACTAAAGCATTTCTAGACACAACCGACCGGTTTGGCTTGGTAATCCTCTGGTGATCGGGCTCGATACCAAAGCTGTCGGGACCACGATTCCAAGTCACATGATCTAGGCGGTAACACCTCATATCACTGCGACCTCCATGCGGTATTCCCAGTGTCGCCTTACCATGGCCCGATTACCGTTTAGCCTTTTGGCTCACGTATATGATAGTGTCGCTAGCATCCATATGACGAAGAACCGAGCCGACATGGCTGGTCGTGAACCAAAGCGGCACTAACCCATGGGGACGAGGCATACATGAATCAACTTGAGCATGTCGATGTCGGCGTGTGGATCGAACTGTAGCGAATGGGCTATGAGGACTCCGGGAACCGGGCTGTAGCAGCTAAGCGGGACTGGATGTCACCGCGTGACATTTCCCGAAGGACAGAACCACGAGGAATGAAGTGAAACACATTCGGGCCGGTCAAGTGTCTGAGTAGTAGTCTTTGCTAGCTGAGGACTCGGTGAACCGGGCTGTACATGCGGACTACTATGGCTCAAGGAAGCACTAGACTACATTTCCCCATAAGAGGCTGCCAAGGATAAACAACTAGATTATCGGACCCCACATACCAAGCATTTCAAACATACACACAATATGCTCGATATGTGTAAATACAACATAGCATCAAAACATAACTCTCGACTCAAGTATTTATTCATTAGGCTCGAGGAGGCGAGATATTACAAACATGGGTCTCATGACCCAACATTGAAACATACAAAACAAAGCACAGCGGAAGCTTAACATGTCTGAGTGCAGACATCTACAAATGAAAAAAGCTGAGAAGGCTGACTATCTACCAGATCCTGCCGAGGGCACAAGATCGTAGCTGAGGTATCAAGCTAAACGTTGAAGTCCATGCGGAACTACTAGTGAGACTGGCGTCTCTCTGCAAAAACATAAAATAGGCAAACGTGAGTACAACTGTACTCAGCAAGACTTACATCAGAACTAACTACATATGCATCATTATCAACAAAGGGGTCGTGGCGCTCACGGTGGCGTCGGGCAGGCCAGCGGGAAGCGAGGCGGCCGTGGCGTGGAAACGCAGCGTCAGACTGAAACCTCCATCCTACTGCGAGAGGAAGGGGTGGTGGCGAGGCCGATGGGTTGGGTCTCTGCTACGCCGCTAGGTAAGCCCAGGTGAGGTATCTCTCTCTCTCTCCTCTGCTTTCTAATTTAGTTTCTGTTTTCTGTTTTTCTGCTTTATGTTTGGAAAATAAAATACCACCCATAACACTTTGGTTAATTCTGCAATTTTTTGTGAGGAATATTTGAATTTTTTTCAAACCACACAATAAATTTCAGAATATTTGGAGCAACCAATATTTAATGGTAACTTTTAAACTCCAACTCAAATATCATAATGATTTAATTCAATGACCAAAATGTCCTGGAAAAATATGCATCATCTCTGGTAGAGGCTTTCACCTTTTTCCATAAGTCATGACCATTTTAAAAGGATATTTTGAGGTCACTGAAAATATTTTGGTTGAACCTATTTGATTTGATCTGGTGCTAGGGTTTGAACAAATCCCATTCAAGTTCAATTTGAAAATATTAAACATGATGCACACATAAAGGGCTAGCCTAGTGCAAACCAGATCTAGGGATGTGACATACTATTTACCCCCCAAGGTGTTTGCTCTACCTTGGCATGATGATGTTAGTCATATCATGCATATGTTGCCTTGCAGTGCCTACTTTTGACATCATATATGTCATCTGCTTAGTTTAGACATGTTCTGTAATGCCACTTGTTTAGTTTCTATGTCATATATGGGAATTATGCAGTCTCATGTCTTTTAGCCAGCCATAATATATTGAAATGTGCAATGTCATCTGTTTAACCGGGCATCATATATTTGAATGATATCTTGCCCATCCTTTTCTTCATTACATTCCATTTGTCGACAATGTTTGTACATTAAACTACTCTTCTGTGTATCAGCCATTTGGGTGGGAGATGAAAAATCTGCAGGTGAAAACAAGGCCTTGAGGAGACGGTGGTACACAGCAAAGGCAGATCTCTTGTTGGGTCGATAGCTCCTCGAGATGGAATCGAGAGACGGATGACCAGTCCTATTCCCCAACGAGTGTATGCTCTAACTTGGCAGGTTATACTGCTCATATCATGCATCACGGTGTCTTGCATTGCATAGTTTAGACATCATATACACAATATTCAACACCATGTTCTTAGTTCGGACATCATATCGAATGCCCTCTGTTTAGCATATAAATCACATATGTGAAATAAATGATGCGATCTGATTACTTAGATAACATGTAGGTGAATTATGTCATCGATCTGTTTAGTTATTCATCATATCTTTGAATTATGTTATGCTATGGTATCTAGTTTAGATAGAAATCATATGTGAAATTATGTCATGCTATCCATTTTAGTTAAACAATATATATATCAACTATTTCATGCCCTCTTTTTCCACACTATCTATTGCATCATCTCTCATACAATGTCTGTACATTCAACTATGTTTCTGATTATCAGCCATTTGAATTGGGCCGGGTGATGCGATATCTAGAGAAATAAAACACGGTCTTCAAATAAAATAGTGCTACCTCTTGGTGGAATAGCACCCGGTTGTACATGCAAGAACCAGCCCTACCACATAACCCAAACTCTTGCAGATTGTACCCCTCTTGCGATGGATGAAGAACCAGCTTCACCCAATCTAACCAACCCCACCCGATAGTAACAGTTCCTGTGGACACAGCACCATCTCCACCACAGGCTCCCAAACAAGAAGCGATTAGTAAGGCAGCTCCGATTGCTCAAAGGGGCAGATACTATCACGTGAACTAACTCCACGGTTAATCGCCTATTCTTGTGGAGGAAGCACAACCATCGTGGTATTTTAGCATCTATACATTTGATGTTGTTAAATCATGTATGTAGTATCTTCCCATCTTGGAAATATTATACTCTGAAGATGAAGGAAAATGCCCGAGTTGCTGTTTTCCAGAGTTATGTGTAAGTAATGTTATTCATGGCAATTACTTTGCTTCGTCCCATACATCCTACCTCCATGATGGTTATAATACAACAAATTTTCCCATTTTCTCTATAGAAGGACCGATTTGGAAACTCAGGATGAGGTAACCTGTTCTAATACCTCTGCTATCTTCAAGAATGCTTGGTGGCAGTATCGGAATTACACGAGAAAAGCGTACTTCACGGCAAAGAAACTCATCAAATTCCCTTCGTTCTCACAGACACATTTCTTTGGGCGATGGTGGGAACACCTTGTTACATCTGGGTCCCGAACCAAGAATGCGGTAAGGTCTATGAGCTCATTTTCTATTTTAAGTATTTTTTATTCTTGCGTCTTCTTGTACTCTGTTCATGTAGAACAAGTGCCTAAACACGAAGAACAACTGTTCTAATTTAAGATTCCATTGCTATCATAGTTCAAAAAAGCGCTAAGCGTTAATTGTGCGTTTGCCCACCACCTTGCGCTATACTAACAAAGCGCGTGCTACGGCATGATTATGCACAAATTATGCGTGGTTATGCGCAATCACGTTTTATAGCGCCTAGAGCCTAAGCGGCGCTTAAGCGCTTGCTTACACGCCTATTTTTACTATGATTGCTTTGCTCTTGTATCACTGTATTTACTCATACAAACTTATTTTTAAATTGAAGGATCCACTCGAAACTCCAATGGCACAGCAGGTATGTTCATGCATGTTCCTTTAACAGGTTTGCTCTTATCAATAGCTCTATTGATTTCAATTTCAATTGTGTATATAGTTGACTTTCATATCATGCACATTACTAGCATCACAACAAAGCCAATAGTGTTGTTGTACATATGAAGACGTGGTACCCATACTGAAATGTTGTTGTGTCATGTAGTTTCCCATGCTTTGTATATTCTTTTCTTTGCTGTGTCTTGAACTGATATGATTTGAACCGTGTCTCTATTTTGATTTGGCAAGACAATCACGGTGACCATAGGACATAGATATATGTTTCTTTGATGCTTTATTATGTACTAGTACTTGGCAATAGAAGACTTAGTAGTTTAATCACATCCACCTTACTAATGAAATGGTTCACGAAATAGGTTTCATATACAAATACATACTAAACTTGTTATGTATGCCTTGTTTCTTCTTTTAGAATCTTGACAGAATATTGGGGAAGAGTGCCTTATTAAGCAATGGTAAAGGAAGTAATGTAGATAAGGTTCAGGATAGTGACCTTAACATCGGCGTTACAGGAGCAGGGGTCCCCATGCTTGCACTGCCTCTTTGACTGTGGCGTGGATCAAAGGAGGCCGGGGACAGCCCATCTTCATCAACACAAGCTCAAGACCCTCACGAGGGCCAAGCCTCTGTGCGGGCGACAAGGAGCTTCCTCAAGCCTGGCCTCGTCGAGGCTGGCTCATGAGGAGGCGGAGAGTTCAAGGCAGGGTACCTCATGAGGTGCCAGTGGCATAAGCCATGACAGCGACCAAGGCGCGTCAGGTCGAGCCAGCCCTGCAGCGTCCTCCTTTCCTCTTTGGTGCAAAGGAGCAAGCGCGGGCGAGAGCATCAAGCAAAGGCATCCGTTTGATTGCAACAAGACCAAAGACCATGCTAGCGGCTGGAAGGAGTCATCGTGGAGCCCAAGCGGGCGTCATCACGAGCCTTTGGCGGGAGGACCAACTTTAGTCGGGATAAGTGTACCGCTGTTCCCCTTCAAAAATGGCCAATTGTTGGCGCCCTTCCTGCTCAATATTTGGGAAGAGGCCCAGGGCCTTAGCCTATAAATAAGGTAGCCACACTCGGAGGCGGGATCTTGATCAGCCCCGGTATGAGGTGGGAATCCTCACCAAGGAACCCATTAGCTAGAAACAGCGGAACACCCCTAACAGTTCATCACACCCACCAGAACAGACCCTCATGAGGCTATTTCTTCCTATCTTATTCCTCATCAGCCCAGAGGCAATCCACCACACACACAAACTAGAGTGAGGTATTACACCACACCTGGCAGTGGCCCAAACTAGTATAAATCTTGCGCTCTCTTGTCTTTATTCTTTCTAGTAGTTTAGGTCCCTGCGATTGGCCGAGGCGAGGCAGGTGGAGATTGGATCTCGCGCGCACCCCGAGTTGAACCTTAAGGTTCTGCCGGAACCAAATCAGGCATTTAGCGCGCCGGGTAAAGTGCTTGAATCTGCTCTTACGCCACCTCGTGTCTCGTCGCATCATCATCCTGTGCAGGCGGCCCAGATCCTTGGGGCGTGGCCCGCCCACTGTGGCCCAGCTCGCCTCAGGCGACCCGTACCCAGGCGGCTCATGATCCACATTGGCGCCTCGCGGGCCTTGAGCAGCCAGACAAGCCAGCAGCTCTCACGCGCGGCAAGCCGGAGTCGGCAACAAGGCCTCCAATCACGCCAGCGACCACATCACCGTACACACCCTTGAGGAAGCGGGCAAACTTGAGGAGCCGCTCACGGTGGCCCAGCTGCTGCAGTGCAGAGCTCTTGGACAGCATGACGTGACGTCTTCTTCAGGCGAGTCGCGAGCTCCTGAGCCGCCTCCTCGGGGCTCACCCTTACGCACCCAACTTCCATCTCGGGCCAGGCGGCTCGCCAGGGGGCTCCATGCGTGCCAGCGGGCTCAAAGCTACTCCAACACCGCCGAAGCTATGTCGGCCACCGGGGCCATGGCGGAGGCTGCCCCCCCGCCCGAGCCCAGGAGGACTCGGCGCAACTCCACGGTACTGGGGCAGCCGCGCCCCCCCACCACCTGTAGGCGCATCAAGCGAGCAACGCATGCTTGCTCTCCACTCCCTGCGTGGCCTTGGGGATGTGGCGCCCGAGGAAGAATCGTGCCCCATGATGGACCAAGGGCACCCGCATAAGGGAGAACAAGGCTCGCTCCTCGAGCCCGGTGGGGGATATGAGGCGGAAGCGAGCCCCTTCGGGGAGCCTCAGGCGGTCCCACTGGTCACGCCCGGGGAACCTTGATTATCGGTACCGCTACTTCCTCAAAGCAAACATCGCTAACCATAGGTTAGAAGTAGTAGTACAGAGTTGCCCTGACGGCGGCTGCCACTCCGCATGGTCTCCTACCCCTCGGGAGGAGGCGCGAGGAGCTGCGGGAAGAAGCGAGGCAAACATCACCACAGCGGCGTTGAACAAAGCGTTCTCAAGAGTATGGCCCTCTTTGAGGTGCCTCGGGGCCTGCCTGGCGGAGGACCGTGGTCGTCGGGGAGGAATCGCTGGCGACCGCTCTACTACGCTTGGCGGCGTCCTGGTTTCCGATCGTCGTTGGTGGCACTATAATTGTGGTGCAAGGCGGGGCCCTCGTCTGGCGATATGAAGCAAGGCGGTACCTGAAGAAGGCCGGTGCAATGAAGCTTCATGCTTGCGTGACACTCTCCGTAATAATGAGTGGGGCTGTACTGCGCCCGAGTCTCAGGGGTGCAGGCCTCGAGCCACAGGGCTCCCTCACCCTTGATGGCAGCACTTAGCTCCTGCTGGTGAGAAAGCGTCCAAAGACTAGACTAGGTGGCAGAGACAGCACTTATACTTTCTTCCATGCCTTTCATTTGATTATCGTTTTCCCTCCTTTGGATTTATATTGGATTGAAGTTGAGATTTGCGAGTATCGGGGAAGGTGCTTAGTCTCATTCGAGAAAATCTCTAGTTTGATTACAACTCCGCCTCAGCTGCCTCCCCTTACATGAGCCCCTCGCGATCCAGGCCGAGCCTAGCTTGCGCAAGCCCAACTGTCGCGCCGCATCCTCTCCGGAGGTTTACTCAGATCCCTCGGGTTCGATCAGGAGACACTCGGATCGCCTCGGCCTCCTGAGGCTATCTCGAGGCTCGTCTGAAACAAGGTAAACCAACCAACCAACACGCATCGCTTAGCCAACCACTTGGCGGCAGGCGTATAGGCAATGTAACAATTGCTAATAGGATGAACACAAGTTTTTACATGAGGCTCCCCCTCCCAAAATGCTCTCACAACCAACGAGGCCAAAACCTGAGTTCTATTCATGCGGGGTAATGGAACAAGGACAATACATAATCGGTCGGATAAATCCCCAATGCGTCCTCGGAGCACCTCCGATTACCGTTCTTTGGCGTTGCTGGCCTACGCCGTCGCTATGTCGCGTGATGTCGGCGGACGTCTGGGCCGCTCACCACGCGCCCTCATCGGCGGCCCACGACCACGCCGTCGTCGTCCGAAGCAAAGGCCGGACAAGGGCATCCACGTTGTCTTCCACCCGGTCGCCCGGTGCATGCACGGACGCTTCGAGGCAAGGCGATAGCTGCGTCAGCGAGTGAGGTCCATGTCAGGAGATGGCTGAAGACCACGAGAGAAGAGCGCGCCCGATCATGCTGCTCCTCTCCTCCACCAACCTGTTGGCCGTGACCCGCCAGCGCCTCCAGCGCGCCACCGCGTCGGTGGCGAACGAAGTTTGCAGCGTAGTTAACCGCGTGCGGCTTTCGCCTCTTGCCGCCTCGCAGATATTATCCAAACTGCGTTGGCTCTCTCCCGGGCGTGTGCGAGCATGGGGCCATGCTCATACTCCGAGATTCGCGGCGCATCTCGTCCGCATTACTGGCCTTGGCGGCCTCGGCCTCCTCCACCCGTTGGCGAAGAAGGCGCCTCGGCACGAGAAGGTGGTGGACTCCCTACTGCGCCACCTCGAGGCGGCGAAAACATGTCCCGCCCGCCCGCGTCGCCTCTCCGGCTTAGCCCTCAAAGCAGCAGTCCTGCCCTCAGCCTCGGCCTTGATCAACAACGCTCCTCAAGCTTCGCGCTTTCGAGGTTTCAAGCCGCGCCCGTCGCCACTTTCGGCGTCAGAGCCTCCTCCGGGGCAGGGCCTCCGGTGGCGACCTCATCCTCTGCCAGCGTCGCCAAGTGCTCCCTCGTCTCAAGCGCTTCGTACTGCGTCGCGTTCGGCAACTTCAGCGTCCGCGCCTCCTCACGCTCGCAGGCTCCGCGGGTCGCATGAGGCCACCTTCATCGGCGCAAAGGGCTGCCTCGCGCGGCTCCGCACTCACTCAGCGAGTGACACGGGCGGGAGTTCCGTGCCCGCTCCTCCGCTGCCTCTCGCCGCTGTTAGCTTCCGGGCCTCCTCGGCGACCCGAGAAGAGGCACCTCCGAGATCTGCCAGCGACGCCTTAGCCTCCTCATCATCAGAGTCACGCCGGTGGCGCACCGTGTGCGGGCGCCCTCCACTCGCGCCTCTGCCAGCGGTGAGAAGCCCCGGCAGGCTAGCTATGCCCAGGCTCGCGAGGGAAGGATCGCGGTGGCCAGGGAGGCCTGACAGCATTCAGGGGCGGTTCACCTCCCGATCGCCCTCACCACAAGGGCTCCACTGCTTGGAGCACTCAGGGCGTGAGGAGGGCGAAGCCG
Organism: Aegilops longissima; assembly: GCA_021605205.1. Taxonomy (NCBI): domain Eukaryota; kingdom Viridiplantae; phylum Streptophyta; class Magnoliopsida; order Poales; family Poaceae; genus Aegilops; species Aegilops longissima. The sequence goes on from CM038677.1 coordinate 156,600,499, forward strand.
GGAAGACGGCTCCTCACCCCGTCTCAAGTGAGGCTCGGCAGGAAGGGGCCTGCGGGCAAGGATCGATCTGACGTGAAAAGAATCGAGGGCAGGGAGAAGGAGAAGGAAACTCATCGTTGGCCGAAGTACTTCCTCTCTTCAGCCCAGTGACGACAAGAGTAGTCATCGCCCGGGCCTCCCTTCTCTTAGGAGGGCCTCGAAGTTCATCAGGAAGCTTGACCCAAGATTTGGCGCAGGGATCAACGCTGCTGTGAGGAGAAGCATCAGGAGCAGTGCGTCGGAAATCGCACGGCCTCTGCAGCTAGTCGCCTCACCAAGAAAAGCTGAGGGGCCTTGGGGGGCTCCATCATGAGGCAGGCAGGCAGCTTGCCTGCCGCCCTCACGACCCTTGCATGAGCCTCGAGGAGCTGCCCCCTCAGAGCATCGCCCGTGGCTGTCACCCGGCCGGAGTCCCCTTGACCTCTGGCTCGGGCCTCCTGCTCCGCCCACTCGAGGAGGAGCCTTGGCCATTGGGCAGCTGTCACCACCACTGGATTCTCATGAGGCCCCAGGAGACCAGCTGGCGCAGCCCCATTCATCGAAGATGGGCATCTGGTTCACCAAATCACCCTGTTGACGGAAGTACAGCAAAGGCCCTTCATCTGGGATGCCACGGGAGTTAGGAGTGCTTGGTCGGGACGGAGCACTTTCCTTAAGCGCCTCGGCGTGGTCTTCTTCTGGAGCCTCATCGATCACGAGGCCCGTTGAAGGCCCACATCCAGTGGGAATGGCGTTGGAGAGGAGCAATGCTGGCGCGTCGAGGAACTCCTTCACCACCTTGGGCGCTATTACGACAAGCAACCTCAGGAGCCTTGAAGGCAGACGAAGATGAGCCGAGGGCTTGAAGCGGCGTCTCAGGCTGACTGAATTAGGGGACAGCAGGCGAGGATTAGCTCCGATAGCAGGGGCTGGGCACCCCACATCCCGTACAGCCACCTCTCGCGGAACTCAGCCTGCCCGGGCAGGCGAGCTGAAGTCAATCTACAGGCCCCCTGTCTCGGTAGCGGCGGCAAGCTCACATACGCCCGAGAGCATTGAGTGGGAGTCGACAAAGCGAGAAGAAGTGGCAACAAAGGCAACGAGGAAGGATGCCCATCATTGCCTCTAAGCGAAAGCGAACCGAGAGGAGTAATGGACTCGGGACCCGGATGCATCATGTGGATCGATGAGTGGGAAAGCACGGCATTGAAGAAATCAGAGAGCAGAGACAGCCCGCCCACAGGCGTCGTGAAATACGGACCTCGGTGACTATCATGTCGATGGAGAAGTGTGGCGAGGCCAAGCCATGCGTCCTCCGCATTCGTTGAAGGAGGTGGCGAGCCGAACTAACCTTGCCCAAGCCCTCTAGATTGAGTATGATCGTGAATGGCCGGAGGAGGCCGGTGAGGAGCCCGTGGCCAGGCGTGAGAGCACAGGTTCTTCCCTTTCCCTTCTTCGTTGAACCATGGCGATTGAAAGGGGAGGGAGATTGATTGGATTGGAAATGGAAGCTGGAGTTAGAGAGGGGAAGGATGGGCGCACTGGCAGCGAGGAGGCGGATGTGTGCTGCTTGCGTGTCCAGCCTAGCAAAACCTGAAATAAGGGCGTGGGGACGGTGCACGCCCACGTCCAATCAGCACACCACGTCGCCCAAGGCCATAGGGACTGTTGAGGGCCCTTGACGCCGCCTGCCTTTGCCTCTGCCCGGCCAAGTTCAGGCGCGCCATGGGCAGGGGCTCTGTCGGCGTTACGGGAGCAGGGTCCCCATACTTGCACCACTGCGGACTGCGGCGTGGCTCAAGGAGGCCAGGACAGCCCATCTTCATCAACACAAGCTCAAGACCCTCGCGAGGGGCCAAGCCTCCTGAGGCGAGACGACAAGGAGCTTCCTCGAGCCGCGGCCTCGTCAGGTGGCTCATGAGGCCGAGAGAGAGAGAGTTCAAGGCGGGGTACCTCACGAGGTGCCGTGGCGCAAAGCCATGGCGACCAAGGGTGCAGGTCGGTGCCCGGCCAGCCAGCTCCTCCTTTCTCTTTGGTGCAAAGGGAGCAAAAGCGCGGTGAGAGCATCAAGCAAAGGCATCCGTTTGGTGCAACAAGACCAAGACCGCCCCAGGTGGAAGGAGTCATCGTGGAGCCCAAGCAGCGTCATCACGAGAGCCTTTGGCGGAGCGAGGACCAACTTTAGTCAGGATAAGTGTACCCGATGTTCCCCTTCAAAATGGCCAATTGTTGGCGCCTTCCGCTCAATATTTGGGAAGAGGCCGAGGGCCTTAGCCTATAAATAGGGGTAGCCACACTCGAGACAGCGGGATCTTGATCAGCCCCGGTATGAGGTGGGAATCCTCACCAAGAACGATAGCTAGAGCAATGGAACACCCCCTAGCGATTCGTCACACCCACCAGAGCAGGACCCTGTGAGGCTGTTCTTCCACATCTTACATTCCTCATCAGCCCAGAGGCAATCCCACACCACAAACTAAGTAGGGTATTACACCTGGCAGTTGGCCGAACTAGTATAAATCTTCGCGTCTCTTGTATTTGTTCTTTCTAGTAGTTTAGGTCCCTACTGATTGGCCGAGGGGCGAGGCAGTGGAGGTTGGATCTCAAATGCGCACCCGAGTTGAACCTTGAGGTCTGCGGAACACAAATCCGACAAACACATCCTTGTTGGTCTCAACAAAGCTGATAAAACAGCTAAGGAAGACTATCTTGAAGGCAGTGAGACAACCCCAAAGTCCTGTCTTGGTTTAGTGTTAGAGATTCTTTGGCCACTACCGCTTGGACAAGCTATTCAAACTCCTTTATGCGAATCAGTTCGGTTTCTTGAGTCTCAACTACAAGCTGAAAAACATCGATCAGGTGTGCTACGACAAAAGAAAGCGGAAGGGCTGCGGAAGTCCACTGGAGAATTCAGATGCATACTACGGTGCAACAACAAGCGTTGGAGGATTTTAGCGTAAACAAGGACAAAGCTAATTAACTTGCTAAGCTTATTACCCGACATAGGTGGATATCGGGATAACCTTTCTTGAGCTCTTACGAAGTTGTTTCAGTTATGCTCTTGTTTTCTTTGCTGCACTTATTTACCTTTGGTGGCCAATTTTGGCGGCCGATGTCGTAATATCTTCTTTGTTCCCTATATTTTGCTTGGTGGGTAACTTTGATGCCCAGTGGATGTAATATAATGTAATACTTGATAATAGGCTAGCATTGGTGCTTGCTTATTTATTTCCTTATTGTCTTGTTTAGTTGTTTGCTTGTAGTCATGCTGGGTTCTTTTTACATGTTTTTCTAGTGGCCACAATAGCCTATTTTTAGTAACTAGAGCCAAATAATCCTTAGCAACTTGCAATTGTTGTAACCATGGGCCTCCTGCGGGCCATTATGATCCATAGGCCTTTATTAAATAGTAGGATCCATTGGCCTTCTATCACGGTACGTGGGATCCATCGACCTTCTATCTGGGCCTTGGGGTCCATGGGCCTTCTCTGAGCCATAGGGTCCATGGGCCATCTACAGACGTCACGATCCATGGGCCTTCTATGGGCCGTACTATCCATATTGCCTCATATGGGTACGTAGGATCCATGGGCCTTCCAGGCGTATCATCATTTACGCGTAATCATGGGCGTACTATTAGTGGACCATAACTTGGTCGTTAATAGGCGTGTTGATAACTCTATGAAAACAGCCCAGCAGGTTTTTGACATAATGAAATTGAGCGTATAGCAGTCCGAAGCAGGCCTTGTAACAGACGGGCTGAATTTAGGCCTAAGCGGAAAATGATAGTAACGGGTCAGATGTAACCGAACTGCAAATGAGCCTAAGAATCATGGGCCCCGAGAAGGCCGAAGATAACTTAGCTGGAAACGCCCAATGGAATAACGGGCCGTTAATGGGTATAAAGTGATACATCGCTCATTACGCCGCTTTCACCACGGGCCGCATGGGCCAAGAGTTACAAAGGTCCTCATATGGGCCAAAAGTCATGGGCCACACATGGGCCGAAGTTAAAACAGTCAATCATATGGGACGCCTAGATGACGCCATCGGGCTTAATTCGATAGGGCGAATAGGCCCCGGTTAGCGGGCTGTAAATGGGCTATATGCTAACATGCCGCTAACAAAGCCGCGGGCCGGCCACCACCTTTTGACCAAATCAAACGGGCCGCCTTTTCAGAGGAATGGGCTCATAATATGCCATGTCGCCGTGATTACAGGCGCTTCGTCCAATGAACGGATGACATCCGTCCCAACGTGAGCCGACACGCAGTTTCCTCCAAACAATGATGATTTTACACATGGAAAATCCCCATTGGTCGGGCCGTTAACGGTTATCCGATCCAAAACCCGACTTCGATAGCTTAACGGCATTCCGTTACGGCGGATGCCACGGTTGGTCACCCTTGACGAAGCACTTCTATGACGCGCGATTTATCGCTTATGGAAGTGCACACTGCGATGATAATTTTGGTAATGTCATGGAACACTTTCACGACAAAGACAAGTATGACTATCTGATTTCGCCATAAATTTGTCATGGATGTATGCATGACAAAAAAAAACTCACCTACTTCGTGACAAACACGATCATCACGGAAGTGTATTTTTTGTAGTGAAGACCAGGATAACCGGCGATATGGCCACTTCCGTACATTAGAGCTCGCCTCGTAGAACACACCTTCCGTACCTGAATATATCCGGTTCAAACACAGATCAAGCTCCCGTTATGGTTCTTCTGTTGGGGCCGGGCTGAAGCCCTCTCGCGGATCTTTCACCGCTGTTATAAATAGACGGATTAAGAATTTATTAAAGATGACTTGGAGAGTGGAATGAGTAAAGCATAGGGTCGACTTCACCCAAATTGGGAGTCACAGAGTACCTGCCTCTGCGGCTTGATGCAAAGGATCCTCCTCCTCCCTTTAAATAGCCCGGCTAGTATTCATGAGCGGGCAGGTGTGTTCAATTTTCCGACCACAATGAGGCGCCCCTCCCCATTATAGTGCCACATTGGGAGCCCTCGCTTATTGACGGGTGAACCCTCGCGCTATTGAGGTCGCCATTACCCCAACTATTGTTAATCCAGATCGAAAGCAAGCCGCCTTTATCTTGCTCATAAGCTGACCAACTTATGCAATCGGCTATCCTTCAAGACTCGGCGACGCCTAACCGTGGCATTTTTAGCGAACTCCGCAATGGGAAGGGAAGTGCGACGCCTCAATATAGAATTATTCGAAGGCCATTCTTCGATGCTCGTGTGCCGGACAGGTATCCAGACGGGGCGGCGCGCATATTTCGCCCGCCCACTTCGGCTGACGACTCGTGGTTATGCTGGACAAGGCGTAACAACTTTCTCCATAGTTCAAAGTGGGCCCAACACCTAGAAATAGTTCGCGACAAAGCAACGTGAATCAGCAATGTCAGCTTTCGGAACAGGGTCCCCAGACTTGCCTGCCTCATGCCCACACATGGCTTATTCTAGCAGGATTGTATGGCTCATCCTCATCACGAGACATACAAGACCTCGTGGAGGGGCTGCCTCGTGAGGCGGGCGACCAAGACCTCCTCAGAGCGGCCTCACCAGGCTGCCTCATCAGGAGGGAGATATGGGCAGGGTAACCTCACGAGGCTCTCGTGACGTGAGCCATGACGAGCAAGATCAAAGGGCGCTTAGGCGGCGCCACAAGATGCAGCGCCCTTGTTTCCTCTTGTTGAAGACAATGCAATGGATGATTTTTGCTTATCATCGGAAATGAATGGGACCTATGGAAGATCGACACAATGATGGGTGCGAAGCTGGGAACAAAATGCAATATCGAATGACCCAACCATCATATCTGCCTGAGATTCAGATTTGGTGTCAGACATTCCCACTCATCAAGTCTAGAAAGATAAATGAAAGTTTGCAACACAAATCGACGAGATGACGCTATGAGATTCTCGGGAATGAACCACTATAGCATGCTCCAAAACATGAGCTGGTTCTCTTATAAACTCCGGACACGCTTGTCCAAGACAAGCATGACCACGAGTAGTCTTATAATAAACACTACTGAAGTTCTTGTTGGGAACCATCATCGAGATAATGGAATCTTGTGCATGACCAGAATTAGCACAACACGCCTTTTCCTTGAGCAAATCAATCAGTGGCTTGGTGTGCTAGGGATACATATGGAATGAAGGTTATGAGCCTGTCAAACCATAGCATACTTCTGACGATGCATGACTGATTTGAGATGGTACCAGGAAACAAAACAAACCTTCTCAAATTCATGGCGGCAACTTACACCAAATGCACGCGGAATCGAGAAAGTCACTTTTTCATCCAAAGATATTCTGCATTTAATGGGACATGAAGATAATGCTTATAAAAGTTTCCAACACTAGGTTGATGTTCAACATGAGTCATGGGGGAGACAAAATGCTGCTGATGGGCTCAACAACAACTCATCAAAATTTCCATATCACTGGACTTCCGCCATCATGTGAACACGGTAATAGTATTGGTCAGACCAAAATATGTAATGGTGTATGCTCGAGGGATCCACCACGAGGAAGACAACATTACGAATATCGTTGGTTCTAACTTGATTTGACAATAGCCCACACTCAAATCATGGTTTTGACAAGTCAATAGATCCAACAACTGATCACAGAGACCAATCGATGAAGATATCATCTTTCTTCAACACATACTACACAAGAATATCCCTTTGGAACGAACTAAGTTAAGCAAGCTTTTATCTTCCAACTCTCCAAGTTGTTGTTCAACTTAACCAACTAGCCTGTGGTATTCAACATGATTCTTGGAGAACGGAGGAGTTTAGAAGAAACCAACATGATCACGAGCTCAACATAACAGTCAGGAAACAACCCGGTAATACCTCCGAGAAGATATCCGGAATATTACGAACCACCGATATGTTACTAAGCTCGAGAACGATATTGCTTTTCAGGGCAAGACGATATGATTAATAGAGCAAAGATTTGAATTTAATCCTAACTCATCGATCGAGGAGTGCACCAGGAGAATGGACTAGGTAGCATGATCAATCTTAGAATGATGGTTTAATAACCAACACGCTAAGAATGAGAATATTGTCTACTAACTACCAAGCAACAGAGTTGCTAGCAGTATTGATTTCACACATCACGATTCACTTGTCGGCATTCCGCTATGCATAACATGGAACCAGAGGAATGAATAATGAGGGCGTAGAAGTATCACCGTATCAAGAGTTCATAGGGTGGTGTGCAATTCCATGATATTCTTGATATAAATATAGTAATACTCCAAGGTAGAACAGAACAAGAGCTAGATTAGCATTTTGATCTACGAAATACAACTTTTTGACCCAATCTCTGATATGGATGAGGTAATCGAGTTTGTTTCTCCTAGTCATTCTCGATTAGAATGGCTTGACGCATCACAAGAGTAGTAGGCATCGATGAACTAACGAACGCATACTCTTGACTAACAATTGATAAACGTAGGTCAAGACAACTAAAGAGGGACAACTCAGAGAATATAAGATTATTTGAGTTGGATGCATAGATTAGTATGTTGTTAAAGCTCAATATTTCTTCCTGATAACCCATGTAAAGGTAGAATTGGCAGATTCACAACATAGATAGGAAACTCATTGAGAACACTTGTTGTGATCTTTCGTTCAAGAGAACTTCGCCAAATGGTTCATGGTATTTGGAAGAAGGAATACCACGGACCCCGAGGATTATCACAAAAGTTACTAATAACCTAAAGGAACTAGCAAACGCTATCAACACGAGGTAAGTAGAGTGAATCTTGGGTCAAGAACCAGAGTAGAATACCTACTACTAAATGGCATCACGGGATGCTTTCAGACCGGTGGTAATCATTACACCGGGAACACAAAACATGGCTAGATTACCAGTGACTCCCTAAAACACCTAGGGTCATAATATTAACTCCAACATATATGTCGAGGCAATAGAGTACCTCAACTCACCGATTAGTGTGCTTAACTGCCCAAAAGGACATCAGAATGTGATTTAAGGAATTTGCAAATGCATCAGCCTGTTTAGAAACCTGATGACTCGGACAGCATAACGGCTGTAATTGCTCAAAAGATTTGAGACATCATGCAAAATGGTGGCATAACCACTCAACAACATCATATCAAGGTTCCGAGATCAAAGCTAACATACGTAAATAGTAGAAACTGAACTAGGCTAAAACCAACAATCTTAAAGGTCTATGGATTAGTAACACGTCATCCTCGATAGATAGATGAGAAGCCTAGTTCTTAATCCCCGAGAAGAGAAGAGGTTGACTGCATCGTAAGGCCATAGGTATAAGGAGAAAAGAGCCTTACGCTTCTTCCACAATCAATTCTTTACATAACTAAAGCATTTCTAGACACAATTCACCAGTTTGGCTTGGTAATCCCACAGCAACAAAGCTCGATACCAAAGCTGTCAGACCTCGATTCCAAGTCACATTGATCTAGCCGGTAACACTCATATCACTTTGCACCTCACGCACGGTATTCCCACGAAAGTGTCGCCACCATGGCCCGCACTGCTTATGCCTTTTGGCTCACGATATGATAGTGTCGCTAGCATCCATATGACAGAGAACCCGAGTTTATATGGCTAGTCGTGAACCCAAAGCGCACTAACCCATGGGGACAGGCATACATGAATCAACCGAGCATGTCACCAAGAGCGCAGGATCCGTGCTGTAGCACTGGCTAACAGACTCCTGAACCCGGCTAGAAAGGTGCTAGGCAGACTGGATGTCACCGCTGACATTTCAAGGGACAGACACAGAATGAAGTGAAAACATTCGTGCTAAGCCAAGTGTCCCAGTAGTAGTGCTAATAGCAGGACTCCTGAACTGGCTGTAGCGGACTACTATGGCTCAAGGAAGCACTAGACTACATTTCATAAGAGAGGCTGCCAAGGATAAACAACTAGATTGTCTGACCCCACACATACCAAGCATTTCAACATACACACAATATGCTCGATATGTGTAAATACAACATGGCATCATCAAACATAACTCTACGACTCAAGTATTTATTCATTAGGCTCCAGGAGCGAGATATTACAAACATGGGTCTCATGACCCAACATTGAGAACATACAAAACAAAGCACACGCGGAAGCTTAACGTAATACATGAGTACGACATCTACAAATGAAAAAAGGTGAGAAGGCTGACTATCTACCAGATCTCGCCGAGGGGCACAAGATGCGTGGTGAGGTATCAAGCTAAACGCTGAAGTCCATGCGGAACTACTAGTGAGACTGGCGTCTCTCTCGCAAAAAACATAAAATAGGCAAGCGTGGAGTACAAGCCTTTTCGACAAGACTTACATCGGAACTAACTACATATGCATCATTATCAACAAAGGGGGTGCGTAGGCCACGGTGGCGTCGGGGCGTGATTGGGAAGCAGGCGGCCGCCGGCGTGTGGCACGCCCAGCGTCGAACCTGACCTCCCATCCTTCAGCGAAGAAGAATTGTTGGCGATCGGCGATTAGTTGGCCAATCTCTGCTCGCCCGCTTCGTAAGCCAGGTGGTATCTCTCTCTCTCCTCTGCTTTCTAATTTAGTTTCGTTTTACTGTTTTTCTCGCTTTATGTTTGGAAAATAAAAATACCACCACTAACACTTTGGTTAATTCTGCAATTTTTTGTGAGGAATATTTGAATTTTTTTCAAACCACACAATAAATTTCAGAATATTTAGGCAACCAATATTTAATGGTAACTTTTAAACTCCAACTCAAATATCATAATGATTTAATTCAATGACCAAAATGTCCTGGAAAAATATGCATCATCTCTGGTAGAGGCTTTCACCTTTTTCCATAAGTCATGACCATTTTAAAAGGATATTTTGAGGTCAAGAAAATATTTTTAGTTGAACCTATTTGATTTGATCTGGTGCTAGGGTTTGAACAAATCCCATTCAAGTTCAATTTGAAAATATTAAACATGATGCACACATAAGGGCTAGCCTAGTGCAAACCAGATCTAGGGATGTGACATACTATTTACCCCCCAAGGTGTTTGCTTCTACCTTGGCATGATGATGTTAGTCATATCATGCATATGTTGCCTCTAAAGGCCTACTTTTGACATCATATATGTCATCTGCTTAGTTTAGACATGTTCTGTAATGCCACTTGTTTAGTTTCTATGTCATATATGGGAATTATGCAGTCTCATGTCTTTTAGCCAGCCATAATATATTGAAATGTGCAATGTCATCCTGTTTAACCAGGCATCATATATTTGAATGATATCTTGCCCATCCTTTTCTTCATTACATTCCATTTGTCGACAATGTTTGTACATTAAACTACTCTTCCTGTGTATCAGCCATTTGGGTGGAGATGAAAAATGGAGTGAAAACAAGGCCTTCAGAGCAGACAAAGGTACCGTCAAGGCATCTCTTGTTGGGTCCCGATAGCTCCTTACAGATGGAATCGTAGACAGATGACCAGTCCTATTCCCCAATCGAGGTGTATGCTCTAACTTGGCACGGTTATATCGCTTCATATCATGCATAATGTGTCTTGCATTGCATAGTTTAGACATCATATACACAATATTCAACACCATGTTCTTAGTTCGACATCATATCTAATGCCCTCTGCTTAGCATATAAATCACATATGTGAAATAAATGATGATCCTGATTACTTAGATAACATGTAGGTGAATTATGTCATGCATCCTGTTTAGTTATTCATCATATCTTTGAATTATGTTATGCTATGGTATCTAGTTTAGATAGAAATCATATATGAAATTATGTCATGCTATCCATTTTAGTTAAACAATATATATGTCAACTATTTCATGCCCTCTTTTTCCACACTATCTATTGATCTGTTTCTCATACAATGTCTGTGACATTCAACTATGTTTCCCATTATCACCATTTGAATTGAGCTGGTGATGCCAAGATTCAGCTAAATAAAACACAGTCTTTCAAATAAATAGTGCTACCTCTGGTGGAGATAGCACCTGGTTGTACATGCGCAAGAACCAGCCCTACCACACATAACCCAAACTCTTGCAGATTGTACCCCTAATGCGATGGACAGAGAACCAGCTTCACCCAATCTAACCCCAACCCCACCCGATAGTAACTCAGCCTGTGGACACAGACCATCTCCACCACAGAGCTCCCAAACAAGAGCAAGTAGTAAGGCAGCTCCAAAGGCTCAAAGGCCAAGATTATCACGGCGAACCCCACTCCACCAGCTTAGTACGCCTATTCTTGTGGAGGAAGCACAACCATCCAAAGGTATTTTAGCATCTATCGATTTGATGTTGTTAAATCAGACATATGCGTATCTTCCCATCTTGGAAATATTATATCAAGATGAAGGAAATGCCATTGCAGCTGTTTTCCGTGAGTTATGTTTAAGTAATGTTATTCTTGGCAATTACTTTGCTTCCCCCACATCCTACCTCCATGATGGTTATAATACAACAAATTTTCCCATTTTTCTCTATAGAGAAGGACCGATTTGGAAACCTGTGATGAGGTAACCTGTTCTAATACTCCTGCTATCTTCAAGAATGCTTGGTAGGTGATCGAATTACTCAAGAAAACGTGATTTCACCGCAAAGAAACTAATCAAATTCCTTACGCTTCTCCGAGACACATTTATCGACGATGATCGGGAACACCTTGTTCTAGATCGTCCCAACAAGAATGCGTAAGGTCTATGAGCTCATTTTCTATTTTAAGTATTTTATTCTTATGCTTCATCAGACTGCTCATGTAGAACAAGTGCCTAAACCTGAAGAACAACTGTTCTAATTTAAGATTCCATTGCTATCATAGTTCAAAAAGCGCTAGCGCAATTCAGCGTTTTGCCACCACCTTTGCGCTTATACTAACTAAAGCGCATGCTGCCGCAGTTATGCACAAATTATGCGTAGTTATGCGAATGCTTTGCCAACTTAGCCTAGGGCGCGCTTAAGCGCTTGCTTAGACGCCACTATTTTAACTATGATTGCTTTGTTTGTATCACTGTATTTACTCATACAAACTTATTTTTAAATTGAAGGATCCACTAAACTCCAATGGCACAGCAGGTATGTTCATGCATGTTCCTTTAATGTTTGCTCTTATCAATAGCTCTATTGATTTCAATTTCAATTGTGTATATAGTTGACTTTCATATCATGCACATTACTAGCATCACAACAAAGCCAATAGTGTTGTTGTACATGTAGATTGGTACCCATCTAAATGTTGTTGTGTCATGTAGTTTCCATGCTTTGTATTCTTCTTTCACCGCTGCTTTGTCTTGAACTGATATGATTTGAACCGTGTTCTATTTTGATTTGGCAAGACAATGCAGTGACCATAGGACATAGATATATGTTTCTTTGATGCTTTTATTATGTACTAGTACTTGGCAATAGAAGACTTGGTAGTTTAATCCTGTCCACCTTACTAATGAAATGGTTCACCAAATGAGTTTCATATAAATACATGCTAAACTTGTTATGTGTCTCGCTTGTTTTTCTTTAGAATGTCACAGAATATTGGGGAAGAGTGCCTTATTAAGCAAATGGTAAAGGAAGTAATGTAGATAAGGTTCGGATAGTGACACTGGCTTGCTCCGGGAACGGGGTCCCCATACTTGCTCGCTCATGCCCGCGGCGTGGGATCAAAGGAGGCCAGTGACAGCCCATCTTCATCAACACAAGCTCAAGACCTCACGAGGGGGCTGAGACAGGGGCGGATTTACAAGGAGCTTCTCAAGCACGGCCTGCCAGCTGGCTCATGAGGAGGGGAGAGTTCAAGGGTGGTACCTCGCGAGGTGCCCGTGACGCAAGCCATGATTTACCAAGGGCGCCACTGGCGCCAGCCTCGCAGAGCCCCTCCTTTCCTCTTGGTGCAAAGGAGCAAGCGAAAGTAGAGCATCAAGCAAAGGCATCCGCTTTGCAACAAGACCAAGACCCGCCCAACGGCCGAAGGAGTCATCGTGGAGCCCAAGCAAAGGCCATCACCAGAGCTTTGGCAAAGCGAGGACCAACTTTAGTCGATAAGTGTACCCGCTGTTCTTCAAATGGCCAATTGTTGGCGCCTCTTCCTGCTCAATATTTGGGAAGAGGCCCAGGCCTTCGCTTATAAATAGGGGTAGCCACACTCAGAGAGCGGATCTTCGATCAGCCTCGGCATGAGGTGGGAATCTCACCAAGGAACCAGAGCTAGAGCAACGAACACCCCCAGCAGTTCATCACACTCCACCAAGAACAGCATTTCGAGGGTCGTTCTTCCCCAGATGCTCCTCATCAGCCCAAGAGGCAATCCACCACACCACAAACTAGAGTAGGGTATTACACCACAACGTGGCCCAAACTAGTATAAATCTTAAGGCCTCTTTTGTGCCGTTTTTCTAGTAGTTTAGGTCCTCGCGATTCGGGCGTAGGGGCTAGACGGTGGAGGATTGATCTCACAAGCATCTCTGTAGTTCGAACCTTAAGGTTCTGCTGAACCCAACCGACATTTGGCGCCGTAGGGTGCGCCTGAATTGCCTTCCGCCACTCGTGTCTCTGCCGCATCATCATCACCAAGCGGCAACCCAGATCCTGGGCGGCGTGGGTCGCCGACCAGAGCCGCCACGGGCGCACTTCTGCGTTCCCAGGCCGCCATGTCCGCTGAGGGCCGCGGCGACGCGGACAGGCCACGGTTTCACGCCGCAGCGCGTCGGCAGTAAGGGCCTCCCAATCACGCCGCGACCACATCACAGACACCCGCCAGAGCAAAGAACTTGAGGGCCGCTAGCCACAAGGTCCGGAGAGTTGCAGCAGCAGTAAAGGCCGAGAGCAGCCGCGACGCGTTGGGCCGGAGCGAGGAGAGCTCCCCGGCTTCGCTTCTCCGGGCTCACCCTTCTGCACCCAACTTCCATTCACAGCCTGTAGGCGGCTCGCACGGGGCTCCATGCGCGCTCTGGCTCCAAAGCTACTCCAACACCGGGCGGTTAGCAGAAGACGCCGCCGCGGGCTGCCTCGCCGCCCGCGGAGAAGAAGGGATCGACGCAACTCACGGCCCTCGAGGGCCGCCGCCACCACCACACGGCGGGCGATCAAGCAGAGCAGCATGGCACGCCAAGACTACGGCGCGGCCTTCGGATGACGGCGCCAGAAGAATACGGCTCACATGATGGACCAAGGGCACCAGATAAGGGAGAACAAGGCTCGCCTCAGCCCGAGCCGGGGGATGAGGCGCCAAGCCGAGCCTTTCAGAGCCTCGAGACGGCCCCACCGGTCACGCCGGGGCAACGACATCGGGTACCGCCATTTCTCAAGAGCAAACATACGCTAACCATAGGTCGAGTAAGTACAGGTTGCCACGACGAGCGGCTGCCCCTGGCCCCTGCAGCCTCCTACCCCGGAGGAGGGCTAGGGCCCGGAGAGGGGCAGACCACCCACCTCCCGGGCGCGCGCTCGGAGTACATGCTCTGGAGGTAGGCCTCGGCTGGGAGGTGCTCAGTGGCCTGTCCTCGGGCGGAGGACCCGTGGTCGCCGGGGAATCGCTGGCGACCGCCCTACCCCACCGGGCGCGCTCCCCTGTTTCTGGCTGCTGGTGGCACTATAGTGGTGCAAGGCCCTGTCTGGGCGATATGAAGCAAGGCCGTACTGTGAAGAAGGCCCAAGGCCTCGAAGCTCACGCCCGTGACACTCTCACGTAATGAGTGGGCTGTACACGCCCGAGTCTGTGGGTGCCGCCTCAGCCGGGCTCCCTCCCACGCCCAAGTGGCACTTAGTTCGCTACCGTGAGAAGACGCCCAAGACTAGACTAGGCGCTGACGCGCTTTTCTTCCGCTTTTCGCCTTTCCATTTGATTGTCGCTTTTCCTCATCGGATTTATGTTGGATTCGGGTTGAGATTTGCGAGTATCGAAGGGTGCTTAGTCTCATTCGAGAAAATCTCTCGCTTCGTTATAACTCCGCCTCAGTCCTCCTTTATAGCCTCGCGATCCGGGCTGGCCTAGCTTGCGCTGGCCCAGCCTCGTCACCAAGATCCTCTCCGGAGGTTTTTACTCCAGATCCTACTGATTCGAATGAGACACCAGATCGCTTCAGCCTCCCACAAAGCATCTCGGCTCAGACAACAAAGGTAAACCAGCCAACCAGCACGCCGCTAGCCAAACCACTTGCCGCATGGGCAATGTACGTAACTGCTAATAGGATGAACACAAGTTTTACATGAGGGCTCCCTCCCAAAATGCTTCACAACCAACAGGCCAAAACCTGAGTTCTATTCATGGTAACGGAACAAGGACAATACATAATCGCCGGATAAATCCCTAATGCGCCCTCGTGAGCACCTCCCTGCCGTTGTGGCGTTGTCGGCTCGCCGCTGTTCAAGGATCGCCGGGCGGCGCTCGCCGCCACCACGCCGCTTATCGGGCTGCCACGCACCACGCGGTTGCCGTCTGCAAAGGCCCGGACAAGGGCATCCACGTTGTTCACTCGCGCAGGTCGCACCGGGACGTGCTCGGGAACCGGGCGATGGCTGCGCTAACTTCAAGGGGGGTCCATGTCCCGGAGATGGCTGAAGACACGAGAAGGCGCTACCGATCAGCGCGCGCTCTTCCTCCACCAACCTGTTGGTCGCGGATCCATCAAGGCCCACCGCCACCACGCCGGGAAGAATCAAGGTTGCCGGCGTTAAGAATCAAGGCGCTCGCTTACCGCCGCAGATATTCAAGGCTGCGTTATTTCTTCCCCGAGCGTATGCAGCATGGGGCTATGCTCATGCTCCAGATTCGCCACGACGATCTCGCCCGCATTCTCGGCTGACACGCCTCGGCCTCCTCCACCTGCATGCGGGAAGGAGCGCCGCCTCGAGAGGTGGTGGACTCTTCGCCACCTCGAGGGCGGCCCAAGAGCATCGCCCGCCACGCCGCCTCCAGTTTGGCCTCAAGGCAGCAGCCCCGCCACCGCCTTGATCAACCCTCCGCCTCAAACTCAAGGCCGAGGTTTCAGCACGCTGCCGCCACTCGGGCGTCCGACCTCCAGACGCGGGCCTCCCGAGCGCGACCATCTCTTCGCCTGCTGCCGCCAAGTGCTCGTCCCAAGCGCCAGACACGCGCTGCTCGGGCGTAAGCCAAGCGCTAACGCCTCACGCTTCGAGCTCCGCCGGTCGATGAGGCCACTCTTCATCGACGCAGGGCTGCCTGCCAGCTCCACTTGCTCCTCCAACGAAAGTGACACCGCCAGAGTTCCCCGTGCTCGCCCCTCCGCCGCCTCTCATCGCCGCGCTTCCGGCCTCTCGACGGCCCGAGAACAGGCCTCCCGAGATGCTGCCGCGACGCCTTGGCCTCCTCATCAAGGTCACGCCGGTGGCGCTGCAACGGCGGGCGGGCGCCTCAGCTCAAGGCCGCAGCTGGGGCGAGAAGCCCACGCAGCTAGTGCCACGGGAAGGCTCGCGAGGAAGGATCGCGAGGCGCCAGGGCCACGACGCGCCACGGATTTGTTCACTTCCCGACGCTTCACACAAGGGCTTCCACCGCTTGGAGCACTCAAGGACGGGAGGGGCGGCCGGGAGGACGGCTCACCCGCCTCCGTGAGCTCGGCAGAAGGGACTGCAGGCAAGGATCAAGATGAGCAGAAGAATCAGGAGCCGGAGAAGGAGAAGGCTTACTCATCACAGGGCGGCATTTCCTTTACGCTTCAAAGAAAGCATAAGGGTAGTTATCGCCAGGCTCTCTTTCTTCCGTGAGGGCCTCAAGTTCATGCGAAACGACTCAAGATTTGAGCGTTAGGATCAGCCTGCAAGTAGGAGAGAAGATCAAGACGACCATGCTGTGGGCGTCGCCGACGCTGGGCTAAGTCGCCTCACCAAGAGAAGCTGCAGGGGCTTGGGGCTCCATCACGGCCAGGCTGCGCAGCCACTGCTCGCCCTCACCGACCCTTGCATGAGCCTCGAGGAGCTGCCCCCTCAGGCATCGCCCGTGGCTGTCACTCCTGGCCGAAGTCCCCTTGACCTCGGGCGTCTCGGGCCTCCCTGCTCCGCCCACTCGAGGAGGAGCCGCCTTTGGCCGGCGAAGAGCTGTCACCACCACTGGATTCTCATGAGCCCCAGGAGACCAGCTGGGCAGCCCCATTCATCGAAGATGGGCATCTGGTTCACCAAATCACCTCTGTTGACGGAGGTACAGCAAAGGCCCTTCATGCTGGGATGCCACGGGAGTTAGGAGTGCTTGGTCGGGACGGAGCACTTTCCTTAAGCGCCTCGGCGTGGTCTTCTTCCGGAGCCTCATACATCACCAGGCCTGGAAGGCCCACATCCAAGTGGGAATGGCGTTGAGAGGAGCAACGCGGCGATCAGAACTCCTTCACCACCTTGGGCGCTGTTACAGCAAGCAACCTCGTGAAAGCGGCTGCCAGACGAAGATGAGCCGAGGGCTTGAAAGCGCCTCCGCCCCACTGAATTGGGGACAAAGAGCAGGTTGGCTCCGATAGCAGGGGCTGGGCACCCCACATCCACACGCACAGCCACCTCGCGAACTCAGCCGCGGCGGAGGGCAGCTGAAGTCAATCCCCGAGGCCACTGCGTCTGGGCGCTGGCGACGAAGCTCACGCACGCCGAAAGCATTGAGTGGGGTCGACAAGGCGCAGAGAGAAGAAGTGGCACAAAGAAGGCAACCGAGGGAAGGATGCCCATCATTGCCTCACAAACGAAGGCTAAGACCGAGAGGAGAGTAATGGACTCAGGACCCAGATGCATCATGTGGATCTCGATAGTGGGAAAGCAATGCATTGAAGAAATCGAGAACGGGGGAACCAGCCCCACGCATGGCGCCGCCAAATACCGGACCTCGGTGACTATCATGTCGATGGAGAAGTGTGACGAGGGCTGCCATCGCCCTCCCAAGACTTCTGAAGGAGGTGGCCAGAGCCGAATCTAACCTTGCCCAAGCCCTCTAGATTGAGTATGATCGACGGGTCGACAGCCTGAGGTTGCCTGCGCGGCGAAAGCAGGCGAGGCACAGGTTTTTCCTTCCCTTCTTCGCTTGAGCCATGGCGATTGAAAGGGAGGAGGGGAGATTCGAGATTGGATTGGAAATGGAAGTTGGAGTTCGAGAGGGGAAGGACCGGAGCGCATGCGCAGTGGAGGGGAACGGATGTGTGCACATGCCAGGTCCGCTTAGCAAGGCACGTAAATAAGGAGGCGTGGGGGAACAAAGTGTTACCACGCCCAATCAACCGCCACACGCCGCCTAAGGCCATAGGCTGTTAGGGCCCGCGACGTCAAGACGCTTGCCCTTTTTTGCCTCTCTCGCCTGCTGTTCGCCGCGCCATGGGCCCGGGCTACTGGCTGGGCGCTCGGGAACGGGGTCCCTCATACTTGCTCGCTGGCGCCCGCGGCGTGGCTCAAAGGAGGCCTGTGACAGCCCATCTTCATCAACACAAGCTCAAGACCTCGCGAGGGCAAGCCTCACGGGCGGACGACAAGGAGCTTCTCGTGCACGGCCTGGCGTGCTGGCTCATGAGGAGGCAGAGAGTTCAGGCGTGGTACTCACGAGGTGCCCGTGACGCAAGCCATGACGCACTAAGGGTGCCGGGCCAGCGCCAGCTGTCAGCGCCCCTCCTTTCCTCTTGGTGCAAAGGAGCAAGCGAAGCTAGAGCATCAAGCAAAGGCATCCGCTTCAAGCAACAAGACTCAAGACCCGCCCCAACGGCTGGAAGGGAGTCATCGGGAGCCCAAGCAAAGGCCATCACCAGAGCCTTGGCGGGCAAGGACCAACTTTAGTCGTGATAAGTGTACCGATGTTCCCTTCAAATGGCTAATTGTTGGCGCCTCTTCCCGCCAATATTTGGGAAGAGGCCCTGTGGCCTTCGCTTATAAATAGGGGTAGCCACACTGCATAACTGGATCTTCGATCAGCCTCTGCATGAGGTGGGAATCTCACCAAGGAACCAGAGCTAGAGCAATGGAACACCCCTAGCAGCAGTTCGTCACACCTCACCAAGAATGTACTCATGAGGCTGTTCTTCCTCAGCATTGCTCTCATCAGCCCCAAGAGGCAATCCCACACCACAAACTAGAGTAGGGTATTACACCACACCAACGTGGGTCTTAACTAGTATAAATCTTATGCCTCTTTGTGTTGTTCTTTTCTAGTAGTTTAGGTCCCCGCGATTCGGGCGAGGGGCTAGATCGGTGGAGGGTTGGACCAGGCGCACCCCTGCAGAGTTCGAATCCTTGAGGGTCCTGGCCGAACCAAATCCGACTAAACACATCCTTGTTGGTTCTCAACAAAGCTTGATAAAACAGCTAAGGAAGACTATCTTGAAGACAGCCGAGACAACCCCAAAGTCCTGCTCTTGGTTTAGTGTTCGAAAGTTATCGCCACTACCGCTTGGGAAGCTTATTCAAGCTCACTGTCTGAATCAGTTCGCTTTGAGTCTCAACTACAAGCTGAAAACATCGATCAGCTGTGCTACGATAAGAAGCGGAAGGATCAAAGGAAGTCCCCGGAGAATTCAGATGCATACTTTCCGTGCAACAACAAGCGCTTGAGGATTTTAGCGCCAAAATGACAAAGCTAATTAGCTTGCTGCTTATTGCCAAGATGGTGGATATCCAGATAACCTTTCTTGAGCTCTTCTCGTTGTTTCTGCTTAGCTCTTGTTTTGTCGCTGTAACTTATTTGCACCGTGGCCAATTTTGACGGCCAAGGTAATGTAATATGCTTCTTTGTTCTCTATATTTGCAACCGTGGGTAACTTTTGATGCCCAAGGATGTAATATGTAATAATAAAGAATAGGCTAGCATTAATTGTTTGCTTATTTATTTCCTTATTGTCTTGTTTAGTTGTTTGCTTGTAGTCACCGCAGTTCTTTTTCTCGTGTTTTTCTAGTGGCCACACAGCCTATTTTTGGTAACTAGGCCAAAATAATCATGGCAACACACGGATCTGTTGTAACCATGGGCCTCCTCGCAGTCAGAGGATCCATGGGTTTGTCCCGTCGTAGATCCATTGGCCTTCTATACGGGTCCGAGGGATCCATCGGCCTCTATACGGGCCTTGGGGTCCATGGGCCTTCTACGGGCCATAGGGTCCATGGGCCATCTACGGGCCGCACGCATCCATGGGCCTTCTATGGGCCGTATTATCCATGTGCCTCATATGGGTCGAGGATCCATGGGCCTTCTACGGATGGATCATCATTTCGCCAATCATGGGTCCGACTATTAGTGGACCATAACGGGTCGTTAATAGGCCGATTTGATAACTCTATGAAAACAGCCCAACGGGTTTTTTTGACATGAAAACGCCTAACGATAATCGGTCCGCAAACGGGCCGACCAGAACGACGGGCTGAATTTGGCCCACAAGCGTAAAATGATAGTAACGGGTCAGATGTAACCGAACGTCGCAAATGAGCCTAAGAATCAATGGGCCCCGAGAAGGCCGAAAGATAACTTAGCTGGAAACGCCCAATGGAATAACGGGCCGTTAATGGGTATAAAGTGATACATCGCTCATTACGGGCCAGTTTCACCACGGGCCGCATGGGCCAAGAGTTACAAAGGTCCTCATATGGGCCAAAAGTCATGGGCCACACATGGGCCGAAGTTAAAAACAGTGAATCATATGGGACGTGCCTAGATGACGCCATCGGGCCTAATTCGATAGGGCGAATAGGCCCCGGTAAGCGGGTTGTAAATGGGCTATATGCTAACATGCCGCTAACAAAGCCGCAGGCCGGCCACCACCTTTTGACCAAATCAAACGGGCCGGCTTTTTCGTGAGGAATGGGCTCTCATGGGCTATGCCATGTGTCGCCGTGATTATAGGCGTCTTCGTCCAATGAGCGGATGACATCTGTCCCAACGGTGAGCCGACACCGCGTGTTTCCTCCAAACAATGATGATTTTACACATGGAAAATCCCCATTGGTCGGGCTACATTAACGGTTGTCCGATCCAAAACCCGACCCGATAGCTTAACGGCATTCCGTTACGGCGGATGCCACGTGTTGGTCACCCTTGACGAAAGCACTTCTATGGCGCGCGATTTATCGTCGTGGAAGTGCACACTTCGCGTGATGATAATTTTGGTAATGTCATGGAACACTTCTCACGACAAAGACAAGTATGACTATCTTGATTACATCATAAATTTGTCATGGATGTACATGCATGACAAAAACGCACCTACTGTGACAAACACGTATCATCACGGAAGTGTATTTTTTTGTAGTGAAGACCAGGATAATCGGCGATAATGGCCACTTCCGTGCCATTGTAGCTCGCCTGGTAGAACACACCTTCCGCAAGTACCATGAATATATCCGGGTCTTCTTCAAACACAGGATCAAGCTCCCGGTTATGGTTCTCTGGCTGTGGGCCGGGGCTGTGAAGCCCCTCTGTGATCTTTCACCAGTGCTGTTATAAATAGACGGATTAAGAATTTATTAAAGATGACTTGGAGAGTGGAATGAGTAAAAGCATAGGGGTCAGGACTTACCCAGCTGGGAGGGTCATACATAGAGTACCCGTCTCTGTGCTTGATGCAAAGGAATTCCTCCTCCTCCCCTTTAAATAGCCCGGCTAGTATCTTGGCCAGAGCGGCAGGGGTGTTCAGACCTTTCCGACCACAGCGGGAGGCGTCGTCCTCCCCATTATAGTGCCACATTGGGAGCCCTGTTTATTGACGTGGCTGAACCCCTCGCGCTATTGAGGTCGCCATTACCCCAACTATTGTTAATCCAGACTGAGCAAGCGTCTTTATCTTGCTCATAAGCTGACCAACTTATGCACTGTCATCCTCTTCAAGACTCCGGCGACGCCAACTGTGGCATTTCTTTAGCGGAACTCTGGCAAATTCGGGAAGGGAAGTGCGACGTCCTCAATATAGAATTATTCGGAAGGCCATTCTTCAGATGCCTTCCTCGGTGTGCCGGACAGGTATCCGGTATCGGCGATGCGCCATATTTCGGCTCCGCCCACTTCGAATATTGACCCCTCGTGGTTGCGCGGGACAAGGCAGAACAACTTTCTCCATAGTTCAAAGTGGGCCTCAACACCTAGAAATAGTTCGCACAAAGCAACGTAACCTGCAATGTCAGCGTTCTAGGAACAGGGGTCCCCAGACTTGCCTGCCTGCGGCCCACGACATGGCTATTCTAGCAGGATTGTATGGCTCATCCTCATCAGCGAGACATACAAGACCCTCGTGAGGGGCCAAGCCTCGTGAGGCGGGCGACGGAAGACCTCCTCAGGAGCGGCCTCACCAGGCTGCCTCATCAGGAGTGGAGATATATGGGCAGGGTAAACCTCACGAGGCTCTCGTGACGTGAGCCATGACGAGCAAGATCAGGCGGGCGCTAGGCGGGCGCCAGCGCATGCAGCGTCCTTGTTTCCTCTTTGGTGCTAAGGAGGCAAGCGCATGCGTGGAGTACCGAGGCATCGAGCAAAGTTTCCATATCGGTGCAATGAGACCAAGACCAGCAGACGGCAGGTGGGAGGAGGTCACCATGGAGCCAAGGCGACATCACCACGAGCCTTTGTGAGCGAAGACCGCTTTAATCGGGATAAGTTGTACTAGTTGTCCCCTTTCAAATTGGCCGTTGTTGGCTCCCTTGCCGCTCAATATTTGGGGAGAGGAATAGGGCCTATATAAGTAGAGCTAGCCACCACCATAGAGGCAACTGATCTTGGACTAGATCCACCCCATCCACACAAGTTCGTCAAGCACAAGAACACCTCAACCTCATGAGGCTGTTCTTCCCCTTGTACTGTTCATCATCAGCCCAAGAGGCAATCCACCACGACCACACTAGAGTAGGGTATTACACCACAATGGTGGCCCGAACCAGTATAAATCTTGTGTCCTTTCTGTTGTGAGTTCGTCGAGTTCGTCCGCGAGATCTTAGCGAGCTAGGGTGTGGATCGGTAGGGAGGAATCTTCGTGCGCACCCTAGTGTTCGAACCTTGAGGGTTTTGCCAGAGCCCGTGATCCGACATTTGGCATGCCAGGTAGGGGTGCGCCGGAGCTTCCTTTCTGTCGTTCGCGTCCAGTTGCTCCGTCGTCTCCATGATGGACGCTCGCCGTGCTCGTGCTGAGCGCCGGGCTGCCCTAGCCACCCGCGTCGCTCAGACGGCTCCCGTCGGTGGGCCACCTCGTCGTTCTCCGTCTCCTACCGCCAACGCCGCCATCGGCCCGGCGGTGAACGTGCAGCAAGCGTCCTCGCTGCACCCCTCGGTGCGGCGGGACGGCCGCACCGCCACTCCATCGCTGACCCCAGCCAGTTCCTCGTCCCACGCTCGTCGCGCTCCCATGGACGCACGGGCCGCACTCCTCATGGCACACGAGCTCCTGCGCTACCACCCGGTCGACGACCTCTACGAGGACAGGCTCGACCGCATCGCCGACCTCGTCCGCACCGCAGGGGGCTCCCCTGCGCCGTCCCTCTCTCCGCCTCACCCCCCGCCAGCTACAGGCGATGTATCTCACAGAGCAACTCCACCACCTCTGCCCCAAGACGGCGCCAAGGCGCGTGGCCCCATGATGCGATCCGCTGCGTCAGGCACCCGCGCGTGAAGAAAGAAGCTGTCAAGAAGTCCCTCGACCGCAAGAGAACGCTCCGCCACTCCTCGCATAATCGCACCAGGATCGTCTGCCATGGCATGGCCTCACGCCATTTGCTGTGGCGGCACGTGGGCGTCAGGATCAAGCCCTGCCTCCAAGACGGGCCCCGGCGACCACGGTCAGCTGCCGCGCCTTCACCTACGAGCTGCGTAGCGTCGCCTGGTCGGACAAGTTCAAGCCAGATCTACCTCCTCACTACGACGACACCCCTGACCCCGCGGAGTTCTTGCAGCTCTACAACTGAGCATCGAGGCGGCCAACGGCGAAGAGAAAGTCATGGCGAACTGGTTCCCTATGGCACTCAATGATGGCGCCCATTCGTGGCTCCTAAACCTACCTCCAGGCTCAATCTCCTCCTTGGACGAGATGCGCGACCGCTTCGACGCCAACTTCCAGGGCACTCACGACTGCCCGCCAGCCACGGGTGACCTGCGCCGCGTCAAGCAACAACCAGGAGATCCCAAGGTCACGTGACCTCTTCCAGCGCTTCAACAACATTCGCCTCAAGATCCCAAGGTCACGAACGAGGCCATCATCTCTGCGTTCTCCAACGGCGTCCGTGACGTCAAGATGAAGGAGGAGCTCGCTATCCATGAGGAGTTGTGCACATCTCAGGAGCTGTTCAACCTGGTGACCAAGTGCACAAGAGCTGTGGAAGGGCTCCTCCCCCTCCTTGAGCTCCCGGTTGCGGACACGGAGGAAAAGAACGCCAAGGCCAAGGACGTGATGCGCAAGGGAGCAGCCGTGCTCGCGGCAGAGCCGGACACCAAGCGCGGCAGAGATCAACCCGAGTCATCCAAGAGCAGCCGACCGTTCTGCGCCTTCCACAACCTGAATACCCACAACACCAGCGACTGTCAAGAGCTAAGAGCCATCCATGAAGGACGCTTCGGTCGATGCCCCGAGCGCAGCGACCGGGGCGCATGAAGAAGAGGACGTGGCAGCGGCGCTGGATGACCGTGGCCCGCGCCAGAGTAGCACGACCGGCCTCGTGAGGACCGGTGGCAGGATCATCCTCGCGAGGGCGCCTGGAGGGACCAGCCTCGTGAGGATCGTCCTCAGGGCAACGCCGGTCTTCCCCCGCTGCCGCCCCACTGAGAAGGAATGGCGACCATCATCAGGACGAGGGGGCTGGGGGCTTCTAGGAGTCGCGCACTATCACCTGCATCTTGGGTGGAGTCCAGGCCCTAGCCTCGTAGCGTATATTCAAACCGTTTGCTCGTGAAGTGAACACAATCCTCCCCAAGCTTGACGCCGAGTGCCCACTCAGGTGGTCCCAATGCGCCATCCCTTTAACTCGGCAAATCAGCTCAAGTGCGCAGCCACTGCTGGCGCCCTCCCGATGCTTTGGTCACCAGTTATCAGCAACGTGCAAGTCACCAAGACCCTCATTGACGGCAGCGTAGGGCTCAACCTCCTGTCCGTCGACACGTTCTGCAACCTCCAAGTGCCGTATGATCAGCTTTAGCCAACCAAGCCTTTCTCAGGAGTGACCAACGGCTCCACCACACCGATAGGGCAGATCCACCCCCCTGTCACCTTCAGAGAATGCAAGAACTACCGCACCGAGCTCATCGACTTCGACGTCGCGCACATCCGTCTGCCATACAACGCCATCCTTGGGTATCCAGCCCTGGCCAAGTTCATGGCGGTGACACACCACGACTACAATGTTCTCAAGATGTCGGGAAGCGGCGGAATCATCACGGTCCCACGCGAAGAAAGAGACGCGGTGTGCTCCCTCGAGTGTGCCTTTCAAGCTGCAGCAATCGACTACCCTGACAGCAAGGGCGAGGGCCCTCCATAGGCCATCCTTAATAAGAAGAAGCAGTTGCGCCGTGCCGGACCTCAGGAGGGTGGCGTCGCGGCTGGAACCTCGTCAGGATCAGCGCCCGCTCCAGGGGCGCCTCCCTCCATTGCATAGGAAGGCGCGCCCAGCGCCCTCCTTAGGCGGGCTGGGGCTCTTCCGGAGGCCTCGAGACCTTGCCAACATCACGAGGGAGGCGCTCGGGCACCACTTGGAGGCGTGCTTCACGACACGTTTTCCTCAGGAGAACACATGGCAAGGAGCGCCCACCGCTCAGGAGTTCATCACCAAAACCACTCAAGAACTACAAGACGCAAGGGCCATACGCGGCGACCGCCGCTCACGAAGCGCAGCTCCCCATCCAGGCGAGGATGCTGGGCTGCATGTCTGCATCGATGTCCCGGGGCTCAACAGAGTCGCATCTCAGGAGCTCTTCTGGCCTTCGCGCATGGGCTGCTGCGAGGGTCCACTGCCCAGCTACATTCGCATGCCTTTTGGCTTGCCGAGCGTATCATTTGTTTACCAGCGCAACTTGCGGCGCACCCTGTCGACTTAGGAGTCCAGGCACCGCGCCGTCCTGGCAGAGATGGAGACGGTCCTCAAGGAACTATCTGGGCCCCCAGAGCCTCCCGAGGCTCAAGGCCCAGGTGGCTCATGAGGAGTGACCCTTCCGCCGCGTACCTTCAGCTGCTCTGACATCCCTTCATCAACAGAACCAGGTGACATTTTCCAAGTTTATTTTGCTAGGAGCGCCCCTTGGGCTACATCATTTCCAGGCCGCGTGGGTCCATCCCTATGGCACGTATCCCTTTTGCTTATGTCTTTAGCTCACCTTTCTGGGGGCGCCCCTCGGGCTGCATCATCCCCAAGCCGCTCGGGCTTGACCCAGTGGCATGTGTCTTTTTGCATTTACCCAAGCTGATCTTCTCTCCATGCTTAACCTATCCATGACTGTCGCCTGCTCGACTATCACCTCCCATGGGGGCTACTCACACTGGCACGACGCTGGTGCATGGGTCCGTCCCTGCCACGTCGACAGACCTGAGCGGTCGAGCTGCGGCTCGCTTGGCAGCTCAAGACGTCATCTCACCAGGCCCTCAGTGCCTTCATTTCCTCGCGGAGCAACCAGTGGCAGGCTGTCAACCATAACGGCAAACTGTGTTTCTCCTTATGCTGGTTCGCAGGGATCTCATGAGGAGGATAGCAGGCGGCACCGCGAGCTTCCTCTTCTCCCGTGCAATCCACTTGCGCGTTAAAAGGGGGGCTCCTGAGCATCGCGACTCAGGAGCTCTTACTGGCTCTCCAGCCCTCACCCCCTGGCCTTGACCACGGCATCGCAACCTGGCATACCAGCGGCGGCTGAGCTCGCTTGAGGGCCGGGACCTGAGGACGTAGAGCACCAAGGAGAACATCGGATATGGGAGACTCACATGGGCCTGACCTAGCTACACTGCGGAAGCTTGCGCACGAGCCTGGCGCATCTCTAGGCCTCGGCCCCAAACTATCAAGATAAGTCCCGCACCCGGGCCGACTAATTATTGGAGCCTAGGTGTTACGTTCGCCGCACCCCAGCTGCGGCCACGACGCCCCCTTTTCTTGCCTAACCATGGCCGCTTGAGCGCTAAAGGGGACCTCCTGAGCATCGCGCCTCAGGGGCTCTTACTAGACCTCAGGCCGCTCACCTCCTGGCCTTGACCACGGCACGCGACCTGGCATACCAGCGACGGCTGCAGCCTGCCTGGGGACCGGGACCTGTCAGCGTAGAGCAACAAACTATCGCGAGGTCGGAAAGGGGAGACCGAGCCTTAACAGGACATGCATTCGCAGATTTTTCATAATAAGGAAGGTATACACAAAAGACATTACAGACCCTTTACACACCCCCACGGGGTACTTCGTGATCCTTCGCAGGGAACAAAAGATGAGAACTTAGGGAAATCCTATCTACACCCTCCCGTGGCTGACGCCACCATCAACAATGGACCGCGGGAGGCCGGCGCCAACCCCATCCAGATCAGCGGCGGCGGCGGCTGGACGCCGCAGCCCTGCTCCGGGCGCGACGAGAGCTCGGGGGCATGGAGTTGTCGTTGCTCGTCTCCGGAGTCTCGTAGAGCTCGGGAGAACCGCTGGAATCCCAGGAGCCGCTGCAGCTGGAGAAGCCGCGAGCAGAGCGCGCGTCATCCTGGCGCTCCCCTCCAGGGCAACACTCCAAGCGGCGGCCCTCCGCGTCGAAGACCTTGAAGAAAAGCGTGGAGGCGCCGTCATACTCGAAGTGGATCGCGAGGGCACCTTTCGCACGGCAAACTCGCACGACCTCGCCCCAGCCGCGGGTCATGAAGATCTTGCTGGAGGAGACCGCTTCGACCTCTGTTCCGGTCACCGGAGCATCGCAGTCAGCATGCTGCAGCCAGAGCTCGAGGGGCCCCCTCGGAGGCATCACGTCAGAGAAGAACCGCGCGAAGCGGATCCAAGAGCTTGGAGGCATCGGCGCCCATAGGACAAGCTCGCGCGAGGAATCCGCGACGTGGATTCCAGGAGCAACGACACGTGTCGCCATCGCACGGCGGCCACGGACGCGGCGCGGGCGGCGCCGCTCGTCGCTCCCTCCTCGTGAGCCCCCAACTTGGGCGTACAAGGGAAACGGATACCCTGGAGGAGGCCGCTCACACCAAGGCCTCGTCACCACCTACATCACCGCTTCGTCACGAGGATGAACTGGCCTCTTCTTCGGCGGGAGCAGCCCTGGATCATCGCGGGGGGCCTTCCCTTTCTCGCCAGTGGAGAACATTTAGATCGGCTCCATCGGGGTTGCTGCTAGTAGAGGAGCAAGGAGGAGGAAGCAGGCGAACCGCGAAGAGATGGGTGACGGGGGCCCTGCCTCCATCCCCATTTATAGCGGAAGGAGGCCAACCGGTGCCTCCCACGATCATAGTTAATGATGATTTTCCTTGCATGTCGCAGGGACATGTCAAGTCGAGCAGTTGCTGAGGCGGCGTGGGGAAGCGGCGACACCCACGTCCAATCAACCTCCACGCGTCGACCAAGGCCGCAGGCTTTTGGGGCCCACAGTGCTCCGCGCTTGACCTTTGGCTTCACCTTGAAGCCAAGCCAAAGCGCGCATTGGGCCCGGGGGCTACTATCGGCATTCTAGGAACGGGGGTCCCCAGACTTGCCTGCCTGCGGCCCACGTCGTGGCTATTCTAGCAGGCTCGTCCGTCCCATCTTCATCAGCGATACATTCAAGACCCTCGCGAGGCGGGCGACGCAAGACCTCCTCAGGAGCGGCCTCACAAGGCTGCCTCGTGAGGAGTGGAGAAATCAAGGCAGGGTAAACCTCACGAGGCTCTCGTGAAGTGAGCTATGACGACCAAGATCAGGCGGGCGCCAGGCAGGCGCCAGCGCACGCAGCGTCCTTGTTTCCTCTTTGGTGCTAAGGAGGCAAGCGCAGGCGCGGAGTACCAAGGCATCAGGCAAAGGTTCCATATCAGTGCAACGCGACCAATACAAGCAGGACAGCAGGAGAGAGGTCACCATGGAGCCCAAGACGGCATCACCACCAGAGCCTTTCGCAAGCGAAGACCGCTTTTGTCAGGATAAGCTGTACTAGCTGTCCCCTTTCAAATTGGCCGTGGTTGGCTCCCTTCTCGTTCAATATTTGGGGAGAGGACCAGGGCCTATATAAGTAGAGCTAGCCACCACCGTAGAGGCAACTGATCTTGGACCGGATCCACCCCATCCACACAAGTTCGTCAAGCACAAGAACACCTCAACCTCAGGAGGCTGTTCTTCCCCTTGTTTTGTTCATCATCAGCCCTAGAGGCAATCCACCACCACCACACTTGAGTAGGGTATTACACCACAATGGTGGACCGAAGCAGTATAAATCTTGTGTCCTTTGTGCTGTGAGTTCGTCGAGTTCGTCCGCGAGATCTTAGCGAGCTAGGGCGTGGACCGGTAGGGATGAATCTTCGCGCGCACCCCAGTGTTCGAAACTTGAGGGTTTTGTTGGAACCCGTGATTCGACACGCAATATGCAGGATAGAGGTGGGAGTAAAGTTGTGCAGTTGGAGGCCATAATATTCCAAAAGCTCTCGGAGGAACGGATGAATTGGAAATATGACGCCTCTTAGCAGATAAGGAACGGCTTTTCGCTCCCCGGATGGATTGGGAAGTCCTCCTTTGGGTCTCGCCATTAAAGGAGGCAAGCCCTGCTCGAACAGGGACCAGATCTACGGGGAGGGGCGGAATCCCTGCGTTTGCAACCGTAATTGATTTGTGGGACCTTGAGCACATCTCCCACTCGTCTTTCTCTAGGTTGGAACGGGAGGAGGAGCTGGGAATGCTAGCCATGATGGAATGGTCTTTCCTAGCAATCTCTGAGGATTTTCTCCGCATGGTGCCGAATGGATCTAAGATCCAATCTCTTTAAATAGACCACTTTCATGACCAGGGTGTTATTTGCAAAAAATACCCTGACCTTCCGCATTCGTTCGATACGTGGAAGCTGAAGTCATTGGTGCGCAGAAACCGAGGGGAGCGACATTGAATTGAAAGCCGAATATGTTACTTGGAAGTCATCGGAGGAGGAACCCGCCTTGCAATGCCGAAGATAATCTGTGCGCCGGACACCTCGTCATTGAAGCCTAGTTCGGGAGCTACTGAAGGAGTCCTGGACTAAGGGGTCATCGGGCGTCCGGCCTAGTAGCCATGGGCCGGACTGATGGGCTGTGAAGATATGAAGGCCGAAGACTGCACCTGTGTCTGGATAGGACTCTCCTTGGGGTGGAAGGCAAGCTTGGCGACCAAATATGTAGATTCCTTTCTTTGTAACCAGCCTTATGTAACCCTAGATCCTCCTGGTCTATATAAACCGGAGGACTTAGTCCGGAGGGGGAGATATTCATTACCATAGTCATACAGGCCAGACTTCTAGGATTTAGCCATTACAATCTCGTGGTAGATCAACTCTTGTAATACTCATATTCATCAAGATCAATCAAGCTGTACGTAGGGTATTACCTCCATAGAGAGGGCCCGAACCTGGGTAAACATTGTGTCCCCTGTCTCCTGTTACCATCAACCTTAGACGCACAGTTCGAGACCCCTATCCGAGATCCGCCGGTTTTGACACCGACATCGGGCGCCCCACGAGGGTGCCTCCTTTTTTCCCGGACGAGGGGTTGAGTGGGAACCGGCGGTTCCCAGCGAGCAGCCTGAGTTTTCCATGCGCTTTCCATTGCGCAGTACTTTTGTACTATGGTTGCCAAGTCAGCAAAGTGTAATACGCGACGGCGGTTGATGGCGTTGAGGATTCCTTCGTCCGTGCAATTGTTGCAAAATGTTGAGATCGCGTCTTCGTCGCGGCAATCTTTAATCTTGTCTTTGACAAGGAGGAATCTGGCCCAAAAGTGGTGGACTATTTCCTGAGACTGCTGTCGTATGTACGTGAGATTGCGTATATCTGGGTGGGTGGGTGGCTTTAAATCCGAACCCTGAACCAATTTGGGATCCGGAGCTTGAGAAACGTCCGAGCTTAATAGTTCGGGTTTCGGGATATCAACTGATTTCTCGGGCCCGTCGTCCGATTCTAGGTTCGGAGGACAGGGCGTGTTATTCCGCAGACAGGTATCCGGCTCTTCGAGCACGGTAATCCGAACATAGTTCGTCCTCAACATAGAGGAAGAGTTGTTGTTTTGCTCCTCTACTACCGCTATCTGATGGGTGATCGGTGGAGATTTGATTTCTCTCTGATCGGGTTTAAGCCCAATCCGATCGTAGTCTGTAGAGACCCCCAATGCGGCGATGCGATCTACGAGTTCGTTTAAAGACACAACTCCGTCAGATCCATCCGTTTGGAGTATTCGGAGTCAATACGAAGGCGATTTTCGATGATCTGAGAAGTCATCGTCGGCTTAACGGCCGGACGGGTGGTCATGGTAAAGCCGCCCAGTCGGAGGGTTTGGCCCGGGGCCAGGGCTCCCCCGGAGGTGATACTGTCCTTGATAACAAGGCGAGCCATCAATCCTGTCGTCGACATCACATCGGAACTCTCAATGAAAGCACCAATGTCGGTGTCAAAACTGGCGGATCTCGGGTAGGGGGTCGATTGCGTCTAAGGTTGATGGTAACAGGAGACAGGGACACGATGTTTACCGAGTGTGGGCCCTCTCTATGGAGGTAATACCTACTTCTGCTTGATTGATCTTGATGAATATGAGTATTACAAGAGTTGACCTACCACGAGATCGTAATGGCTAAACCCTAGAAGTCTGGCCTATATGACTATGGTAATGAATATCTCCCCCTCCGGACTAGGTGGCTTCAACTGACAGATCACCTCAGGCAGAAATACAAGATGGTTGCGCGCTGAGGGCTGATAGTCAATAGATGAATGGAGTTTGATCAGGCGCATAACCCATGGAGCATAAAATTTCAAGCCAAATAGATCAATCCTAGATGGAGAAAGTGGCCTGGTGAAGAAATCCTGGGTATTGAATCTGATGCCATTGACAATATAGAAAACAAAAGTCTTCGTGGTTCCTTCAAGTTTGGCTTTAGAAGAATATCCCTTGACTAGTCATAGAGTACGCCTTAGAATATGATAAACTGTGCGGGGCAAGTACTCGAGGTCCTTGACGAAGAATTCCTTGGGATATTCCGCATCTTGTGGTAATGGCTTCATCATGCTGAGCATCTGACTCATATTTGGCTCTGGCTTCTGAAAGATACTCTGCAGCTCATTCATGTGTAGCTGACAACCAGGTTCATAGAGCTCACCTGGAGTGGGCAGGGAAGTAAGCTCGATGATGTCTTTAGCTTTGGCTTCATGATGCACATCACCTGTAATCCACTCAAGGATCCAATTCTTCAAATCCCTGTTGTAGCCACGAATGTGAAGTGTGGCATAGAACTGCAGCAGAAGCTCTTCATTCCAATGCTCTTTATCAGTGACGAATTGCAGAAGGCCAGCATCGCTAAAACAGTCTAGAGCTTCTTCAAGGCAGGGCAGCTCAGCAATAGCTTCGCAATCCAGACGCATGTGAGGAAAGATTCGCTCTTGATTGTATAGAATACAGGAGTAATAGCTGCGCTGCTGATAGCTCCAGAAGCGATCAGAAGAGATCTTTGGCTTTGAGTATGGATTCTTGGCACTGTCAAAGAATGTGTTGTGCGCCCTAAAGTTGTTCATGCTGAAAGATCCGGGCGATGTAGCAGCACCTGGAAGCCTTGGCAGCCTGGGCTTTGGCTTCTGAACCTGAGGCCTTTGCTCCACATGGGAATCATACTATGGTCCGGGAGTTGTGGGAGGAACCAAAATGGGCCATCATACAGTGACAAGCTGGCCGCGATCATAGGCCTGTTCAATGGTGTGAGGCCTTGGGGGTGGATTAGTGGCTTCAGCATGGACTATGGCTTCAGGTTGCGCATGAGCTTCAGGCACAACATTGGCTTCAGGATCCACATTGTCTTCAGCCATGACAACGTCATTGGCTTCAGTCGTGTTGGTTGTGGCAACCTCGGTGTTTTCAAACTCCGTTTGTTCAATGACAGGAGGGTCGGGCATAGTCACATTCTCCTCGAGAATGACTTCATTAGTGACAGGGGTGTGGCAACTCTGTCTTCTTCTTCTCTTGTTTCTTGATTTTCATCGGCTGGTGTAGCCGGAGTGTCTTCAGCAGCTTTTGGTTCATACACAGAGACATTTCCAATAGGGGTGGCTTCAGGAAACACTTGACGTGCTACTGAGCTTTGTTGCACTTCCCCTTTTAGAATGCTTGACATGGTGACCTGTGGCATATAGCCTTTGTGAAGCCTGCGGAATGCGGGCGACGCCTGTGGTGATGGAGTGATCTGCACCATGTAGTTGTCATCGTCAAGCACTGTGGTGACTTGAGGTGGTGGAGTTCTGGGTGTCTCATCATGAATGGGGGTGTCTTGTTGAGGGCGGTCGGCCCACGAATCATCCTGGGCAATTGGCATCAAGGGACGTCCAATGCTGATGAGTTTGCTGTTCGTAAGAACAGGCGATGATACCACTTGGTGCTAGAGTTGAGGAAGGACTTCATCATCTACAACATTGTCATCACGACCAATGTCTTCAGCTATGATTGGGTCGACATCTGGAACTTCTTCATCTTCAGGAGCCTTTGTGAAAGCAGGCTCGTGGATCACAAGATGACGTTCTTGGTTGGTGGAGGCTGGACGGGCCACAGAAATGGGCTCAACAACAAGGGGCTCTGTGGCAGCAGCGCGCTCTTTCTTTGAAGACTTTGTCTTCAGCTTCTTCATTGATGGGGCACCATCAGTAGCATTCTTGTGCTTGCGCTTCTTAGCTTCGGCTTTAGCTGCCCTGTCTTCTTCAGTTCTGAAACTGCTGAGGGGACCTTAGGCTTCGAGCCTACCATAATGGCAGGGAAGACAATGCGAGGTGCTTCCTGCCTTGGTACTTCAGTTTGGGCCACAACAGACTTCTTTTGCTTGGCAGCCATCTTGGGGTTGATGCTGTTGGGTTCTACGGTAGGGTGCGTCAACTGCAAATTAAAATTCCTACACGCAGAACATCCAGGAACATGCTACGGGAGATGGATCCCAGTTCGTTACCACTAGACACGCAGTGCCGTGCAGCAGAAGAAGAGTTGGGGCAGCGCGTCCGCATGGATCGTCTCCTCCTCGTTCGATCTCCCTCGAGCGCTCGGTCATCCGATCCCACGTCTGAGTTCGCGGAGCGGCGCAAGTGCACCGCTCTAACGGTATCCGCGTGCGGGAGGAGCGTCGTCGGCGGACTGCTAGGTCGATCACACGATCGGCGGCGAGTGGAGGTGGCTATTCGCAACACATGCAAACCCTAGTCGCAGCACCGAAGCGATCAACCTCCTGAGGCCGAAGCGATCAACCTCCTGAGGCCGAAGCGATCTGCCTCCTGAGGCCGAAGCGTTCTACCTAGTCTGAGTGTGCCGCACCTCCACTTTATATAGGCGTCCGTCGCGGGCTCAACACTTGGGCCTCGCACGGACCCTAAAGCCCAAAGTCTACTTAGTTACGTTCCTAGTCTAGTTCGGATCACATCCGACCAGTGTCCTACGAACGGACCTCGTAGGTTCCTTCCCTTAAGTGCGCGACCCCTTAGGTTCAAGCCGGCTTTGTCGTAGTTCGGATCACCTCCGGACTACATGGCTGGTAGCGGCCTCTAGCAAGGCGTGCCGACCACCAAGCAGACGATGAAGCTGGTTAGGCGAACCTGCATAACGTGTCACACTTCATTCCCTTGTCAAGACGATATATGTTGTCGGGCTCAAGGCGAGACTGTCATCCTTGTGCTAACCCGACCTCTTTCTCGTTCGGTGATACCGACCACTATCCGGATTATCTCATAATCCCTGTCGCATGGCCATGCTGTTCTGGTCGGATCACACGAGGGGCCCAGTATATCTCTCTGATCGGAGGGCAAATCCCATCTTGCTCGACCATGTCTCGCAGCATGGGATTGGACAAACCGAAACCTACCTTTGTAACTACCCGATCCACGGAGTAGCGTTTGGTCGGTCCAAAGCAAGTCTATCACCATCTCGAGTACATCGTCGCTCAGGTCTTAGGACATAGAGCGTATGTTGTACTAGAGACTCACAGATGACATATCGCTGCGTCTCATAGTTGGGTCTATCCGACTCGGACCTTATCTTGACTCGGATCCGACTATGTCGAATCCGACCAGACCTTTCAAGTCCATATTATCCGGTTAGCATCCAATGCTCCATGGCTAGTGAGACCAAGCCATCGACCGTGTCATATGCTAGTCTAGTCGGCTGCTTGGCGTCCACACAGCCCTTTGACTAGGGACCTTTTAGGACAGTCATCATACAATGCATAGTCCCACAAACAAGTCACATACTTGCGATACACATCATTGATAATGTCCAAGGACTATCTTTATTCATAAACACATAGGAAACATCATCATACATGATTGCCTCTAGGGCATATCTCCAACAGTCTCCACTTGCACTAGAGTCAATCAAATAGACATCGAATGCCCATAGCTCTAACGTGCCCCTCATGCTTGGGTTGTGGAAGCGGCTTAGTCAGCGGATCGCAACATTTGCATCCGTGTGAATCTTGCATACCTCTACATCACCATTCTTACGATCTTTCGTATCGGTGATATTTCCGGTCTATGTGTCCGACCTTGTGGTGATTCCTCGGCTCCTTGGCTTGTGCGATGGCACCGAATTATCACAATAAAGGTCCAACGGTTTCACGAGGCTGGGAAAATACCAAGATCATCCAGAAAATGCGGATCAAACACCTTCCTTTGCAGCTTCACAAGCTGCAATGTATTAAACTTCGTGGTAGAATCGGCCACCGTATCCTGCTTGGAACTCATCCAGTCCTTCGCTCCTCCGTTCAGGGCGTACGAATCCGATGCGTGATCGACAATCATCTCTGCCGGTTTGGAAACTAGCATCGGCGTAACCCTCACGACGAGCTCTTCCTCACCTCCATAAACTAGGAACATCTCTTTAGTCCTTTTCGGTATTTCAAAATAGTCTTTACCGCTGCCCGGTGACTCTCACAGGTTGGCCTGGTATCTACTTGTTAGGCTTATTGCAAAAGCAACATCGGGCCTTGTACATATCATGGCATACATGATGGATCCGATTCTTGATGCATATGGTATCCTACTCATCCCGCCGCTCATCGGATGTGAAGGACTCCGAGTCTCCTTAGCCTTATACCATGTGAGGCGGCAAGAACCCTTTCTTCGCCTCACTCATGTTGAACCTGCTTCAACACTTTATCTATGTACGTGCTCTGGCTTAAGCCGAGCAGCCTCCTCGATCTATCTCTATAGATCTTAATGCCTAAAATATAGACTGCCTCACCAAGGTCCTTCATTGAAAACTTGCCATTCAATGATCCCTTGACCGAGTTTAACATCGAAACATTATTTCCGATCAGTAGTATGTCGTCCACATACAAGATCAAAAACACTATCGAGCTCCCACTTAACTTCTTGTATAAACAAGAATCCTCTTTGCTTCTGATGAAACCGAGACCAGTGACGACCTCATCAAAATGAATGTTCCAACTCCGAGATGCTTGCTTCAACCCATAAATGGATCTCTTGAGCTTGCATACCTTACTAGTGCTAGTCGGATCGACAAAACCCTCCGGTTGTATCATATACACATCCTCGGTTAAATTTCCGTGAAGGAAAGCCGTTTTGACATCCATCTGCCATATCTCGTAATTGAAATATGCAGCTATAGCTAGTATGATCCTCACTGACTTCAGCATCGCTACCGGCGAGTAAGTCTCATCGTAGTCAATTCCTTGAACTTGTCCATAACCTTTAGCGACAAGCCGAGCTTTGTAGATCTGAACATTTCCATCCACATCGGTTTTCTTCTTAAAGACCCATTTGCAACCAATGGCGATTCGCCGGTGGCGGATCAACCAAGTCCTGACTTGATTCTCATCCATGGACTTTAACTCGGATCTCATGGCCTCCAGCCATGCCTTGGAATCTGGGCTCACCATCGCCCACGCACACGTGGCGGCTCGCCGCTTTCTAGCAACAATACATTACGCACTCTCGCAATCTCCGACCTTCGTGGTTCGGTGCCGCTTCCACTACGGGTTCCCCGACAGACTCGGTATGATCTCATCACCAGCCGAGCCGTCCCGAGTGGTCCTCGAATTTCTTCGAGTCGAACCGTCCTCCCACCGGCCTCCCGACCGAGAAACTCTTTCTCAAGGAAAACCCGTTCGAGCAACAAACACTTTGTTCTCTTCCGGTTGTAGAAGCTATATCCCAAGGTTTCCCTCGGATATCCACGAATATGCATTTATCCGACTTGGGTGTAAGCTTGTCCGACATAAGTCTCTTGACAAATGCTTCACAACCCCAAATCTTTAGAAAAGACAAGCTGGGACTCTTCCGGTCCACATCTCATCACGGTGTCTTGTCTACGGATTTTGATGGTACCCTATTAAGTGTGAAAGCTGCAGTTTCTAGAGCGTATCCCCAAAATGACAAGGGTAAATCCGATTTGCTCATCATAGACCGGACCATGTCCAACAAGGTCCTATTCCTCCGTTCTGACATGCCGTTTCTCTGTGGCGTACCCGGCGGTGTGAGCTGAGGTACTATACCTCGACTTTTCAGATGATCATCGAACTCCTGGCTCATGTACTCACCTCCACGATCAGATCGCAGAAGCTTTATAGTCTTGCCGAGCTGATTCTCAACCTCGTTCTGAAACTCTTTGAATTTTTCAAAAGTTTCCGACTTGTGCCTCATCAAATAGATATATCCATATCTACTCAAGTCGTCGGTAAAAGTCATGGAAATCTTGATAGCCACCTCTGGCGGTTGTGCTCATTGGACCACACATCACTGTGTATAAGCTCCAATAGCTCGGATGCCTCTCGCAACTCTTTGCGAAAGGAGACTTAGTCATCTTGCCGAGCAAGCATGATTCACATGTCTCGAGCGACCGAAGTCGGACAAAGTTAGAGCCCATCATCATGGAGCTTCTTCATGCGTTCAGACTAATGTGTCCAAGCCGGCAATGCCGAAGTATGTCGGATTTATTTCATGAGGCTTATGCCTCTTGACATTTACGTTATAGACGGTTCCTGTTCTAGATTCAATATAAATAGCCCATCAACAATGGGTGCATAGCGTGGAACATACCATTCAAAAATATCGAACAACCATTGTCCTTTAAATTGAATTCATAACCTTGACTCATCAAACATGAGGCAGAAATAATGTTCCGACTAAGTGCAGGAATGTAATAACAATTATTCAATTCCATAATGACTCGGAAGGAAGCTGGAGCTGCATCGTGCCGACCTCCAACGCAGCAACTCTTGCTTTGTTGCCGACCACGATGTCAATCTCCCCTTGTGCCACACGCCTAGTTCTTACCAGCCCTGCATCGAGTTGCAAGTATGAACAACCGATCCGGTATCAAATACCCAAGAGCTACTAGGTATGTCAGCAAGGTAAATGTCTATAACATATGCAACAAGTGTACCTTTGCCTGAAGAAGCATTTCCGGCCTTCTTGCCATGCTCTGCAAGCCACTTGCTACAATTCCTCTTCCAGTGACCGGTCTCCTTGCAGTGATAGCAAACGGTCTTCGAGTCCGGTCCAGACTTGGCGCAGCGGTAGAGTTACCATCTCGTGCCCTTTGCCTTAGCCTTTTCTTGGACCAACTCTTCTTGAACTTAGCGATTTACGCACCATCAACACTTGATGCGTGCCTTTCTTAATATCCTGCTCGCCACCTTGAGCATCCCATGCAATTCAGTGAGCTTCTTATCCATGCCATGCATATGATAGTTCAAGATGAGCGTCCCATAGCGGGCGGAAGAGAACCCGAACAACATCGAAGAGCCAGCTCATCCAAGAGCGGGAAGCCCAAACGATCCAAAGCTTGCACATATCCGATCATCTTGATCACATGTGGACTCAATGGATCACCTTCCTTCAGCTTGCAATCCATCAAGGATCGTCAGACGTTGAACCTTTCGGTCCTAGCACGTATTCGAAACATGCTCTTGAGACTCTCGATCATATCGTAAGCCTCAACGTTTTGAAATGCTGTTGCAAATCGGGCTCCATACAAGCCACATCAGATGACTGATCTCCGTTGATTCATCAACGAGTTTCTGGTAGGCATTCTTAGCTGTGGCACTAGCATTATCGGCAGGTTCCTCTGGAAGTGGATCCTCTAGAACATGTTCCTTTTTATCGTGCTTGAGAACAATTCTTAGATTTCTATACCAGGTGGTAAAGTTTGTTCCATTCAGTTTATCCTTTTCCAGAATTGATTTCAATGCAAAGTTGGGTTGAGCAGGTGGTGCCATTGATCTACAACAGAAAACATGCAATCACTAAGCAATGTGTTTATGTAGAGTAATTCTAGCCTGAACAGAAATACTCCCACTGAAGTCAGCATCCCTCTGCAAACTCTCAGTGATTCAGGATCCGACTAGCGCATGCGACTAGTGAGCTTTGGCATCACTGCTAGCCAACACACCTATCCGGTAAGTAAATCCTTGCTAATCTTATCTCTATATGACTCCTGTCGGTCGGGAAGGTATCTCATACCCCGGCTCCCAACCTTCTTTGCCACAAGGCCCAAAACCGTTTGATAGCCTTGTCAAGTTAACTTTGATGCGGTGCATGTCCGTGTCAAACCACGAACCCCTCGGTTCAAGGACACCCGAAGCACCCCAATTTTATGAGCCCACTACTAGGCGTACTTGGCGTGCGAAGGTGCAACATCGGGGATGGCAATTCGCTTGATATTCATGAGGGATCATTCTATCATTTTAACATGCATAGAAACAAAGAAGAATAACAATCACAAATATTACACATATTGTGAAATAGTATGGCTCCTTCATGGACGTTCTTCTAGGTCGGCTCCGACTCCGATGACCATCTACGAACTCCATCTTGTTTGTCACGCCGGGACGCCAAGCCACCAACCTGATCTCTATTATCCAACTACTACAACTAGTAATGAATTTTACATAGAGTCACAAGTCGACACGCAGGTCGTTATACAATATAATGACAGCACTTTGGCTCCTGCCGGCTGACAAAAATGACACACAGGCCACGTATAAATTACACACATGCATCACATACACATGAGCCATACTATCCACATCAAACCTGCAAAACAAAGTTATGCATAGAATCGCATTCTACCGGTTTGTGTGTTGGGTACGAAATACACGGCGCTACGCACACGGCGGTCCCGCTAGCCGGTTTTCGGAAATCACAGATCACATCTGAACTCCGATCACGCCGAATTCTCAATCTGACCGATCTTATTGATCATCGCGAATCCGATTCGGATTTATGTTTCACTGTTAACCCCGATGGCGGATGACCGACCGGTACGGGTAGATCGTGTCACGACCTCATCGATCGATTCTGAAAACATAGCCTCAACGATCCCCATGTGCGATTGATCACATCAACCATGCACATAGTCGATCTCTTCAAGGACAACAGATCTCATCTGCCGCCTCCACATATCTAATATGCATACGATCTGAATCCAAATCCTATAACGAGAGGCTCGATACCCTTTGTTGGGTTCTCGGTAGGGTGCGTTGATTGCAAATTAAAATTCCTACGCAGAACATCCAGGAACATGCTACGGAGATGGATCACAGTTCGTTACCACTAGACGCGCAGTGCCGTGCAGTGGAAGAAGAGTTGGGGCAGTGCGTCCGCGTGGATCGTCTCCTCCTCGTTCGATCTCC
Source organism: Aegilops longissima (assembly GCA_021605205.1). NCBI lineage: Eukaryota > Viridiplantae > Streptophyta > Magnoliopsida > Poales > Poaceae > Aegilops > Aegilops longissima. Next base: position 156,641,252 of record CM038677.1, read on the forward strand.
CTCGAGCGCTCGGTCGTCTGATCCCACGTACGAGTTCACCGGAGCGGCGCAAGTGCACCGCCTCTAACGGTATCCGCGCGTGCGGGAGGAACGTCGTGCGGCGGACTGCTAGGTCCGATCACACAGTCGGCGGCGAGTGGAGGTGGCTATTCGCAACACATGCAAACCCTAGTCGCAGCGCCGAAGCGATCAACCTCCTGAGGCCGAAGCGATCAACCTCCTGAGGCCGAAGCGATCTGCCTCCTGAGGCCGAAGCGTTCTACCTAGTCTGAGTGTGCCGCACCTCCACTTTATATAGGCGTCTATCGCGGGCTCAACACTTGGGCCTCGCACGGACCCTAAAGCCCAAAGTCTACTCAGTCACGTTCCTAGTCTAGTTCGGATCACATCCGACCGGTCCTCCTGAACGGACCTCGTAGGTTCCTTCCCTTGCTGCGACCCCTTAGGTTCAAGCCGGCTTGGTCGTGGTTCGGATCACCTCCGGACTACATGGCTGGTGTGACCTCTAGCAAGGCGTGCCGACCACCAAGCGACGATGAAGCTGGTTAGGCGAACACAGTACAACGTGTCACACTTCATTCCCTTTGCCGACGATATATGTTGCCGGGCTCAAAGGCGAGGCTGTCATCCTTGTGCTAACCGACCTCTTCTCGTTCCGGTGATACCGACAACTATCCGGATTATCTCATAATCCACAGTCGCATGGCCATGCTGTTCTGGTCGGATCACACGAGGGGCCCAGAGTATATCTCTCTCGATCGGAGGGCAAATCCCATCTTGCTCGACCATGTCTCGCAGCATGGGATTGGACAAACCGAAACCTACCTTTGTAACTACCCGATCACGGAGTAGCGTTTGGTCGGTCCAAAGCAAGTCTATCACCATCTCGAGTACATCGTCGGCTCAGGTCTTAGGACATAGAGCGTATGTTGTACTAGAGACTCACAGATGACATATCGCTGCGTCTCATAGTTGGGTCTGTCCGACTCGGACCTTATCTCGACTCGGATCCGACTATGTCGAATCCGACCAGACCTTTCCAAGTCCATATTATCCGGTTAGCATCCAATGCTCCATGGCTAGTGAGAGCAAGCCATCGACCGTGTCATATGCTAGTCTAGTCGGCTGCGCGTCCACACAGCCCTTTTGACTAGGGACCTTTTAGGACAATCATCATACAATGCATAGTCCCACAAAAAAGTCACATACTTGCTGATACACATCATTGATAATGTCCAAGGACTATCTTTATTCATAAACACATAGGAAACATCATCATACATGATTGCCTCTAGGGCATATCTCCAACAGATGCTAGGACGCCCAAGAGCCTTGCGCTTCTCAGCCTGATTGTGTGCTTGAACACATTTATCTGCGAAGTATTTCATCTGCTCTCGTGAGCCTTTTGCTTCTTCATGCTTCTTGCGAAACTCTTCCTTGAGGTCATGATGCATCTTCTTTAAAACCTAAACATCTGCCACGCTGAGCTTGGCCATGTTCTTCTTGAAGTGAGCCTTCTCATAATAAATTTTGTTCTTGATCTCAACAATCTTCTGAGCCAAGGCCAACTCATTAGCAATGGCTCCGTGAAAGGTGACGCTGATGTCCACGGGAAGCTGAAGATCATTGATGCTAATGCTCTGGTTATTGAACCACTCATCAATGAAGTTGTTCAGTATATCAACATCAAAGAGGGGCAGATCGTTGAAGATCTCCACATCTTGTTTGCTCTTGATCAGCATCTCAAGGGAATCATCACCAAGATCTTCATCGCTTGACAGATCAATTGTGTCATCTTCGTTCCGCAGAACGGCAGCTAGAGTAAGTTCATGCCCAGAACTCTTCATGGGCTTCTTCTTCTTCTTGGACTTCTCGGTCTTCTTGGAGACACGAGATAAGTCTTCAGATTGCACACTGGCTTCAGGAGGTGCAGTGGCCAATGGCTTCACAACCGAAGCTTTTGGTGCGACAGAGGGCCTCAAATCCATTATCTTCTTCTTCTTCTTCTGCGGCTTTGGTGGTGCTGGTGCGTCTTCAGAGTCAGCGCCATCAGCAGATTGATCCACTGTGGCCCTCTGAGCTGCAATATGAGAGAGGAGGCCATCAAAGTTGTCGAAGGGGCCGATGACATTGGGATTGGCATCGCGCGTGCCATCAGCCCTTGGAGCAGAAGGACCAGGGTTGAAGTTGAGGCCCAGATCATTCTTGTTCTTCACAGCAGAATCTTTTCCAAACTGATAGTTGCGCTTGAAAAGATTGTATTCATGACACCATAACTTAGATGATGGGTCGGCATTTTCTGGCTTCGGGTCACGGACCATACATTGGTAGAAGCCTTGAGCAATGGCTTCAGACTTGGACTTGGGCTGCAGATTTCTATACAGAATATCTCCCCATAGGCGCTTGATTGCGTTCTTCTCTGCATATTCAGGGGTCACAAATCTGTATTTGAACCATTCCTCTACCCAATATCTTTGAATCCATTGGATTCGAGTCTTGCGCTGGCCATAGTTCTCTTCAGGATCTGTCTTGTACATTTCAAATAGATCTGGAGGCAAATCCTTAGTTGTATCTCCACGACGCTTCCTGACGCCTTTTCTTGCTGATTTCTCAGTTGCCATTATATTCGAACTGAATGGCTTCAAGACAGTGAATGGCTTCCTTTTGCTGGTCAGACAGGAACTGGCTTCAGGAGAGTTGATGTGATGCTGTAAGAACGCTGCAAATGAATGCAGACTATGAGAACCAAGGGATTGTCCCACGGACATGTACCTGTGACAGCGTTAGAGGTGCGAGGGAAGGGGAAGAGGTCATATGCATTCTTAGAAGATTTTGAAGATAAATTAGTTTGAAGACATTGACCTCATGATGAGAAGACATTCACTTATTTGTTGAGTTGGTTCCAGATTTGTACAAATCCATGAATAATTACAAGTGAGGAATCTAACTAGTTGTGAATCATAAGTGAATATACTTGGCATGATGTGAGATGCAGAAGAAGACAGATCCAGATTTGGAAGTAAAGAAACCACTTTTGGCAGAAGTGGATAGATTTGACGGATCAAAAAGGCAGTAAAAAGTAAGTTTAATTTACCGCTGACGAACTGCTAGACGAGGTTGAGAGGGAGGACGAGCAGTTCAATCTCCCGTGCCCTAACATGGCGGCGGAAGACACCTACGGCGGCAGCGGAGAGGACGAGGTCCAAGGCCGCCGTGAGGACGGCGTCGAAGAAGTCGTGACAGCTAAGCGCTTCGTCTCCAGGGTTGACGCGAGCTAGCGGAGGCGCTAGGGTTTGTGCGAGGTGGCGAGGTGGAAGAAGAGATAATGACCGTGATCGGTTATGTATTTATAAGGAGAGGGACAACACAACATAATTACGCAAGTGCCCCTGGTGGTTCACATCTGAAGTACACGTGGCATGCATGCAACTCATTGGAAGTTGTTCCATGTTCCCACGCATGCCTGTATTGTCAGGTGGTCGTTTCGGCTTCTCCGGTTTTCAGGCAATAAGGATATAGCATCTAAAATAGACTTAACTTTTATCTTTGTGTCTTCTGCTGACAAGGACTCAGAGAAGACAGTCGACAGTTTCAATAGAATGCATATGATTTGGATAGACAGAATTTGAGGTAGAAGCGCAGAAAGGGTTAGGGTCCGATCACATTCACTTAGATCAAGAAAATGCAAACATGAAGACATAGCTATAAGTGAATGTTGTAGAGGACAGAACACGAATATATGTATACATCATCATAAGTCCAAATCAACATTGTGAAGATAAACATGAAGTCAAATCAATGTTGAAGACAAATCAAATGCGAAGACTTTGCAATTGTGAAGCCAATTGAAACACTTCAAACAAGAATTTGGTGGTGGCGTTACCCATCGTATAGGAAGTATTAGACCCAGACACGGCACAAAATTATCGTGGTGCTCCGAAGTCAAATTCCGCGTTAATGTATTCACACTTAGAGTGTAAGTCTTCATTGATTGAAGATATACTTTACTTCGTGTGTTGCACATCTAAGTCATCAACATGCATAAGCGTTAGGATGTGTGTCCAATCATAGGACATTTGAGGATTCTAAGATATTTAGATCACACCGCAACTTGCAAAACCTTTTCTCATCCAAGGGCTTTGTGAAGATATCTGCCAATTGCTCTTCAGTGTTGACGTGAATGATATCAATATCTTCCTTCATGACATGATCTTTGAGAAAGTGATGACGGATCTGAATGTGCTTTGTCTTCGAGTGCTGGACTGGGTTGTTGGCAATATTGATGGCACTTTCATTGTCGTAGTAAAGTGGCACTTGCTTTAGATGGATGCCATAGTCCTTGAGAGTTTGCTTCATCCATAGAAGCTGAGCACAGCAAGATCCAGCAACAATGTATTCAGATTCAGCAGTGGAGAGAGATACACACTTCTGCTTCTTTGAGGACCAACACACAAGAGATCATCCAAGAAAGTGACATGTGCCTGATGTGGACTTGCGATCAACCTTGACACCAGCATAATCAACATCTGAGAATCCAACTAGATCAAACTTAGAGCCCTTTGGATACCATAATCCTAGTGTTGGGGTGTAAGCCAAATATCGAAGAATTTGGTTCATAGCTAAGTGATGTGATTCCTTTGGTGCCCCTTGGAATCGGGCACACATGAAAACGCTAAGCATTATATCTGGCCTAGATGCACATAAATAGAGTAAAGAACCAATCATGGAGCAATATACCTTTTGATCGAACTCTTTACCATTGTCGTCGGGACCCAATTGACCTTTGGTTGGCATTGGCGTCGTGTACCCTTTGCAGTCTTTAATTCCAAACTTCTTCAGGCAATGTTTGAGGTGTTTCTCTTGAGATATGAAGATGTCATTGTTCTGCTGACGGATTTGAAGTCCAAGGAAGAATTTCAATTCACCCATCATGGACATCTGATATTGCTCTTGCATCATGTGCCCAAACTCATCACTTTATCTCTTGTCAGTGCAGTCGAAGATAATGTCATCCACATAGATCTGGCACACAAATAGTTCACCATCGTATGTCTTCGTGAAGATAGTGGGATCCAGGGAACAAGATTTGAAGCCTTTGCTCTTCAGGAAGTCTTTGAGTGTGTCATACCAAGCACAATAGGCTTGTTTGAGGCCATACAGTGCCTTATTGAGCTTGTATACCATGTCAGGATGTTTTGGATCTTCAAAGCCAGGTGGTTGTGCAACATACACTTCTTCTTCAATCTTGCCATTGAGAAAAGCACTCTTCATGTCCATTTGGTACTGGAGGATGTTGTGATGGTTGGCATAGTATGCGAATGGATTCAAGCCTAGCACCGGAGCAAATGTTTCATGAAAGTTAATCCCTTCAACTTGAGTGTATCCTTGAGCAATGAGACGAGCCTTGTTTCTGACAACTTGACCATGCTCATCTTGTTTGTTTCGATAGATCCATTTGGTACCTATGATATTGTGCTTGAAAGGATCAGGACGCTTAACCAATTCCCACACATTGTTCAGCTCGAACTATTGATGCTCTTCTTGCATAGCTTAAATCCATTCAGGCTCCATGAAGGCTTCAACAACTTTCTTGGGTTCAGATATAGAGACAAATGCAAAGTGCCCATAGAAATTTGCTAGCCGTGTTGCTCTTGAACGAGTGAGTGGACCAGGTGCATTGATGCTATCAATTATCTTGTCAATTTGTACTTCATTTGCAACACGAGGATGAACTGGACAAAGATTTTGCCCTTGCCGATCATTGTCTTCGTCTTCAGCATTGGCTTCAGGCTGCGCAGTATCTTTAGGTTGACTAGGTGCAGAAATGATAAGTTCCTCTTCAGCCTCTGCCTCTGAAGGAATGATCTCTCCAGTACCCATAAGCTTGATCGATTCAGTAGGTGGGACTTCATCTAGCACATTTGGCAGGTGCTCTCTTTGCGAGCCATTAGTCTCATCGAACCGCACATCCATAGTTTCAACCACTTTATAGTGAAAGAGGTTGAAGACTCTGTAGGATTGCGAATCCTTTCCGTATCCAAGCATAAAACCTTCATGTGCTTTCGGTGCAAATTTTGAAGTGTAATTTGGATCCTTGATCCAGCACCTAGCACGAAATACTCTAAAGTAACTGGCGTTTGGCTTCTTACCAGTTAGAATCTCATAGGATGTCTTCTTTAGAAGCTTGTGAATATAAACATGGCTATTGACATGGCATGCAGTATCAATGGCTTCAGGCCAGAACTTCCTTGGAGTCTTGTACTCATCAAGCATTGTCTGAGCCATCTCAATGAGGGTTCTATTCTTGCGCTCCATGATGCCATTCTGCTGAGGTGTGTATGGAGCTGAGAACTCGTGAGTGATGCCCAATGTATCAAAATAAGTGTCGAGGCTGGTGTTCTTGAACTTTAAGACATTGTCACTTCTGATGTGCTTGATGTTGATGCGATAGTTTGTCATGGCACGATTGCCGAATCGTTTGAAGATATCCTGCACTTCATTCTTGTAGAGGATTATATGCACCCATGTATATCTTGAATAATCATCAACAATGAAGAAGCCGTAGAGGCAAGCAGTGGTTGTAAGAGTAGAGTAGTGACTAGGGACAAATAAGTCCATGTGAAGCGGATCGAAGGGACGAGATGTCATCATGATTGTCTTCGAAGGATGCTTGGCCCTTGTCATCTTTCCAGCTTCGCAGGCACCACACAGATGATCCTTCTTTAACTGGACGCCCTCGATCCCTATGACATGTTTCTTCTTCGCGACTGTGTACGAGTTCCTCATGCCAGCATGCCTAGCCTCCGATGCCAGAGCCAGCACTCAAAAGCTTTTGCTAGAAGACATACGGCCAACTGTGGTCCTACTGAGAAATCTACCATATACAGATCATCTTTCCGATACCCTTCAAAGACTAGAGACTTTTCAGATTCCATAAGAACAAGACAATGATATTTTCCAACTATCACAATCATGTCCAAATCACAATGCATTGAGACAGACATTAAGTTGAAACTAAGGGATTCAACAAGCATCACTTTATCCATGTGTTGATCCTTTGACATTGCAACTCTACCTAGACCCAATACCTTGCTTTTACCAGTGTCAGCAAATGTGATGTGACTTTTGTCAGATGGACATAAGGTTGAGTCCATGAGAAGACTTCGATCACCAGTCATGTGGTTAGTGCATCCACTGTCAATAATCCACTCAGAAGCCTTTGGTATCGTACCCTACAGTGCAGTTAGGGGGATAGGCTTCACCAAGGGAAATGTGAAGCATAAACATTTGACGAACAAGCATATTATCAAAGTTCAGATCCTGGTTAGGGCAGATAGGATGACTGTCAAGGAATCCAGGAAGGAAATACATAGTAAGACCATTTGGGAATTTTATCTTGCGCCCCACAAGATGTTTTAGGTCCCCAGCATGAGCATCAGACGCCTTTGATTTCCGGCTGGAGACCTTTCCCTGCAAACGAGAGTTAAGTTTTATTAACCACCCACATCTTTAGGGGTGGCTTAGAAGCAATGAGTCTAAGTGCAGCATCTGAGAACTTCAGCTTTGGAGCCCTAGCAAATAGCCTTGCAGGAGGTGAATAAAACTCATATGAATAAGCAGAATAGTTCTTGGTCTTATGAACATAGCGGTTTGACAAAACACGCTCATATTCATAATTCTGAGTATGATTTCCCTGCAAAACATTGGCGTTAGGGTGACTCTGGTGAGTCCTCTATCTATATGAAGCCTTAGGGCCATATGAAGCCTTTGTTCTGGGGTTTGTCTTCTTCCCAGGTGGTGTCATGATGACATTCACAAGAAGATTCTCAAGACAACTTTTGGGTACCCAGATCTTCTTCATAGGTGGTCCATTCCTGCAGTTAGTACCAATATACCTGGCAAACACTTCACCATTCTGATTCTTAAACAGTTTGTAGTTTGCATCAAAGGATTCATCAACGATAATCGAGTTAGCACAAGTGAAGCCAGATAAGGTAAATGGATCCACTGAAGGTCCCTTTGCAGCAAACCATGTGGTTTTGGGGTACTGCTCAGGCTTCCAGTAAGTACCATCAACATTCATTTTCCTTCCGAACCAAACACCCTCTTTCCTAGGGTTTCGGTTCAGAATCTGCTTTTTAAGGACATCACATAGTGTCTGATGCCCTTTGAGACTTTTGTACATACCTGTCTCAAGCATTGTCTTTAACCTGGCATTCTCATCAGCAATAGTGGTGGTATCCTCGGTAGAGGGGTTAGTTACCACATCAGCAGTTGAAGATATTGCAACAGTAGCAGGAGTAGAACATTCAACAATAGAGACAGCGTTATCACGCTCAAGACATTTTAGACATGGTGGTTCAAATCCTTCCTGAGCGGAACTGATCTGTTGAGCGCGAAGTGACTCATTCTCTTTTTGAAGATCTTCATGAGCCGCTCTCAAGTTCTCAAGTTCTTGCTTCCTTTGAAGATAATCGCAGGAAAGCTTTTCCTGAGTTGTTGAGAGCGTTTGATGACGAATTTGAAGTTGCTCGTACTTAACATGAAGATTTTTTATGTCTTCAATTAAGGACTGGGCTCAGGTCATTTCCGCGTCCAACAAGTCATCGCTTTTGTCTAGCAATTTTTGAATATGATCCATGGAATTCTGTTGTTCAGTTGCAATTTTAGCAAGTGTTTTGTAGCTAGGTTTAGATTCACATTCAGAGTCATCTTCACTTGATGTTTGAAAGTAAGCATCGCGTGAGTTTACCTTGGCACCGCGTGCCATGAAGCAGTAGGTGGGAGTAGAGTCATCCTCATCATTAGCAGCGGCGTCGGTGACAGGGCCATTATCTTCAGTGTTGAAGATGAACTTGGCAACATAAGCAGTAGCTAGAGCCAGGCTTGCCACGCCTGAATCGGACTCCTCCTCAGACTCCACATCTGCCTCCTGAGAAGTAGACTCCTCCTCTAAATCCATCTCCTTGCCAACAAACACACGAGCCTTGCTAGATGAGCTCTTCTTCTGTGATGAAGACTTTGATGAAGACTTTGAAGAAGACTTTGAGGATTTCTTCTTCTTGTTGTCATCAGAATCATGTTCCTTGCTCTTCTTCTTCTTGGTCTCATTGTCCCACTGTGGACACTCAGAGATGTAGTGACCAGGTTTCTTGCACTTGTGGCATGTTCTCTTCTTGTGATCACGTGTGGAAGCTTCATCATTTCTAGAGCTGGATATTGAAGACTTTCCGAAGCCTTTCTTCTTGGTGAACTTCTGGAACTTCTTCACAAGCATAGCAATCTCCTTTCCAATGTCTTCAGGATCCTCGGAACAGCAGTCAGATTCTTCTTCAAATGAGGAAACAACCTTTGCCTTCAAAGCACGAGTACGGCCATAGTTGGTACCATAAATATCTTTTTTCTTAGATAAATGGCACTCATGTGTGTTGAGCCTCTCAAGTATGTCAGACGTATCAAGAGTCTTGAAGTCAGGGCATTCTTGAATCATCAGGGCCAGGGTATCAAATGAGCTGTCAAGCGATCTCAAGAGTGTCTTGACGATTTCGTGCTTGGTGATCTCTGTGGCACCGAGTGCGTGAAGCTCATTTGTGATATCAGTGAGGCGATCAAATGTGAGCTGGACATTCTCATTGTCATTTCTCTTGAAGCGGTTCAAGAGGTTGCGAAGAACACTAATCCTTGAGTCTCTCTGGGTTGAGACGCCTTTGTTGACCTTGGAGAGCCAGTCCCAGACTAGCTTCGCAGTTTCCAGAGCACTCACGCGACCATACTGTCCTTTGGTCAGATGACCACAGATGATGTTCTTGGCAGTCGAATCTAGTTGAATGAACCTCTTGACATTAGCAGGAGTGACACCTTCACCGGCCTTGGGAACGCCATTCTTGACGACATACCAAAGGTCGACATCAATTGCTTCAAGATGCATACGCATCTTATTCTTCCAGTAGGGGTAATCAGTGCCATCAAAGACGGGGCACGTAGCGGAGACTTTGATTATCTCTACAGTCGACATAGCTAAAACTCCAGGTGGTTAAACCGAATCACACAGAACAAGGGAGCACCTTGCTCTGATACCAATTGAAAGTTCTAGTTATCGACTATAGGGGGCTGAATAGGCGATTTTTATGGAAGTCTTCAAAACACAGGGGCTTTGAAGACAAACAGTAGAAATGAACCTATTGATATGCAGCGGAAGGTAGACTAAAGCCATAGTCAAGTAAGTAATGAAGTGAAAGCACGAAGACTATTAGCAGATAGGTATTATGGATCAGGATGGAAGATAGTATGAAGCCAAACAACAATAGTCTTCACAAAGTGAAGCCAATCAGATCATGCAAGCAGGCAATGACTTCACGAAGGCATAATGTAAGTAAAGAGAGGTAAGAGATAGAACCAGTTGCTTGGTGATGACAAGGATTTGTTGGACCAGTTCCAGTTGCCGTGACAACTGTACGTCTGGTTAGGGAGGCTGAGATTTAACTCAGAAGACCGCGTCTTCACCTTATTGCCCTTGAGCTAAGAACACTTAGTCCTCGCCCAATCACTCTGGTAAGTCTTCAAGGTAGACTTCCAAACCTTCACAGACTTTGTTCACTGGCAATCCACAATGACTCTTGGATGCTCAGAACGTGAAGCCTAACCGGCTGGAGGATTCACAGTCCTCAAGTGTAATAAGTCTTCAGATCACGCGGACAGAAAGACTTCAGTGATGCCTAACACTCTTTGGCTCTGGGTGTTTTGGGCTTTCTCCTCGCAAGGATCTCTCTCAAATGCTTCAGAGGTGGGTTGCCCTCAAACGACAAAAGCCGTGCACTAACTCTGAGCAGACCCAATTTATGGTGTAGGGGGTGGGCTATTTATAGCCAGGAGGCAACCCGACCTGATTTGTCCAAAATGACCCTGGGTCACTAAGGAACTGACACGTGTCCAACGGTCAGATTTCAAACACATGCGGCAGCTTGACTTGGGCTACAAGTAAAGCTGACTCATCCAGCTCTGGATAAGATTTGCTCTCATTGTCTTTGCTCGAAGACTTAGGATTTGGTTGAGCATCACTTCAGTCACTCTGAGTTTGTTCACTTGGACCCCACTTAATAGTGCGGTGGTTCCTATGACTCAACAAAGAAGAAAAGGAAACTACGAAATGACTATGTCTTCGCACTCCATAGTCTTCACGTGAATGTCTTCTCAAGTCATAATCTTCGTCGTGAATATCTTCACAAACCACCATTGTCTTCAATGTCTTCACACATTTTTAGGGGCCATCTCTGGTAGGTAAACTGAATCAATGTGGGACTACTACCTGTGTTATCCTGCAATTCTCACAAACACATTAGTCCCTCAACTAAGTTTGTCGTCAATACTCCAAAACCAACTAGGGGTGGATCTAGATGCACTTACAATTGTGCAATTGCAGTAACCATTCTAATATTTGGGTTTTTAAAAATTTGGTCTTGCACATGTAGGTCCTGGTGTCAGAGGTTTTGACCCACTGTTTGACCCATTTTGCATATGGGGAAATGAGTTGTCCATGAATATCAATCAAATCAAGAAACTCAGAAAGGTTGTTAGGATAAAGAAATTAGCGACAAAAACAACAAGATCTTTGTCTGCACAATGAAGAAGAAATCAGTTCAGTACAAGATGGTACTAACTATTATACCTTGCCTTTTTTATTCCTTTTCCCCATTTCCAATATAGAGAAGATATGTATGCACATCCTTGTTTTCAGGCCTTTCCAAAGCAGTTCACTGATGATTACCTCTCAAACCACCTCTATGGTCAGGAGGCGAGGAAGGTTTTCATACAACACCCACGGTTCAATATTGAAGTGTTCCTGAAGAGGACGAAGGACGGACGGTCAATCATCCACAGGCACTGGCCTAAAGTTGCAAAGACCTTCAACATGAAAGAAGGCTCAATATTCGCCTTCCACTTCAGCAGTTTTCCAGATGAGATGCATCTGTCTATATACCGTCTATGATGCTAATTTTGAAAGGTTCTACATGTTGCATGTGGAACTTGGTACTGGTGTGGTTGTGTAATGGGCTAGCTAAGTGCTGAAGCTATATCATGTTGTACTCTGTTGTATTTCAATTATGAAATTCTGCTTCCTTAATATGGAAATGAAATATATTGTGTGCTTAATATGAATGTCAATTAGATTAATAAATGGATTATTAATAATAGGGCAATTAGCCTGCTAATGGCAAATTAGCCTGCTAATTGGGTTTTGCTATTGCAAACGGTTATTGAAAAAATACCGCGGGCGATGACCTCAGGCAACGTACACAGTTTCTAGGAATAAATTGTGTTGGATTAATGAACAATCACACACGACTTTCTCTTTAAAACTGTTTGCGTTAGGCCACCTTGCGCAAAAGTTTACCACATAAAAACTGTGTGTGATGGACAACCTTTGCCACACGGTTTCTTCTACGGAACGTGTGTGATACATTCAATAACGCAAACGATTTAACGGGAAAAATTGTGTGTGATGTACCTGTGAACGGAAATGTTTTCCTTGGAGCGACTGTGTGGGATGTACTTGCGACCGGAAACAATTTCGCCTGTATAATTGTATTTTTTAGCTCTATTGTACGTATTTCCATATTTGAGCGCTCGCCGGTCGCACACGACCTCATTTTGCCGAGCGTGTCCGCCACGAGGGCATATCCCCGATGGTTTTTGGGTTGTGTTGGAAGGACCCCCCTATCGCCCACACTCACTTGGTGATGGTTCCAAATGTCATAGCGGAAAGGTGTTAAAACCCGTTTTTTAGGACCAACGCGCACCAGTGTGCTATGATAATCAAAGAGAGCAGGCGCGGGCAAATATGTGTGCACAACAGAATCTTGATTAAACAACAGTTTATAGGTGAAATTATGGGGTTCACCTTTAAGGATCTTATGGCATTTCATAGCATCAAAGTCTAAATATTGCGTGGGTAAAATAGGGTCATAGGGCAAAGGTGAAACACCCAGCTCTCTTGCTAAACATGTGGCATAAATTCCACCATAGAAATAGCCACTATTAGCGTTGTGTTGCAACCTGCGTGCAACAATCGCTCCAAGATTATAGCTTTTGTCACCGGTGAGAGCGGTGCGTATGAGGCTCAAGTCTGGAGCACAAAGTGTACTAAAATCTTGTTTGCCTACAATACATTTTCCATGAAACAATGCAAAGTACTGAATTGCGGGAAAATGAATGCTCTTTATTCTACCTTGCGTCACTCCCCTAGTCTCACTGTAACAAATACTAGTCAAGAACGCTTGAAACTCAGACCTTGGTGGTTCATCTAGCTAACCCCAGAATGGGATTTTGCAATGTTGAGAAAATATCTCTAATGATATAGTAAATCGATTTTCATACAGTTTAAATGACACCCTAGACTCATGGGGATGGAATTTAAATCCTTTGACAAATGATTCAGTGAGAGTGTAGTGTTGATTGCACTTATCTAAAATGTATGGACCAAGATCGGCATTGCGAACATATTGCTCAAATTCCTCCTTAATGCCCACACTCACCATATAATCATCGCACGACCATAGGCATGTTTTGGTGGCGGCATCTCGTATGGAACTTTCACTTGGTTCAACATAAGACCGACGAACGGAGCTGTCACTAGAAGATGCCCCCGAGGATCTTCTCCTCGAAGAACTCCTTCTAAAAAGTTTCATGATGTTTGCGTACAATTTTCTAAAAAAATTTGGGTGACAAAAATTTGTCAACAAAACTTCACAATATCGGTAGCAACTACTCATAGGGATGCATAGAGGCCATAGCAAGCATTCAAACTACTTAAAACTCTAATAATTCAACATGCAAGCTCATCTACAGCAACACCAAGAGTAGCTAATTATTCAAAATATAAACCACTAAAGCAAGAACCAATTGGACAAATGGAGGATTCACATACCAAGCAACAATCCCCCGAAACAGTTTCGGAAATGGATCTTCCAGCAAAGAGATTGAAATCTGCGGGTTTGAGAGAAAGAACACGAGAGAGAGCAAAGGTGATTTTTTTCTGGAGGTAGGTGGTGATGTGGGATGAAGAGATAAGTGAGGGGGAGCCACATGGGGGCCACAACCCACTAGGCAGCTACTGGAGGTCTGGCATACTGGTGGGTTGTGGTCCCCACGTGGGCCCTCTCACTTATCTCTTCATCCCACATCACCACCTACCTCCAGAAAAAAATCACCATTGCTCTCTCTCTCTCTCTCGTGTTCTTGGGGTCCTGGCACGCCCAGGTGGGTTGTGCCCACCTGGTGCACCTACCTCTGATGTTATTTGCACCAAAAATTCTTAAATATATAAAAAATCATATTAAATATTCAGAGCATTATGAGAACTTTTATTTTTGGGTCATTTTTTTATTCCATGGAAAATTTAGAAAACAGACAAACACATGGCGTTTTATTTAATTTAACTAATAAAAACAGAAAACAAAAGGTAGGGACAGAAGGTAGTTCCTACTAAATTCATCAAGTTCATACCTCTCAAAAATGATCCATTAATAAGGTTGATCAAGTCTTATTAAGAACCACCTTCGATTAGCCTGAAACCGAAGAACTTTCGTAAATCACCAAGTTACCTCAACGGGGATATGAATGTCCCCAAAAATAAGCATTTCATATTTCTTTTTGACAGTAGGTAGAGCTGGTTGAAAACTTCCAATAGTGATTGTCGGAGATTTTTCAATAACATTAATACCATTCACTTGGAATTGTTTCTTCAGAAAATGCACCGTATGCTCATTACAATTGATATGAAAAGTGACATTGCTTTTATCACAATCAATAACAGCCCCTGCAGTATTCAAGAAGGGTCTACCAAAGATAATCGACATGTTGTCATCCTCGGGCATCTCAAGTATAACAAAGTTAGTCAAAATAGTAACATTAGCAACAACAACGGGCACATCCTCACAAATACAGATAGGTATGGCAGTTGATTTTTCAGCCATTTGCAAAGATATTTCAGTAGGTGTGAGTTTATTAAAATCAAGTCTTTTATATAAAGAGAAAGGCATAACACTAACACCAGCTCCCAAATCACATAAAGCAGTTTTCACATAATTTCTTTTGATGGAGCAAGGTTTAGTTGGTATTCCCGGATCTCCAAGTTTCTTAGATACTCCATCTTTAAAAGTATAATTAGCAAGCATGGTGGAGATTTTAGCTTCCGTTATTTTTCTCTTGTTGGTGATGATGTCTTTCATGTACTTTGCATAAGGAGGCATTTTAAGGATATCAGTCAAGCGAGTACGCAAAAAAGACTGGCCTCAACATTTCAGCAAAGCATTCAAATTCTTCATCATCTTTCTTTTTAGTTAACTTAGGTGGAAAGGGCATAGGTTTTTGAACCCATGGTTCTCTTTCCTTATCATTTTTTCTAGCAACAATGTCTCTTTTATCATATCTTTTATTATTGGGTTGTGGGTTATCAAGATCAACTGCTGGTTCTATCACAACATCATTATATGGTTCTATCTCAACATCATTGTTTGAGTGTCTTCATGAACCTCATCATTATCTTTTTCATTATCAGAAGGTGAGTGTTCACTACCAAATTGAGTTTCAGCATCAGAGATAGAAACTTCATTATCATTATCAGGAGATTTTTCTACGCCAGGTTCACTAGAGGCATGCAAAGACCTATCATTTTTCTTCTTCTTTTTCTTTTTAGAAGGATTACGTGCATCAGTGTTAAATATTTGAGAGTCTTTTTCAATTCTTTTTGGGTGTCCCTCAGGATAAAGTGGTTCCTGGGTCATTTTACCTCCTCTAGTTGCTACTCTAATAGCAAAGTCGCTTATATTCTTATTCATTTCATCAAGCAACTCTCTTTGAGATTTAGCAACTTGTTCTAACTGGGTTTGAACCATAGAAGCATGCTTCCCCACACCTCTAACATCATTTGAGCTTCTAAATAACAAGTCACTCAAGCGAACAATCATATCTGAATTGTACTTCAATTGTTTCATAACATTTGCATTGAAGTGATGTGGTTTCCTAATGTAATTCTCAAACTCATAAAGGCATTGGCTATGGTGCATTGAGGATTATCATTATCATTGAATTTCATTAGAGAATTTACCTCTACCACCTTAGGCAGTGGTGGTGTATCAATCCCATGTATTTCTGCAATAGGAGGCAAAATTTTGACATCCTCGGCTTTAATACCTTTTTCCTTCATAGATTTCTTTGCCTGTTGCATATCTTCAGGACTGAGATATAAAATACCCCTCTTCTTTGGAGTGGGTTTAATAGGTGGTTCAGGAGGCATCCAATCATCATAATTTTTCAATATGTTATTCAATAATTCTTTAGCTTGCAAATAGTGCATTCCCTGAAAACACAACCAGCACAACTATCTAGGAAATCCCTAGAAGCATCGGTTAGTCCATTATAGAAGATATCAAGTATTTCATTTTCTTAAGAGGATGATCAGGCAAAGAATTAATAAATTGGATAAGCCTCCCCCAAGCTTGTGGGAGACTCTCTTCTTCAATTTTCACAAAATTAAATATTTCCTGTGAGGCAGCTTATTTGTTATGACCATGGAAATATTTTTCAGAGAAGTAATAAATCATATCCTGGGGACTACACACACAACCAGGAGCAAGAGTATTGTACCAAGCTTTAGCATCACCCTTTAATGAGAACGGAAATAATTTGAGGATATAGTAATAGCAAATTTTCTCATCATGAGCAAAAAGGGTGGCTATGTCATTCAACTTAGTAAGATGTGCCACAACAGTTTCAGTTTCATAACCATGGAAAGGATCAGATTCAACCAAAGTAATTAACTCTGGGTCGATAGTGAATTCATAATGCTTATCATCAACGAAGATAGGTGAAGTAGCAAACTTATGATCACATTTCATTCTAGCATTAAAAGATTTTTAATTATACTTGCATAGTAATTTCTTTAGATCATCTCTATCCTTACAAGCAAGAATATCTCTAATTGCCTCTTCAACCATAACATAACCTTCCGGTACGTTTGGCAATTGATATCTAGGAGGGCTAGTTCTAGTAGGTGTTTCAAGATTTTCAGTTTCAAGCTCATCATCAACTTCAACAATATCATGTTATCTTACTCTAGCAATTTGTTCATCAAGAAAATCACCTAGTGGCACATTATCATCAAGCAAGGTACTAGCATCATCATAAGTATCATTCATAGCAGAAGTAGCGTCATCAATAACTTGCGACATATCAAGATTAATAGCATGTGGTGGTATTGCAAGTTTACTTATAACAGAAGGTGAATCAAGTCCAGAGCTAGATGGCAGTTCCTTACCTCTCCTCGTCTTAGAGGGAAAATCTTAGTCTTAGCATCCTTTAGATTATTCATAGTGATAAATTTATAATAATCCCAAGTGACTCAACAAATATAGCTATGCTCCCCGGCAACGACGCCAGAAAAAGGTCTTGATAACCCACAAGAATAGGGGATCGCAACAGTTTTCGAGGGTAGAGTATTCAATCCAAATTTATAGATTCGACACAAGGGGAGCCAAAGAATATTTGTACGTATTAGCAGCTGAGTTGTCAATTCAACCACACCTGGAGATTAATTATCTGCAGCAAAGTGATCAGTAGCAAAGTAGTATGATAGTTTTGATAATAGTAGCAACAGCAATAGTGACGGTAATAGTGATAGTAGTAATTTTGTAGCAAGTGTAACAGTAACATAGCAGCAGTAACTTAGCAAGAACAATATAAGAGAAATTCATAGGCTTTGGATTGATGATTTGTTGGATGATATTCATCATGTGACAGTCATAACCTAGGGCGATACGGCACTAGCTCCGGTTCATAAATATAATGTAGGCATGTATTTCGTAAATAGTCATACATGCTTATGGAAAGAACTTGCATGACATCTTTTGTCCTACCCTCCCGTGGCAGCGGGGTCCTATTGGAAACTAAGGGATATTAAGGCCTCCTTTTAATAGAGAACCGAAGCAAAGCATTAACACACGGTAAAATACATGAACTCCTCAAACTACGGTCATCATCGGGAGTTGTCTCGACTATTGTAACTCCGGGTTTGCCGGATCATAACACGTAGTAGGTGACTATAAATTGCAAGATCAGATCTAGAACATGGATATAATGGTGATAACATAAACGGTTCAGATCTGAAATCATGGCACCCGGGCCCAAAGTGACAAGCATTAAGCATGGCAAAGTCATAGCAACATCAATCTCAGAACATAGTGGATACTAGGGATCAAGCCCTAACAAAACTAACTAGATTACATGATGAATCTCATCCAACTCCCCACCGACCAGTGAGCCTACGAAGTAGTTACTCACTCTTGGTGGGGAGCATCATGGAATTGACGATGGAGAAGGGTTGGTGATGACGAAGTTCGAAGATCCCCCTCTCCGGAGCCCTAAACAGACTCCAGATCTGGCCTCCCGATGAAGAACAGGAGGCGACGGCGGCTTCGTCTCATGAAATGCGATAATTCTTTCTACCTGATTTTTTTCTAGAAAATAGGATTTTATAGCATGGGTTTTAGGGTCCACGAGGCCACCAGGTGGGGACAACCCACCTCGGCGCGTGATACATCGCCAACCTATCTATAATTTATGAAGTATTCATGCTATTATTTTATCATTCTTGGATGTTTTACAATCATTTTATAGCAACTTTATATCATTTTTTGGGACTAAACTGTTGACCCAGTGCCAAAGTGCGATTCTGTTTTTTGCTTGTTTTTTACATCACGAAATCAATACCAAACGGAGTCCAAACGCAACGAAACTCCACGGGGATTTTTTTTGCACCAGAAGGAACCCAATGGGCCAGAGCTGCACCTGGGGGGTCACCTGGCGCGCCCAGGTGGGTTGTGCCCACCTCGGTGGCCTCCCGTACCCCTTCTTTGCACTATAAATTCCCAAATATTCCGAAACCCATGGGGTTAACCTAGATCAGAAGTTCCAATGCTGCAGGGTCTCTGTATCCACGAAAACCAATCTAGACCCCATTCTGGCACCCTGCCGGAGGAGGGAATTATCTCCGATGGTCATCTCCATCATCCCGGCGGCCACCACGATGAGGAGGAAGTAGTCCACCCCCGAGGTTGAGGGTTTGTACCGGTAGCTATGTGTTTAATCTCTCTCTCTCTCGTTATTCATATCAGGGGCTTTGTTAATACAGTCAGATCATATGATGTTTCTACCCTCTATATTCTTGTTATGATGAATCGAATCTTTACCCTTTGAAGTTTTGTCTTGTCGGATTGAATATTCAGAGATGAGAACACATGATATATGTCTTGCAATATGAATACTGGAGGTGACAATTGGGGTATCTTATTGATTCACTTGATATATGTTATGGCATTCAACTTGCAGATTCCTGCAGTGACATTGGGGTAATCTATGCATAGGAGTTGATGCACGTTTTTCTCTGGTAGAAACTTTGGGGTCTCTTTGTAGTTCCTTGTGTGGATTGATTATTATGAATATGAATTTGCTTTGGTGTTATCTTAGTATGAACTCTTGATTAGATCGAACGGAAAGAATAGCTTGCGTTATTCTAGTACGAACTCTAGGATAGATTGATCGGAAAGAATAGCTTTGAGGTGGCTTTGTACCCTACAAATAATTCCTATTTTTGTTCTCCGCTAATAGGAAATCGGGAGTGATTCTTTACTGCACTTTGAGGGGTAATCATATGATCCAACTATGTTAGCACTGTTGGGAGATTGCACTAGCGAAAGTACGAACCCTAGGCCTCATTTTTAAGCATTGCAATACTGTTTTTGTGCCCGTTTACTATTTGCTACCTTGCTGTTTTTATTTATTCAGATTATAAACATATATTTCTACCATCAATATTACACTTTTATCATCATCTCTTCACAGAACTAGTGCACCTATACAATTTGCCATTGTATTGGGTGTGTTGGGTACACAAGAGATTTCTTGTATTTGGTTCCAGGGTCGTTTGAGAGAGACCATCTTCATCCTACACCTCCCACGGATTGATAAACCTTAGTTCATCCACTTGAGGGAAAATTGCTACTGTCCTACAAAACTCTGCGCTTGGAGGCCCAACATGAGTTTACAAGAATACAGTTGCGTAGTAGACATCATCGCGCCTGGAGGGGGCGCCCTGGTGGGTTGTGCCCACCCAGGTGCCCCCCCCCCTCCCTCCGGTGGTTCTTGGCTCCATAAATTCTCTTTAATTATGTAAAAAATCCTCGCAAATTTTTGTTCCATTCAGAGAACTTCTATTTTTGCACAAAAACAACACCATGGTAGTTCTGTGGAAAACAGCGTCAGTTTGGGGTTAGTTTCATTCAAGTCATGCAAATTAGAGTCCAAAACAAGAGGAAAGCGTTAGGAAAAGTAGATACATTGGAGGCGTATCACCTCCCCACTATACACAGGTGGGGGAGAGGCTGTCGTGGGCTGGGCTTCGGGGCACTATGGACACTTGAGCCCATATGCACAATAGTTTAGGTCAGTTTCCTTTTATTCTTTTATATTTTTGTTTTATTTATTTCTTTTCTACTTTGCATTTTACTTTAAAACCAATTGACTTTTATTGAATTTGAAAATTGGCACATAAATATGAGACAACATTTTGAGCTATCACAAACAGTTTCAATTTATCTTGAAATGTTTAACTATTTGTTTAACTCAAAAAAGCCCAATTTAACGGTGTTGGTTCTGTTTTAAATGATGATTAAGGGAATTTTAATAATAAGAAGAAATATTGGTTTCTTCATGAAAATTAGTTAGTGAATATTTGCAACCCAACGAACATTTTAAATTTACCTTTTGAAGAATTACAACTTTGACTTGTATTTAAATTTGAATTTGACTTAGGTTTTAACCAGGAGAGATTAAGCTTAGCAAAATGGGATGACGTGGCGTCATTAGTCAGGGATTCATTGTAGCATAATTATTGGGGTGTTACACCTGCATTCAGCAGGCCATAATTGGGCCGGCCTGCAACTAGCTGTACTGGGGCCTACGGTGGACCTGCCACATGATTGATAAAGTTTTGAAGAAGTTCAAAATGGATCAGCCAAAGAAAGGGTTCTTGTCTGTGTTACAAGGTGTGAAGTTGAGTCAGACTCAATGCCTGACCACTGCAGAAGATAGAGAGAAAACGGAAGTCATTCCCTATGCCTCAGCCATAGGTTCTATTATGTATGTTATGCTGTGTACCAGACCTGATGTGTGCCTTGCTATAAGTTTAGGGGGAGGTACCAAAGTAATCCAGGAGTGGATCACTGGACAGCTGTCAAGAATATCCTAAAGTACCTGACAAGGACTAAGGATATGTTTCTCGTTTATGGAGGTGACAAAGAGCTCGTTGTAAATGGTTACGTCGATGCTAGCTTTGACACTGATCTAGATGACTCTAAGTCACAAACCAGAGAAGTATTTATATTGAATGGTGGAGCTGTCAGTTGGTGTAGTTCGAAGCAAAGCGTCGTGTCGGGATCTACGTGTGAAGCGGAGTACATAGCTGCTTCAGAAGCAGCAAATGGAGGAGTCTGGATGAAGGAGTTCATATCCTATCTAGGTGTAATACCTAGTGCATTGGGTCCAATGAAAATCTTTTGTGACAATACTGGAGCAATTGCCTTAGCGAAGGAATCCAGATTTCACAAAAGAACCAAACACACCAAGAGACGCTTCAACTCCATCCGTGATCAAGTCAAGGATGGAGACATAGAGATTTATACGGATCTGAATGTGGCAGACCCGTTGACTAAGCCTCTTCCACGAGCAAAACATGATCAGCATCAAGACTCCATTGGTATTAGAATCATTACAATGTAATCTAGATTATTGACTCTAGTGCAAGTGGGAGACTAAAGGAAATATGCCCTAGAGGCAATAATAAAGTTGTTATTTTATATTTGCTTATATCATGATAAATGTTTCTTATTCATGCTAGAATTGTATTAACCAGAAACTTGATACATGTGTAGATACATAGACAAAACACCATGTCCCTAGTGAACCTCTACTAGACTAGCTCGTTAATCAAAGATGGTTAAGTTTCCTAACCATGTATATGTGTTGTCATTTGATGAACGGGATCACATCATTAGGAGAATGATATGATGGACAAGACCCATCCGTTAGCTTACATACTGATCGTTGAGTTTTATTGCTATTGCTTTCTTCATGTCATATACATATTCCTTTGACTATGAGATTATGCAACTCCCAGATACCGAAGGAATACCTTGTGTGCTATCAAACGTCACAATGTAATTGGGTGATTATAAAGATGCTCTACAGGTATCTCTGAAGGTATTTGTTGGGTTGGCATAGATTGAGATTAGGATTTGTCACTCCGAGTATCGGAGAGGTATCTCTGGGCCTCTCGGTAATGCACATCATAATAAGCCTTGCAAGCAAAGTGACTAATGAGTTAGTCACTAGGTGATGTATTACAGAATGAGTAAAGAGACTTGCCGGTAACGAGATTGAACTAGGTATGAAGATACCGACGATCGAATCTTGGGCAAGTAACATACTGATGGACAAAGGGAATTACGTATGTTGTCATAAAGGTTCGACCGATAAAGATCTTCGTAAAATATGTAGGAGCCAATATGGGCATCCAGGTTTCGCTATTAGTTAATTACCGGAGAGGTGTCTCGGACATTTGTACATAGTTCTCGAACCCGTAGGGTCCGCACGCTTAACATTCTTTGACGATATAGTTTTATATGAGTTATGTATGTTGGTGACCGAATATTGTTCAGAGCCCCGGATGAGATCATGGACATGACGAGGAGCTCTGAAATGGTCCGGAGGTAAAGATTGATATATGGGACAATAGTGTTTGGTCTCCGGAAGGGGTTCCGGATGTTTCCTGAAATGATTGTGTACGAGAACTCTTTATTTGGGCCAAAGGGGAAAGCCCACTAGGCTTTTGGAAAGTGCAAAAGGAAGTTTTGCGGAGACCAGAGGATAGACGCCAGGAACCCTAGCATCTAGGGGGTAGACGCCGGGAACCCTGGCGTCTAGCCATGGAGTCTGAGAAGGACTCTTACCTTTCGAGCAAAACCGACTTTGAGGAGGCTTTTACTCCAAGTTTCGACCCCAAGGCTCAATAGAGTGGCAGGGCTAGCACCCAAGACACATCAAGATTCACCAAGCCGTGTGCCGGCAACCCCATCCCCTCTAGTTTATCATCCTTCTAGTTTCTGTAGTGCTTAGCAAAACCCCACAGAGATTGTTCTTCATCACCAACCGTCACCACGTCGTCGTGCTGCCGGAACTCATCTACTACTTCGCCTGTCTTGCTGAATGAAGAAGGCGAGGACGTCATCGAGCTGAACGTGTGCTAAACTTGGAGGTTCTGTATGTTCGGTACTTGATCGGGACGGATCATGAAGGTGTACGACTACATCAACCGCATTGATAAACGCTTCTGCTTTGCGATCTTCTAGGTTATGAAGATGCTCTCCCCCTCTTGTTGCTATGCATCTCCTAGATAGATCTTGCGTGAGCGTAGGAAATTTTTTGAAATTGCATCCTATGTTTCCCAATAGTGGCATCCGAGCTAGGTCTATGCGTAGATGATATGCACGAGTAGAACACAAAGTGTTGTGGATGGTGATTGTCATACTCCTTACCACCAACGTATTATTTTGATTCGACGATATTGTTGGATGAAGCGACTCGGACCAACCTTACATGACCATGTTCATGATATTGGTTCCACCGACAGACATACAACTTAGCTTTAGTTGAATCGAATTTGACTGCGGCCGGTCCTTGTTGAAGGTTAAAACAACAAACTTGATAAATCACCATTGTGGTTTTGATGCGTAGGTAAGAATGGTTCTTGCTAGAAGCCCGTAGCAGCCACGTAAAACTTGCAACACCAAAGTAGAGGACGTCTAACTTGTTTTTGCAGGGCATGTTGTGATGTGATATGGTCAAGACATGATGTGATATATGTTATTGTATGAGATGATCATGTTTTGTAAAAGTTATCGGCAACTGGCAGGAGCCTTATGGTTTTCGCTTTATTGTATGAAATGCAAATGCCATGTAATTGCTTTACTTTATCACTATACGTTAGTGATAGTTGTAGAAGCAATAGTTCTCGAGACGACCACAACGCTATGATGGAGATCAAGGTGTCAAGCCGGTGATGATGGAGATCATGATGTTACTTTCTAGATGGAGATCAAAGACAGAAGATGATGATGGCCATATCATGTCACATATTTTGATTGCATGTGGTGTTTATCTTTTATGCATCTTATTTTTCTTAGTACGGCGGTAGCATTATAAGATGATCCCTTAACTAAAATTTCAAGGTAATACTGTTCTCCCTGAGTATGCACCGTTGCGACAGTTCATCGTGCTGAGACAGTTCGTCGTGTTGAGACACCACGTTCACATACAACGGGTGCAAGACAGTTTTGCACATGTGGAATACTCGGGTTAAACTTGACAAGCCTAGCATGTACAAACATGTCCTTGGAACACTGGAGACCGAAAGGTCAAACGTGAATCATATAGTAGATATGATCAACATAGATATGTTCACCATTGAAGACTACTCCATCTCACGTGATGACCGGACATGGTTTAGTTGATTTGGATCACATATCATTTAGATGACTTGAGGGATGTCAATCTAAGTGGGAGTTCTTAAGTAATATATTTAATTGAACTTAATTTATCATGAACTTAGTCATGATAGTTTTTGCATATATATGTTGTAGATCAATGGCCCATGCTACCGTTCCCTTGAATTTTAATGTGTTCCTAGAGAAAGCTAAGTTGAAAGATGATGGTAGCAACTACACAGACTGGGTCCGTAACTTGAGGATTATCCTCACTACTGCACAGAAGAATTATGTCCTTGATGCACCGCTAGGTTAAAGGCCTGCTGCAGGAGCAGATGCTGATGTTATGAACATCTGGCAAGCTCGATTTGATGACTACTCAATAGTTCAGTGTGCCATGCTTTACAGCTTAGAATCGGGACTTCAAAGACGTTTTGAACGTCATGGACCATATGAGATGTTCCAGGAATTGAAGTTAATATTTCAGGAAAATGCCCGAGTTGAGAGATATGAAGTCTCCAACAAGTTCTATAGCTGCAAGATGGAGGAGAACAGTTTTGTCAGTGAACACATACTCAAAATGTCTGGGTATCATAACCACTTGACTCAGCTAGGAGTTAATCTTCCAGATGATAGTGTTATTGATAGAGTTCTTCAATCACTGCCACCAAGCTACAAAGGCTTCATGATGAACTATAATATGCAAGGGATGGATAAAACAATTCCTGAGCTCTTCGCTATGCTCAAAGCTGCGAAGGTAGAAATCAAGAAGGAGCATCAAGTGTTGATGGTTAACAAGACCACTAGTTTCAAGAAAAAGGGCAAGGGAAAGAAAGGGAACTTCAATAAGAATGGCAAGCTGTCGGCGTCCTGGTAAAAGGGGTCCCCAGACTTGCCTGCCTGCGGCCCACGGCGTGGCTCCACCAGCGGCCCCGTACGACCCATCTTCACCAGCCAAAGCACTCAAGACCCTCGCGAGGCAGATGACACAAGACCTCCTCGGGGGCGGCCTCACTAGGCTGGCTCGCGAGCGGCAGAGAGATCAAGGCAAGGGGCACCTCGCGTTGTTTCCGTGACACATGGCATGACGACCAAGGCCAGGCAGGCGTCAGGCGGGCGCCAGCGCGCACAGTATACTCGTTTCCTCTCTAGTGCTAAAGGGGCAAGTGCAGGCGCGGAGTCCCGAGGCATCAAGCAAAGGTTTCCATATCGGTGGACCAAGACCAGCAGGACGGCAGGACGGAGGTCACCATGGAGCCCAGGACGGCGTCACCACCAGAGCCTTTGGATGGCGAAGACCACCTTTAGTCAGGACAACTTGTACTAGTTGTCTCCCTTCATAATTGGCCATTGTTGGATCCCTTCCCGCTCAATATTTGGGGAGAGGACCAGGGCCTCTATAAATAGGACTAGCAACCACAGCAGGAGGGGGGAGATTCAGATCATCCTCATCCACACAAGCTCACCAAGCACAAGAACACCTCTCCTCAGAAGGCTGTTCTTCCCTTATAACTATTCATCCTCAGCCCAAGAGGCAATCCACCACACCACACTGGAGTAGGGTATTACACCACATCGGTGGCCCGAACCAGTATAAACCTCGTGTCCCTTGTTCTGTGAGTTCGTCATGCTAAGCCTTGACATCGCGGTCAGGGCGTGAGCTAGGGGAAGGAGAGATCTTCGTGCGCACCCTAGAGTTCGAACCTCAAGGGTTTTGCCAGAACCCGAAATCTGACATTTGGCGCGCCAGGTAGCACTACAAAAAAAGATACATCCGTGAAATTTTGGGCCGAATGAAATTTTTTCTATCATACATATGACACTTCTATGACGATAATTGTGACAAAACCGGTATCATCATAGAAGTGGTGGGCTCTACTTCTATGACAAAAATCATGACGAAAATGGGCTTTTCATCACAGGCGGGCGGAGACGCAGCTGCATGACATTCTTTGTCCATGACGGAAAAACCGTGGTAGAAGCAAGGGGAGGAAAATTTCAGGGAGTTCCTGGTTACGGTAGGAGGTCGGGGGCGGCGATCGCGTTTCTCTCGTACACACGTATGGCGTGTGTGCGGCGTTAGCTCTAATGAACCCGGCGAGGCGTTGGGCTCTAACTGAACCCGGCGATTGCACTGCAGGCTATCGCATCGAACACGAGCGATCGGTCGATGGCTGTTAATCGAACCCAATCGGCGATTCGCCGCTATCGCTACTAAGCGAATCAATCGATGCTACCTGCAGGATGAGCAGTGAGTGTTGCGGGGTTTGGATGAACGATGGCGGTGGCGTTTGCTCTGGATGAACAGGACCCGTGGTGTGGTGGAGGGCTGGATGAGCAATCGACGGTGGAGGGTGCTCGTGGAGGGTTGTTGAACAGGACCCGTGGTGTGGAGGGCTGGATGAGCAGTGAGACGGTGGAGGGTGGTTGAACAAGTGGCGGTGGAGTAGCACGTGGTGGAGGCTGGATGAACAGGAGCCCGTGGAGGCTGGAGGAGGTTGACGGTAGCCCGTGGAGGCTGGAGGAGGTCGACGGTGGAGATGAACAGTATCCCGGGAGTCCTGTTTTGCGGTACGCCACACCCCTCCCGATGAACAGGACCCCCATTTCAACCGTAGGAGGTCCATTTCGTCCGTTTTGCGGTACGCCACACCCTTCCCGATCAACAGGACCCCCGTTTCGACCGTAGGAGGTCCGTTTCATCCGTTTTGCGGTACGCCACACACCTCCTGATCAACAGGACCCCCGTTTCGACCGTTGGAGGTCCGTTTCATCCGTTTTGCGGTACGCCACACCCCTCCCGATCAACAGGACCCCCGTTTCGACAGTAGGAGGTCCGTTTCCTCGTTTTGCGGTACGCCACACCCCTCCTGATCAACAGGACCCAGTTCCAAACGTAGGAGGTCCGTTTCCTCCGTTGTGAGGTACGCCAGGCCTCGTTTCCATCGCCTGTTCCGTCCAAGCCCTCCCGATGAACACGACCACGCATTCCGTTTCGACCCAGCCGGTTGGCTCCCACGCGTTCCGTTGCCTCCCGATGGACACGACGCGTTCTGTTGCCTCCCCATGAACATGACGCACTCCGTTGCCTCCCCATGAACACGACGACGATGTTGTTTCTCCGTTCCGACCCAGCCATGTACACGAGGCCTGGCCGTACGTATGCACGAGTAGGCGTTCGAGACCCCACCCGTATGTACACATATGTGGCCGTATTTTCTTTCTTGCATCCTGGCTACTGTATGTACGTGTACATGCTACGTGCGCGCCTCTACTACGACACGTGCGCGCCTCTACAACGACCAGTATGTACGTACATGTTCACGACCAGAATGACAACGCTACGTACGCTTCGACTAGGTGGGTCCCGACTGTCAGGCACTTCCTTGCGTGCGAAGATGTAGCTGGTGGGTCCTAGCAGTCAGGGGGGAGAATCATTTTTTTTGCCCGACGCACTTCCTTGCGTGCGAAGATGTAGCCGGTGGGTCCAAGCAGTCAGGGGGGCGAATCGTTTTGTTTTGTTTTTTTTTTCGGACGCACTTCCTTGCGTGCGAAGGTGTAGCTGGTGGGTCCCAGCAGTCAGGGGGAAAACGTTTTTTCGCGAAATACGGTGGCCCGTCCGGTGGGTCCCTGCTGTTAGGTGGAGGAATAATTATTTTGCGTGTAATAAGGAGGCACTTCCTTACTGCGGCCATGGACCCAGCTGTCAGCGTCTCCACGCACAGTACTCTTCGGATGGAAGTCGGTCGTTGACCACATTGGCCACGCCGCGCCGAGAGCACCACGGCGGTGGACGACGACGAGGCCTAGGAAGGGGACGACACGGAGGCAGGGAAGACTCGGCAGTTGTTTCCCACGCGGAGGGGAGAATCTGCACGAGGGTTCTTGGTTCGTCTGCCGTCGCGAAGAATAACAACAGGTGTGGGTGAGTAGAGGATGGCTAGGCCAGCGATGGGAATCTGGTGGGGCGGTGAGGCTCTGTGGCAACCACAGCCGCCTTGAGGAGGGAAGCGAGCAGTCCCGCCGACGCTTGTTTGAGCGGCTGGAGCGGGAAGAGCAGAGATTGAAGAAGACGACGGCCGTTGGATGGCCATCCACGATCCTTTGCCAGGCGTCAACCTTTTTAGGAAAGCCTCAAATCTGTGGAAAACAGCATACAGCCCATCTGCCATTATTTCTAATAATTTACAGCCCATTTGCTAATTCTTAAGGTTTTTTTGGAGCGCATATTCTTTTTGTTAGCATTACAACCCATATTGTGGCCATGGTTAAAAAATTATACGAAATTTTGCATATTTCGGTGCGGTCCGAACTGTTTTTAATCCCGAAATTTTGACTCACATTCAAACTGATTTTAAAAATAAATGTATATCAATATAAAATCCAACAAATTCTCCACGCATAAAAATTAATGTAATTTAAAATCTCGAAATGAAAAAAAAGATATTTGAAACTAATTGCCGGTTTGATGTGTTTTAAAAATGTACAGCCCATTTCTCATTACTGATGGGCCATTTTCTCGGCCAGCTGAATGAAAGCTCTCCTCGTCTTGAAAGATTTGTAGCCCAACAGGCCTGACAAAGCGACTTACTTGGCAAATCACAAAAAAAACTGGGCTGTGGCCGTGGACCCAGCTGTTAGCCTCTCCACGTACAGTACTCTTCCGATGGAATGTTGTTGACCACATTGACCACACCACGCCGAGAGCACCAAGGCGGTGGACGACAGCGAGGCCTAGGAAGGGGACGATGCGGAGCCTGGGAAGACGCGGTAGTGGATGCCCACGCGGAGAGGAGTACGAGGGTTCACTGGTTCGGCTGCGGTGTGAGGCTGTCGTCGCCGCAGGGCCTGGCTAGCGGTGGGAGTAGTAGGGGGCGATGAGGCCTCAACGGCAGCACAGCCGACCACTGGAGGCAGGAGCAGGCGGTCTCCCCGGTGCTGGTTTGGGCGGCTGGTGCAAGAAGAGCAGCGATTGAAGAAGCAGCAGGACCGTTCGATTCAAATCTAACGATTACTGCTGCTAGATTCGTTTGTTGACTAAGTTGACAAGCCCTGCGTACGCGTCAACGTAGTAGGCCCACAAGTCAGCTTCCCAACCGGTGCGCCCCAGATGTCAGTGGGAGGAATCATTTTTTTCGCGTAATAAGGAGGCAGTTGATTGCATGCGGCCAGGCCAGCGGAGGGAGTAGGGTGGGCGGGGAAGCTCTGCGGCATCACAAATGGGCCGAAGAGGAGGGAGCAGCAGTCCCTTGGCGCTAGTTTAAGCGGTGGAGCGGGAAGATCGAGATTGAAGAAGACGTCGGCCGTTGGATGGACATCCAACGATCCTTCGCTGCTAGAATCGTGTGTTCACTGACAAAGCCTTGTGTAAACAAGTCAGCCATTTGCTATTATTTTTATAATTTTTACTCATTTTATAATTCATATGGAATTTATTGCAGCCCGTTTTCCATTTTTAGAATTGCTGGCCATTTTCTGGTCAGTACTAGGGTCAAAAAAATAACTAAATATGTGGGAAATTTTGAAAATTCGCAAATTTTTGATGGGGAACGAAATATTCTTAATCCAAAAATTAATAGCCACAATTTAAAAATAAATTAGTTCTATGTCATGTTAAATCCAATGAAATACGTATAAGATATCAGTGAAGAACAAAAAAAACTAATATCCCATTTGCTATAAATTTTTTGGAATCTTCAACCCCTTTTGATATTACTTATAACAGACATTGACCATACTCTTTGGCCAGGACGGAATGCATCCCTCCTCGTCTTGAAAGATTTGCAGCCAAGTAATTCGGAGAAAACAAATAGGCCTAGCTTGGGTATTCTTCAAAAAGAAATACTGAGCTACCTATTTTCCCAAAGAACTGGTGCATGAGCATTTAGATCTATTTATTTATTTACTTATTTACTTATTTATGTTTAGGGGACCATGAGCATGTACCTGTGCCGGATTCATGTGAGAGCCTCCCTTCCAGTTAATTATGGGCTTCTCTATTGGGCCTTCATCTGGGCTGCATCTTATCAACAAGTGGAAAATGTGTTCCGCATTGAAAAATAGTATGAGCTACGTGACAGTGCGGGCACTAAAGGATCGAACTGCAACGACTTCCAAAACATTGTGTTTGTCGTTCTAACAACACATTTATTCAACCAAGACGAAATATACTACTGATTGTACATTGAAAATAGCAGCAGCAGCAACCAGGGCTGGGGTGCAGCAGAATCGAGAAGCAGGCCGTAAGAGTGAAGACGCAGCTCTCTTCCAAACCAAACATCAACCATCATTACAAAAGGGCTACCAAAAAGAACAAGTGTATGCATCAAACTAAATAAAGATCCTACTACACCAAGTATGCGCATCTAACTAACTGGCTCGGTTAGACATTACTATTTATTAAGTCTGTGGAGATTGGTGGCGGCTTGAACCAGATGGGTGCTGACGGGGAAACTCCAGCCAGAGGTCGAAGTCCGATACTTGCGACCCTCTCTCCTACTTTGGGCTGCAGAGCGTGGCGGCACATATCAGGGTATGGTGCATGCATAGACGCATGGTACGCTGTGTACACGCAGTTTTTCCTGATGAACGAAACCGCGCTGCCATCATGATCCTTGCCGTCGGTTATCTCCTGGTTAATCAGAAAATTCAGTCCGACAAACAGAGAGCATGCACCAAGGCTACTTACCAGCCTCCAGTCAAAAATTCCTGAAGGCCCAGAGAAGCTGGGATCCTGCTCAAAGACCTTGCAGTGACTGTGATTTTATTCCGTGAAACAACACGTCCGGTATGTGCGAACGATCATCAATCTTTCGCCGTCGTCTGATCGATCCAGGAACCACCTGCAACTGCCATGCCGCTTTTCTTTGTAAGGTTCTGGGATTAGGAAGGGTAGGGACACCAGGCGGCCTACAACATCATATCAAGTTGGAGTCAGATAAAAAAGGGCTCTTGATTTAGTCAATCTTAAGAACAGCATGTTATGAGCATGAATATTTTTCAGTAAATGTTGACAGTAATATAAGCAAGCCATCATGATATCGTAGGAAAGTAACATACTGCTGTAACAACCATTTGTAGCGATGACTGGAGTAGGCCAGCAATACGTCCAGCCATAGAAGGAGTCGACAGCGTAAATGAAGCCCTTGTGTTCAATGGCATCAGAGAACCATGGAGGATGTATGATCCTGCGATGGACGCGCAGATTTATCCACTTACCGCAGTGACCTGTCATATAGGCGAGACCGCGGTTGAAGAACGCAATTAGCCTAAAGTCTTTATAATTCGCAGATCTTGTGGGCACTTGGCAGATTACAACCTTGAGCAAATCAAACTTGGTATCATGTTGGCCACTGTAAGATTCTGAGTATTCTGGGCCGCGGTGCCAAAGCAGTGCAGTGTTAATCGAAGGAAGGGGGGTCAATCGCCAGGTGTAGACCTCCACGAGCATCCAGCTGCCGCGACCGTCGACGAGCACCATCCAAGACGTGTTCATGCCAACCCAGTACATACCATTAATGTAGCTGAGGCTGACGGGGATCGGATCGCAGTGAAGGGGGTTGATGCTCGCCACCCTTCCTTCATTATGCTGCGTGACACGCCATTTCTGAAGATCGGGCGGCATCAGCAAGCAAGGTGCTGGCTTAAAAAGCTCCGGCCTAAGGGCTTTGAGTAAACGGTATAGCCCCAACGAGCACGCGGCGAGCGGCATGGTACTGAGATTGTCCACACGCGAAACAATGAGCTTGATTACCTCTGTGGGGAGCGAATTCCAGCCACTCTTTTGGCGGACGCTGCTCGGTTCTGCCATTGTTAGTGCTTGGGTTTCAGACGAGGGGGGGGAGGCGCCTTAGCTTCCAGCGGGGATGAAAGCTTGGACGTCATTATGTGCGGACAAAGATGGAGAAGCGAATATGTGATGCGGGAAGTGGATAGGTGATGATGACTACAGCACGCCGCTTGACTTACGAGACACATACCAGCAGCGTAGGGTCATATTGATGCCAGACAACTTGCTTGAGTGATCACAAGATCTTGGTACTCCCTCGATTGCCTACTATAGTACTATGCCCTAGCTTGCTAGAGTAGAGTAGTAGAGTAGGACTCTGCTCTACTACTAGCACCGGAGGAGTAGTATATTCTAATCTAAAATAGTTACAAACTTCAATGTCCGAGCGTGGAACGACTACGAACCGTGCTCAAAGACCGTGTCTACGTGGTGTTTGCACTTATATGCAAAAAAATAGCAAGATGCCCGTGCATTTCACGACAAACCATCATCACCAACTCGGTTTTTTCTCTATTCCTACTCCTATAAAAGAATCAGTTGGTGATGATGGAGGCGAGGAGGCGTGTTCAGCCGGGCGTGCAGCGGACGGCGCAGCACTATTCGATTTGTTATAAAAAACAAAGAAGAGTAGTAGAGATAGAGACATAGGGAGGAGCTCGAGGTTGTGGAAGATAAGGATGAACGAGGCAAGGCCTTATCTGTAAATGTGGAGAGAGGTGCGGGTATCTTTTGTAAAATTGTCATAGTTGGCTTTCTATCCGTTAGATATAGATCAAACGGTCTATATTACAGGATGGCGGGCATACCATCATCACCAACTCGGTTTTCTATAAGAGTAGATATATATAGATATAGATAGATAGAGACTAGGGAGTACTAGTAAGGACACCATCTACTCCTTCGTGTGCTACTCCTGCGCTCCATTTGGCGCCCGCAACGTCCCCTACAGCCACCCCTCCTGCGCTCCATTCGGCGGGCGCTGTTGAAATCTAGGGAGCGCACTCTCGCGACTGCTGGCAGCCACGACTTCACCGACGACGAATTCATCCCCGACCTCGACAACCTCTTCCTCAACGACATGGGCGACAACCTCAACGCCAACGGTGCAGCTCCCGTTGAACCGTATGTGTTTCTGTCCTTCCTGTTCGAAATCGTGGTAGAATTCATGTTTCTACTCTGTATCCTACTACTATGCTAGTCCACATGATTAGTTTCATCTCTGTTATAGCCGTCATGATTTATTTTGTGCTTATTCGGATTAAATCTCGTAGTAACTTGCTCATATATTGAACTGGCGCAACGTCCCCTACAGCCACTCCCGTTTCATGGACGGCCTGGTCGATGCCTCCAAGGAGCCCTTCGTCCACTGATATTTGTGCCCGATACCTTTTTGTGGCTCGCTGGCGGACATGGTGCATCACCTCACGGATGCGTGCAGCGGTCACTGCTGGCCCTTGGCGGAGAACATCAACTACGACACGTGCTACCGGTTCACCATGCCGGAGTCGCTGGAGGATCACCGCCGCCTGCTAGTCTCGGAGGAGGACGGCAGCGTCTTCCTCTTGATCGTGGGCACCGGCGAGGCCCGCGCAGGCCACCGCCCCGTCTCTATAATGTGCGTCAGGGGCGTCGCCGCTGACGCTGACACTGACACGAGGCAGATGTACGGGTGCGTGGTCACTGTTACTACCCTTCGGGGTCACGTGGGCGGCGACACCGGCCTCATCGGACAGACTTGGACTCCGGGGAGCTGGGACTATCCTGCCAATGTGGACTTGGAAAACCCATGGCATCCGTTCCATCCTTTACCCACTGACGCGGTGCACGGGGACTCCAAGGAGGTTCACCTGGACATACGCATTATCAAGTGCACTTAGAAAACATGTAGTGTGTGTGTGGGCGCTTATGGCCCGTGTCTTTGCCGCTTTTGATTCTGTAAGCTTGTCGTTAAACTTGAGTGGCTTTCGCCGCAGTCCTTCCTTTGAACTGCTCCTCTCAGTGAGCTGATGTAAGACACTTTGGGTTTCATTTGATAATGGAAACCGGGGAGGAGTCTCCCTGTTCTTCTAAAAAAATTACACATTGTCAAGTTAAATGTTGATCATTAGTCTTTGCTCAATGTAATCCGCTATCTAAGCATGTGGAGACTTCCATGCAGGATCTTGCTCTGTTGGAGTATCGCGCATGAATAAAAGTGTACCCATTTATGGTTTAGTCTAGAATCTTGCATGTACGAATTTTTACTACAGTACTGGTGAAAGACTTACGACGAACCATTTCTTACATCTCCTCTGCCCCCTTGCAAGTCATCCTGATTTAATCCCTCCGTCTAGGTGTATAAGGGCATGGTTAATATTACTTAATAGTATAGCCAACTGTTGACTATAAGAAAGTGCCATGTCATCTGTAGCCAACATGTATAACAATCGATACTCAAAAAGTAATTCTTAAAGATCATTTCTTGCAAAGCACAATAAGTGTTATTTCTTCACAAGTTTTGTATGCAGGTTTAATAGTTGAATGCTTTTGTTTGCAAAAGATACCTTTTTATCTATTTCACCCGGATGTTTGTGAGCTCTAGAGATGAGATAATATCCGAAGAAACCTATCGATACCGTTACATGAGATGACCCCACATCCTTTGTCAAAATAAACAACTCCCGATCAATGCATTTCACTCTTGATTGCAAGCATACGGGCACCTTACTACTATAGATTAGTAAGACCAAAAATTGAACCAACATTATATATAGTACGATAAATACTGATGCATGTCACCTAAAATTATATCATTCAAAACTATGTTCAAATACGAATCCAACGATATAGTTTTTGTTGACATGCAATAACATTTTGTCAGTTAAATCTTCAGTCAAATTCGATGGGGGACTAATAAACCACGACCGATGTAGTACAAGTGTAGAGGCGGCGTTGCACGGAGTCTCACCTCTCACCCCGCTCGTGGGCTTGGCGATAAAGCCATCATATCACAAAACCCAACCACTCCCGGTAATAAGTGGCTGGTAAAATAAGCGGACAAGCAAGCATCACATCCCCCGTCTTTTTGCATTTCATCTCTCTGCATTTACTTTCTCCAATTCATCTACACTCGATCCCTAGCTACTACTCCTAGGGCCAGTTCTTTTGGCGGCTTCCCCAGCTTTTCCCACAAGACTAGTCACAGTGGAGAGTAATAATAAGGCGCCTCACTCATTTATTTGGGCTTCTAAACTACTACTCCATCCTGGTTTATTCCTCCCCATTGTAATTTGTGCTAAATTTTGACCAAAGATTTAGCAAATAAACATTAACGTTTCTCGTTTTCTCCTCCTCCTTGGTCACGGTCCACAGCCTAAGAGCAAGTGTAATAGAGACTACTCAGCGGGCTATAACATCTTCCACATCAGCAAAATCATAGCTGGAGGAGAGAGAAGTGAGGAGAGAGAACCCAACCGGCGCTTCGCGAGTCGCCGAGCGATAGCACAGGTAACGAGAAAAAAGAGCATGCATGCAACCCATGTGAGCGCGATGGCCGGCGTTCAGCTCCTCCCAGCCAATCTTGTGCCTTTCACTTGCCTCGCACTGCATGCATGCATTAAATGTATAGCTAGTACTACAGCCATTCTACTATGTGAGGTCTTTCAAATACGGGCTGCAGATGACAAGGCTCTACTATAGAGCCGGCAGCAGGCTTTACTATTAATCTTGCTCTAAGATGACTTACTCACCTAGATGGATGGAGTAGTGCATGTGACATGCACTAACATTTCATTAGTTAAATTTATGGTCAAAATTTGACACAGATTACAATGCGGACCAATAAACAAGGACGGAGGTAGTAGTTATGGGATTACTAATCTAGAAGCCTAAAAGAAATGGCCCCTGGTACTCCTACTAGTAGTAGTACTCAAGCTGGAATTCCAATTGCACGGCACAACTTCTTAGGAAAAAAAATTCGATACAGGGTGTAGGAAGCGGTTTGGGAATTTGCATTCCTTTCCAACCAGTGAGATACTCAGTACAAAGTACGACAGAGAAATAACGAAAGAGAAGGAAGCTAAAAGTAAACAATCAAACGAGCATTTTTGCATTTGTTTTGCACTGAATCGTTTCACAAGCTTGACTAGTGTTGTTTTTTTACTTTTACAAAAACCGCATCGTAATGTTAAAACGTGCATTTGCATGTACTAAGTAATAGTAGTACTCCTTCCATATAGGTGTACAAGTCTTCCCTCCTTGGTCACGGTGCATAACCAAAGATGACTTATTGACCTGGACGGAGGGAGTAGCACAGTATGCAAGCATATATCGAGAGAGACGTGTAGTGCGATAGTATATAGTAACGTTTGTGCTATATACACATACTTGCAAAATGTGTACGAATACACAAGGTTTCCAAACTTTCCCTTTTACATACCTAATTAAGGACGCTACAAATTCCTGAACGTTCGAGATTTATCATTTGCGTCCCAAAACTAATGAGATCGCCTTACGAAACAAAAATTATACTCCTCCTAAAAGCCACGACGCTCACAGGAGCGCTTGCAGCGCGCCACGAGTGCCCTGGTGCGCGACCGTTTCCCAGGGCGCCGACACAACGCCTCTTCCTCAGCCTCGCAACTCGCGAGGTGCTGATTGGCGGCTTGCCGGAGGGCAAGCGCGATCTCACCGGTGTGGTGATCCGACGCCAACACATACTCCGCCTCGCTGGAAGCGTGCACTCGGTCCACGTACCGCCAAGCGTAAATGAGGCTCTTGGGCCCGACTGCACTCAGGGCGTCGGCACGGGCGTCCTCTGCTGTCACGACCGGTTTTCCAATAAGAATATTTATTGAGAAACCGACCTTTTGAGTCCAGTGCGAGGGAAATCCTCCCGACTGGTAGACAAAAATCTTGATACAACAAGCCAGTAGCATTTGAATATATTACAGGATCGAACTGGGGTGCTCAACCAATTATTACAACACGCCAATAATTATACATAATGGCGGATTTGGCACAATGGAGTGGTGGCATACTACTGACTCGAGTTAAAGTGGTGGTGGAATAACAAAGTGGAGTGGATAACATGACTCCTACACTGGCAGCTCATCGAGCGTCATGGTGAGGCTCGATGGAATTATTTGGGTAGCGGAAGCGGGGTTAACATAGTGACTAAACCAGGGTCGCACGAGACTGACTGGGACTCCTCTAAGCGTCGGACTCGCTATCGAACTCTTCATCCATGAGATTGCCTTCGTCAGCATCTGGCCAAATCAACAAGCCAGGTGAGTACTTTGAAAGTACTCGCAAGACAGTTCGAACAATAGATATAATGAATGCATGCATGAATGCGTCATGAGTGATTTAACAAATGCACATTCACATTAGTATAACAAGGTAAGTAAAAAGGGAGTCGGCAGTAGTCCACCCGAAAATGCAATAAAATAAACTGAAAACCGATCGGGTGTCAGCAGCGACGCCTCAAAGGGTGAACGAATAAGTAAAACATGCCGCAGTCGGGCGTCTAAGAGACACCACATAAAGGGCTTATACTGAAAGAAAAGTCAAGCGTGCCACAGTCGGACGTCGGAGCGACATCGCAGAAAGGGCTTATACCAACAGTAAATAAATAACAATGCCGCAGTCGGACGTTTGAGCGACATCGTAGAAAGGGCTTATATCAAAAGTAAACAAATAGCAATGCCGCAGTCGGACGTCTGAGCAACATCGCAGAAAGGGCTTATATAAAAATCAAACAAATAATAATGCCGCAGTCGGACGTCTGAGCGACATCACAGAAAGGGCTTATATCAAAATCAAACAAATAATAATGCCTCAGTCGGACGTCTGAGCGACATCGCAGAAAGGGCTTATATCAAAAGCAAACAAATAACAATGCCTCAGTCGGACGTCTGAGCGACATCGCAGAAAGGGCTTATATCAAAAGCAAACAAATAACAATGCCGCAGTCGGACGTCTGAGGGACATCGCAGAAAGGGCTTATATCAAAAGCAAACAAAGGAACAATGCGCAGTCGGACGTCTGAGCGACATCGCAGAAAGGGCTTATATCAAAAGCAAACAAAGGAACAATGCGCAGTCGGACATCTGAGCGACATCGCAGAAAGGGCTTATAATTTACTTTTCATATCTGTTAACTTGCAAGAAATAGAGCTCACAGGGAAATACTCCCCACATGATAATAAATGGGTTAGTTCATCCACAGGAAAATAAACATTTAATCGGACTTGACCCTCATGTGATTCTCAGGAGTTTCTGACACCGAGACTGACACTTGACAAGATAAGATGAGCACAATACTTGAACATGGATAAGATGATTTTCGAGGATTTTTGACTCTGTAGAGTTTGTACTAAAATTATCCACAGCCAACGGATTTCCGTAGTCACGAAAGGACTAGTTCCGTCTACGGTATTTCGGAGGAAACACAGCTAACCAGTACACACCCATCCCACCTTACGTTGCCAGGAATCACCCTGGGCAGCGTCCAAGAAAAACTTTGAGACGGGGAGATCACAATCTCGAATAGCATGGGGCCCCCCTCTCGGTCCCAACCGAAAACACCCATACCCCCTGACCGGATGATGGGCTTTAATCCAGGGCCATGGAACCCTCATCCCGGCCTCTCGATTTGGTGTGTACCAGATAGCGGTTTGCAACTTACTAAGTCGTATCCCTTGCGGAAAGCATGCGGTAGTACGGAAGGGAAGACGGACGGGAACTGGACTGATTCATGTTACACTGAGTCAAACGGTCTGGCGTAAGACTGGCATGCTACAACACTGCCATCT
This sequence comes from Aegilops longissima, assembly GCA_021605205.1. Lineage (NCBI taxonomy): Eukaryota > Viridiplantae > Streptophyta > Magnoliopsida > Poales > Poaceae > Aegilops > Aegilops longissima. Next base: position 156,680,427 of record CM038677.1, read on the forward strand.
TACCCATTCTCATGCCATCTCATGGCCATGCAAACTCATGTCCAACAACTTATGGATTATCGAAATTCACTTGCCTCAACTTTGCACGTGATATAACTTTCATCGAGATGCTCATGAACATGCCATGAAACTACTTAATACAAACATGCCTAAACACTCATCATATCAAAATTTCAAACATGCTTGCCTGGTTCGGAGTAGTCGGGCCTAGCTCGGTGAAGTTAGCGGTTCGTCACCTCCTTCGTATCTACGGTATACAAAAATACACGCGCTATCATAAATACCATGGGTGCACAAAAATATTCCAAATATTTTTCAAATAAATCTGATAAAAAACTAGACAAAATTTTGAAGAGGACAGAAAAAGAATCACTCAAAAATACTTTTCTGTTTAAAAGTTATAAGAGTTTTGGTCCAAGGACCTCTCTGTATTGAAACAGAAAACTCTCAGGGGTCTAAACAGAAAAGTCCAGAAAACGATCAGATTAGAAAGCGCATTTACCAGAATACGCTTTCAGAAACGGTTCGAAAAAAAAAAGAACAGAGAGGCTGACAGGCGGGTCCCACCCGTCAGGTTTGAATATTCAAAGAGGCGGCAGAGCTCGTGGCGCCGAGAGCCATGGTGGTCGCGGTGCGATCCACGGCGAGGCGGGGGATCGGGTGGTACCTCCGTGCTCAGTGCATCCTTCCGCGTCGGTGGTGGTGGTGGTGGTCGCCGGCGAGCACCACGCCGACGGGCGGCCCTTGCTCCGCGGACGGTGGTTCGGGTAGTCGTGGGCCTCATCGGAGAGAGTTCTTTGTGGGTCAAATTGGAGTGGGGTTAGTCTCCTAGAGGTATCATGAGGCTACGGGCAAGTCTAGGGCGGTGGAGGAGCTCTCACCAGGGAGAACGTTGCCGGAGCCCGAAGCGGACGGAGGTGGCCGGAGTTGAGGAAGAAGGGCCCCTCGAGGCTCTTCCAGTGGCTGGGCGGGGTCTGGTGAGGTGGTGGAGATGTGCGGGATCGAGAGTAAGCTCGGAGGCGCTATTCATAGCCGGCCCGAGGCGGTTGCCGTGAACGGGATAAGTCCGGCGAGTGATTACGGCGGTGCTGTGGCTGGATGGTTGGTTTAGGGCTTGAGCATCGACTAGACGGAGTACTAATGTCATCCCAGTGCCTAACTCAACAAGGCAGGGGCGGTTACAGCCTGTCCCCAACGGAACGGCCGTGCGACACGTCGGCGGCAGAGGGCGCGCTCTGTGCATGCCAGGCCACGGCGACGGTGCTGCATGCGTGCGCTGGCAAGGGAGACGGCCACACGGAGCTCCCAGGTGGCGTGGGCGGTGCCGAACGGCGTTATGCCGCAGGGTGCCCCCTGTTGGCCGCCACGGGAGGTCCTGACGCTGCAGAAGATGTCGGCGCAGATGGGCCAGGGTGCCACCGACTCCAGGAACCAGCCAAGTGCGCGTGCGGCGCTCTGGACAGGGAGGAGGGGCCGTGCGCAACACGCTAGGCGCACTGTTGACAGGTGACCAGACTCTGACGAAACTGAACTTACTGAAACTCTGAATTTCTCTTAAAGTGCAAAGTGACAGTGCAGGCCAGGTGTTCGACAGAATGATTTTGGTATGTGGGGATTTTTCCTTGAGCTGATTTTTGGTGTAGGGGCCTCTCATTGCAACTGGGGGTTGCCTGAATTTTGGTGGAATTTTTGGAGAAGAGGAGATATGAATTTCATCAAATTTGACAAATCTGGTCCAAATTTGCAGAAGCTGAAACTTGAAAATTTTGAAAAGGATAAGAGTGGATCTTGATGGTTCTAGGTTGTGGGTGCCAGGGACTATCCAGAGTAGTTGGTTTGAGAACAAAACTCAAAGGCATTTAGGTACTTGCTTTGCAAATCACCTAGGCTCAAAATAATGGACAGAATTGTTTTGGGGAAAGAAATAAATAAAATAAAATCCAAAAATGAGTTGGACCTGTTGGGACAGAATATTTGGATTGCCCCAAAGTGGAAGGGGGGGTTTTTGGGAAGATTTACCACATGAGACATGGTAAAAGTATGGATGGATTCAATATAAGAGAAGACCCAAAACTCCTAGGATTTTCTTATTAAAAGAAAAATAAATCAAAAATAAATTTGAGAGGGAGAGGATCAGAATAAAGATTTTTAATAACCAAACACCAAGGTTGAAGAAGATGCCAAAAATAAAATCCTTTGCCAAAGGGAAAATTTTTGAGAGAGAGAGATTTTTGAAAGGGTTTAAATGACCTTCTTCAAAACCAATAAAGTTTTTGTTAAAAACCAAACAAAAAATTTTGAGTGTCACATCCGCCACACTCACGGCCCTCGCACGAGCCTTCTGCCAAAGAGCCAATTGCCTGACTCTCTCGGACGCGACATAGGCGTCCCAGGCAGCTTGTTCCGCGGTGCACTTCTCTTCCTTGGCCTTCTTCTCCGCCTCTATTTTTGCGCGCTCTGCTGGAGGCAAAGCCTCCCACAAGGCGACATCCATTTCTTTACAAAGCTCCTCAAGGCTAGGGGGCTCGGCGGGCGGCGCGGTGTTCTCCTCATAGTGGGGAGCCGACGCGTCCTCCGACGCACGTGTTGGCGAGATTGGGAACGCCGACGCGTCCACCTCGACGCGTCGCGGCGAGGAGCGGAACGCCGACGCGTCTTCCTCGACTAGTGGCAGCGAGGAACAGAACGTCGACGCATCACGTTGTGGCGAGGAGCCGAACACCAACGCGTCCTCCTCGACTAGTGGCGGCGAGGAACGGAACGGCGACGCGTCTCGTAGCGGCGTGGAGCGGAACACCGACGCGTCCTCCTCGACTAGTGGCGGCCAGGAATGGAACGGCGACGCTTGACCGTCCGCGCGGTGCAACGAGGGGCTCCTAGGGCTTGGGAGGGGCGATGCCATGGTGGTCGACGTGAGAGGGAGGGGGAGGAGATAGCGATGAACGTGAACATGAGGGGGAGGAGATAGCGATGTCGTGGGAGGTGCAGTATTTATAGCGAGCAATGGCACACCTACGTAAGATATGGACTGAGCTGCACTGACTTAACTGCAGGTCAGTTTCGTCAGCGACATGTGGGCGAACACTGTTGGGCTCATATGTCGCTGACCCAATGCACCTGCGATTAAGTAACAGCTACGTGGGCATATTTGTTGGAGTAAATTACGGGGGAGCGAAGGGGTGGAAATGTTGCTGGTCACAACGGATTGGACGAGCGTGGGGGAGGAGAGTCATGCATGCAGATTTTCTTCACACGGGGTGGAGTGGTGGGACAGCCGGAGGGAGAAGGAGAGTTTGGCAGGCATATTGTTTCCACACATGGAGAGGAAAAGATTTGGAGACGAACGGGCTTCCTGCAGGTATGGGGAATGGTGCATAATAAGTCATCTTGCATGTCGGGCTAGGTATAGTCTCAAGTCATTAAAAACATACACGCCCCACACATGTTCATATTTCAAGGTGCACTAAATTATTGCATGCGATGATTAAGGCTGGCCATAATGGTGGTATCTTAGCTGGTATCATGCACACGGGAATACTAGCAAACATGCTGATGTGGCAAAGAATTAAAGAAGAGAGGGGGGTTAGAGTAACTAGTGTTCACGCATGCATTGGTAAACACATTTTTGTGTGAAGAATGACAGCACTAGTTGAGTACTTTTGCAGACTTGAAAAACTATTCCACCGCCTCTACTATCTTGCTAAGAGTAGGTGAAATTTTTGATATGAGCCCTTTAAACTAGAAGGGAGGTAGTGGTACTCTAATAGCTAACCTTGTTGTGATGACAAGATAGGACATGGCACGCACCTGGACGGAGGAACTAGTCTGCATTGTGCATTTAAGTTTTGTCTGAAGTCAATGTACCTCTACTTTCACCAGACTTATAGAAAAATGTATCAACATTCACAATGTCAAATCAATATTTTTACACTCATTATAAAACGTAGTTCTTATACTCATTATAATCAGTATTGTAGATATTGATATTGTTAGTATAAATTTGGTCGTGGGATTTCATTGATGCCTGTCAAAGCATGGAGGAAGCGGAGCTTTGGGCTTGCATTGCCGGTCTCTACATAGGTATTTCTCTTCATATTCCTGTAATTTTAGAGACTGAATGCGCTTTTGTGGTAGCGTCTCTTGCATTAGGGGACTATGACAGGTCTGCTATGCGTGACCTGAAGATGAAAGTGTTGAGCATCTCGAAGTTGATCAACAATCTTCAATTGTCAAAGATTAGCCGTTCGGCCAATAAGGTGGCACACTTAATCGCTAAGTATAACTTTGACAATAGATTAGATGGTATTCTTGTAAATAACGTACCGCCCTGTGTGGTGAATATTGTATCGAATGAGTGTACGGGTGTGGCTGGTTAATTAATATAAGGTAGTGTTAAAAAAGTATCAATTTGGTCAAACACTTTGCAAACGGTTGACGGGAGTAAAAGGACCAGAGGGAGTATCATGCATGCGGAGTAGGCAAAAAAATTCCTCATTTATAGCCGGTCGAGGTCGCAAAGGGCCCGACCGCGCGAGGGAGGCGAAGGTCGTGGGAGGCGCACGGTTGACGGAATTAAGTGAAGTTACATCCATGCGCCGGCATGGCGTGCGAACAGGCAGAAGCTATACCGTCAAGCCTACGATATGGGTCTAGTAGACATGACATCTTGTGGGTCCCGCATAGTTCTCGAGAACTCTTTGGGGGCCTGCAGCCGTTTATCCACCGGGCACGTTAGCAACCCCATGCCATTCGCACGCCTTACTCGTCCCCGTCTTCTACTACCTTACAACAGTTCACTCCCAGTCGCCCCGTCCTTTCACATTAGTTCCCTCCCAGTTTTTGCGGGGTACAATAGTTCAACTTCTCCTAACCCTCCTCCAAAATCCATGGCCTCCCAAATCTCCATGGTCGCCGCTGAGTACCAGGTTAGAGCCATCGCCCGCGATCAGTTCATGTCATGTACACACGTGGATCCGCGACGGTGAAAGCATGGCTTGCTCGCTTCTACGCATGTTCAACAGTTCAACGGATGAGTGGGTCATTGGGCTAGATGTTGAGTACACCACAGTCCTGGGACGAGAGAAGGATCTAAAGGACGAAGAGAGGAAGAAGCCGCCGTGATCCAGGTTTGCGTACATAACGCTTGCTTGGTCTACCACATATGCCATGCCGACGTTGAGTGCCAGGATTTTAAGAACTTCCTCAAGGACAAAAGAGTGAAATTCGTTCATCAGAGGCTTTAAGAACGACAGGATGTCTGTGTCGAATAGGTCGCATTGTAGGCCAGCCCTTCGATCTCCAGAAGGCAAGCCCGGTGTCCTCCTCCCAACCTTCAATGCTGACCCTGGCAGTAGCCCTGATTGACCCTTCGTACGCTAAACTGAAGAAACCTCATCACGAGTTTCATCATGCATGGGAGTCGAAGACATTAGATGAAGATCACATCCTATACGCAGCAATGGATGCCTACCTTTGTTTAAATATCTACAAGGGTTGGATGAAGAAGTAGAGCCCAGTGTTCGGTTCAAGCAAAGAAGCGTCGGCGACGAGGAAGAGGAAGAGGGACGAGGATGAAGTCGAGGACGTCGACACGGACTCCGAGTAGGTGGCAGTGCCGTCGCTCATGCTGGTTCTACTGCAGAGTCAACAGGAATAGTTGCTTAGTTTATTTTCAAGGGTGTTTTGTGCTGAGGCCCCAGCAGAACTATTTTTAGTATGTTCTTTCTCGTTATTTGAACTCTTTAGTACGTACAGTAGTACTAGTACTATGTCTTACTACTGTTCTTCTTGTAGTTGGTATTACTACTCGTATCTTCGTGTTCCTACTGTACTTAATATGTTTGTACTAGTTGTATAATTTGGGTCAGTCGATTTGTGAAAGAAGTTCGACGGAGCGAATGAAGAAGACGGAAGAAGGGGTGGAAGAAGCCCTTCTAGCCATCCACGTTGCATCAAACGGCTCACATGAGTCGACTGACCCAAATTGCTCCATCAGATTGCAGGATCCATGTGGCATTCAAGGTCTTGAAGGTAGATTCTGCGTCCGCACCCGGTTTGCGGGCTCGACATGCGCGCGACCGGCTTCCGCCACGACAGCCACCATACGCGCCTCCTCCGCGCGAGTGGAGACGACAATGACACGCTAGTTCCTCCTCGCCGGCGTGCTGGAGCACGCGCTCGTCCTCCTCTGCGTACGCTGCGTGCATAGACGCGGTTCCACCAGCTGCTCGCGTGCTTGGCAGCGCGGCGGCATCGCGAGGAGGGACTACAGACGACGTGAGCGGGCGAGCCTTCGGCTTCATGGCACAGGGATGGCGGCGACACGGCGGTGATGGGCGAGAAATTGTTTGCCGGAGCAGGCGGGCGCCGGCATGCGCAACGGCGGCGGCAGCATATTGATGAGTGCGCGTGTGGCAACTTACTTTAGTTTTATATAAGGTTGGTCAAACTTAAAAGAAAACCGTACTAGTACACGTAAACATTAGACTTAGGCAGCGTTTTTATTAGTTAGTACCACAGCCACGATACGGAATCCTGTGCAAGCGCGTGAACCGCTGCCGCGCGGTCGATCGAACGGTGCGTCACCGTGTCGCGCTCGAAGGACATCCACCGAACCTTTTTGTGTGTGTGAAAACAATCCTCGAATATTACTCAACTATTTTTTTCCTGGGAAAGTTCTTGACGCTGCAATATTTCCATACATTTGAATTTAGCTCCAGTTCGTGTTTATTTGGATTTGGACATTTTAGGTGCGCCCTAGTTTTTTTTAATACTGATTTTGTGTGTGTGACTGAGAGAGAATGTGTGTATGTATCCATATGTGTGTTGTGGCGGAAGGGCAATGTGGAGACGGTGTGCGTGTGATACAGACATAGAGAGGTGTGAATGTGCAAATGATCATGCATGAGTGAGACATAGACAGATATGCCGATACATTGTGTATACATGAGAGAACGGTCTTCTAGTTTACTTGTGTGTGTGTGTATGTGTGTGTGAGAGAGAGAGAGAGAAAGAGAGACAGAGAGAGAGGAGCATCCGTAACACAACAACCATCTCTCTCGATTCATCCGTCCCTCGCACGGTCGCATGCAACACATGCATCAACGCGCACATTCTGACAGCCTCACCCGGCCCCTGCCCACCTCAAGGCCCACACAATCTCTTTGTGAATACCCATTTCTCTCCTTAGGTTTGTTTTCTCTCAATATCTCTCTCTCTCTCACACACACACACAGAGAGACACATGCAGCACAACACACACACTCCCCCGAGCACACAATTCATCCCCATCCAAGGTTATACGGCGACCACTCTCGCTTGTGCTTCTTTGCACCCCAACATGCACAACACCTCAATCTTCAAAGAGGGCATCGAGCAGATCGAAGACGGCGACCACACCGCGCTAGAGAATGCGGGGTCATTTGGAAGCAGGGTGATGTGATGACGGCTGACTGAGTCCTCCCCCCACCCTCTCTCTCTCTCTCTTGCACAAAATTACCAATCCCTCTCTCCCCCGCACAAAATTGTCAATCCCTCAACCCACGAGATCCTTCCCCTCTCGTCCAGCTCTCTCATCATACATGTTGTCTCTTCTCCTTCCACGTATACAGAATCAGGATGCACACACATCTCACGTATATTACATGTCTCCATCTTTCTCACAGACCTAACTTCTTCCTCTGTCTTTCTCTCTCTATCTCTCTCCCTCTATCTCGTTAGGTTTGTCTCCTACTCTGTCGTCCACATACATACAATCTTTCCCGCCCTATCTTCTCCATCTTCAAAAGCTCTCTCTGCACGTTTCATTCACGCATTGGGATATGTCAAAATGTTACTCTATAATGGCCCTATTTGGATCATGGGGTTAGAGCTAGTTTGGGTTAGTTGGGGGCTCAAATAACCCAAAAGTATCCAAACAGGGAGGGTTAGAGTGGGTTAGTTCCATCTAACCCAACTATCCCAGTGGAGAGGTGCTTATTTGGGTTAGAGTGGGTTAGAAAATAACTCTAACTCTAACTGTGTTAGAGTATCCAAACAGGGCCAATGGCTGATGTAGAGTTATGGTTGTTTTTGTTGCATCCTACAAAGTAATAACTATGAAATGCATTTAGATTCTCATTTGACTGGGATTATGTGAGTTAGCATGTTGTGAAGTACTTGGATTATGGGATTATGTGAGTTTGACTGGGATTATGGGATTCCCATTTTCTATCCCCACCGCAAAATAGACTTCTCCACGGCACCGCAGCCTTCGTGCTCCTCCCCTTTACCTCGGCGCACTCGTCCACCGTAGCGCATCTACCTCATCGACGACCTCGTACGCCGCACTGGAGCCGGTCCACCGTCGTCATCGTACATGGAGCCTCTTCCCCGGCATCGTCTTCCACGGTCTCGGATCTGCTTCCCGGAAGCCGACGCCAAGCGTAGAAGTACCACCGTCGTGGACAATGAACTGACTCCTGTTGCTGACCATGACTCACAGGGGCCGCCGCGACCATCGTTCTCCTCCTCGATTGGTAATGTGTGTATTGAATCACTTAGCAGTACATATGCAGTTCCAATTTTGTTCATACCTACCCTTCAAATTTCCTGGGTGCTATTGTTCCCGTAAAAGTAATTGGTTATAGCCTCCATTGTCCAACAGAATATCAGCTTGTAATTGTGCGTCGCTCCTGTATCGCGTTGTGCTTGGGTAGGTTTTTCATCTGCAACCAGTAGTGTGGCAAATGATGGAAAGGTTTTTAGAACTAGCAAGATGCCCATGTGTTGCACGCATCAAGATGCATTTGTATGAGTAGTTTATCTTGTGGGAGAAAAGGATGAACGAGGGAAGGCCTTATTTGCAAATCTAGAGAGTGGTATGGGTATCTTCTTGCAAAATTCCCATTTGTTTCCTTCCTATCTGTCAGATATAAATCGGACGACCTATATTGCAAGAAAAAAAAGTATAGAGAAAAAAAAGTAGACAGTAAAGGAAGTAGAGATAAATATTAAATATTAAATAAATATAACAGTAGAGAAGAGAGTAGAGATAGCAGAGACGTCGGGAAAGGATCGTGCGCGCGCGGGAAAAAACGGCCGGGCGTGCGCTAGTTTTGGCGCGCAGCGTCCGGCGCGCTTTATAAAATCCAACGCCCTCCGACCGCTCTGTGCCTTGCCACCGCTCTCTCCCCGTTCAATTTCGCCTCGCCGCCGCATCACCGGGAAACTTGGGGATACCGCGGCGTCCGCGCGCGCCCCTCCGGCGGCTTCTCAGCCGAGATCCGGTTCCACGGGATGCGCCTTGGCCTCGGCAATTTCAACACCGCCAACGAGGCCGCCCGCGCGTATGACGCGGCGGCGTGGCGACTCGTGGCCTCATAGAACATTGAACTTCCCCAATGTGCCGACGCGGGAGCGGGCACAGGAGCTCGTGCCTCTGCCGCGGCTTAGCATCGACGAAGATCGTTGCAACAACCGGAGGCGGGAGCACCGTCTCAGCATCGCCGAGATGGACGAGGAAGCCATGGCTCTGTGGCGCCAACACTTCCCACAGGACATCATCAACGAGCGCGAGTTCTACGTGCAAATGAGGGCGGAGAGGGATAAGAGGAGGGCGGAGCGAGCCGCCTATCGCGAGGACAAGCATAGACTAGGAGCAGCGTCGCCCTGGGAATCCGACGAGGATCGGTATCTTCACGCCTACAGTCAGACGTCGGAGGAGGACATCACCGAGGAGGAGTCGGACGATGAGGAGTAGTTGAATTATCTTTTTTTATCTATCTATGCTGAGAACTATCCTCTACTCTATCTACTTCTCGATCTCAGCATTGTAAATGCTTTTTTAAAGCGCCTCGCGTTGCGATTCTGTTGGAGATGCTCTAACATGGCGGATTTAGTGCTTTAATGTTGCCCACAAGATCTGTGAGTATTACTAGTAGTATATTTTTCTTGCCATGTTGAGATTTTAAAACCACAGTGCGAACATGCAGAAGAGCAATGAAGACCAAACACGGGATATTCGGGACATCTTCAAGGAGTGTGGAAAGTTAAAGAGGAGCTGCACGAACTGTCAAAAGCGAGCTTTGGTAAGTAACACCCTTTCAATTACTTTCGTGTAGCCTCGTGTTCTTGATGTGTATATGTTGTAGTTTCTGTTTCTCTTAAGCGTGGTGTTCTTCGATGTGTAATAAGAAGAGTCTTAATCGTCCTAATGCTTTCGTTTTTAGCTTGATGTAGGAAGTGGGTGTTCTCACCTTGTAGTCTGTTTTTATATATTTTTCCTTTTGAATTCACTTCTCAGAGTTCATTTATCGGCTTCTACTAAATGGATCTAGGTTGCTCTGAGTATTGATCTAAAAAAGAAGTAACTTCATGTCAGGATGCAGTTCCTGCGAGGAGGGAAGTATGGTCAACCTCGAGATCATGTTTCCAAAATGAGGCTGGATTACACACAAGGTTCCAGTTCCCTAATGATGCTGGATTAGACACAAGGTGCAAATTCCGAGATGATGCTGGATTACACACAAGCCAGGTGGAGTAAATCACTATTCGTGTCCTCGTGGCATTAGTAAAGGCTGAAAGAAAGCGTGCAGCAGCCCTTGAGAATGTAGCTGAGTTCTAAAGAAGCTTAAAAGAGCAATCAGATGCTCTCTTCACCCAAGCCAAAGAAGAGATGGAAGAAGCGAGAAATAAGCTAGCAGAGGCAGAGTAGGCTAGGCGTCTCCTGCTATCTAAAACTGTTGTCAATACAAAATTTCCTTCATAATAGCTAGGTTCAAATGTTTATCCATCGGCATGCACTGTTGTGATGTCCGTGCATCTCGATGTGGCACAAAATGTTTTTTCGGTCATGTAATAACAGCAATTACTTTCCAAACAATAATGACGAAGCATTGGACATGGTATAGTTCACGCGCAAGCCCGACATTCCAAGTTCAACTTCCACATCAAACTCATGTACACAGATATCTGCACATTTCATACATAATGTCCACAACCATGATTCATTTCAAAGCCAAAACAAATGTGAGGAGAGTTATAAGAAAAACCTCTACTAGTTCCTGCTACCAGTGCGAGCACAACAAGTCAAGACCATGCGTAAATTAATTATATTTTAGTCATTTTTGTGTTCTAAAATGCCTGCGGCTCATGGAAGGGCGTGTTGCCGCACACGCCATGGATTCAATGAAGGCAAAGGCGGGCAGTCTTAAGCTGGTTGCACGCAGCGAGGAGGCGTGCTCGGCCGGCCCTCAGCGAGTGCGGCCCTCTTGGCGGGCGCGAGTTCAATGCCTGCGCTATGAGAAGTCGCGTCCGTGTCAGAGCAATCACTCCCTCCAGTCCTTTTTTGTTTGGGTATAACAAAATCTCGTTTTCCATTCACATTTTACAAGTAAAATTCGTGGACAAACTTTGACCCAAAGTACGATGGGGACTAGTAAACCAGAATGGAGGTAGTAGTTTTTTTTAATCAAAGAAGGGTTTCCCCTTCCGATTTTAATTACTGAAAACCAGCATCTAAATATAAACCATAGTATTTTCCCTAGAACTACCAGGTTCAACATCTCGCAACATAAACCCATACAACCTCCATCGCAAAAAAACATACAACCATACGCCAAGGAGGTACGTAGTACTATGAATTCCATTTTCGCTCCATACCAATCGTTCTGAAAACTACTTACTACTTATAACGCTCCATTGAAAATAGGAACTCTTAACCCCGCTAGAAAAACGATATTTTAAACATGGCTACTTGATCTGTGGCAACTGGCGAGCCCCCGCGCTCCAAATCGTTCACCTGTGGTCCCGACCATCAACTCCTGCAGATCAAATTATCATGCGAGCTGACTATTCCTACAAAGGTGCTCCACCACCCGGTACCCGCGAATGCAGCAATCGTGCACCTAGGGTTTTAGGGTTTATTTGTTAACGTCACCTTTACGTAACACTCATGTGTGTGAGACATCAAGAGGCCGACTGCGTGCGTGCGCCTCTTCTCTTCGTATATGTACTCCACCATTTGTCTGGTGTCCAAAAAATTATAATAACTACTAGCAATGTGCCAATGCGTTGCCACACGATCAAAGTAGATTATTACATATTCACCGATTTGATAGAAAACAAGTCTAGTTTTGAAATACGTATATCACTAAAAATATGTTGTATTTCACTCAAAATATACTCCTTTGGCATTTTTGATGAGATAAGGGAGGAATGTTGTTGGTTTCAAGATTCGAGAAGTGGTATATGTATAATTTATACTCTTACTAGCAAGATGCCCGTGCATTGCACAGAACATCAAGATCTTGTGGGAGAAAAGGATGAACGAGGGAAGGCCTTATCTGCAAATGTGGTGAAGAGTGCGGGTAAATTGCCATATTTTCCTTCCTATCCGTCAGATATAAATCGGATGACCTACATTGCAGGATGGCAGGCCCACCATCATCACCAACTCTATTTTTTATCCCTACTCTTATAAAAAGCATTGTCGGTGATGATCGTGTGCCTGCCATCCTGCAATATAGGACGTCCGATCTATATCTGACGGGTAGGAAGGAAACTATGGCAGTTTTGCAAAAAGATACCCACACCCCTGTCCACATTTGCAAATAAGGCCTTCCCTCGTTCATCCTTTTCCCCCACATGATAAACTACTCATACAAATGCATCTTGATGTTCCGTACAACGCATGGGCATCTTGCTAGTTGTTGCAAAAAGCCCATGTGTGTGTGAGATTGAGGGAGAGTGGAGGAGGACGGAGTGCATGTGTGACAAAGACACACGGAGTGTGTGTGCGATAGGTATCAGCTTAAAATGAGGCGATAGTGCGTGTGTGCATGATCGAGAGGGCGTGTCTCGAGAAGGGAAGAAAAATATACATAGATACAAGGAGCAGGAGAGAGACATGTATGCGATGGTGGAAGCACGAAAAAGGGTGTATAAACCTATCTAGAGGCTAGCTAGTCGATAAATGTTTGTGAGAGAAATACGAGTCGAGGTAAAGCGAGAGTTTTGTGTGTGTGAGAGAGGCGGTAGTCGGGAAGGGGAGTGGAAGGAGTTGTGTGTGTGTGTGTGTGTGTGAGAGAGAGGAGACGGTAGTCGGGGTTGTCGATCGGTAAACAAATGAATAATGTCGATGCAGGATGGAGCGAAAGGAGACCGCAACAAATGTTGTGTCTACAGAGAGAGAGAGAGAGAGAGAGAGAGAGAGAGAGTAATTTTAGTGGTATGAGTCATATGTAGAGACATATAGGGTGTGTGAGAGAATCCCATAGAGAGAAAGTCAAAGTGAAAGACGAGTGGAGACTGTGTGTGTGGCGGTGAAAAAGAAAGCTTAGGTACCGAGTACCAGAGAACAGTAGAGATGTGAGAGATAATGAAAACCGTGTAATGTATAATGATAGGAGAGTGTGACACTTCTCAAGGGAGACGTCGAGAGACCATGTTTGCGAGGATAGGAGAAACATGAAGTGAGCGTGCGGGTGAGATGGAGAAAAGAGAGTGATAGCTACCTCAAGGAGCATGCATGCGAGAGAGATGGGCGTGAAAGGGGTGAACAAAAAAGGGATTCAAATATTTGAATTCGAGATGATGATACATGTAATCCATACTCGAACCAAAATTGATCTATCAAACATGCATACTCATATGAATTCACGCACATCTATGTTATTTAATATGTAGGTACTACTGATCCATACATTTTAGTAGAACATAATTTGGTTAAAAAAATTCGAATTCAACCTTAAGATTTCGAGATCGTTGTATTTGTAAATCATATTATACATATAAAGGAGAAGAATTCTTGGTTGTGCTTTTGATAGTATATATAAAAAATGATGTATATAGAATGTAATTCCAATTGAAAATGGATCCCGCCCGAAAAAAATAGAATACAAACGGGATTCGAATTGAGTTGGCACGGTAAACGTGCACTCTGCAAAATTTGAACGAAGCGGCAAAAGTCGCAGAATCACTTGAAACCAAAATCTGCGAGATGGAAATCACTACTGCCTATCCCTGCCACGCAAAGCCTATCTGCTGGATTTCTATAGGTTTCGATAGGGGTAGGTTTGTAATTTCACAAAAACGTGACGTAACCGCCTCTCACTCGGATTCTTACACGGTGGGCGCCAAAACACAGTGTGTCCTCGGCCGAAATTGACTCCCTCCCCGATTCATATTCATACATGGTGGGCGCCAAAAACAAACTCTCGTCGGCAAATATTCGGTGTATGCGAGATTACCGTCCTATCCCCAACCAACTAATGTTGATGTGATGTAGTAGAAATTTGAAACGGGGGCTAAGTTTGTAAATTTCCTCGCATTTGAGACAAGCGCGCCCTGAATACATGGTTCCCCCCTTCCTCTCTACCTCCCTTTTCCCCATTCGTACTCCGTGGGCGCCAAAACACCCTCTCCACCCCACCCTCCTCCGTCTGCCGCCGTCCGCCACCCCATCCACCGCCGTCCTCCTCAACCATGTCGGAGGTGATACCCCGACGCCGCTGTCCATTACAAGAGTGACCTCTCTCATCCACTCCTTCGGACCGGGATCCTTGCATCCCGTCCTCTCGCTTTATCCCCGCCGTCGTCCACCTTGTCGGCGCCGCTCCTACGACCGTCTCGTCCACCGTGCCCCGCCGCCATCGTCTACCCTCCTAGATCTGCTTCCACTCCGCCGACAGCCATCGCTACCGCAGCACCGTCAAATTCTCAGTAGATGCGTACACGGCGTCGCACCAGAGGAGGTACTCTTTCGTATCTGCTCAACTTATTTATCGTAGCAAGAGAATAGATCGCCACTGCTTTACTCTGATTTCTTGTCTTGGTTGCGAAGTTTCCTTTGTCCGATTTGCACCTTCAGATCCGCCATGGCACGCTCAACACTATACTCCCAATGCTTATGGTTTTCCCCTTTTTTATTCCACACTAGTTAAATCACAGTAGACTAAATTTCAAAATTGGGTCAGTCAATTTTTCAGAGCTCACCGGAGTTCGCCGGTGCGATCGAAGGGGCTCGGGTGGTTGTGGGGCCTCGCTGAATGAAGAAAACTTGATGTGAGTGGTGGTTGGGGTGCGGGTGGGGGTGGGGGTGGCGGAGGAACACAGGCGGTGGGGGCCGGTGGTCCGGCCGGTGGCCCGTGCGGTGTTCTGTATGGGAAGAATCAGAGACGAGGAAGAAGAAGGGTTAGGAGACATAGGATCTTCATCCAACCGCCTGAAATGGTCGAGAGACAGCTGGGAGTTGCATTCTTAATGCGCTCTGGTTCATCATGTGTGGGCACTGCGCAACCAACATTTTATTATCCAAAATCTGCTTGCTCTTCTTTACCATGTTCCTCTTCAGTTCTTCTTTAATATGTACTCTCTCCGTTCCTAAATACAAGTCTTTGTATAGATTCCACCATGGACTACATATGGAGCAAAATGAGTGAATCCACACTCTAAAATGTATCTGGATACATCTATATGTGATCCATAGTGAATATATCTACCAAGACTTATATTTTGGAATGGAGGGAGTATGCTAGTAGTACAATATGTTCCTTCTACTGAAGATGAACAGGGACATTTGCAGTGTAGAGGTCTATCTGATTCGGTTGTGATGGACACTTTGAGCCTCTTTGATTCAGAGGATCTTGTAAACATAGGAATAGGATTTGTAGTGGCCTGTCCACTTGAATCCTATAAGAATAGCAAGGAAATGCGGGGAGCTGTGTCACCTTTGAGAGTTACACTGATATTAACAGTACCGCACCTTCACTTGAAGAGAGCTGGTATTCGAAACCTTTCTAGCCGTACCGGCAATACTAGCACATATATTCCAGCAAGTTCCACTTTGCTGATTTTACTCTGATGCTTAAGGTTTTCCTGTTATATCTACACTATGATCTGTGTAGCTGCTTTGTGTCGCACTAGCAGCAGTCCACTCTTGAAGCTAAACACTGCAATGACTTACAAAATTGGAACCAAGGCATTGAGTTCCATTCTGGATGCAATGAAACTCATACGCTCCCCACTTGTTGATTCTTGTTCAGAATATGATCCTAATGACTATTCTAACCTCGAGGAGTCAAAGGCAGATGGCCTGTCCTGTTCACCCATCAAGGTGCCTATTCTAATTTGGCAATGTTTTATTGATTGCCGGTATCTTGCATATGTTGTCTTGCATTTCTTCTACTTTGTTGCACCGCCATCTGCTTAGTTTACTCATCATATATATCGAGATGTCATGCCCATTCCATCTGTCATCATACCATGTTTTTGCACTCAAATGCTGTTCTTATGTATCAGACATCAAAAAGGAAGAGGGTGATTGCCGAACCTGCAGGAGCACCAGCAAAGTCCTTGTGGTGCCGGAGAAATCAGACAGTACCCCACTTATATTGGATGTACAACCAGTGACACAAAACGTAGGACCGACTCCAGCAGACTGTACCCATACTTCACTGGCCACACCACTAGCCCCACCACACAGGACCTGCACTCCGGCAAAAGGTATACCAATTTCATTTGCCATAGCACCAGCTGTACCACAGAAAAATCCCACTCCGACAAAAAAAGTACAGCAAGTCCACGGCGAAGACCTATCCCAAGCTGCAGAGACGGCCAATTCCTGCAGATTGGAGCCCCATTCCATTTATTCCCAGTTTAAAAGACAATGATTTCAATGTTGATAGGGACTACGTGCATATATTCCCATCATGGGAAGATTATAGTGAAGACAAACACAATTTTCACATCTTCCTGTCCAACTTACGTGTAAGTGCTATTATTCATGGTTATTATTTTCCTATTTTCTGCTGATTGAACACATCAATGATTTACATTACATTGTTGTAACTAGGCGAGGTTCAATCTGCATAGTCATGACAAGCAAAGTTTGCTTGTGCTTTTCAAGGAAGCATTGCAGTAGTATCGGTGTTACCTGAGGAAATCACACTTTGATGGAAAGTCTATAAACGAATTTCCGGTGAAGTCTCCTGTGCTAAATTTAGAAGACATTGAATGGAAAAACCTTGTTATGCCTTGGTCTCGTTCCGGGATGAGGTATTGTCTATGAAATCACATGACAATTTGAACTTCTACTTTTCCGCATGTGCCTTACGGATCTTTTTGCGGAAAACTACTCAAGAAGAATTCGGTTTGAAAAGAACGACGAGATATCGCAAATATGCTGCCCGCTGCTTTGCTCTTGTTAGTACTGTTGTCTGTGTCATCGCATACTTGCATACATACCGGTTCATTATGTGACAGCAGTATGTATGATAGCTTGCTTATCAATTGTTTGCTCCAAATTATCTGATCTGAATGAATGGTTACATTAGTGTAGAATATATCCAATGCCAATGTTTTTTAGCTTTGTAGTGTTCTTGTAAGTACATGCTGTCCTTTATCAGTGTACTTATAATGACAGGTAGTTGTTCATGTACCATCACTCTGCAGCTTATTTTCCTTTGCCTCCATTTTCTACACATCGATCTATATTTACTCTTACCATAAGGTTGGTCTTGAAGAAGTTTAGCTGTGCATTGCTCTTGGCTGTACCTTTTGCCTGTATCGCTGCACTTACATTTATAGCTACTTGGTTATGTAGCATCACTCTTCATCTTATCTTAAATATTCTCCATTTTTCGTATATTATCACATCTATATTTACTCTTAACAAAATGTAGAATAAAGGCAATGCTTTTGAAGAAGATTCTGTGGTAAACTTCTTGAATTGCCCCCCCATCGGCATGGACAAGGCCTTTATAGAGCATGTCTTCACCAATAATGTAAGTTTGTCCATCTCAAGCCTTTAAACTTTGTTGTATATATTTGGTTAGGCATGACTGCAACAGTTGTTTATTTTTGGTGTTTGCATCAAATTGCTTATTTAAAGTTTATTATGTAGTTCATAAACAAAAGTTTGTCCTTTCTCAATTTAAGTTTTCAGTTGTACAACCAAGTTCCTTCTTCATACCATGTAAACTAAACTATATAGAGCAAGTGATCTTCTTTTGCACTGCATGTATGCTTCTGTTTTTCATCTGTAATCCAGTGGTGTGGTGAACCTACCCACTACAACACAATGTCATATTCTGCAATGTCTTAACTATGAACAATGTCATATCATTCTACTATTATTTAAACCATCTCTTTATTTGCCAATCTGAAATGGTATAAATTGACAAGACACTAACCATTGATACTTATGAGTTCTTGATCGTAATCCGGTGTTGTCGTGAAGCTGCCAACTCCTTCACAATGTCATTTCCTTCCATGTCTTGACCTGAACAATACCATATTGTGTTAATGCAATTTTAAACTGTGTCACTTTATTCGTCAAGAAGAAATGTGATGAATTGTCAAGACTTGATACTTTTACGTGCAAAACCTGTCATCGTGTTCGCTTGTTTATCTTTGAGTGAGGAAGATATAAGTGTTGAACAAGCGCTATCTCATCATCTTGCTTTCGGTTGCTTGCTTGCTGCAGCTCCCAATGAGGCTAACCTTTCTTGAACTCTATTGAAGTCTTTGTCGGTTTTGTATATTATTTTGTCGGCGTGTTGATTTGCAATGGTGGCGATCTTTGATGCCAGTGTATGTAATCATTGTCTGCTTGTGCTTTATTATCATAGTGGCAAACTTTGATGCCCAATGGATGTAATATGCGTAATTTCTTTATTGTATAGTCTAGGTTTTTCTTATTCACGATGCTGCAGTTATTTTCTTGTATATATATCATGTCTTCGATAAACCGCCAAACCGTAAAATTACGGTACATAATCGGCCGTCATGCAATCACGATGTAGGTTGGGCCTGAAACGTGCCGAACAGCTCACGGGCCAGCAGCAGCTCGAAATGAACCCTGGCCCATAATTGTGCGAATCAAATCACGGGCTTTTAACAGGCCAAAATTGTCTCGTTCCTTTTTTGGCCCAATCAGATATCGGCTGCGAGCAGGCCGGATGCAAATGGGCGTAGTTAGGCCCAACTATATGGCGGGCTTTTAACAGGCGAAATTAATATAGGGCGAAATGTTAAGCGGGCCCTTAACAGGCCAAAACTAATATCAGGCCGAATTACTAAGTGGGCCTTTAGCAAGTGGGCCCAAAAGCATAGTGTCCAGTTGACGGGCCGAATTTGATATGGGCCATAATTGAGCCCAAAGCCTCTTAAAGGGCCGGACCTGATCTGGGCCGTAATTTGGCCCAGAATGTGGTAGGCTTATAACGGGCCGGATCTCATATAGGCCACTTTTAGGCCCGGAACGTGGCAGGCCATTAATGGACCGGATCAAATATGGGCCGGCATTTGGCCCAAAACATGGCAGCCAGTTAATGGGCCGGCCTACTAGGGTCCTCAAAATCTTGTGGGCCTCTGGTAGGGCCAGCCCATTAATGTCGGCGATATCTCGTGGGCCTTTAGTGGGCGGCCCATTATGATCCATAAGAATCTTGTGGGCCTTTACCTTGGCCGCCCATTATGGCACACAAAAATCTTGTGGGCCTTTAGTGGGCGGCCCATTATGGCCCGCATAAAATCTCGTGGGCCTTTAGCTGGGCCGGCCCATTATGGCCCGCAAAATCTCGTGGGCCTTTAGCTGGGCCGGCCCATTATAGTTCGCAAAATCTTGTGGGCCTTTAGCTGGGCCCGCCCATTATGGTCCGCAAAACTTGTGGGCCTTTAATTGGGCCAGCCCAATTAAACTTGATGGGCCGATCCACGTGTCAACATATCATAGGCGCGTCTCGCCCATTGGATGAGTGACACCTGTGCCAACGCGGACCTGACACGTGTCTCCTCCAGCCAATGATGATTTTACACGTGGAAAATCCCCATTGGTCGGGGCTGTTAACGGGTTATCGAATCCAAAACCCGACCCGATAGCTTAACGGCATTCCGTTACGGTGGATGCCACGTGTCGGTCACCCTTGACGAAAGCACTTCTGTGACGCGTGATTTATCGTCATGGAAGTGGACACTTCCGTGATGATAATTTTGTTAATGTCATGGAACACTTCTACGACAGCACAGGTATGACTATCTTGATTCTGTCATAAATTTGTCATGGATGTACATGCATGAAAAAAAAACGCGACCTACTGTGACAAACACGTATCATCACGGAAGTGTATTTTCTTTGTAGTGTAGGGGTGTGACGAAGCCTCCCTCCCATCAGCAAACCCGCAGCGCTCTGCAATGCCGATGTCCGGCGACCTGAGAGCCAACACCGACCACTGGGCATCTTAACCAGCCTGGGCGGCATCATCCGCCCAAGAAGACCTCAACTCCGCGCCCCAAGCAGCACGCGCACCGCCAAACGCCGCGGGGCGCGGGTGGCGTGGCTCAGCGCCTTCCACTCTTACCCCACGGCGCGCGGGCTGCCGCAAGGGCCTCAAACTATGCCGCGACGACGGCACCGCATACTCGACAGGAGCAAGCAAACATGAGGGCCGCGCTCATAGTGGTGCGGGAGCTGCTGCGGTGTCAGCTAGCAGAGAGCGGTCGTGATGCGCTGCCGGAACGCGTCGCTGAGCTGCTGGATGCCACGACCAGGGTACGCCGCCTTTTTGCTCCTTAACTACACCTCAAGCGGTGGCCAGATCACACGGTGGGCCTCCCTGCACATGCGCACTACTAGGCGCACCAGGGGGGCTCATCCGCGATGATGCAGCCAGAGGAGCTAGACACCCAGCCGCATCTATACCAGCCCCGATGGGCATGGTCAGGAGTGCCGCCCCCTATGGGCCTAGCAGGATGCCGCCCTTCCATCCTCGGGGTGGCGTGCTGGGCCCGTCGACATGTGGTGCAGGGCACTTCGGTGGGGTACCTGGGGAAACGACTTCGGAGGCCTACGTGCCCCGCATGGTGGACCAAGAGTACATGCCGGAAGATGACCCCGGCTCGTTCTTCGAGCCGGGTTGGGAAGAGGAGACGCTGGAAGTCGAGGCCTTCAAGGAGCCGCCCAGGAGCCTCGCCGACACCACCGGCGACAATAGTTGCAGGGTACCACTAAACTCTCAGGAGCAGGCTTATGCTAACCATGAGTCGCAAGTGAATCAGGTCGCAGCGGCGGACGATAGCCCCAGCACAGCAACCCCCCTCCCACCAGGGGAAGCACACTGGGGGCAGCATGGGAGAAACTGGGAGCAGTGTCCCTCCCCGCACCGTGTGGAGAAAGGCGTTGCCCAAAGGTAGGTCCTCTACCGGGGAGGCGCTGGTGAGCCTTCCCCCCGGCAGGGGGCCCGTGGTCGCCGAGGGCGCCACTAGTGTCCCCTCTGCCCCTTGGCAGCGTCCTGGTTTCTGGACGCCCCAACGATGGTCGAGGGCGCCGCAAGGCGGGGCCCTCACCTGGCGATATGAAGCAAGGCTCACGCCTGTGAAGGTCTCCGCCCGTGACACTTTCACATAATAATGAGTGGGGTTGTACATGCCCCAGAGTCTCTGGAGTGCCGCCCTCGGGCCTTGGGGGCTCCCGCCCACGTCCTAGTGGAAGCACCATGCTCCGTGCTAGCCGTCGACACTGTCCCCAATGACTATGCTCACAGCAAGTGAAAGCACTTAGCTCCGCACTGGTGGGAACACAAGAATACTAGCTAGGTGCCGGACGTGGCCATTTGCTTTTGACCTCTTTTCTGTAACTCAGATTTGCAGCCTTTGATCTTGGTTTTAAAGTTGTATTTTCCATTGGCAATCGTGGGGGGATCGTTTTTCGTTCGTGTTAATTTCGTGAGTTACTCGATTCGCGTTTTGTTGAGATTTGCGCCCGCTATCTCCCCCCTCCCGAGCACCTCGTGAGCGGGGGCTGGCAGCGGCGCACACGCGCTACGCGCGCACCTTGCCATTTGTCATATCCCTAGTCCTGGCATGCACTAGGCTAGCCTTCATGTTGCATCATGTTTAAAATTTTTGAAACTTGAACTGAGGAGATTTGGAAGCCTCAAAATTTAAATAAAAGAAGGGCAAAACCCCTAAAATCTCATTCGTTGTTCCCAAAATGTCCTTCTTAAATGTTTGATAATTTTTGGCAAGGGTTCGGTCCCAAACAAAATATTGAACATTTATAAGGAATTAATCTTGGGATTTTGAATTTAAATCATTAGCTATTTGAATTTGAATTATATTCATATAATTAGAATATAAATTCAAATACCCAGAAATATTTTATGAGCTTTTGGAAAAGTCCATCTAGCAAATAAAAATATTCAGAGGAGTTTTGGCATTGTTTGAATTGTTTTAAATTCAAAGCAGTGGCAAAAGTTTAAAAAAAAGAAGCAGAAAACAATAAGAGAACAGAGCAACTCACCGGCAGCCCAGCCAGCCCACCTAGCAGCCCCTGGGCGGCCAAAGACCTTTGTCTGGCCCGTGCCCGACCACACCTTCCTCTCGCTTGAGCAGGAGAGAGGCGCATGCCAGCGTCTTGTGGCAGGCGCCACGCCACCAGGTTGCTGCGCTGCGTCGCTGTCACCCATGACGCCTCGCGTCATCTCCTCGACGCCGCCCCGACCCCCTGGACCCCCTCGCTCTCTCCCTCTCCCTCGTTCCCTCCTCTGCTCCCTCTCTCTCGCCCGGACCGAGCGTCGCCGTCGCCGCCCCTCGCTGCCCTCGCGGCCACCGCCACCCTCTCTCCTCCCCGACATGCCCACGAGCCCGCCTCGCCACCTCGAATCTCCCGCCCACACGCGACCGGAGAGGCCCTACATCGCCGCCCCGAGTCGTCTTCCCCGAGCACGGCCGCCGGACTCCATCGACGAATTCGACGCCATCCGGCCTCCCCCGAGCCGGTGAGCTTGCCTTCGACCTCCCTGTGAGCTCGCCGTCGTTTCCCCTCATCTCTCTCCCTCGCGCGCGCCAGCAGCCGCCGCCCCTTGGCACCAGGTCGCCCGGCCGCCATTGCCGACGCAGCTCGGCGCCCCGAGCCCCTCTGCTCGAACCCGTGGCACCAGCGTGAGCGGTGGCCGCGGATGCCGCCCTAGCCCATCATTTTCTCCTCCCGTGCACCGTGGCATCAAACCAGACCAAACCCGAACTCCGGCCGCCGCCTTAGAGCTCGCCGCCGTCGATCCCGGCCACCCCAACCCCGGCTAACCCCACCAAGAGCCTCAGCTCCTCCCCAGCTCCTCCTAGATGCTTTCCGCGCCCCATTTGGTGGCCGGAACGTGCAAAAGCACCTTGCTCCGCCGCGCCTGGCCTCGCCGGCGACTCGACGCCGGTGGATTAGCCCCGGGTTGACCAGGGATTGACCCCCCTGGGTCACTGATGAGTGGGCCCGGCCACTAACTAACCGGGTTAACACTAACCGAAACTAGTTAGTTAAACTAACTACTGACCAGTGGGTCCCAGCGTCAGAGTTGACCTGGACAGCGACCCAGTTGACCCGCTGACGTCACATCGACGTCAGGCTGACGCAATAACTAGTTTTCTGGAATTATTTTAATTCAGGAAATTCAGAAAATGCCCTAAAATTTAATAAATCATAGAAATTCAACCGTAACTCGGATGGAAATAAGTTATATATGAAAAATGATCAGAAAAATATGAAGAATCTGTTTATGCCATGATCATGCATGTTTGAACAAGTTAACATGACTGAATAGGATGAATCATGATTAGGGTAATTCATGAACTAGCATTTGGAGTTGGAGTTCAACCTTGTTTGAATTCCACTTCAACTAACTTGGATTATTATTGCATTAGGTGAATTCAGTACCTTAATATGACATGTCATTCATGTGAATCGCATTGCATTGATTGTGTTCTCTCTTGGTTGCGGTAATTGTCCCCTCCGGTGAGCGATGTACAAGCGATGAGTTCGATGACACCGATGAAGAACTATATTATCTTGAAGTGCCGTGCAAGCAAAACCCCC
The DNA here is from genome assembly GCA_021605205.1 of Aegilops longissima. Lineage (NCBI taxonomy): Eukaryota > Viridiplantae > Streptophyta > Magnoliopsida > Poales > Poaceae > Aegilops > Aegilops longissima. The sequence continues at coordinate 156,704,269 of CM038677.1, forward strand.
CTTGTTCATTCCGATATAATCCCACTCTCTCGCTCCTGCTCTATTTTACTGCATTAGGACAACAACGACTCATGTGTTACTTGCTGCGGTAGCTGAACCCCTTGATCCTCTGCATGACCTGTCATTCCACAGTAATTAGATGAAACCCACTAGCATGAGTAGGAGTTGTTTGAGCCATGTTGTGCCTACTCATTTATGTTTGTTTGTCATGCCTGCTACTGCTTAGAGTTGGGTCGGGTCTGATTCATCGGGAATGAATTGGAATTGTTATGAACATGTCCTATTGTGTGTGAGCTAAGTGTGTGAACACGATTTGGTAAAGGTAGCGGTGAGAGGCCATGTAGGAGTACATGGTGGGTTGTCTCATTGAAACCGTCCTCGAGAACTGAGTTACGTGTTTGTGATCCATGAACAGTTACTACCACACATTGGGTTCCGTAACTCGACCCTCTCGACTTATTAATCAACTTGATCTCTGTCCGGGAGTTGCAACTAGTTTACGGTGTTTGTAGGTAGTGTTAGTAGTCTACCAAGTGGCACCGATGCAGGTGGGCTTGGGACAGACTAGGCCTGATGTACGGTGTACCAAGTGGCACCGGTTGGTGGGCTTGGGAACCCTGCTCACATCGTTTGGGGCGTGGCGACACCCGGCGGATCTCCTTGCGGATGGAACCCGAATAGGCGATAAACACTGGACGAGAGACTTGTGTGGTTAGTCGGTCGTGGCCGACTCCTCGCCCGGCTTCCGCTTGAAGGTTGCCGAGGTACATAGCGTGTCTGAGGCGATAAGTGGCGAGGCGTGTGTGAAGAAGTACACCCTGCAGGGTTATCATTATCTATTGAATAGCCGGATTCCTCGGATATGGAAACTTGGACCCTTGCATAGTTCATAGACAAGTGAAAGTGGATACTCTAAAATCGCAAGATAAGCGTGAGTGCTATGGTTGGCGTTCTCGTAGGTGAGCGGGAGCGGATCCATAGTGGTGTATTTGATATGGTGAATATGTGGACTCGTGTGCGCCACCTCAAAAGAGTTACTTGCGATGTAGTTCGGGATAGCCACCGAGTCAAAGCTGGCTTGCTGCAGTCAAACTCCACCACCCCTTTTGATAATGATGCATATGTAGTTAGTTACGATGTAAGTCTTGCTGAGTACAATTGTACTCACGTTTGCTTATTTTATGTTTTGCGAGAGGCGTCGGTCTCGCTAGTAGTTCCACGTGGACTTGACGTTTAGCTTGTTACCTCAGCTCACGATCTTGTGCCTCGGCAGGATCGGTAGATAGTCGGGCTTCTCAGCCTTTTACATTTATAGTTATGCGTACCCGGACATGTTTAGCTTCGCTTGTGCTTTGACTTGTATGCTCGAGTGTTGGGTCATGAGACCCATGTTTGTAATATCTCGCTCCTCGAGCCTAATGAATAATATTTTGAGTCGTAGAGTTATGTTGTGATGCCATGTTGTATCTACGCATATTGAGCATAATGTGTGTATGTTTGAAATGCTTGGTATGTGTGGGATCCGACAAACTAGTTGTTTATCCTTGGCAGCCTCTCATATGGGGAAATGTAGTCTCGTGCTTACGGCGATAGTAGTCCGCTACTGCCGGTTCACCGAGTCTGCTAGCCCAAGACTACTGCTTGGACACTTGACTGGCGGCATGTGTTTCACCTCGTTCCTATATACGTCCCTTCGGGAAATGTCACGCGGTGTTATTCGAGTCCTGCCTAGCCTGCTACAGCCGGGATACCGGAGTCCTGTTAGCCAGTGCTACAGCCGAATACATCGTTGATGACCGACATGCTCGATGTGATTCATGTATGCTGTCCCCATAGGTTAGCGCCGCTTTGGGTTCACGACTAGCCATGTCGGCCGGGTTCTTTGTCATATGGATGCTAGCGACACTATCATATCGTGAGCCAAAAGGCATAAGCGGTCCGGGCCATGGTAAGGCGACACCCGTGGGAATACCGTGCGTGAGGCCGCAAAGTGATATGATGTGTTACATGCTAGATCGGTGTGACTTAGGATCGGGGTCCTGACAGCGTTGGTATCAGAGCCTGACTGCCTGTAGGATTACCAAGCCAAATTGGTCGAAGTTGTGTCTAGAAATGCTTTAGTTATATAAGGGAATTGATTGTGGAAGGGAACATAAGGCTCTTTTTACTCCTTATACCTCATGGCCTTCTGATCTGAGTCATCCTCTTCTCTTCTACGGGGTTTAAGAACTAGGCTTCTCATCCATCTATCAGGATGACGTGTTACTAATCCATAGACTTATAAGATTGTTGGTTTTAATCCCCAGTTCGGTTCCTACTATTCCTGTATGATAACTGTTGATCTCAGAATCTTGTTATGATGTTGTTGAGTGGTTATGCCACCATTTTTGCAAGATGTCTCAAATCATTTTGAGCATTTACAGCCGTTATGCTGTCCGAGTTATCCCAGGTCTCTAAATAGTCGATGCATTTGCAAATCCTTCCTCCCATTCCCGATGTCCTTTTGGGCGGATTAAGCACACTAACCGGTCGATTGAGGTACTCCATTGCCTCGACATATATGTTGGAACTATTATTATGACCCTAGATGTCTAGGAAGTCACCTAGCAATTTAGCTATGCTTTTGTATCCCAGTGTGATGATTCGGCCATCACTTTGAAAGCATCCGTGATGCCATTTAGTAGTAGGTATTCTACTCTGGGTTCTTGAACCGAGATTCATCCTACTTCATGTTGTTAGTATTTGCTAGTGCCTTTAGGATATTAGTAACCTTGCGATAGTCCTCAAGGTCCGTGGTATTTCCTTCTTCCAAATACTACGAACCGCTTATGGCAGAAGTTCTTTTGAGCCAAAAGATCACAATAAGAGTGCTCTTGAGGAGTTCTCCATTCATAATTGTGAATCTGCCAATTCTACCTTTCTGCATGGGTTATCCGGAAGAAATGTTGAGCTTGCTCGACATACTAATCTGTGCATCCACAACTCAGAAAATTATATGTTCCTTTGAGTTGTTCTCTTAGATGCCTTCTGACCTTCATCTATCAATTGATAACCAAGGGTATGTGTGCATTTGTGTTCATCGATGCCTTTTATCCTTGTGGTCCGTCAAGCCATTCTATTCCGGAATGACTAGGAGAAACAAACTCCAGTACCTCATCCATTTCCAGGATTGGGTCAAAGTAGTTGTATCCCGCAGATTAAAATGCCAATTCAGCTTTTGATTCTGTTCTACCCTGAAGTATTGCCATCTTATGTCAAGAATGTCATGGGAATTGCACAACCTCCTAGGAATTCTTGATACAGTGATACTTCTCACCATCATTGTTCATTTCTCGGTTCCGTGTTGATGCAACCGGAAAGCCGACAAGTGAATTGCGATGTGTGAAATCAATACCCCGAGCAACTTGTTGCTTGGTAGTGAATGGACAATATTCTCATTCTTAGCGTGTTGGTTATTAAGCCATCATCCTAAGATTGATCGTGCTACCTAGTCCTTACTTCTGGTGCACACTTCGATTGATGAGTTAGGATTGTGTCAAGGCCTCACTCATTTGATCATATCGTCTTGCCCTGAAAAGCAAGATTGTTCTCGAGCTTAGTAACATACCGGTGGTTCATGACTTTCCAAATATCTTCTTGGAAGTGTTACCGGGTTGTTCCCTGACTGTTATGTTGAGCTCGTGATCAAGTTGGTTTCTTGTGAACCACCCCTTCTCCAAGAATCTGTGTTGGATACCCTGAGCTAGTTGGTTAAGCTAAACAACAACTTGGAGAGTTGGAGGATAAAAGCTTGTCCAACCTAGTTCATTCCAAAGGGATATTCTTGTGTAGTGTGTGTTGAAGAAAGATGATATCTTCATCGATTGGTCCCTGTGATCAGTTGCTGGACCTATTATCTTATCAATCCTTTGATTTGAGTGTGGGATATCGTCAAATCAAATCAGTACCAACGATGCTCGTAATGTTGTCTTACTCGTGGTTGATCCCTCGAGCATACATCATTATATCTTTGGTCTGACCAATGCTAACACCGTGTTCACATGATGGTGGAAGTCCAGTGATATGGAAATTCCGATGAGTTGCTATTGAGCCCATCAGTAGCATTTCGTTTCCCCCATGAGTCGTGTTGAACATCAACCTAGTGTTGGAAATTTGTGTAAGCATTTCTTCGTGATCCGTGCATGAAGCCTATGCTTAGATGAAAGAAGTGACTTCCTCGAATTCATGTGCTTTAGGTGTAAGTTGCCGCCATGAAATTGAGAAAGGTTTGTTTTGTTCCTTTGGAATCATCCCAAGTCAGTCATGCACGTGCGAAGTATTCTATGGTCTGATAGACTGATCATCTTCATTCCGTATGTATTCCTAGCACACCAAGCCACTGATTGATTTGTTTAAGGAAAAGGAATTGTTGTGTAAATCCTAGGTCATGCACAAGACTTCGTTATCCTCGATGATGGTTCCCAACCTGAACTCGGTAGTGTTTTATTATAAGACTACCATGTGGTCATACTTATGCAGGACAATGTGTTCACAGGTTTGTAGCAGACCAGCTCATATTTTGGAGCTTGCTATCGTAGTTCATATCCGAGAATCTCATAGCGCCATCTCGTCGAATTGTGTTGCAACCCTTCCTTTTCGGACATGATGAGTCTGAAATATCCTAACACCAACCAGATCTGAATCTCGAGCAGATATGATGGTTGGAACATTCAACAGTTGCATTTCGTTCCCAGCTTGCACCGTCCTTGTGCTATCTCGCTATAGACTGTCTTCTTAGCAATTCTTGTCCAGGTTTATCTTCAAAAGTGGACTTACCATGGGTCCCCTCCACCTCCGATGATAATCAAAAATCATCCATTGCGTTGTCTTCAACAAGGTAGTCCACATCATCCATTCTAGTCCGGGTGTACCATTCCTTTGCCTTCCACCACATGATCGCTTGCGATTGCCTTAGGCTGGTATAAAGAGTTCCAATGATCTATGGATCAAAAGTAATTCTTTTTGCCACTTAAGGAAATAGTTCTTTGCGTCACCTTTCTCGAGGTGTCCCGTTACGGGATCATGGTAAATGTTTCCTCACCACCTTGACACCATCCGCCATCCTTCTAAGCGTGGAATTGTTGCCACTAATCAAACCTCGTCGTTGTTCTCCATCCCTCTCGATGTGTTTTATGTCTCAACTCGAGATGTGTCACCGCCTCAGTCCGTGAATCGATCATGTTTACTTGATCTTCGTGAAGATCGAATCATGTAGGGTTTTTCCCTTCTTTCTGTTGTCGTGTCAGGTAAAGATCTCGAAGACGTCAAGACTAAGATGATGGAATGAATCAACATCTTCGAGAAGGGCAATTGGATCATGAAGATTGTGATAGTTGTGCCTCCCCTTTTCCTCTTACCTCACGTCTTGAATCTCGGGGCGAGATTCTTGTTTAGTGGGGGTGAGTTGTCACATCCCTAGTCCTGGCATGCACTAGGCTAGCCTTCATGTTGCATCATGTTTAAAATTTTTGAAACTTGAACTGAGGAGATTTGGAAGCCTCAAAATTTAAATAAAAGAAGGGCAAAACCCCTAAAATCTCATTCATTGTTCCCAAAATGTCCTTCTTAAATGTTTGATAATTTTGGCAAGGGTTACGGTCCCAAACAAAATATTGAACATTTATAAGGAATTAATCTTGGGATTTTGAATTTAAATCATTAGCTATTTGAATTTGAATTATATTCATATAATTAGAATATAAATTCAAATACCCTGAAATATTTTATGAGCTTTTGGAAAAGTCCATCTAGCAAATAAAAATATTCAGAGGAGTTTTGGCATTGTTTGAATTGTTTTAAATTCAAAACAGTGGCAAAAGTTTAAAAAAACAAGCAGAAAACAATAAGAGAACAGAGCAACTCACACGGCAGCCCGGCCAGCCCACCTAGCAGCCCTTGGCGGCCCGGCCTTGTGCTGGCCCGTGCTGACCACCTGCTTCCTCTCGCCAGCGGCGAGAGAGGAGCCAGCGTCTTGGCTGGCGCCACGCCACCAGGCTACTACTGCGTCGCCTGGCCACCGCGACGCCTCGCGTCATCTCCTCGGCGCCGCCCCGACCCCCTGGACCCCCTCGCTCTCTCCCTCTCCCTCGTTCCCTCCTCTGCTCCCTCTCTCTCGCCCGGACCGAGCGTCGCCGTCGCCGCCCCTCGCTGCCCTCGCGGCCACCGCCACCCTCTCTCCTCCCCGACATGCCCACTAGCCCCGCCTCGCCACCCTGAATCTCCCCGCCGTCACACGCGACCGGAGAGGCCCTACATCGCCGCCCCGAGTCGTCTTCCCCGAGCACGGCCGCCGGACTCCATCGACGAATTCGACGCCATCCGGCCTCCCCCGAGCCGGTGAGCTTGCCTTCGACCTCCCTGTGAGCTCGCCGTCGTTTCCCCTCATCTCTCTCCCTCGCGGGCGCAGACAGCCGCCGCCCCGCGAGCACCCGAATTCGCCGGCCGCCATTGCCGACGAGCTCGACGCTCCCGAGCCCCTCTGCTCGAACCCGTGGCACCAGCGTGTTTCTGGTGGCCCGCGGATGCCGCCTAGCCCATCATTTTCTCCTCCCGTGCACCGTGGCATCAAACCAGACCAAACCCGAACTCCGGCCGCCGCCTTAGAGCTCGCCGCCGTCGATCCCGGCCACCCCAACCCCGGCTAACCCCACCAAGAGCCTCAGCTCCTCCCCAACTCCTCCTAGATGCTTTCCGCGCCCCATTTGGTGGCCGGAACGTGCAAAAGCACCTTGCTTCCCGCGCTGGCCTCGCCGGCGACTCGACGCCGGTGGATTAGCCCCGGGTTGACCAGGGATTGACCCCCCTAGGTCACTGATGAGTGGGCCCGGCCACTAACTAACCGGGTTAACACTAACCGAAACTAGTTAGTTAAACTAACTCTGACCAGTGGGTCCCAGCGTCGAGTTGACCTGGACAGCGACCAGTTGACCGCTGACGTCACATCGACGTCAGGCTGACGCAATAACTAGTTTTCTGGAATTATTTTAATTCAGGAAATTCAGAAAATGCCCTAAACTTTAATAAATCATAGAAATTCAACCGTAACTCGGATGGAAATAAGTTATATATGAAAAATGATCAGAAAAATATGAAGAATCTGTTTATGCCATGATCATGCATGTTTGAACAAGTTAACATGACTGAATAGGATGAATCATGATTAGGGTAATTCATGAACTAGCATTTGGAGTTGGAGTTCAACCTTGTTTGAATTCCACTTCAACTAACTTGGATTATTATTGCATTAGGTGAATTCAGTACCTTAATATGACATGTCATTCATGTGAATGCGCATTGCATTGATTGTGTTCTCTCTTGGTTGCCGGTAATTGTCCCCTCCCGGTAGACGATGTACCGACGATGAGTTCGATGACACCGATGAAGAACTATATTATCTTGAAGTGCCGGGCAAGCAAAACCCCTTGTTCATTCGATATAATCCCACTCTCTCGCTCCTGCTCTATTTTACTGCATTAGGACAACAACGACTCATGTGTTACTTGCTGCGGTAGCTGAACCCCTTGATCCTCTGCATGACTGTCATTCCACAATAATTAGATGAAACCCACTAGCATGAGTAGGAGTTGTTTGAGCCATGTTGTGCCTACTCATTTATGTTTGTTTGTCATGCCTGCTCTTGCTTAGAGTTGGGTCGGGTCGATTCATCGGGAATGAATTGGAATTGTTATGAACATGTCCTATTGTGTGTGAGCTAAGTGTGTGAACACGATTTGGTAAAAGTAGCGGTGAGAGGCCATGTAGGAGTACATGGTGGGTTGTCTCATTGAAACCGTCCTCGAGGAACTGAGTTACGTGTTTGTGATCCATGAACAGTTACTACCACACATTGGGTTCCGTAACTCGACCCTCTCGACTTATTAATCAACTTGATCTCTGTCCGGGAGTTGCAACTAGTTTCGGTGTTTGTAGGTAGTGTTAGTAGTCTACCAAGTGGCACCCGTGCAGGTGGGCTTGGGACAGACTAAACCTGATGTACGGTGTACCAAGTGGCACCGGTTGGTGGGCTTGGGAACCCTGCTCACATTGTTTGGGGCCGTGGCGACACCCGGCGGATCTCCTTGCGGATGGAACCCGAATAGGCGATAAACCTGGACGAGAGACTTGTGTGGTTAGTCGGTCGTGGCCGACTCCCTCGCCCGGCTTCCGCTTGAAGGTTGCGAGGTACATGGCGTGTCTGAGGCGATAAGTGGCGAGCGTGTGTGAAGAAGTACACCCTGCAGGGTTATCATTATCTATTGAATAGCGGATTCCTCGGATATGGAAACTTGGACCCTTGCATAGCTCATAGACAAGTGAAAGTGGATACTCTAAAATCGCAAGATAAGCGTGAGTGCTATGGATGGCGTTTCGTAGGTAGAGCGGGAGCGGATCCATAGTGGTGTATTGATATGGTGAATATGTGGACTCGCAGCGCCACCTCAAAAGAGTTACTTGCGTCGTAGTTCGGGATAGCCACCGAGTCAAAGCTGGCTTGCTGCGATCAAACTCCACCACCCCTTTTGATAATGATGCATATGTAGTTAGTTCGATGTAAGTCTTGCTGAGTACAATTGTACTCACGTTTGCTTATTTTATGTTTTGCGAGAGGCGTCGGTCTCGCTAGTAGTTCCACGTGGACTTGACGTTTAGCTTGTTACCTCAGCTACGATCTTGTGCCTCGGCGAGGATCGGTAGATAGTCGGGCTTCTCAGCCTTTTACATTTATAGTTATGCGTACCCGGACATGTTTAGCTTCGCTTGTGCTTTGACTTGTATGCTCGAGTGTTGGGTCATGAGACCCATGTTTGTAATATCTCGCTCCTCGGGCCTAATGAATAATATTTTGAGTCGTAGAGTTATGTTGTGATGCCATGTTGTATCTCGCATATTGAGCATAATGTGTGTATGTTTGAAATGCTTGGTATGTGTGGGATCCGACAAACTAGTTGTTTATCCTTGGCAGCCTCTCATATGGGAAATGTAGTCTCGTGCTTACGGCGATAGTAGTCCGCTACTGCCGGTTCACGAGTCCTGCTAGCCCAGACTCTGCTTGGACACTTGACTGGCGGCATGTGTTTCACCTCGTTCCTATATCATCCCGGGAAATGTCACGCGGTGTTATTGAGTCCTGCCTAGCCTGCTACAGCCGGGATACCGGAGTCCTGTTAGCCAGTGCTACAGCCCGAATACATATGTTGATGACCGACATGCTCGATGTGATTCATGTATGCCTGTCCCCATAGGTTAAGCGCCGCTTTGGGTTCACGACTAGCCATGTCGGCCGGGTTCTTTGTCATATGGATGCTAGCGACACTATCATATCGTGAGCCAAAAGACGCAAAGCGGTCCGGGCCATGGTAAGGCGACACCGTGGGAATACCGTGCGTGAGGCCGCAAAGTGATATGATGTGTTACATGCTAGATCGGTGTGACTTAGGATCGGGGTCCTGACACCATTACTGGCGCTCGCTCCTCGCGAGGCCCTCTCGGGTGGACCGGCGGACTCCTCAGGAAACCGAAACCTCATGAGCTCGTGAGGGGCTCCCCTTAGAAGGAATGCACCTCTGCAGCCGCTAAATCAGTTTGAAGCCTGACTGGACCAAGGTAAGTTAATGCAGCAAACCCGCAAGGGGGGGGGGGGCTCGCAAGCACACAAAACCGCGCTTTTAAGCCTAGCCTAGTGTAACGCTCCGGATACAACTTTCCACATTCGTAACTCCAACTCTTGCCTTTTCCGGAGATGTGATATATTATTTCCTCCATGATTGGGTTTTTGTCTTTTGTTTTGCATTTTTTTTCATGTCATGCATCTCATCTCATAGCATCATGAGCATTGCATCCGCATGTTTTTCACCAAACTCGTAGCCGTTCGCAGTTGCCCTTTCTCTCTTTGCCTCCGGTGTCATTTTGTCAGGCCCTTGTCCTCATTGACCTCTCTCAGACCCCTCGTGTGCGTGTCCGAAACTTACCCGAACCCGAACCGGTCTGTTGTTACCGTTGCATTCGGTTCATCCCAAACATCTCTAAAACATCTCCGTTTTCATATTTGGACCTCCCTAACCTATTTTTCTCAGCCGTCCGATTTCGATCGAAGGGACTAGATAGCCCCTAAGCTAACCCTTCCTATAAATAGACCCCTAGCCCTAAATTTTTGGGATCCTGTCCCATCCACCCACTCCCGAGCGCCGCCACTCTTCATGTCCCTTCCTCATCGGAATCCTCCCCGATCCAAAATCCTCTCCTCGATTTCAGCCATCGGCCAATCTCCATCGATCCCCTCCACAACCACCGAACCCCGCAGCGCCCCTCCTCCTACCCGAGCCATGCCTCGTCCCTTGCCCCACCTCGACTCCGGAGCACCACCGAGCCCCGCAACTCTCCTCCAGTTCGCCTGCCATCGTCCCCGGCGAGTAGTTCTGCCAGCCAGGCCACCCCGGCCAGCCTCCGGCTACCTGCAGGCCGACCCCGTCGCGCCCATAGCCTCTCACGCTCGAGGGCTCCCGAGCACACCTGCGAGTTCTGGTCCGAACCCCGCCGTCCTTGTCTGTCCGTCGTGCCGCGAGGCCCGGCTTCTCTGTCTCCCTCCAACCGCAGTCGCGCAAGCGCCCCTGCTCCACCCGAGCAAGCTGCAGCTCCCCGGAGCCAGCAGATGAGTGTTGCCCTTCCCCTTGCTCTTTCTTTTCTTCCATCGCTCCCTCCATCCTCCTCTAATATCCCTCCCTTTCCTGTTCGTTTTCTTCTCTGTCAGGAAACGGACGAAGCTCACCCTCTGCTGCCATGGCCGCACCAACCGCAAGCCGTCGCCGGATCCGCCTCCATCGCCTCTGTTCGGCGCGGCACCGCCAGGATCCGCTCGCCACCTTCGCCGCCTGACCTTCCTCGCCTCCACCTTGCCGTCGAGTTCCCCGCCGCCGCTGCCGTTCCCTTGTCATGGCGTCTCGGCCTCCTCTGCTCCCGCACCTGAGGCCCCGAGCTCCTCCAGCTCGACCCCGTCCGCCGAGCTCCCTGCCGCGCCGGAGTCCCGCCGCTTCCCTTCCCTGCATTTCCGCCAAGGCCTCGTCGCCGGAGTCCCGTGCGTCGTCGCATTCGTTGACCGGTCCCGCTGGAGACGAGCGCCACGACTGCTCGCCCTCGCCTCGCGTTGACCGTGCCTCCCCAACCTCCTCGCTCGGGCCAGTTGCCGATCTGGCCCAGCCAACGCTCCTCTCCACCGACTGGGCTTGGCCCATGGTGAGCCACCGCTGCGCCCCCCTTTCACTGTTGGCCCAAGTGCAGATTCGGCCCGATATGTTTTTTTTCCTGGTCCTGCGAATTTTAGCATTATCCCAGGTTTTACCAGTTTTGCAGTAAAGTCCCTAGTCTTCATGCATATAATAACTCATTAACCGTGCATCGGATTAAAATAATTTATATATGTAAAATGCTTAGAATTCTGTCTAGTTTCATAATACGCCACTTTCATCCATGTTTTAAATGTTTAAAATGTTGTTTGTTTAAATTTGTTCAAATGCCATGTTAAAATGATTTATTTCATAACTAAATAACCGTAGCTCCAAATTTAATAAACTTTATATGTAAATGGGGTGGAAAGATGCCTGGTTTATCATGGTGCACTTTATTTTGCTGTTTAAAAACATTAAAGTTGTGCATAGGACAGAACAGTACCAAATCTAAAATATGCACATGAGGATTTTCCGGAATTGTTGTTCGTTGTTCCGGCCTCATTTAAACTTGCCTAGATAGGTAGTTTTCATATGATTCACCTCTTGCCATGTTTAATTAAATTTAATATTGTTGGGTACAAAACCGAGATTAAACTAAATATGTCAATGTGGTGTTTTGTCAATATGCAACTCGTTGCATATTGAGCTCCACTTAACTTGTAGTATTGTTTGTTGCACTTTGCCATGACATGCCTCTTTAAACCGGACATGCATCATACTTGTTTTTGCATCATGCCATGTTTATGCTTGTGCATTTACCATGTTGTTTGTTTCTTTCCGGTGTTGTTTCTTAGTTCCTATTTCGTTGCGATCATGAGGATTCGTTCGTCTTCGTGGCTTCATCTTCTTAATGGACTCGTTCTTCTTCCTAGCGGGATTTCAGGCAAGATGACCGTCACCTTGGATCTCATTACTATCATTGCTATGCTAGTTGCTTCGTTCTATCGCTATGCCACGTTACCTATCACTTGCTGCTCAAGCCTCCCAAATTGCCATGAACCTCTAACCTTTGTCACCCTTCCTAGCAAACCTTTGTTTGGCTATGTTACCGCTTTTGCTCAGCCCCTCTTATAGCGTTGCTAGTTGAAGGTGAAGATGAAGATTGCTCCATGTTGGATTATGTTTATGTTGGGATATCACAATATCTCTTATATTATTAATGCATCTATATACTTGGTAAAGGGTGGAAGGCTCGGCCTTATGCCTGGTGTTTTGTTGCACTCTTGCCGCCCTAGTTTCCGTCATATCGGTATTATGTTCCCGGATTTTGCGTCCCTAACGCGGTTGGGTGATTTATGGGACCCCCTTGATAGTTCGCTTTGAATAAAACTCCTCCAGCAAGGCCCAACCTTGGTTTTACCATTTGCCTCACCACCACCTATACCCTTTTCTTTGGGTCGGCCAACCCGAGGGTCATCTTTATTTTAGCCCCCCCGGGCCAATGCTTCTCTAAGTGTTGGCCCGAACCGAGCCGCCTGCAGGGCCACCACGGGGGAACTCGAGGCCTGGTTTTACTCGTAGCCTGTCTCATCCGGTGTTGCCCTGAGAACGAGATATGTGCAGCTCCTATCGGGATTGTTGGCACATCGGGCGGCTTTGCTGGTCTTGTTTTACCATTGTCGAAATGTCTTGTAAACGGGATTCCAAGACTGATCGGGTCTTCCCGGGAAAAGGAATATCCTTCGTTGATCGCGAGAGCTTATCATGGGCTAAGTTGGGACACCCCTGCAAGGTATAAACTTTTGAGAGCCGTGCCCGCGGTTATGTGGTAGATGGGAATTTGTTAATATCCGGTTGTAGTAAACTTGAAGTAAACTCTTCTAAAATACACCAACCGTGTGCGTAACCGTGAGTGTCCCTTTTCGGGGTTGATCGAGAGGAGAACACGGTTTCTGGGTTATGTTTGATGTAAGTAGGAGTTCAGGATCACTTCTTGATCATTGCTAGCTTCACGACCGTTCCATTTGCTTCTCTTCTCGCTCTTATTTGCGTATGTTAGCCACCATATCATGCTTAGTCGCTGCTGCAACCTCACCACTTTACCCCTTCCTTACCTATTAAGCTTTGCTAGTCTCGATACCCATGGTAATGGGATTGCTGAGTCCTCCTGGCTCACAGATTACTACACCAACAGTTGTAGGTACAGGTTATGCGATGATCTTGACGCGAGAGCGATGTTACTTGTTTTGGAGTTCTTCTTACGCTTCTTCAATCGGGGATAGGTTCGTGTCGGCGCTGGGCTAGCAGGGTGGATGTCGTTTGAGTTTCTATTTATGTTTCATCCGTAGTCGGATGTTGATCTTGTACTTGATGTATTGTTGTATTCATGTGACATTGTATGTCTTGGATGTATACCCACTATTATGTAATGTTGATGTAATGATATCCACCTTGCAAAAGCGTCTTCAAGATGCGCTTCTATCCTTGGTGGGACCTTCGAGTTCCTTTAGGATAGGGTCGCATCTTGGGCGTGACACCTAGTGAATAAAGTGGTAGTCTATTTACATGAGGGGCCCCCCTTCCCCAAAATGCTCTTACATTCTGAGGGGCCATGCCCGAGCTCTTGCGTGTAGGTTCAAAACAAAGGAGCGTGAGCTCAGTCGGACATGTCGCTCGCCTCGCCTCCTGAGTCGCTTACGGACAAGTTGCCGGCGTCGTCGCTGGCGCCGTCTTCATCACCATCAACCACGTCGCCCTCATCCGTCGCGACCACCACCGCGTTGTCGTCGGTAGCGAAGGCCCTGACTAGAGCGTCCACTTTATCGTCCACCTAGCGCGCTAGGTTGCCCCGGATGGCCTCAGGCACTAAGGCAATGGCGGCATCAAAATCAAAGTCAGGATTGGCATTCAGCAGATGGCTGAAGACGCGGGAGAATGCGCGCCCGAGGAGGCCCTGGCTCCTTTCATCCACAAGCTCGCGGGCCCTCTCGGCTCGGTTCTCCAGACGCGTCACAATGTCAGTGAAGAAGTGAAGATGGCTGGCATAGTCCTCGGTGTGTGGATGAGGAGCGTCCTCGTCGCAGATGGTACCAAGCGCCTGATTGGCCCTCTTCCTGAGGGCCCGAAGCATGGGAACATGCTCGTGCAGTAGTGTCTACCAGCGAAGCACCTCTTCCCTGCTCTGCAGCGCAAAGGACTCGGTGCTGGCAACCCGCTGTTGGAGAGGGAGAAGCTCGGCATGGGCGGAGGCCAGCTCGGCCTGCACTGAGATCAGGGCGGCTGCGGAGGCTTTCTCACGCTGTTCCGCCTCAGCCAGCTTAGACCTGAGGGCGGCGGTCCTGCCCTCCGCTTCGGCTTCCACAAGCTTCAGCTTCAGGTCGTTCCTGCTAGCGAGGTCAGCACGAGCCTCGGCCACCTTGCGGTCAACCTCCTCCTGGGCCCTGGCCTCGCGCACATTGGCAGCATCCTCCGCTTGGGCGACCTGGCGCTCCCTCGTTTCCAGCCGCTCTAGCTCAAGGTTGCACTCCGTGGCCTCCAGTAGCAGCGTTTCCTCGCGCCTCGAGATCTCCTCCTCGTCATATGGTGCACCCTTCATCGACGCCAATGCGGTTCTGCGCGCCTCCACCTGCTGCTCCAAGGAGGCATTCCAAGACTGGAGCTCCCGCCGGCGCTCCTCGGCGGTCGCGCGGCGACGGTCTGCCTCCCTGGCCTCCTCCAAGGCTCGGGCGCTGGCCTCGTGTGAGGTTGCCAGGGATGCCTCGGCCTCCGCGTTGGCGTGCTCACACTGGAGGCACCCGAAGTTGATGGCCACCTTTAGTTGCTACCACTCCTTCACTAGCCGGAGGCCCTCGGCTTCAAGGCACGCGTCAACGTCCACAAGTTCTTCCCCAAGTGGACTCAGCGCGCCCATCGCCTCCCGGAAAAGCTTGTGGCAGACAGCACCTCGCTCGTGCGCAAATCTAAGCACGTGGCCAGGCCCTTCCTCCACAACAGGGGTTGTCCGAGGAGCCCGAAGTGGCTCACCCCCTCCCCGCAGGGGGCTGGAGGCCGACGCCTTCCATGTTGTCGTCCGGGCCTCGGCGGGGGTCCGGAAGAGTGGAGGCGCGTTGCTTGAAGAGGGAGCTAGAATCGAGGCCATCTAGACGATGTCCATGACCGGGGGAGGAGCCCTTGGTACACCTTCCACGCCCCAGACCGGGCCGCGAAGGAAGGGCGGCAAGAGCCCGGGATCAAGATGCCAGGCCGGCACGCCTACCCCCCTGCCAGCCTCGTGCTGAGCGCGGCGGGTGAGCGTGGGGTGCTCAGAGTTAACGAAGGATTCAGAGCGAAAGGGGATTGCTCTTCAGTAGACTTCGTCATCTTGGGGAAGGGGCCCTGAGAAGCCATGGTCAGGATGGAAGACAGCACTCAAGAAATCGTGAAGATGAGGTACTCACTCGTCCATGGCCATGTACTTCCTTTGCTTCAATGGCTGGAAGGCATTCCCGCTGCAGCTCGAAGACCCACTCCTCTTGCGAAGAGCCTCGAAGTTCGGACGGAGCCGGCCAAAGCCCGGAGCACAGTCACCATCACTGGGCACGGCAAGTGAGGCTCCCGTGAGGGCGACCTCGGGAGAGCTGAGCTGAGGGGGGCCCTCGGGCTCCGCCTTGCAACGATCCGTCAAGGCTTCGAGGGCTCCGTCCTCGGGAGCAGTGGATCATGTTGCTCCCACAACCGCCCCCTTGGGACGAAGGACGCAAGCCCCGGGAGACGGCGCCTCGGGGGCCTCCAGTGACGACGGCCCCGCAGCAGCCTCGTCCCCAGCATGCGCCAGCGTTCGCTGCCCTGCGACAACCCTCAAGGCGGGCTCCGGGCCAGCGGCGAGAAGGGGAACCACGGAGACTGGGTTCTCATGAGGCCCTCCTAGACCGGCCGGGCGCAGCCCCCACTCGTCGAATGGGGGCATCTGCTTTGCGAACTCTACCCTGTTCGAGTAGCAGTACAAGAGACAGCCCCCTCCTGGCATGTCAGCGGGCGACAGCTCGCCCGTCAGGACTTCGAGCACCGTTCGCTGCGCCTCAAGGGGAAGCCCGAACTCGTGAAGCCTCATGCGGTCCCCGCTGCCGGATAGGGCCCACATCGGTCGGGAATGCCGCTGGAGCGGAGCGACGCAGTGCCGGACAAACTCCTTCATCACCATGGGCACGGTCACGGCAAGGTCCTTCAGCCTCTTCAACCGAAGCCAGACAAAGGCAAGGCGGGGGTCAGCAAGCTTCTCGTGGCTCCAACCGGAGCTGGGAACGGCGGGCGCCGATGGAAGCGATAGCAGGGGATTGGGCACGCCGACGTTGACAAACACCCACTGAGGGAGTCCTGGATTAGGGGGTGTCCGGATAGCCGGACTACCATCATCAGCCGAACTATCATTTGCCGGACTATCATCATCGACCGAACTCCAAGACTATGAAGATACAAGATTGAAGACTTCCCCCCGTGTCCGGATGGGACTTTCCTTGGCGTGGATGGCAAGCTTGGCGATACGGATATGTAGATCTCCTACCATTGTAACCGACTCTATGTAACCCTAGCCCTCTCCGGTGTCTATATAAACCGGATGGCTTTAGTCCGTGAGGACAACAATCACAACAACCCTTACAATCATACCATAGGCTAGCTTCTAGGGTTTAGCCTCCTTGATCTCGTGGTAGATCCACTCTTGTAAACATCCACAATATCAATATCAATCAAGCAGGGCGTGGGTTTTACCTCCATCAAGAGGGCCGAACACAGGTAAACATTGTGTCCCTTGTCTCCTGTTACCATCCGCCTAGGCGCACAGATTCGGGACCCCTACGAGATCCGCCGGTTTGACACCGACATTGGTGCTTTCATTGAGAGTTCCTCGTGTCGTCACCGATAGGCTTGATGGCCTCTTGATCAACAATGGCGTAGTCTGGGTGAGACCTTTCTCCCGGACAGATCTTCGTATTGGCGGCCGCGCTGCGGGCAACTCCTTGGTCATCTAGAGCAGATCGAAAGCTTCGCCCTGGCCGTCAGTCAGGTTTGGAAACCTAAGCTTCACGGCCGATATCGCGGGGACTTGATCCTCGATGGATCCGAGCCACAGCCGAGCCTTGCGGCGCTGTCACGATGGGCATGACCTAACTCGCCGCGGACAGCACCTTGGAGGTCGCACCGGATCCGCTCCGACTCATAGTCCGGAGCCGATCGCTCGAATCGAGGGCGGATGGTTGGACACCGCCTCGGGAGCTGCAATTTCTATGGCGATGGGCGAACACTTACCTTGTCCCACATAAAGCCCATGACTCCGGTGCGGACTCCTGCGGACTCCGAACCTCCTGCGCCCTCGCCGGTCGAATCCGATTGGCGCCGATCATGGAATTCACCGCTGCGGACATCTTTCCTTTTCGCCCTTGGTGATATCATAAATTTATTGAAGCATCTCACGCTATCAGGAGAGCCTGGCGAACTACGGCCGGGGCGGTTGGGACGCGGATGACGAAGAAATTCAGATGCCACCCACCACCCACCGTAGCCACCGTCGGCGATTTAACCGGCGTGCTCGACTACGACTCAAGACATCGGCGGTATGGGCGGCGATGCCGGAGACTACCATGAACCAGTGCCTACGGAGACTTTGGAAGACCACCTCGTCATCGACATATACATGGTGGACACCCCAAAAGATGGGGACGGCGAAGAAGCAGCGAGGCCGATTCCTTAAAAAACAGCCCAAGCGCCCGACATCAGTGGCGCCGCTCTAAATCCGCCACGGCAAGAATGGAGATTCGGCACAGGAGATAATAACACCCCGAAAGTGCGAAGACAACTCCCTCCAAAGACGATCCAGCGCGGAGGAGGCGAAGCAAGCCCTCGGGAGAGGTCGGCGGCGAAGAGGTCGAGGATGACAATTACTCACCTCCCTCCGAAGGCGAGGCAAGCCTCGGCGACAGAATTAATCGTCGTGCACGAGGATCCCGTCGAACAAGAGCGTTTGAGCGCGGGCTAATGGCCACGGCAAACAGCCTAAAGAAAAAGCAACAACGACTTCAAGCTGATCAAGACCTCTTGGCCGACGGATGGACCGAGGTCCTCGCGGCAAGAGTATGAACTCGAGCGCCCTCCAAAAGTTACCCAAAACGCAAGTTGCTCCCCGATTAGAGGAGGCAGCATCACCAGCGGACAATCGGCAGACCGACCACCTCGTGGTCGCGAGAGAGGCGTGCAAGCCCTCCACCAAAACCGTACCCGGCATCGCTCTAAAAGCAGGAAGCCGGGGGGGCACGCTGGACTTGCGAGATATATTGGAGGACAAGGCTAGACAATCCAGATCTATCTATGGATCACGTGGGCGCCCACGACCCACGGCGAATACCGTCGCACGGATACAACTACTCGGTCGGGCGAACACAGCAGATAACGCTCTCTCGAGCTACGTCGCGATATTGCTCAATCTGAGGCGCCGACACCCACTATGCTTCGCGACGAAGTAATCGATCATCAAATCCTGAAGGGTTCAAACCCGTTAATATCGAATCCTACGATGGCACAACAGACCCAGCGGTCGGATTGAGGATTATCTCCTCCATATACACATGGCCCATGGCGGCAATCTTCACGCCATCAAATATCTCCCGCTCAAGCTTAAAGGACCAGCTCGGCATTGGCTTAACAGCCTGCCCGCAGAGTCAATTGGATCTTTGGGAAGACACGGAAGCCGCATTCTCGACAACTTCCGAGGCGCGTCGTGCGACCACGGACGCAGATGACCTAAGCCACATAATCCAGCAACCGCACGAATCGGCCGGCAATTCGACACGGTTCTTAACAAAGAAAAATCAAATCATCATTTGTGCGAATGCAGAGGCACTCGCTGCCTTCAAACATAACATCCGCGACGAGTGGCTGGCCCGGCACCTAGGACGGGAGAAGCGAAATCCATGGCAGCCCTCACTTCCCTCATGACCCGCTTACGTGCGGGAGAGGATAACTGGCTCGCTTCGCGATAACAACCTCGGCAAAAGCGCTGGCAGTCCGGATACCAAGGACCGCAATGGCAGGTTGCGTCGAAACAAAACAAACGCCGCGTTGGCGGCGGCAATGAGGATCGGCAGTCAGCGCGGATTCGAGGCTCAAACCGGTCAGCGGAAGAAGCCATTCAAAAGAACCACTCCGGGCCCGCCCAATTTGGACCGAATACTCGATCGCTCTTGTCAAATACATGGAACCCCGAAAAGCCAGCTAACCATACCAGCAGAGATTGTTGGGTATTCAAGCAGCGAGCAAATTAATCGCCGAAAACAGTGACAAGGGGCTACAGCGATGACGAGGAGAGACCCGCCGCCGAACAACAGAGGACAAAGGATTCCCCCTCAAGTTCGGACGGTAAACATGATATCATAGCGCATATTCCAAAGAGGGAGCGAGCGTGCACTAAAGGGCGATATCTGCGATGGAGCGATCGCCCAAAATTCAACCCATGGTCCTCTTGCCCGATCACTTTCGATCGAAGAGACCATCCGACCGATATCCGCCATGGCGGATTCGCCCATTGGTTTTAGACCCAATCGTTGATGGATTTCACCTCACGAGAGTCGATGGGACGGTGGCGTGCTGAACCTGCTTTATCGGGATACGGGCGCCAAGATGGGCATAGACCCTTCAAGGATTAAACCTACAACGACGACCTTCAAAGCGTCATACCAGGTGTCGAGGCCAATTATACAGGCTCAGTTACACTAGAAGTGGTCTTGGATCCCGGATAATTTCGAGCGAGGAGTTAATCTTCGACATAGTCCCGTTCGCAGCGGCTATCACGCTCTGCTTTCGGACGAACGCGTTTGCAAAATTCAACGCGGTGCCGCATTATGCATACCTTAAGCTCAAGATGTCAGGCCCTCGTGGAGTCATCACGGTCAATGGAAACACGGGCGCTCCCTCGAGCGGAGGAACATACAGCGGCTCTCGCGGCAGAAATCTGAGCAGCCTTTTAAGGCAATTCTCGAGTCCGGCCGTTAAGCGACCGGACATAACCAAACGCGCCGGAGCAACATCAACCAAGACCACAGCACGTTCCATGCGCGCGTAGCAATGCGGCCTAACCCCAGCCCTCGCAAAAGTGCAAGACAAACTCTCGCGTACATAATTCATACTGGAGATACCATGGGCATAGGGGAAGGGCACAAACACAACAGACCAGTGCGGTTCGACCACACGGGGGCTCCCAAGTGTGTCGCTCTTTTTTGTTTTATTTTTCTCTTTCTTATACATAACTCAGTCCAGCGGCGAACCTGCCGAACTCATGATGCAACAGCCAGGGAAGGACAAAGGCCGCGTCGAACACTCAGGTGGTCTCCATCACGACCATTAAATTTGTTAAATACAACATTCATGGCCTACCCACGGAGGGAGGCGCCTTTAATTAAATCAATCCCTTGCTTTCCGCACTAATTGTATCATTCCGCACTGATAGCATATCTTCTCGAATAAAATGCAGAACTTTTTACCTACAATTGCATTACTTTATATATACATATGTTCATTTACGACATGTTGCACCCGTGCATCTTGGTACGGCCAAACACACCAGGGGCTTATATCCTCCGCTTTATGGTGTGATAAAGTCCGACACTTTCACAAGTGCGGCACCCGAACTTATAGCATTATATGAATCAGCTCGAATCCTGCCTTGGGTCAATAGTTGGGTTTGCCGGCTCCCATGTTGGCACCTTACATTCCGTTCTATCGGCTAAGGTAGCTTGGGAGAACCACTGCGATTGCGCCCGGTTGAGCGGGTTAACGCCTCGATGGAAAGCTAAAACTGGCCGCACGATAAGGCGAGAGACTGGTCGCTGTTCGAGAGGTCCTTCGGGTCCTTAAAGACCTCGCCGCTCGAGCGAAGTTCGGATTATGTCCGATGAAGGCGTGGATAGCGCCCCAATTCGGTCTTCGAATACTAGGGGCTTCGCCGAAATTTAAAATTATAGAATTCTATGGCTAAGTGAGAGTGTTCAAGCACTATAAGTCCGGTTGCCTTGTTCGTTGTGTTGGCGCCTCCTAGATGGACCCAAAATGGGAACAAGAGTGCTCAAGTTTATCCGAACACCCTAGCACTTTCGTGGCATGGGGGCTGAAGCCGACGACTTGCCATCTCTCAGATTTAATAAGCGGCCGCCTGAAGGTAAAATTTTAAATTAAACAAGCGTTGCTTAGCGCATATGAACAAAGTTTTCAGCGCACAGGATAACACATTGCGAATTCACTCAAAATTACATCCACAGGGCACTCATCCGCAATCTTGCGGGCACCCTTCAGGACAGCCTTATAGTAAAGTTCGCGTCGATGCTCCTTGCCCTCTTGGCGGTGCGTCAATGATTAGCTTCTCCGCATCCAGCTTGCCCCAATGCACCTTTCGCGGGCAAGGGCCCGACGAGCACCTTCAATACAAGCGGAGCGCTTTGATAACCTCCACCCAGGGGCGCATCCACCAGCCATCGCCGACGAGGCGAAGTAGCTCCCGTGCATGGCCTCTCGAGCCACACCGGTCTATGAGGCCCTTCATGGCCTGTTCGGCCACCTTGGAAGCTCGACCAGCTGCTTCAGCTGGTCGCTAGGGGCACCGGATGGCGGCCTCAAGCATCTTGAGACCGAAGACCTTCTCCGTTGAGCTCCCTCCTCAGCTCGGTAGAATGCGGCGGCATCAGACACGCTGCGAGGCAGATCTGCAAACGCCCCTGGCGAGCTCCAAATTCGGGTAAGTAACACGTAATTTACATTCACATGCTTGCTTTGCATGAAAAATGCCTTACCCGCCGCTATCTTCTTCATCAATTCAACCTCCTAAAGGGACCTATGGGCCTCGACCTTGGCGGTTTTGGCACTTACGAGAGCCGAGGCAAGCTCGGACTCTCGAGTCTTTGAGTCACGCTCCAAACTCTCATGCTTTTCCATGAGAGCCTGGAGCTCTTGCTGCACCACCGCCAGCCGCGCCTCCTGCTTTTCTCGCTCCCCCCGTTCCGTGGCCGCATTGCGTTCGGCCGCAGATACGGCCTCCTTCAGGGCCGCCACCTCGTTCGTGGCCCCTGAAGTACCCATGTTATCCTCGTTAATTTTTATCGCAACCTAAATCCTTTTCTGTAAGGTACAAATTCAAAGTGGTGTTACTCACCTTCTTTGTCTTGGATGTGCTTCCTGGCGCGGCCGAGCTCTTGCCCGGACCGCTCGAGCTCCTGCTTCAACACACCGACATCCGCAGTCAGTGCGGCAGAGGTCAGCAGCGCAGCCTGCAACCCATATTGACATCATTTTTTAGCAACCCTGCGTATATCTTTTTTAAGATCCTCAGTCCGGATTTTCTTTCCGAACACCGAACCGAGCATCTGGGGCTACTGTCTATGCGGTATTACATTGCATATTTTTAACTTCTTACCTCAAAGCCTGATAGAAGGCTATTGCAGGCTTCGGTCAGCCCGCCTTTGGTGAGCTGCACTTTCTGAATCACCGCACTCATAATAGTGCGGTGTTCTTCCTCGATGGAAGCTCTGCAGCGCCTCAACAAATTACCGGCGCCCGGTTGGGCCGGAAGCCGGCGGCCACGATCTTGCCCTTCGTTCAAAGGGTCGCTGACGGACTCCGGAACCACCGCGGGTTCTGCTTTTGGAGTCAGCAGAAGTCGGGAGGACGCCTTGTGGCGCCTCCGGAGCCTCCCCCTGATGGGTCCCTTCTGGGGATCCCACCTCGGCGTCCTCGGTGTCGCGAGGGGTGGAGGCGGTCGGGATGGAGTCTACATCCGACGAAGCCAACGACCTGCTCGATGAAGCGGGGAGATCATCACTGGCCGAACTACAGGCAGTATGCGGCATTAGAATGACACTATGTGACGCAGAAAAAGAAATTATAAATTATTCAGGAATCCGGATACTTACGATCTCGCTGGAGGCCTGGCCTTGAAGGCCATTCTTCCTCGCCAACGTTGATGTTGGCGGAGCTGTCCGGGGGAATCGTCCTTCCCCTCTTGTACCCTTCGGCCTCCCCTGTTGGGGGAGCCTTCCTTTTCCTCTCTCCCTCCTCTGGGAGAGAGTCCTCTTCCTCCTCCTCATTTTTGGGGGAGGAGTCCGCCCCGGAGTCGTCGGACACCTGAAAACGGGAGCTCTTTCGAGCACCCGTGGCCTTCTTCTCCGGCACCACGTGTGGTGCCGGAACCAATAGCCTCGCTAGACGAGCGTCTACTGGATTTTCTGGCATAGGAGCCGGACAGGTAATCTGCTCCGCCTTCTTCATCCAGTACTGTCAAAGGAAAAGGGGAAATTAAAACCCGCATAGAGTCAAACTATGAAAAACAAGTGTCCCGTAAAGGGGTAGAATCACTTACCTCGTCGGCCTGGCGCTGCGAGTGAAATCTGCGATCTTCAGTCGCGGATGCGGGGGCTTCGGCACCCTTGAATAGCACCTTCCAGGCGCCTTCGTACGTCGTGTCGAAGAGCTTGTTCAGCGCCTGGTGCTGTTCCGGATCAAACTCCCACCGTTTGAATGCCCGCTCTTGGCATGGGAGTATCCGGCGGACGAGCATGACTTGGACCACGTTAACCAGCCTAAGCTTCTTCACCAGCTTCTTGATACAGGCTGGGAGTCCCGTCAGCTCCTTGAACTACCCCACAGCAAGCCCTTCTCCTTCCGGAGGTGAGCTGCGTGGGGATACCAGATCTAAACTTCGGGGCCGCGCCCATTTAGGGTCACGCTGCCCGGTGATATAGAACCACCCGATTGCCACCCTTGACGGATTCCACGAAGGCCCTTGAACCAAAGGGCGTTGGGCATCTTTTCCAACATGGCGCCTCCGCACTCCGCTTGAATGCCCTTCACTACCTTTGGCTTGACATTGAAGGTCTTGAGCCACAAGCCGAAGTGGGGCTGGATGCAGAGGAAGGCCTCGCACACGACGATAAACGCCGAGATGTTGAGGATGAAGTTCGGCGCCAGATCATGGAAATCCAGGCCGTAGTAGAACATGAGCCCCCGGACAAAGGGATGAAGTGGAAAGCCCAGTCCGCGGAGGAAGTGGGAAAGAAAGACAACCCTCTCATGAGGCCTAGGGGTGGGGATGAGCTGCCCCTCGTCGGGCAGCCGGTGCGCGATATCACCGGAAAGGTATCCGGCGCCGCGCAGTTTGGCGATTTGCTCCTCCTTAACGGTGGAGGCCAACCATTTACCTCCCGCTCCGGACATGGTCGGAGAAGGTTGAGACGAGATGCGTGAACTTGGGCGCTGGAGCTCGAGTGCGCGGAGATGGATAAGCAAAGGAGGAAGAAGTCGTAGGTGAGAAGGTGAATCCTTATCCCTTATATGGGCGGGCGAAGTCTTACGCGTCCCCCACCGGCTTGGTAAAACTCGCTTATCTCTCAAGTGTCACCATCAATGACGCGGTTGGGTTACCCACGCCCGTATTGATGAGAATCCCGGATTAAGGGGAAACACGATCTCTGCTTCGACAAGACGTGCCAAGGAAACCGCTTCGCTGAATGCGCTAAGGTGGTAAAGTACAAAACAATTTGAGTAATGGCTTGGTAGTGGTGTGACGTCATGCCACGGAAAACGTCAGCAGATTGAACTTGTGTATATATTATTATTCTCTCTACGGTGGAATGTGGAATTTATTTTGCGAGCGGACACTATCTGGTGTTCACAATCTTCTATCATTTGGAGGAGGAACCCGCCTTGCAATTCCAAGCAATATACACGCGGACTTATCATCATTGAAGCCTGGTTCAGGGCTCTTGAGGAGTCCTGGATTAGGGGTGTCCGGATAGCGGACTACCATCATCAGCCGAACTATCATTTGCCGGACTATCATCATCGACCGGACTCCAAGACTATGAAGATACAAGATTGAAGACTTCCCCGTGTCCGGATGGGACTTTCCTTGGCGTGGAAGGCAAGCTTGGCGATACGGATATGTAGATCTCCTACCATTGTAACCGACTCTATGTAACCCTAGCCCTCTCCGGTGTCTATATAAACCGGATGGCTTTAGTCCGTAGGACAACAATCACAACAACCCTTACAATCATACCATAGGCTAGCTTCTAGGGTTTAGCCTCCTTGATCTCGTGGTAGATCCACTCTTGTAAACATACACAATATCAATATCAATCAAGCAGGACGTAGGGTTTTACCTCCATCAAGAGGGCCCGAACCTGGGTAAACATCGTGTCCCTTGTCTCCTGTTACCATCCGCCTAGACGCACAGTTCGGGACCCCCTACCCGAGATCCGCCGGTTTTGACACCGACACCCACCGCGTCCGTAACCTACTGACAGATTGGGGAAGCTCAAAGTCGATCCCCGAACCAGCCATTGCAGCCACAGCCCGGAAGCTTAGGCACCCTGAGCATTGCCGAGGATCGGTCAGGTGCAGCGAGAAGAAATGACATAGTAGGGCCACAGAAGGAGCAATGCCCACCATGGCCTCGTAGACAAAGGTGAAGACGGCAAGGAGGGCGACGGATTGGGGATCCAGGTGCAACATATGGATCTGATAATGGGAAAGCACGAAGTTGAAGAAGGCGAAGAAGGGAGGAACCAGGCCGGCCCACAGGGCGTCGATGAAGAATTGGACCTCAGTGGCTGTCCTGTCTACAGAGGCGCGGGATGCATGCCAGGCCACCGTCTCCCCTCATTCGTTGAAGACAGCGGCGAGCGCCGGGCGGACCTTGTCCATGGCTTCCTGATTAAGCACCAGCGACCGGCCCATGGCAGATTCCATGGCCGGAGGTGGTTCAGCCGAAGACTGGGACTTCTTCCTCCCCTTCTCCGTTCGGTTCGGCGCCATGGCGACAGTGAGGGCAAGGGTTAGGTTGGATTGGGGGAGGAGGTTATTGTTTCGAGAAGGCGAAAGAGTTGAATGAGTGTGTCGCCAGCAAGGGGGAATAACTGTGTAGGTCACGGTGGCCGCCTAGCCAGGCGGATATCAAGGCTGCATGGGGAAGCGGAGACGCCCACGCCCCCTAAATCGCCATGCGTCAACCGAGGCCGTAGGCTGTTAGGGCCCACGGCGCTGCGCACTTGCCCCTTGGCTTCGCTGCGAAGCCAAGTCCGAGCGTGCCTTGGGCCCGGGGCTACTGTCGGTGTCCTGGGAATGGGGGTCCCCAGACTTGCCTGCCTGCGGCCCACGGCGCGGCTCCACTAGCAGCCCCGTACGGCCCATCTTCACTAGCCAAAGCAGTCAAGACCCTCGCGAGGGGCCAAGCCTCGCGAGGCAGACGACACAAGACCTCCTCGGGGGCGGCCTCACTAGGCTGGCTCGCGGGGGGCGGAGAGATCAAGGCAAGG
The DNA here is from genome assembly GCA_021605205.1 of Aegilops longissima. Lineage (NCBI taxonomy): Eukaryota > Viridiplantae > Streptophyta > Magnoliopsida > Poales > Poaceae > Aegilops > Aegilops longissima. Next base: position 156,730,796 of record CM038677.1, read on the forward strand.
GGCACCTCGCGAGGTTTCCGTGACGCCAGCCATGACGACCAAGGCCAGGCGGGCGCCAGCACGCACAGTATACTCGTTTCCTCTTTGGTGCTAAAGGTGCAAGCGCAGGCGCGGAGTCCCGAGGCATCAAACAAAGGTTTCCATATCGGTGCAACAAGACCAAGACCAGGACACGGCAGGACGGAGGTCACCATGGAGCCCAGGATGGCGTCACCACCAGAGCCTTTGGTAGACGAAGACCACCTTTAGTCAGGATAACTTGTACTAGTTGTCTCCCTTCAAAATTGGACGTTGTTGGATCCCTTCCCGCTCAATATTTGGGGAGAGGACCAGGGCCTCTATAAATAGGACTAGCCACCACAGCGGGAGGGGGGAGATTCAGATCATCCTCATCCACACAAGCTCACCAAGCACAAGAACACCTCTCCACAGGAGGTTGTTCTTCCCTTGTAACTATTCATCCTCAGCCCAAGAGGCAATCCACCACACCACACTGGAGTAGGGTATTACACCACATCGGTGGCCCGAACCAGTATAAACGTCGTGTCCCTTGTTCTGTGAGTTCGTCGCGCTAAGCCTTGAGATCACGATGAGGGCGTGAGCTAGGGGGAGGAGAGATCTTCATGCGCACCCCAGAGATTCAACCTCAAGGGTTTTGTCGGAACCCGAAATCCAACACAAGCAAGTTTCCACTCCTAGGAAGAAGCCCGAGTATGGACCCAAGCCTAAAACTGAGTGCTTCTACTGCAAAGGAATTGGTCACTGGAAGTAGAACTGCCCCAAGTATTTGGCAGATAAAAAGGATCTCAAAGTGAACAAAGGTATATTTGATATACATGTTATTGATGTGTACCTTACTAATACTCGTAGTAGCACGTGGGTATTTGATACTGGTTCACTTGCTCATATTTGTAACTCGAAATAGGGGCTACAGATTAAACGAAGATTGGCTAAGGACGAGGTGACGATGCGCGTCGGGAATGGTTTGAAGGTCGATGTGATTGTCGTCGGCACGCTACCTCTACATCTACCTTCGGGATTAGTTTTCGACCTGAATAATTGTTATTTGGTGTCAGTGTTGAGCATGAACATCATATCTGGATCTTGTTTAATGCGAGACGGTTATTCATTTAAATCAGAGAATAATGGTTGTTCTATTTATATGAGTAATATATTTTATGGTCATGCACCCTTGAAGAGTGGTCTATTTTTGTTGAATCTCGGTCGTGCTGATACACATATTCATAACATTGATGCCAAAAGATCCAAAGATGATAATGATAGTGCAACATATTTGTGGCACTGCCATTTAGGTCATATTGGTGTAAAGCGCATGAAGAAACTCCATGCGGATGGACTTTTGGAATCACTTGATTATGAATCATTTGATGCTTGCGAACCATGCCTCATGGGCAAGATGACTAAAACTCCATTCTCTGGAACAATGGAGCGAGCCATTGAATTACTGGAAATAATACGTACCGATGTATGCGGTCCGATGAGTATAGAGGCTCGCGGTGGGTATCGTTATTTTCTGACCTTCACATATGATTTGAGCAGATATGGGTATATCTACTTGATGAAACACAAGTCTGAAACATTTGAAAAGTTAAAATAATTTCATAGTGAAGTGGAGAATCATCATAACAAGAAAATGAAGTTTATACGATCTAATCATGGAGGCGAATATTTGAGTTACGAGTTTGGCCTTCATTTAAAACAATGTGGAATAGTTTCACAAGTCACGCCACCTGGAACACCACAGCGTAACGGTGTGTCCGAACATTGTAACCGTACTTTATTAGATATGGTGCGATCTATGATGTCTCTTACCGATTTACCACTATCATTTTGGGGTTATGCATTAGAGACAGCTGCATTCACTTTAAATAGGGCACCGTCTAAATCCTTTGAGACGTCACCTTATGAAATGTGGTTTGGCAAGAAACCTAAGTTGTCGTTTCTTAAAGTTTGGGGTTGCGATGCTTATGTGAAAAAGCTTCATCCTGATAAGCTCGAACCCAAATCGGAGAAGTGTGTCTTAATAGGATACAGAAAAGAAACTGTTGGGTACACCTTCTACCACAGATCTGAAGGCAAGATCTTTGTTGCTAAGAATGGATCCTTTCTAGAGATGGAGTTTCTCTTGAAAGAAGTGAGTGGGAGGAAAGTATAACTTGATGAGGTAATTGAACCTTCTCTCGAATTGGAAATTAGCTCATCATGGAAAACCGTTCTCATGATGCCTACACCAACTAGATAGGAAGCTAATGATAATGATCATGAAACTTCAGATCAAGTTACTACTGTCGTGGACTTAACATGGCAGATGTCCTAGCGAAAGGACTTAGTCGTGGAGCCATCGCAACTAGGTTAGCTTAAAGGGGTTAATCGGGACAAAGGACACTAAGAGTTTATACTGGTTTGGCCCCTCACGATGGAGGTAAAGGCTTACTCAAGTTTGGGGTTGTATTGCTTGGGTTTCGATTACCAGGGAGCGAATATGCTTGACCTAGTTCTCGATCTCTTGTTTCTTGAGCTAACCCGCTGCCGGGTCACCCCTTTATATACACAGGTTGATGCCCGGCGTCTTAAAGAGTCTCGGCCAGCTCATACACAATGTGTCCGGCTCGGTGACTAACTATGCTTGCCTTACAATACAAGTTATACTTTATGGCGATTCATCCTCTTGGGCCTCAAGTCGCCTCTGGGTCTTGGGCCGTCAATAGGCTCGTCATGATCCGCCATCTTCAATGTATAAGCCGTCGGTGGTATGACCCGGCCCCTCCTGGGCCGGTCATACCCAATAGTTATATCCCCAACATTATGCCCCAAGTTGATTTGAACTTGTTCACATCAATCTTCAGTACTTGTCTTGTCAAAATCTTGCGTCGTCCGCTTTGTAAGACTCATTGTAACCTGCCATGACGTCAGCTCACAGAACCACCTTAACCCGCCATGACATCATTTCGCATTAACTTCACATGAGGCTCAGAATATCTTAACATATTCTTATCTTTTAATAAACATCCTAAAAACCGAGGTGTCCATATAGCCACATGATGATTTCCGCCTCCTCGATTCCTGCGCATGCCCTGTATCCATCCTCTTATAAATAGGGACGGAGGTCCTTTTCATTTCCCCCCTTGCCTCCTTGTGTTCATCTTCCTCTCACGACTCCTCTGCAGACCCGAGCTATGCTGCCGCCATCCTCCGTCCGGCTGCACCAACTCAGGCCGCTGCATCGACCTGACGGGTCCAGAGAACGTCGGTGCTCCACCGCAGTCCATCTGCATCCGTAAGTATTCATCTCCTTATACCTTAAATCTGCATTAGGTTTGCTTTGTTCATCGGTGTTCTTCGTCGTTCTTCGTTTTCTCCTTTAGCTCAAGTAGCTTTTGATCTAAACATGGTATGAAACTTGTGCGGTAGTAGTTTAGCATTCGTTTTTAACATTAGAATACCTTCTCTCCAGAGAAGATCTCATAGGAGCACACAAACTTTTTTGCTGCCGCCACCTTAGGTTTAGAATTTACTGCCTTTTCTGAACTGCTGTAGATCCAAAATTATAGCTCCAGTCTGTGAAATCTGTTTGTCCATCACTTAGCAAAATTTTGACTGATAAATTTGAAGTATCATAACTGCCATGGCGGCTTATATCATAAACCGTAATCTCCCATATAATATTAAGTCCCATTTTAAGCCGCCAGCATGTGCTTCCTAACCTGTATAACCCGGTAGAAGTCTCCGGTTTAACCATGTTTGCCTATTCATCCTCCTAATTTGGTTCTGGCTTCTAACCTCTGGCCGGTTTAACAACATAATCCTGAACCCAGCGGGTACCATTAGTCCCCTTTTAAGACGCCAATATGAATATTCGCGTACTTCAATGTTCATCTTCCGGCTTAACACGTCAGCCGTTATAGCACTTTACTTTTGAGTCAATGGTTCGGCTTAACAACATAATCTTAAACTGGCAACATTTCTTTCTTTATGCCTTCAACCTCAAAATGGGCAAAACGGTCACTGCCTGCAACTGGGTCATTCCCCGGGTCACCGAGGAAGAGTTGAACGAGTATGTTCAAACAGGCGTCCTAGCCAAAAAAGATGTCATCCATTGGAGGGTGCCAGGCATAGAAACCCCTCCTGAGCCAAAAGATGTTGAAGTAACTTTCTTCACTGGTCATATGCTTCGGGGCTTCAGCCCTCCCGGCTCAAATTTCTTCCGTGATGTGTTGCATTTTTTCATGCTCCATCCACAAGATATTGGACCAAATTCCATTTCAAACATATGCACCTTTCAAGTATTCTGTGAGGTGTACCTTCAACAAGAACCCACCGTAGAGCTATTGTCACAGCCCTAGCTTTAGCCTTGCTTGTGGACTAGTCTTGGTTGTTGCCATGTTTAAATTTTGCTTAAACTTGAAATGGGGATGTTCAAACCCTAGCACCAAATGAAATGCAACTAGGATCAAAATAAAAATATTTTCAATGAACCCAAAATGCCCTTCAGAAAAGTTCATAATTTTTGAATTGGTCTAGAACCTCTGCCAAAAATTATGCACCCTTTTCTATGTCATTTATGGATTTTTGGACTAAATCATAAGGTATTTGAATTTGGGCATTTAAATGCTATAATTATTTTAATGCTCAAATGATTCTAGAAACAGTTGAGGGCTGCTGTAAATAATTTCAATAGTGCCCACAAATATTTTTAGGAGTTTTAAAAATGGTTTAGTATTTTTACTAAATCGAAACAAAACAGAATAAATAGAAAACAGAAAAAATTGGAATAGAGAGAGAGAACCACCTGGGCCACTTACCTGGCGTCCCACCACAGCCCAGTAGAGGCCCAGCCCACTGGCCTCTTCCAGTCACCACCAACCTCCCATCAGGAGGGCAGCACGCGCGTGCCAGCCGCGCGCGAGCTCACGCCCCGCCACCTCCTGCCTGCCGCTGAGCTCCTAGACGCGTGGATGAACGCTGATGTTGTCCCGTTCCAGGCCACAGCTCACTTTCCCCCAAGCTCTCTCCCTCACCCTCTCCCCGCCATGACCGTAGCCGCTGTTCGTTCACTGCCGCCGCCCACGTAGCCACCGCCTTCTCCTCGTCTCCCCGACGTGTCTACGGGAGTCGACGTCGTCCGCTACGTCGACTCGCCCGAGCCCCGAGCGCTCACGCGCCTCGACGCGACCACCCCGACCTCGCCTTCGTCGTTCAGCCGCCGAGATCACCGGCGACCTCCCGTCCTCATCAGCCCCTCCCCGAGCTCGCCGACTCGCTCGTAGTGTTCACCGTGAGCTTTTGATTATCCTTCCCCTCTCCATTCTCTCTCTTGCACTCCATAGCCGCCACGCCCCTTTCGCTCGAATCGCGCTGCCGCGTGAGCTCCTCGCTTCCGTGGCCACGTCAACTAGAGCTCGAAACCGAGCGCGCCACCGCGCTGAGAGCATCACCATGGAGCTCTAGGTCGTCTCCGACGAGTCCACTTGCACCTAAAGGCGCGGACGAGCCCCCTCGTCCCGTAGAGGGACTCGGTCGTCCATTTGGATGCCGGAGGGCGATTCCCGCACTCATCTGCCGCATCTGAAGACGCCGGCGTCGAGCCGCCGGCCTGTTTGGGCCAATTGACCGGGGATTTAACCACCCTGGGTCACAAACATGTGGGCCCCGCCGAGGCTAATCTTTAGGTTAGGTTTAGTTAACGCTAATTAAAATTTGTTAGTGACTTGGTCACTGACCAGTGGGCCCCACTAGTCAGGTTTGACCTAGGCAGCCCCGTTGACCCGCTGACATCACAGTGACGTCATGCTGACGCAGTAAATATTCTCTGGGATTTAAAATAAATCAGAAATGTTTTATTTATTTTAGAAAATATCCAAAACTTCTAAAATTCATAGAAATTAATCTCTAACTCCAAATGCAAAGATTTATATATGAAAAATGATCAGAAAAATCCAATCTATCCATATGTATCGGATTCATTCATGTTTAAGCGACTTAACCTTGATTTTTAGTTCAAAACATGATAAAGCACTATTTAAGTTCATAATTTGAGTTTGGGGTTGAACCTTTGGTTCAAAATGACTCAAACCCATCTGGTTGTAGTTGCATTAGCCCAACACACTCATTTTTCCATGTCATGGTCATGCATCATATTGTGCATTGCATTGATTGTGTTTCCTTCTCTGTTGCCGATATTTGTCCCCTCTCGATAGACGTGGTTTCGACGAAGAGATCGATGACACTGATGAAGAACTATACTATCTTCAGAAGTGCCAGGCAAGAAAAAACCCCTTGTTCATTCTGCTACAATACCACTCTCTCACTCCTGCTCTCTTTTATTGCATTAGGACAACAACGATTCATATGTTACATGCTGTGGTAGTTGAACCCCTTTTCCTCTGCATGACCTGTCATTTCTACAGTAAATAGATGAAACCCACTAGCATGAGTAGGAGTTGTTTGAGCCCTGATGTGCCTACTCATTCATGCTTGTTTGTCATGCCTGCTACTACTTAGAGTTGAGTTAGGTCTGATTCATCGGGGATGAATTGGAATGGTGATGAACTTGTCCTACTGTGTGTGAGCTAAGTGTGTGAACACGATTTGGTAAAGGTAGCGGTGAGAGGCCATGTAGGAGTACATGGTGGGTTGTCTCATTGAAACCGTCTGCAGGAACTGAGTTCTGTGTTTGTGATCCATGAACAGCTACTACCACGCGTTGGGCCCGAAACCAATGGACCCTCTCGACATATTAACCGCCCTTGTCCTCTGTCCGGGAGTTGCAAGTAGTTTCTGGTGTTTGTAGTATGCTGGAGGCCATGCGCAGCGCTGACCCGAGGGGTGGGCTGTGATGCGGTAGGCATGTGGACCGGTCTACTGAGTCGCCCGTTTGTTGACCTGGGAACCCTGCACGCATCGTTCGGGGCCGTATGTGGAAACGTCGTCCGGACTCCCTGCGAATGGAACCTGAATAGGCAATAAACCTGGACTAGGGACTTGTGTGGTTAGTCAGGTCATGGCCGACACCCTCGCCAGGCTTCCGCTTGAACGTTGCCGAGATAGATGACGTGTACATGGCGGTAAGTGGCGAGAGCGTGTGTGAAGAAGTACACCCCTGCAGGGTTAACATCATCTATTCAAATAACCGCGTCTGCGGTAAAGGACCTCTGGGTTGCCTATGCAGTTCATAGACAAGTGAAAGTGGATACTCTAAAATGCGCAAGATAAGCGTGAGTGCTATGGATGGCGTTCTCGTAGGGAGACGGGAGCAGATCCGATATGGTGAATATGTGGACTCGTGTGCGCCACCTCAAAAGAGTTACTTGCAGTCGTAGTTCAGGATAGCCACCGAGTCAAAGATGGCTTGCTGCAGTTAAACTCCACCACCCCCTTTGTTGATACTGATGCATATGTATCTAGTTCTGATGTAAGCCTTGCTAGGTACATTTGTACTCACGTTTTCTTAATTTATGTTTTTGCAGAGAGACTTCAGTCTCGCTAGTAATTCCGCGTGGACTTCGACGTTTAGCTTGTTACCTCAGCTACGATCTTGTGCCATCGGCAGGGTCTTGTAGATAGTCAGGCTTCTCAGCCTTTTTCATTTGTAGTTGTCTGTACTCAGATAAGTTAAGCTTCCGCATGTGCTTATTGCTTGTATGACTTGAATGCTGGGTCATCAGACACATGTTTGTAATATCTGGCTCTTCGGAGCCTATTGAATAATTACTTTGAGTTGTAGAGTTTTGTTGTGATGCCATGTTGTATTTGCACATATCGAGCATATTGTGTGTATGATTTGAAATGCTTGGTATGCGTGGGATCCGACAACCTAGTTGCTTATCCTTGGTAGCCTCTCTTACCAGGAAATGTCTCCTAGTGCTTCCGCTGAGCTATGGTAGCTTGCTACTGCTCTGGAACACTTAGGCTGGCCGGCATGTGTCCTTCTTCATTTTTGTGGCTGTCCCTTCGGGGAAATGTCACGCGGTGTCTACCAGAGTCCTGTTAGCCCAGCTTCTACAGCCCGGATTCACTCGCTAATGACCGACACGTTCGTTGCTGGGTCATGTATGTCTGTCCCTGTAAGTTAGTGCCACTTTGGGTTTACGACTAGACATGTCGGCCCGGGTTCTCTGTCATATGGATGCTAGCCACACTATCATATACATGAGCCAAAAGGCGCAAATGGTCCCGAGCCAAGTAAGGTGGCACCAGTGGGAATACTGTGCGTGAGGCCGCGAAGTGATATGGTGTGTTACATGCTAGATCAGTGTGACTTAGGATCGGGGTCCCGACAGCTTTCGTATCAGAGCCTGACTGCTTGTAGGATTACCAAGCCAAACTAGTCGAAGTCGAGTCTAGAAATGCTTTAGTTATATAAGGGAATTGATTGCGGAAGGGAACGTAAGGCTCTTTTTACTCCTTATACCTTATGCCCTTCTGATCTGAGTCAACCTCTTCTTTACTACGGGGATTAAGAACTAGGCTTCTCATCTTTCTATCAGGATCACGTGTTACTAATCCATAGACTTATAGGATTGATGGATTCAAGTCTCGGTTCAGTTTCCAGTACTTCTGTGTGTTAACTGTTGTCTCAGAACAAATATCTTTGAGCATTTACAGCCGTTATGCTATGCGAGTCATCCCAGGTTTCTAAATAGTCTGATGCATTTGCAACTCCCTTCTTTTCGTTCTCAATGTTTCTTTGGGTCAGTTTAACCACACTAATTGCTGAGTTGAGGTACTCTGTTGCCTCGACATATATGTTGGACCTATTATTGTGACCCTAGGTGTCTTAGAGGATTACCTAGTAATCCAACCATGTTTTGTGTTTCCAGTGTGATGATTCTAGCCATCATTCTCAAAAGCATCCCGTGATTCCACTTAGTTCATAGGCATTCTATTCCTGGGTTCTTGAACCCGAGATTCACCCTACTTACTTCATGTTGATAGTGTTTGCTCGATCCTTTAGGTTATTAGTAACTTTTGTGATAGTCCTCGAGGTTCGTGGTATATCGTTCTTCCAAAACCATGAACCAATATGGCAGAAGTTCTTTTGAATCAACAGATCACAACAAGAGTGCTCTTGATGGGTTCTCCATTCTACATTGTGAATCTGCCAGTTCTACCTTTCTGCATGGGTTATCTGGAAGAAATATGTTGAACTTGGTTCGACATACTAATCTATGCGTCCACAACTCAGAAAATCATATGTTCCTTTGAGTTGTCTCTCTTTAGTTGTATTCTAACCTCTGTCTATCAATTGATAGTCAGGACTAGTTGTGCATTCGTGTTATCGATGCCTATTATTCTTGTGGTCCGTCAAGCCATTCTATTCCGGAATGACTAGGAGAAACAAACTCCAGCACCTCATCCATTTCTTGGACTGGTCAAAGTAGTTGTATTCCACACATCAAAATGTCACTCCAGCTTTTGCTCTGTTCTACCCTGGAGTATTACCCCCTTTATGTCAGGATTGTCATGAGAATTGCACCACCTCTTATGAATTCTTGACGCAGTGATACTTCTCGCCATCATTATTCATTCCTCAGTTCCCGTGTTGTTGTAACCGAAATGCCGACAAGTAAATTGTGATGTGTGAAATCAATACTCCTAGCAATCGTGCTGCTTGGTAGTTAATGGACAATAATCTCATTCTTAGCGTGTTGGTTATTCAATCATCATCCTAAGATTAATCGTGCTACCTAGTCCATCTTCCCTAGTGCACTCTTCGATCAATGAGTTAGGATTGTGTCAATCACTCACTCTTTTGATCATATCATCTCGTCCTGAAAGGCAAAATTGTTCTCGAGCTTAGTAACATATGGGTGGTTCCTGATTTTTCGGATATCTTCACGGATGTATCACCAGGTTGTCCCTTGGCCGTTACATTGAGTTCGTGATCAAAAGATTTCCCTATAAACCACCCCTTCTCCAAGAATTTGTGTTGGATGCCCCTGAGCTAGTTCGTTAAGATAAACAACAACTTGGAGAGTTGGAAGATGAAAGCTTATCTGACTCAGTTCATTCAAAGGGATATCTTTTGTTTGTGTTTGTGCGTTGAAGAAATACGATATCTTCATCGATTGATCCTCGTGATCAATTGTTGGAGTTGTTGTCTTATCCAAACTTTGATTTGAGTATGGCACTACTTGGGAAAACCCTAGCAGTAGCGCGTGTTTAAAGCCTATCAGTAGCGTGGGGTGCAGCGCTACTAGTAAGGTGCTACAACTAAAGGTTAGCAGTAGCGTGGGTTGGACCACGCTACTGCTATATCGACTTAGTAGCAATGCTTTTTACTATGAGCACTACTGTTAGTTAGTAGTAGCGCTCTCCTAGCATGCGCTACTACTATTATTCTGTATTTCTTTTTTATTTCATGTTGTATTCATACACCTTTATAAAAGTTTTCAACCGCGGCAATTTAGAGAATGATTTTACATCATAATGAGTTATTACATCACTGGGAGAAAGAACCGTAGACTAGTTTCAAGTGGATGGACATCCACTTGAAACTAATATGCGGTTCTTTCACCCAATGATATAATATATCATCATCATCATCATCATCATCATCATCATCATCATCATCATCATCATATCATTAACAACTTATCATCATAATACATCATTGTCATGTAACACCTCCTCATGATCATCGTTTTCATCAATCAGACATCACATACAAGTTGGTCACTAGACATAATCACAACTACTCATCATCATCAACTCTCATAAACATATTGTGCCTCATAGGACCTACTACATTCTCTTAGGACCTACTATATTATCTTAGGTAAAATAGCATAAAACAAGATAGCCCCTGACTCTCCATTATGGAAAATGGAGATTATCCTGTCTCCAATTCTTGCCTTTCACACAATGTTGCTTCCAAGAACCTCCTTATGACTATCCATACATTTTTTCCATTCTTTGATTATCATGTGTTCACCGGTTTTAGAAATCCGGTATGGACAGGTGAGATTCGTAGGACGACCTGCCTGTATGTTTAAAACATCAAGGCGACCATTCTGATACATCAAATGAGGCACACAATACATCGGGATTTTCTGTTGAAAAACTAAGTAATAACTTTGTAGTTAGCAATGTAGTTTAGTTGTAGAAGTATGCAAAAGATGCACGGATGCCGTAATAGTAAAAAATCTTACCAGGATATCTCCATGGAAGTTATCGTGGTTCAACACGTGCACTAGTGGCACGTATTGACCATAATTTGGAGGAGTTCGATAAAAGGCATTGTAATTCTCAAGATCAGTACGCGACCAGATGACTTTTCTCCTGATAAGTTAACTCAGAGCCATCCGTGTAGTTGGTTCTGTCTACCGTCTTCCGCACATTCTTTGAAGAATGAAAGTAAGCTATCAATGGAAATAAGTTGTCAACTATTTTGAGATAAACAATATAAATTACTTAATAACTATGTTTGAGGAACTCACATAGCGGTAGATTGGAAGCGTATCAACAAGGACCCAAATGTCCAAATTGTCTTGGTCGATGTCAGGATCACCAAGATCCATGGTGACAAACATACCCTCTTGAAAACCATACATCTTGCAAAGTTCTTCCCAACCCGGGAAACCAAAATGGGATACGCTCTCAGAATTGTATAGATTTACCTCAAAATCCATACCATGATGGGTCCTTAGGTTTATTTTCTCTGTTTCATTCCTCTCATGATCTTCAAAACCCATCCTCTCCAAGACTTAGCGTCTTGCATGGCATGGGATAAGCTAGTCGAATTGTAAAAGACGAAAATTACACATTGAAGTAGTAGAAGTCGAGCTTAATTACGAAAAAAACACTTTGCGTCAGTAGCTATCAGATCACAATCAAGGCCTCCTCGAGCTTAATGTCAAGCGCCGACCTTCGTCCAAGTGAGGCCTGTCGCAGAAACCCCGATTGTCGCCGCACCAGGAGCACTCCCCGGGACCTTCTTTGTCCGACGACATTTCCTACAAAGATTAAACTTGTACAATTAAAAATCCCAACTTGTTCATTATTCATCACGGGTTGACTATCGGTCTGTCGAGTCTTTTCTTGAAAATTCTCAGCTCACGTGGTGTATATATTCGACCGTCGGTGATGGTAGCTCCTCCTTTCATTCCCGAGTGCATTACACCAAATTGTCTAGCACATGGGAATGAAGGAGAAGCTACCCCCACGACAACAGTCGAGATTCTTCGTCCTCTCATATATGGTGGAGACTCTCCCACACTGATTCCTCTCTGACATTTGCGACCGTCGGTGATGGTCGTCACTCCTCCTTCCCCTAGTGCATAAAAAAGGTCTAGCACCCAGAGAAGAAGGAGAAACGACCCCCATGACAACAGTCGGGATTCTTTGGCCTCGACAGACTTAAAGTCAACCCGAAATATCGTTTAATTATCTTTCTAGAAAATACAGGCCACTCGATATTTCCTACATATTCTAGGACAAGTCATGCCAAAATTCACGGAAAATTCCGGCATGACCTTTGCTAAAACAAGACATATCGAGCGACTAAAATTTGCCGGAACGGAAATTAATGAACACTCCAGCAAAACATAGGCCACTCGGAGGTGTAACCTGAACATGACCGGCCACTTGGGCAACCACATATCCTATTTGAGCAACACAAGATATACATGTTTTTATCTACATCATATCTTATAGGACTCATATTGAGAAGGAGATTTGGCTGGTCTCACCTCGAGGTCGGAGGGGGTCGGTGTCGGTGTCAAAACCGGCGGATCTCGGGTAGGGGTCTCGAGCTGTGCGTCTAAGGTCGATGGTAACAGGAGACGGGGGACACGATGTTTACCCAGGTTCGGGCCCTCTCTATGGAGGTAATAGCCTACTTCCTGCTTGATTGATCTTGATGAATATGAGTATTACAAGAGTTAATCTACCACGAGATCATAATGGCTAAAAACCTAGAGGCCTAGACTGTATGACTATGGTAATGAGTCTATCCTTTCCGGACTACGCCCTCCGGTTTATATAGACACCAGAGGGATCTAGGGTTACATAGAGTCAGTTACATAAGGAGGAATCTTCATAGTTGGTCGCCTAGGTTGCCTTCCACACCAAGGAGAGTCCTATCCAGACACGGGTATAGTCTTCGGTCTTCATGTCTTCACAACCCACCAGTCCGGCCCATGGATAACAGGCCGGACGTATGAGGACCCCTTAGTCTAGGACTCCCTCAGTAGCCCCCGAACGAGGCTTCAATGACGAGGTGTTCGGCGCGCAGATTGTCTTCGACATTGCAAGGCGGGTTCCTTCTCTGAGTAATGTATTCGGCCGTTGATTCAATATCGCTCCCCTCGGCTTCTGTGCGCTAATAACTTCGGCTTCCACGTGTCGAGAGAATGCGGAAGGTCAGGGTATTTTTGCAAATAATACCCCGACCAGGCAAGGAAGAGCGTCTATTTAAAGAGATTGGATCTTAGATCCATTCGGCGCCACATGAAGAGAGTCCCCAGAGATCGCCAGGAGAAGCCATTCCAACATGACTAGCATTCCTAGCTCCTCCCGTTCCAGCCCAGAGAAAGGCGAGTGGGAGAAGTGCTCCGTGTCCCACAGTCAATTGGCGAAATTGCATACGCAAGGATTTCTTCCTCCGGCGGATCTGGTCCCTGTTCGAGCAGGGCTGGCCTCTTTTAATTGCGAGACCCAGGCGGAGAACTTCCCCAACCCATCCGGGGGAGCGAGTGTGTTTCGTCCCCTTTCTGCTAAGAGGTGTCGGATTTCCAATCCATCCGTTCCTTCGAGGGCTTCTGGAATACTATGGCCTCCAGCTGCACAACTTCACTCCCGCCTCTATCCTGCACATCGCAGGTTATGTGGCTTTATGCGAATTATTTATGGGTGTTGAGGCCCATTTTGAACTGTGGAGAAAGTTGTTCTGTATTGTCCCGCGTAACCACGAGGGGTCAATATTTTAAGTGGGCGGAGCCGAAGTGCGGCGCATCGCCGATACCGGATACCTGTCCGGCACGCTGAGGAGGGCATCCGAAGAATGGCCTATCGAATGGTTCTACATTGAGGACGTCGCACTTCCCGACCCAGTTCGAAAGGGTCTTCCTGAATTTGCAAGCGTTCCGCTGAAGAAACGCCATAGTTGGCGTCCCCGGAGTCTTGAAGAGGATGACAGTGCAGAAGTTGGTCAGCTCCTGAGCAAGATAAAGACGCTCGCCCAATCTGGATTAACAATAGTGGAGGTCATGGCGGCCTCCATAGTGCGAGAGGTTCAGCCGCTTCAATATAGAGGGCTCCCAATGTGGCACTACAATGGGGAGGATGACTTCTCCCGCTGTGGTCGAAAAGGTCCGGACACCCCCGCCGCTCTAGCCAAGATACTGGCCAAGCTGTTCAAAGGGGAGGAAGAGAAATTTCTACGAATCAATTGCAGAGATGGGTATTCTATGTATAATCCTCCCAGTTGGGTTAGCCCCAATCCTTTTTCTTTACTCATTCCGCTTCCCGAATCATCTTTGATAAATTTCTAATCCGCTTATAACAGCATTGGCAAAAAATCACCGAGGGGCTTTAGAGCCCCGCCCCACAGCCTGAGAACCATAACCGGGAGCTGGATCCTGGATTTGAAGAGGACCCGAAAACATTCGTGGTACTTGCGGAAGGGGTGTTTTACCAGGCGAGCTACGATGGCACTAAAGTGGCCATTATCGCCGATTATCCCTGTCTTCTTCCTGCTTCCCACGTAAGTCACCAAGAAAATCCCCCTCGAAGGAGTTTCCTCGCACTACCTCACCTACCGCACTACCTCGTGCTCCAAAGGGGAGGTGTTCGGCACGCCATGCTACTCCGGGGGCGACTCCAAAGAGAGTGGCTCTAGCGCCGAGCAAGGCATCTAAAAGGAAGGCCAGTGAGACATGACCGGTCCCTCGTCGAAGTGGTACAGATTTGAAGGTACACTTTATTAGTCACATCCAACTGTAGCTTGTGCGTTTGTCTTGCACCAGAAAAAAGGTTTGCCGGACTATGTCCGGGGGTCCGGCCAGCCGTACTCCCAACAACCGGGATTTAGACCCCGCCAGAGAAACAGGAGCCGGTACGGAACAACGCCGGACTGTCCTTCGGCCGAGTGTTCGGAAAATATCTCCGTTACCAACTCGGAAGTAGAGAGCGCCATGAACCATCGGCGCTGCAGGGCTGTTTTACGAGACCCTGAGTTCTCAGAAGAGGCATTCAATGCCTTCAGCTCGGCTGACGCATACATCCGAGCTTCTCGAAACGGGATTAGCAAAGCCACAAAGCAGCAGTTAACAGATGTGCAGGTAAGTTTACTGTGCCCAAAATATGATAACCATGTGCCAGTAGCCCCCGAGACATAAAGTAGTTGGTACAACTGATTTGAGGAAAGTTGTATAACCAGGCTCTTACAGAGAAGAACGTCCTGCTAGGCCAAGAGCTAGAAAGGTGTCAGACACAACTAATTGCTATTGCCGCCGAACTGGAGAAATCCAAGAAGGCGTCACCTAGTAATATTCCCCTCCATTGAGAAAATATAATTATATGCCATTAGTGCTAATAGTGTTGCCTGTACCATGACATAATTGTCAGAGGAACTCAAGGAGGCGCTGGAAGCCGCGCAAGCGAATGAACAGGAAGCCAAAAGACTACATGCCGCGGGCGAACGTGTGCTGAAGCAGGCCATTGTTGAGAAAAACCAACTCCAGGGTTGCAAGACCCAGCTGGGCGAAGAGCTGAAGGCTATGAGGGCCCAGCTAGCCGATTCCGTGAAGGAGAACAAGAAGCTGCAGGGCGGCATATTGACGGGCCGTCCTAAATAGGAGGTGTCCGGATCATCAAGTGATCTGCTGCAAGGGCTATCGCAAGTGCACGAAAAGGCTCGGCTGGCGATGCGGAGTGTTGCCAAGGCCCTATGGCCATCCACCTCCCCTCCAGTAAGTATGGAGGAGCTTGTAGAGCTGTTCAAAGGAGCACGGCGGCGTATCCGACTATGGAAGATATCAACCTGCCGAGAGGGTGCGTGAGAAGCCTGGGCCATGGTGAAGACGCGATATACCAAGTTGGATCCTAATCACATGGCCCGTGTTGGACTGCTAGGGTCGAATGGGGAAGAAATTCCTGTTAGTTTAGTATATGACCAAATAGAGGTGGCCGCCAAATATTCCCAACAGGATTGTAAGTTGGACCACATTTTGGACGGTGTAGAGGAGGAAGTGTTTGAGTCCAAGTGACTATGTACTTTCCTTGATATATGTAACTCTAGCTGAATTGTATAGCATTTGTCATGGCAGACCTTTTCACTTCAACCTCCGGACTCGAGGGCGCGAAGTGTTTCCGAATACCCGCACGGCCGAATAGACTGGGGTATGCGCGGAAACTAGGCGTTGGGGTCATAGTTGCTTGAACAGACAAGTTGTATCCGGCTAGCTATGTTATATTACATTGAGATAGTAAGAAACATCTTCCAGAGAGAATAGTTCTGTTAAGGGTTCCTTTCCCTGGGTGTGCATGTATTAGTGTACATGTCCGAAGTGTGATGACAAAATCACAGTGTGCATATCTTCTGGGGGTTCACAATGGGGTGAGTGCCAAAAACATCTTTAATTCACCGATCGAATATTCCCTTAAGAATGCTAGATTTCGGCTTCACCCAGTCTGAGGTACACATCCGGATGACCCGGCAGTAACAATCACAGAGGTGCTCCCTTTATGCCCTAACCGAACTAACGGGAACGTAGGGCATAAGCACAGGAGCCAGGCAACCCAGCTTGGCCAAAACTTAAGTCATATCGATGCATATAGTGGCGAAGAAAAGGTACATATGGAAAAAACTCATATGTGAAGATCTTGATGCTCAAGGAATAATAATATAAAGCTTTTGTCCCAGAAGCCCCCAGGTATAATGGACGTACATATTTAAAGATGTATATGTCACAAGTGCGCGGTTGAGCCACGCGGAAGCTTTAAGGCTAAAAAGAAAAGGAAAGAAAAAAACAGAGAAAAATAGGTTATATAGTAGGGAGAAGGGGACGAACAAAGATTTCGGCGCTAGGCATAGAATCTTCGGAGTCTGGCCGCGTTCCATGGGTTCGGCTCTAAGCGATTGTCTAAGGCATCACGCAAGCGGTACGCTCCTCCGGTGAGAACTTCGTCGATGATGAAGGAACCCTCCCACTTAGGCTTGACTTTGTCCTTTTTCTTCTCCGGCAAGTGTGGAACGAGTTCGCCAACATTATAAGTTTTGGCCCGTACTTCTCTTCTTTGATATCTTGGGGCCTGCTGTTGATATAATGCAAAATGGGCTTTTGCGACGTCGCGCTCCTCCTCCAGTGCATCTAAGCTGTCCTACCGATCAAGCTCGGCTTCTCTGTCTTCATACATGCGCACTCGAGGTGAGTCATGAATAATGTCGCAGGGTAACACAGCCTCTGCACCGTACACCATGAAAAAGGGTATGTATCCAGTAGTGCGATTGGGCGTGGTCCACAGCCCCCAAAGTACGGAGTCGAGCTCCTCGACCCAGTGCTTGTCTGATTCTTTCAAAGACCGCACTAGTCTGGGTTTAATGCCGCTCATAATGAGACCATTGGCTCGTTCGACTTGACCATTTGTTTGTGGGTGATAGACAGAGGCATAATCGAGTTTAATGCCCAGATTAGCACACCAGTTTTTACCTCGTCGGCTGTGAAATTAGAGCCGTTATCAGTGATGATGTTGTGTGGAACACCATAGCGGTGCACAACACCGGATATGAAATCTATCACTAGTCTGGCCTCGGCCGTTTTGTCCGGTTTGGCCTAGTGAATTTATCTACCATGACCAGCAGGTATTTTTTTATGGCTTCCCCCTTTAAGGGGTCCGACCATATCCAGTCCCCAGACCGCGAAAGGCCAAGTGATGGGGATAGTTTGTAAGGCAGTTGGGGCATGTGGCTTTGGTTGGCGAAGAGTTGGCATCCGACGCAATGTTGGACAAGGTCATGCGCATCTGCTCAGGCTGTCGGCAAATAAAACCCAGTGCGGAAGGCCTTGCTAACAAGGGCCTGAGCTGCGGTGTGGTGTCTGCCGAGACTAGTGTGAATTTCCGCTAAAAGCTGCCGCCCCTCTTCCTCGGAGATACATCATTGAAGTACTCCGGTAGTACTTTTCTTGTAGAGCTATCCGTCGTGGACCTTGTAGGCCTTCTGAAAGCATAAGTGCTCCCTAGGTGGTTTTGGTAATTAATGTCAACATATCTCTTGTTGGACTAACACTTTTATCTAGTACATTTCAGATAAGTTCAACAATGGAGTGGCATGGACTAAAGGATGTGGGAACTCCTTCAAGATGCTATGGACAAAGGGTTGGCTCAAGCTTCAAGCTCAAGACACTTCATTTTACATTTTAGTGATCCAAGATCACATTGTGTCTATAGGAAAAGCCAATACTATCAAGAAGGGATGAGGTGTTGCTTAATGAGCCTTTTGCTTCATGTGCTCAGTGATATGCTCCAAAACCCTCAACTACTTTCCCACTTCCACACATATGACCTAAACCTAAAGTCAAACTCGGCCCTACCGGTTCTTTCTATTCGGCGCCACTGAGTTCAGATGTCATAGCCACTGCCACAAACCCTAGGCAAATCGGTTTCGCAGATAGGGATCTCGGTCTCACCGAGATGGGATTGTAATCTCTCTGTGTATGTCCATTACCAAAATCGGTCTTACCGAGTTTGTGCAATCGGTACTACCGAGATTACAATGCAAACTTTCTGTTTAACTTATTACTCAAATCGGTCTCACCGAGTTTGAGTAATCGGTCTCACCGAGTTTGCCTGACCAACTCTCTGGTTAGCTAATTACCAAATTCGGTCTCACCGAGTTTGTGTAATTGGTCTCACCGAGATTATGTTATGCCCTAACGCTAACCAAATCGGTCCTACCGAGATGCATGTCAGTCCCACCGAGAACCCTAAGGGTCACTAGGTTTACTAAATCGGTTTGACCGAGTTTGATAATTCGGTCCCACCGAGTTTGGTAAATTGTGTGTAACGGTTAGATTTTCTGTGGAGGCTATATATACCCCTCCACCTCCTCTTCATTCGTGGAGAGAGCCATCAGAACAAACCTACACTTCCAACTTACCAGTTATGAGAGAGAACCACCTACTCATGTGTTGAGGCCAAGATATTCCATTCCAACCACATGAATCTTGATCTCTAGCCTTCCCCAAGTTGCTTTCCACTAAAATCTTCTTTCCACCAGATCCAAATCCTATGAGAGAGAGTTGAGTGTTGGGGAGACTATCATTTGAAGCACAAGAGCAAGGAGTTAATCATCAACACACCATTTGTTACTTCTTGGAGAGTGGTGTCTCCTAGATTGGCTAGGTGTCACTTGGGAGCCTCCGACAAGATTGTGGAGTTGAACCAAGGAGTTTGTAAGGGCAAGGAGATCGCCTACTTCGTGAAGATCTACCGCTAGTGAGGCAAGTCCTTCGTGGGCGACGACCATGGTGGGATAGACCAGGTTGCTTCTTCGTGGACCCTTCGTGGGTGGAGCCCTCCGTGGACTCGCAACAGTTACCCTACGTGGGTTGAAGTCTCCACCAACGTGGATGTACGATAGCACCACCTATCGGAACCACGACAAAAACATATGTGTCTCCAATTGCGTTTGAATCCTCCAAACCCTTCCCTTTACATTCTTGCAAGTTGCATGCTTTATTTTCCGCTGCCTATATACTCTTTGCATGCTTGCTTGTTATGTATTGAGAATGTTAAACTTGTGCCTAAACTCCACTTAAAATTAAAACAGATTAAAAACTGCAACTTTGGTACTTAGTGTCTAATCACCCCCCCCCCCTCTAGACACCTCTTCTCAAGATCCTACAAGTGGTGTCAGATCATTGGTCTCATTTGCCTTGGTTTAATCACCTTTGGAGGAAGATGGACGAGTCTACTTTGAGGAGTCTTAGACATAGAGTGCCTATTCTTGATGGAGAGTATTTTCATGAGTGGAAAAATGAGATGCTTGTAATTTTCAATCAATATCAATTGAACAAGTACATTGCTAGCCCTTGTGCACCTCATGTTGATCCTATGCATCCTACCCTTGATGAATCTATTGACATGACTAGAAATCTTAGAACTGTTAATCTAATCACTAGAGGCTTACCTAGAAACTTGATTAGAATCTTGCCTACTTTTGAGTGTGCCTACACTATATGGAAATTTCTTGAGGAACGCTTTCCAAATTATTCCTTGAAAAATCTAGATGAGATCCTCTATAAGTCTATTGCCTTGAGTAAGATGAATACTAGTGATCCTATGTTTGGTGATCGTCTATTTGAACTCACCGACCTTATGCGTGCCAAAGGAGATGTTGGAATTATTGGTGATATTATTTCCGAAGCTATAAGAATTCATAAGCAAAATCTTTGTCAAACTCACTCTAATGAATTACCCTCTCTACGACTTGATCCACCACATGACGATGTTGAACATGGATACTATGATGAGGATGATGATAGTGACTTCGATCTTGATGATGCAATGAGACATTTTGGTCTTATGGCAAATCTTCGGGGATATGTGTCGGAGGAAAGGAATGGGTTCTTGATAAGGATGTACCGATCACATGACCGGAGATAAAGACATGTTTCGTGAGCTTGCTGAAAATGATAGTCCTTGAAAGTATGTCACTTTCGGTGACAACTCAAAGGGTAAGGTGGTTGGCCTCGGTAAGGTGGCCATCTCACATGATAGCTCCATTCAAAATGGCATGCTCGTTGAGTCTCTTGGCTACAACTTACTTTCAGTATCTAGACTTGATGATTTCGGTTTAAATGTCCTATTTACTGAAGTAGATTGTCAAGTGTTTCATCGAGACAATCATAAAATGGTCTTTACCGGTATACGTAGAGGTGATCTTTACATTGTTGATTTCTCTAAAAGGCACAACCTATAACTTGCTTCATTGATAAATCCTCAAAAGGTTGGTTATGGCATAGACGACTAGGTCACGTTGGCATGAGAAACCTTGACAAGCTTATTAAAGGAAATCATATCCTTGGAGTTAACAATGTCATATTTGATAAGGATAGACTGTGCAGTGCTTGTCAAGCAGGTAAATAGGTCGGAGGAAGGCATCCCGTGAAGAACATCATGACCACAAGGAGGCCACTCGAGCTACTTCATATGGATCTCCTTGGTCCCAACGCTTACAAAAGTCTCAGTGGAAATTCTTTTGGTCTAGTTATAGTTGTGATTTTTCAAGATTTACGTGGGTGTTCTTTCTCGATGACAAATCGCAGGTCCAAAAGATCTTCAAAAACTTCGCTAGGAAGGCCCAAAACCAATTTGAAGTGAAGATCAAGAAGGTTCGCAGCGACAACGGAACGGAGTTCAAGAACGCAAATGTGGACACCTTTCTTGACGAAGAAGGGATTTCACACAAGTTCTCGGCTACGTACACACCTCAACAAAATGGAGTTGTTGAGAGGAAGAACCGGGCGCTCATCAAAATGGCGAGAACGATGCTTGATGAGTATAAGACGTCAAGCACTTTTTAGGCGAAGCGGTTGAGACAGCTTGTCATGCAACCAATCGCTTGTATCTTCACAAGCTACTCGGCAAGATGGCATACGAGCTCCTCACCGGTAACAAACCCCAAGTTGGATACTTTCGAGTATTCGGCTCAAAGTGCTACATTCTTGATAAGCATCGTCATTCAAAATTTGCTCCTAAGTCTCATGAAGGTTTCCTACTAGGTTATGGCTCAAACTCTCACACTTACCATGTCTACAACAATTTCACCCGAAAGGTTGAAGAGACGGTAGATGTGAAGTTTGATGAATCTAACGGCTCACAAGTAGAGCAATTTCCAATTGAAGTAGGAAACAAAGACCCTTCGGAAGCAATACAAGACTTGTCTATTGGCAAGGTCCGTCCAACGAAGGTGAAGGAGAGTACCTCGTCTATCCAAGTGGAAGCTTCTACTTCACGACAAGGTGAACCAAGATTTGATACGGAAGCATCCACAAGTGGAACACACCAAGATGAAGAAAACGAGGAAGAACATCACGAACGTCAACAACCTCCTTCTCCACCTCGACAAGAAAACGACAACGCCAACAATGAAGAAGATCAAGAAGAATAAGAAGAACAAGATGAAGAAGATGTTCAACCGAGACCCAAGCAATAGCTTTCACGAGTTCGAGCAAGAATTGCTAAAGACCATCCCGTCGAGCAAATCTACAATGATATTCAAACCGGGAAAATCACTCGCTCTAAAACTCGTTTAGCTAACTTTTGTGAAAACTATTCTTTCATCTCTAGCATTGAACCTACGAAGGTCGAAGAAGCATTGGAAGATCCGGATTGGATAAATGCTATGCATGAAAATCTACACAACTTTGAGAGAAACCAAGTTTGGACATTGGTTGAGAAGCCCAACAACAACCACAACATCATCGGTACCAAATGGGTGTTTCGCAACAAGCAAGATGAAGATGGACAAGTAGTTCGCAACAAAGCACGTCTCGTCTCCCAAGGCTACACTCAAGTCGAAGGTATGGACTATGGTGAGACTTATGCTCCCTGCTAGACTTGAGTCCATTCAAGATCTTACTTGCCTATGCTAATCACCATAATATCACCTTGTACCAAATGGACATTAAAAGTGCTTTTCTAAATGGTGAAATAGAGGAGGAAGTTTATGTTAAACAACCTCCCGGCTTTGTCAATCATAAGAAACCAAATCATGTTTACAAACTTCACAAAGCTCTTTATGGTCTTAAACAAGCTCCTAGAGCATGGTATAAATGCTTGACCAAGTTTCTTCTTGAAAAAGGCTTTGAAATTGGGAAGATTGATTCCACACTTTTTACTAAAAGGGTTCATGGAGAATTATTTGTATGCCAAATTTATGTTGATGATATCATATTTGGATCAACTAACCCTCATTTTAGTGAAAAGTTTGGGAAGCTAATGTCAGAGAAGTTTGAGATGTCAATGATGAGTGAACTCAAATTCTTTCTTGGGTTGCAAATCAAGCAAACTAAGGAAGGTACTTTTGTGTCTCAAATGCAGTACACTAAGGACTTATTCAAGAAGTTCAATATGCAAGAGTGCAAAGGTATGTCTACACCCATGCCTACTAGTGGACATCTTGATTTGACCAAAGATGGTAAACCCGTTGACCAAAAAGTTTATCGCTCTATGATTGGTTCATTGTTATACCTATGTGCTTCACGTCCCGATATTATGCTAAGTGTGTGCATGTGTGCAAGATATCAAGCTGCTCCTAAAGAATGTCATCTTAAGGCCGTGAAAAGGATAGTGAGATACTTAATTCATACACCAAATTTTGGCATTTGGTATCCTAAGAGGGCCTCTTTCGGTCTTGTTGGCTATTCCGACTCGGACTATGCCGGAGACAAGGTTGATAGAAATTCCACTTCGGGTACTTGTCAGTTTCTTGGTAGATCTCTTTTGTCTTGGTCCTCCAAGAAACAAAACTCGGTATCCTTATCTATTGCCAAAGCGGAGTACATTGCCGCTGGTTCATGTTGTGCTCAATTACTTTGGATGACCCAAACTCTTAAAGATTATGGGATATATGTGAAACATGTTCCATTGCTTTGTGACAATGAAAGTGCTATCAAAATTGGTCATAATCCCGTACAACATTCTTGAACTAAGCATATTGAAGTTCGTCATCATTTAATTCGAGATCATGTTGCTAAGAGTGACATTAATCTTAAGCATGTTCGCATTGAAAAGCAATTAGCGGATATATTTACTAAACCCCTTGATGAGAAAGTGTTTTGCAAGTTGAGAGGAGAATTGAACATCATTGATGCTTCAAACTTGGAGTAGATACTCCATTGGATACATGCAAGATCTCTAGATGAATTTCTCTCGTGTTCTTATTTGTGTTTTTGCATTTGTCTCATGCATATTTGTTTCCCCGTTTCAAAAAAACTGCATCTAGATTTCATTATTTTCTTTTTATTTGCTCTGCATTTTCTGCATCCAATTCATTGCATATCATTTCGTTAATTCCTTGCAAATCTTTGTGAGACCTTTCTAGTTTAGTGAGCTGAGGTGACAAATGTTTTCTCTGCGATGAACTCGGTTTCACCGATTTGTTGTTTTCGGTCCAACCGAATCTTCTCGGTACAACCGAAGCATACCACTCGGTGCCACCGATTTCACAACAGGAAAAAACAGTTTGCCACTTATTCCGTGTTTCTTTTAAATCCAGCTCCACTCAATGAATCTTGTCCTCTACAAGCATCACAAATATTATCCAGTGCTTTGTGTTGTGACTCAAGGACTGAACCCATACACAACAAATTCCAGAAGACCCTTCTTGGAAATTGATGTCAAAGGGGGAGAGAGAGAGAGATCACATCAAAGCTTATCACTTAGAGAGATCACATCAGAGAGAGTATTAAGGGGGAGAAAGAGATCTCCAGGGGGAGAGAATACTCAAGTAGAAAGTATTTCTCAAGGATCCCAGATGCTTGGTATTCAAGAGGAGACATGTTCATGTGTGCTTACTTACATTAAGCTCTGTTCTTTTATATCTTTCAGCTCTGATTTTCTGTTCCCTATCTTCTCCCAGTATCCCATGCTAGATTCAGGGGGAGCAAGACATCTAAGGGAAAGAAATCATTTAAATTCATTACATATCTTTACTCTTGGGGACATGTCTAATCCAATGTGATACTCAGTACTCACTCTCTACATGTCATCCCAGTCTTGGTATTCTTGTGGTTTCTTCTGTTTGCTCTGGCTAGTAGATGTACATGTGTTATCTAACCTTGTTTGTGCAGGTTCATTTCACCCCAAGCCAACTCAAGACTACAAGGTAAGTATATGCATCACACTCATGTGTATGAGGAATTCTTGCTGATGAACATACTGTTTGCAAGAAGGACTCATAAGCACGAAGGTATTTTCTTTAATATTCTTTGCTCTGATGCATATGGACAAGATACATGTAACACATTGCCTACTTTATCATGGTTATTGCTCTCACATGCTTCTCTATTCCATACTCACATGATTGCATACATGTAGGGGGAGCCTATGCTTGTTACATGTCTTTCCGAAGCTTTACTTGCTATTCTTTATATCTTTACCTAAAGCTTTGATGTATGTTGCCGTAAATTACCAAAAAGGGGGAGATTGAGAGCACAAGTGCTCCCTAGGTGGTTTTGGTAATTAATGTCAACATATCTCTTGTTGGACTAACACTTTTATCTAGTACATTTCAGATAAGTTCAACAATGGAGTGGCATGGACTAAAGGATGTGGGAACTCCTTCAAGATGCTAAGGACAAAGGATTGGCTCAAGCTTCAAGCTCAAGACTCTTCATTTTACATTCTAGTGATCCAAGATCACATTGAGTCTATAGGAAAAGCCAATACTATCAAGAAGGGATGAGGTGTTGCTTAATGAGCCTTTTGCTTCATGTGCTCAGTGATATGCTCCAAAACCCTCAACTACTTTCCCACTTCCACACATATGACCTAAACCTAAAGTCAAACTCGGCCCTACCGATTCTTTCTATTCGGCGCCACCGAGTTCAGATGTCATAGCCACTGCCACAAACCCTAGGCAAATTGGTTTCACCGATAGGGATCTCGGTCTCACCGAGATGGGACTGTAATCTCTCTGTGTATGTCCATTACCAAAATCGGTCTCACCGAGTTCGTGCAATCGGTACTACCGAGATTACAATGCAAACTTTCTGGTTAACTTATTACACAAATCGGTCTCACTGAGTTTGAGTAATCGGTCTCACCGAGTTTGCCTGACCAACTCACTGGTTAGCAAATTACCAAATTCGGTCTCACCGAGTTTGTGTAATCGGTCTCACCGAGATTACGTTATGCCCTAACCCTAACCAAATCGGTCCTACCGAGATGCATGTCAGTCTCACCGAAAACCCTAACGGTCACTAGATTTACTAAATCGGTCTGACCGAGTTTGATAATTCGGTCCCACCGAGTTTGGTAAATTGTGTGTAACGGTTAGATTTTGTGTGGAGGCTATATATACCCCTCCACCTCCTCTTCATTCGTGGAGAGAGCCATCAGAACAAACCTACACTTCCAACTTACCAGTTCTGAGAGAGAACCACCTACTCATGTGTTGAGGCCAATATATTCCATTCCAACCACATGAATCTTGATCTCTAGCCTTCCCCAAGTTGCTTTCCACTCAAATCTTCTTTCCACCAGATCCAAATCCTATGAGAAAGAGTTGAGTGTTGGGGAGACTATCATTTGAAGCACAAGAGCAAGGAGTTCATCATCAACACACCATTTGTTACTTCTTGGAGAGTGGTGTCTCCTAGATTGGCTAGGTGTCACTTGGGAGCCTCCGACAAGATTGTGGAGTTGAACCAAGGAGTTTGTAAGGGCAAGGAGATTGCCTACTTCGTGAAGATCTACCGCTAGTGAGGCAAGTCCTTCGTGGGCGACGGCCATGGTGGGATAGACAAGGTTGCTTCTTCTTGGACCCTTCGTGGGTGGAGCCCTCCGTGGACTCGCAACCGTTACCCTACGTGGGTTGAAGTCTCCACCAACGTGGATGTACGATAGCACAACCTATCGGAACCACGACAAAAACATATGTGTCTCCAATTGCGTTTGAATCCTCCAAACCCTTCCCTTTACATTCTTGCAAGTTGCATGCTTTATTTTCCGCTGCCTATATAGTCTTTGCATGCTTGCTTGTTATGTATTGAGAATGTTAAACTTGTGCCTAAACTCCACTTAAACTTAAAAGAGATTAAAACTGCAACTTTGGTACTTAGTGTCTAATCACCCCCCCCCCCTCTAGACACCTCTTCTCAAGATCCTACATCTTCTAACGCCGGACAATGCAGCGAGCCTCATTCTGGTCTTCAGGGAGCTCCTTCCTATTAATGTAGGCCAAGAAGGGTTCGGTGCATGGGGTAATGACTGCCATAATGAGATGGGCCAACGGCGTTATTTCGGTGGTTGAACCCCCGATGCTGTCGGTGTGTTCGGGGTTTGGGGTTGTATTCGGATCTGGACTGTCGTTGTTGCCCTCCCCTTGCCACACCACAGATGGCTTAAAAAGCCTTTCCAAGAAGACGTTAGGTGGGACGGGGTCGTGCTTAGCGCCAATGCGAGCAAGAACGTCCGCCGCCTAGTTACTTTCTCGAGCGACGTGATGAAATTCAAGCCTAGGGACGGCAATGGGTAGGGTATGGGCGGGTACGACCTTCTTCTGCCCAAACCCATACCCACAGAAATCTTCTATACCCACCCGTTTCGATACCCATGGGCATAAATTGATACCCATGCCCATACCCATCGGGTATCCTATACCCAATGGGTATCCAATGGATACAATCTATGGAATTTAAATTTTCAAAAAGTAGAGAAATGAGTCTAAAATTCAAGTGATGATGGGCGAGCAGTATAGCATTGACGCGGCTTGCTTCTATGGATGGCATCTTGGAGGAATAAAGCGAGTATGAGCAATGGTTAGTGGTACCCCTACGCCGTGAGAGGCGACAGTGGGAATTGGGGATCACTAGATGGAGAGATGGACAGGTGTTCGATGATGATAAGTTAAGATCTAATCACTTCGAGGAGACACATATGACATAGGAGGAGTGGCGAACAAGTATATGTGGCCCTATGTGCGCCGGTTTCCACATATCATAGGAGTTAGTTTAATTTAACATTGTTTGTGGGTATCCATTGGGTTATCCATGGACGCAATTTCATACCCATGCCCTACCCATATATTTTGCGGGTATGGATACCCATTACCCGTGGGTAAAAAACCTCTCCAAGTCTTTCCCATGCCCATTGTTTTCGGGTAGAGTACCAGCGGGTACCCATACCCATGGGCAAAACTGCCATCCCTATTCAAGCCCCTCGAACCGAGCCGACATTTTTAAGACGGCATTACGATAAGCTGCCATCTTTGGATCTTTGGCATCAAAGTCTCCATTTATTTGAGATATTGCGAGGTTAGAGTCCCCCCGCACCTCCAGGCGTTGTATGCCGATGGATACGGCCATCCGAAGACCATGTAGTAAGGCCTCGTATTCGGCTACGTTGTTGGAGTCTGTGTATAATATCTGGAGTACATATTGGACGACATCTCCAGTGGGGGACGTTAACACGACGCCCGCTCCTAGCCCAGCCAACATTTTGGAGCCGTCAAAATACATAACCCAATTGGAATATGCACCGTACTATTTAGGGAGTTCGGCCTCTGTCCATTCGGCGACGAAGTCAGCCAGCACTTGGGATTTGATGGCTCGGAGTGGCTTGTATGTTATGTCAAATGGAAGTATCTCTATGGCCCATTTGGTGATCCGTCCCGTGACATCACGATTGTTTGTTATGTCATTCAGTGGGACTTGAGAAGCTACCGTGATTGAACACTCCTAGAAGTAGTGTCGTAGCTTACAGGATGCCATGAAGACCGCGTATGCTATCTTTTGGTAGTGGGGG
Organism: Aegilops longissima; assembly: GCA_021605205.1. NCBI lineage: Eukaryota > Viridiplantae > Streptophyta > Magnoliopsida > Poales > Poaceae > Aegilops > Aegilops longissima. The sequence goes on from CM038677.1 coordinate 156,759,290, forward strand.
TACCGTGATTTGCATGGTGTGAGGACAGTAGATACGTAGTATACTTGTTTTTGAAGTGGAAATTTGTGTCCGTCCTGTTCTCGTTCAACGACGAGCACGGCGCTCACCACCTGATGTGTTGCCGATATGTATAGCAACATGGGTTCGCCAGTGTTTGGTGCGGCCAGGATTGGGTTGCTTGCCAGGAGGGCCTTTATTTACTCCAGTCCGGCGGTCGCCGCATCTGTACATTTGAAGTTATCGATGCACCGTAAGAGGCGATAGAGTGGTAGTGCCTTTTCTCCTAATCTGGAGATAAAGCGACTTAATGCTGCCACGCAACCAGCTAGTTTCTGGACTTGTTTGAGGTCTGTTGGCGTAGCCAACTGTGACAGAGCTCAGATTTTAGCTGGGTTTGCTTCTATTCCTCTATTGGAAACGATGAAGCCCAACAGCTTTCCTACAGGGACGCCGAAGACACACTTTTTCGGGTTGAGTTTAATGTCATATGCACGGACGTTGTCGAATGTAAGACGTAAGTCGTCTATTAGTGTTTCGACGTGCCTAGTTTTGATGACGACGTCATCGACGTAAGCTTCTACTGTCTTGCCGATCTGTTTCTCCAGGAATGTTTGAATCATGCATTGGTATGTGGCGCCGGCGTTCTTGAGCCCGAAGGGCATGGTGTTGAAGCAGAATGGTTCATATGGGGTGATAAATGCTGTTGCAGCTTGATTGGATTCCTTCATTTTGATTTGATTGTATCCAGAATATGGATCTAGGAAGCACAGTGAATCGTGTCCTGCGGTGGCGTCAATGATTTGATCAATGCGGGGGAGGGGGAAGGGATCCTTAGGGCAAGCCTTGTTGAGGTCGTTGAAATCGACACACAGGCGCCAGGATTTGTCCTTCTTTGGTACCATCACCAGGTTTGCCAGCCAATCCGGATGTTTGATTTCTCTAATGAATCCGGCTTCGATAAGCTTGGCCAGCTCCTCCCCCATGGCTTGTCGCTTGGGTTCGGAAAAGCTCCGCAGTGTTTGCTTGACCGGTTTAAATCCCTTTAATGTATTGAGGCTATGTTCGGCCAGCTTGCGTGGGATCCCTGGCATATCTGAAGGGTGCCAGGCGAATATGTCCTAGTTTTCACGCAGGAATTCTCGTAGTGTGGCGTCAACTGTTGGGTTCAGTTGCACTCCGATAGATGTTGTCTTCTTAGGGTCCGTTGGGTGGACCTGGAATTTGACTATTTCTTCTGCTGGTTTGAAGGAGGTGGATTTTGGGTGTTTGTCAAGTATCACATTGTTCCCATCCACCGTGGAGTGCAGTGCAGTTAATTCTTCGACCGCGAGGGCTTCGGATAGCGCCTCAAGGGCCAAGGATGCGGTTTTGTTTTCAGCGTGAGTGCTACGTCCGGATCACTGACAAGAGTGATTATACTGTTTGGTCCGGGCATTTTGAGCTTCATATACCCGTAATGAGGTATAGCTTGGAAGCGTGTAAAAGCATCCCACCCCAACAGGGCGTGGTATCCGCTGCTGAACGGGGCCATTTGGAAAGTGATTTCTTCGGACCGATAATTCTCCGGCGTACCGAATACCACGTCAAGTGTGATTTTGCCCACGCACCGTGCCTCCTTACTGGGAATGATTCCTCGGAAGGTTGTGCTACTTTTCTTGATTCGGCTCCTGTCTATTTCCATTTTGTGGAGTGTGTCCTCATAAATGAGATTTAGTCCGCTACCGCCGTCCATGAGGACCTTAGTAAGTCGAAACCCGTCCACGATAGGACTGAGGACTAATGCGGCTGGCACTCGGACTGTCCTGTACCTCAGTTCGTCACCGGCATTAAATGTTATAGCAGTGTCGTTCCAAGGGTTTATTGCGGCGATTTGGCAGACTTCGGCGAGGTCGCGAAGTGCCCGTTTGTGCTTGTTGTTTGAAGCGAATGTCTTGAAAACCGTCAATACTCTTGTGTCATCGTTTTCTGGAGGGTGCTGTTCTGGGGTGTCCTTGATAAGGATGTCCTCGCCGCTCTTGGCTACCTGCCGGAGTATTCAACATGCTCTAAGGCTGTGGGTTGCCACAGTATCTAGCGTCGTGTGTATTTTGCATGGGCCATCGAGCCATCCCTCTAGAACGGTGGCGTGCCGCGTAATGGGTTTATGTTTCTTGACTGTTGGACTGGGCGTGCCACGAGGGTGTGTCCTCTTTGCCTGTAGGAGGAGTTGAGTTGGGACCGACGGTTCCCAGCAAGCTGCCTGAGTTTTCCATGCGCTTTCCATCGCACTGTACTTTTGTATGATAGTTGCTAAATCAGCGAACTTCAGTATGCGGCGGCAATTGATGGCATTAAGGATACCCTCGTCCGCGCAGTTGTTGCAGAACGCTGATATCGCGTCCTCGTCGCGGCAATCTTTTACCTTATCTTTGACAAGGAGGAATCTGGCCCAGAAGAGGTGGACCGTTTCCTGAGACTGTTGTTTGATGCTCATGAGAGCATCTATCCGGGTGGGTGGGTGGAATTAAATCCGAACCCCGACCCGACCGATTACTTGGAGTCTGAAGACCTTCCAGACTCAACAGTCCGAGCTCCGGAGTATCTTCTGATTGTTTAGGACTGTCATCCGATTATATTTTTGGAGGGCTAGTCGCATCCCTTCGCTGGTGGGTATCCAGTTCTTCCAGACCGGCGATCCGGACATAGTCCGTCTTTGATATGGAAGAAGACTCGCCATCCTGCTCCTCGACTACCGCTATCTGGTGGGTGACCGGTGGAGTTTTAATTTCTCCTTGATCGGTTTTAGGCCCGATCCGATCGTAACATGTGGCGATTCCCAAAGCGGCGATGTGATCTAGGAGCTCATTCAAGGACGAAAACTCTGCTGGATCCATCTACCTGGAGTGTTCGGAGTTGATACGAAGGGGGTTTTCGATGGCCTGAGAGGTCATCGTCTGCTCAACGGCCGAACGGGCGATCATGGTAAAGCTGCCCAGCCGAAGGGTTTGGCCTGGGGCCAGGACTCCCTCGAAGGTGATATTGTTTGTAAGGACAAGGCGAGCCATCAAACCTTTCTTCGACGTCACAGTGGAACTCTCAATGAAAGCACCAATGTCGGTGTCAAAACCGGCGGATCTCGGGTAGGGGGTCCCGAACTGTGCGTCTAAGGTCGATGGTAACAGGAGACAGGGGACACGATGTTTACCCAGGTTTGGGCCCTCTCTATGGAGGTAATACCCTACTTCCTGCTCGATAGATCTTGATGAATATGATTATTACAAGAGTTGATCTACCACGAGATCGTAATGGCTAAAACCCTAGAGGCCTAGCATGTATGCCTATGGTAATGAGTCTATCCTTTCCGGACTACGCCCTCCGGTTCATATAGACACCGGAGGGATCTAGGGTTACATAGAGTCGGTTACATAAGGAGGAATCTTCATAGTTGGTCGCCTAGCTTGCCTTCCACGCCAAGGAGAGTCCTATCCGGACACGGGTATAGTCTTCGGTCTTCATGTCTTCACAGCCCACCAGTCCGGCCCATGGATAATAGGCCGGACGTCCGAGGACCCCTTAGTCCAGGACTCCCTTAGTCCAGGGCTCCTTGATTTATGCAAAAACAAAAACCTTATAAATTATCACTAATTTATCCCGAATAGTATCATACATATAACATAACTAATACAACTAGAACCCTAGCGAACGACGGGTATCGACGACGAGGATGCGGGATAGGCATCATCGACGTCGGTGCGGGAATAATTGCTTAAACTAAAAAAGTAACAACAAATGTGACATGTTCAACTAGTTCTATTAATTCAACTAGTTCTTACTAAATATAAACTTACTATAAATAGAAATAAACTAGTTCTTTCTAAAAATAAACTAGTTCAACTAGTTATATTAATTTTCTTACTAAAAATACATTAGTTCTATTAATTCAACTAGTTCTTACTTAAACTAAACTAGTTCAACTAGTTTATTAATTTACTTACTAATTATTTTAAACACTTACTAAAAACAGTAAAAAACTACATTATACAATAGTAAAAACTATAGAAAAAACAGAAAAAAAAAGAGATGGAGGGAGGAGGGGAAGGGAGGAGGAAGGAGAGAGGAGGAGGGGAGGAGGCGGTGGGATCGGAGGAGGGAGGGGCAGGGGGAAGGGGAGGCGGAGGAGGAGGAGGAGGGCGGGTGGAGGGGAGGGGCGGCGGAGGAAGAGGAGGAGGGGGCGGCGGAGGAGGAGGAGAGAGAGGGTGGGAGGAGGGGAGGAGGAGGAGGAGGAGGAGGAGTACCTCGGCGAGGAGCAGCGCGGCGGCGGCGGACGACGTACGGGTTCTGCACGGGCGAGAGCGAGTGAGAGGGAGTGACTGTGAGAGGGTGAACCGCTCCAGGATAAGGTAAGCAAGTAGTAGGGCGTTTCAGAGAAACACGCTACTGCTACGGGCCGTAGCAGTAGCGTTGGTCAGTGGTACGCGCTACTGCTAAGTGGGGCTAGCCATCTGCGCCCAGTACAAATATAGCAGCAGCGCGGTTTCGCAGAACGCGCTACTGCTAAAGTAGTAGCAGTAGTGCAGTCTATTTAAAAATGCTACTACTAAGTAGCAGTAGCACCCTGTTTTTTCCAGCGCTACTGCTAAGATGATGTGTATAAGGTTTTCCCTAGTAGTGTGGACTATCCTCAAATCAAATCAGAACCAGCGATGTGCGTAATGTTGTCTTACTTTTTGTTGATCCCTCGAGCATACACCATTACATCTTTTGGCCTGACCAATGCTATCACCGTGTTCACCTAATTGTGGAATTCCATCTATATGGAAGCCTAGATGGATTGTTGTTGAGCCCATTGACAACATTTTGATATTGTCCATGATTCATGTTGAACATCTAAGCTAGTGTTGGAAACTTTTGTAAGCATCTCCTTCGTGACAACTCATGAAGTATATGTTTGATGAAATAAGTGACTTCTTTTAATTGATGTGCATTCGATGCAAGTTGCCGCCGTGAATTCGAGAAAGTTAGTTTTGCTTCCTCTGGAATCATCCCAAGTCACTCATGCATATGTGGGAAGTATTTTGTGGTCTGGAGACTTGCAACCTTCATTCTATATGTATCCCTAGCACACTAAGCCACTGATTGACTTGTTCAAGGAGAAGAAGTTTCTTCTTAAGAGCTAGACTTACGCAAGGACTTCGATATCCTCGATGATGGTTCCCCACCTGAACTCGGTAGTGTTTTATTATAATACTACTATGTGGTCATGCTTGTCTTGGACAGTGTGTTCACAGGTTTGTAGCAGAACCAGCTCATGTTTTGGAGCTTGCTATCATAGTTCATTTTCCTGAGAATCTCGCAACGTCATCTCTTCGGTTTGTGTTGCAAACTTTCTTTTCCAGACATGTTGTCTGAAATATCCTGTTTCCAACCAGATCTGAATCTCAGGCAGATATGATGGTTGGAACTTTTCCAAGATCTATGATGTAGGTCCCGACAAGGTCAATGTTCTGGCCGACACACCTAGCCGGAAGATCTATTAATGTAGCTTCTTGATTAAGCAATTTGACCATCTTCACCATGAGGATCTCGTGCGACTTATTCTAGAAGTTGTTCCTTATGGATTTTGTGCTTCCGAAGCCCAACCTATACTTGATGGCCATATTAATGCTTTTAAGCATGATTGTGATATCTAGTACATCAAGGGGAACATTAGAAGCGGATTACTAAATGTCTCTCAGTCGATCATCCAGGTTTTGTTCCTTGGCATTGCTAAGGACAAATCCGAGAAAGTGTTGTGTTCCTTTATATCTACATCGTCCATCACTATTCATCATGGTAGTATGATGTGTTGCTAGGATCCTCAACACGGATGTTGGTAAGACCTTGATGAGTAAGGAAATGTTCAAGTTCTTGAGAGCACGCTCAGCCACTGGGTTATATCCTCGGCATCATCTGGAATGTGCTTTCTGTTTGCTGAGTTGTCTTATAACTCTAGTTTTCTTTTCAAACTGAGTATGCCATTTCTCTGAACTCCTTCAAACGATCGTTTGTGATTTTCCTTGGGCTGGTTTAGAGAGTTTCAATGATTTCTATATGAAAAGTAATTCTTTTTGCCACTCAAGGGAATAGTTGTACGAACCACCTTCCCCAAGGTGTCCCATTGTGGAATCATGGCAACTAACTCCTCATTACTTAGACTCCGTCCACCATCTTCTTCAGCATGGAATTGTTGCCTACCAAATTGAACTTCGTCATTTGTTCCTCCATCCCTCTCGATGTGTGTTTTGTGTTACAACTCAAGAGATGTCTCAACATCTCATTCCACGAGTTGATCTTGAGTAGCTTGATCTTCGGGAAGATCAATTCCAGTAGAGTTTCTTTCTGCCGTCATCGCTGGGTGAAGGTATCAAAAGCGAGGATGCAACAAATCAACACCCTTATGAAGTGCAACCTTGATCGTGAAGATTGTGTTGGCCTTGTGTCCCCTCTGTCTTCTTACCTCACGTCTTGAATCTTGGGACGAGATTCTTGTTTAGTGGGGGTGAGTTGTCACAGCCCTAGCTTTAACTTTGCTTGTGGACTAGTCTTGGTTGTTGCCATGTTTAAATTTTGCTTAAACATGAAATGGGGATGTTCAAACCCTAGCACCAAATGAAATGCAACTAGGATCAAAATAAAAATATTTTCAATGAACCCAAAATGCCCTTCAGAAAAGATCATAATTTTTGAATTGGTCTAGAACCTCTGCCAAAAATGATGCACACTTTTCTATGTCATTTATGGATTTTTGGATTAAATCATAAGGTATTTGAATTTGGGCATTTAAATGCTATAATTGTTTTAGTGCTCAAATGATTCTGGAAACAGTTGAGGGCTGTTGTAAATAATTTCAATAGTGCCCACAAATATTTTCAGGAGTTTTAAAAATGGTTTGGTATTTTTACTAAATCGAAACAAAATAGAATAAATAGAAAACAGAAAAAATGGAACATAGAGAGAGAACCACCTGGGCCACTTACCTGGCGTCCCACCGCAGCCCAGTAGAGGCCCAGCCCACTGGCCTCTGCCAGTCACCACCAACCTCCCGCCAGGAGGGCAGCACTCGCGTGCCAGCCGCGCACGAGCACACGCCCCGCCACCTCCTGCTTGCCGCTGAGCTCCTGGACGCATGGATAAACGCCCCGCTGCTGTCCCGTTCCAGGCCACAGCTCACTTTCCTCCTAGCTCTCTCCCTTGCCCTCTCCCCGCCATGACCGTAGTCGATGTTCGTTCACTACCGCCGCCCATGTAGCCACAACCTTCCCCTCGTCTTCCTGACGTGTCTACGGGAGTCGACGTCGTCCTCTACGTTGACTCGCCCGAGCCCCGAGCGCTCGCGCGCCTCGATGCGACCATCCCGACCTCGCCTTCGTTGTTCGGCCACCGAGATCACCGGCGACCTCCCGTCCTCATCAGCCCCTCCCCGAGCTCGTCGACTCGATCATAATGTTCACCGTGAGCTTCTGATCATCCTCCCCCTCTCCGTTCTCTCTCTCGCACTCCGTAGCCGCCACACCCCTTTCGCTCGAATTGCGCCACCTGAGCTCCTCGCTGCTGTGGCCACGTCCACTAGAGCTCGAAACCGAGCGTGCCACCGCGCTCAGAGCATCACCATGGGGTCATAGAAACCACCCGTTGCTCCTGCCGTGCCTAGCGACGTCGGAACGTTCGATGTCTGAATGCTGGCCGCCGCGCGAGTGGTCGCCGCCGCCATTCTGGGTCGTCTCTGACGAGTCCACTTGCACCTAATGGCGCGGACAAGCCCCCTCGTCCCGTAGAGGGCCTCGGCCGTCCATTTGGATGCCGGAGGGCGATTCTCGCACTCCTCCGCCGCGTCTGAAGATGCCAGCGTCGAGTCGCCGGCCTGTTTGGGCCATTTGACCAGGGGTTTGACCACCCTGGGTCACAAACATGTGGGCCCCGCCGAGGCTAATCTTTAGGTTAGGTTTAGTTTAACGCTAATTAAAATTAGTTAGTAACTTGGTCACTAACCAGTGGGACCCACTGGTCAGGTTTAACCTGGGCAGCCCCGTTCACCTGTTGACATCACATTGATGTCATGCTAACACAGTAAATATTCTCTGGGATTTAAAATAAATCAAAAATGATTTTTTTATTTCAGAAAATATCCAAAACTTCTAAAATTCATAGAAATTAATCTGTAACTCCAAATGCAAAGATTTATATATGAAAAATGATCAGAAAAATCCAATATATCCATCTGTACTGGTTTCATGCATGTTCAAACAACTTAACCTTGATGTTTAGTTCAAAACATGATAAAGCACTATTTAAGTTCATAATTTGAGTTTGGGGTTGAACCTTTTGTTCAAAATGACTCAAACCCATCTGGTTATAGTTGCGTTAGCCCAACACACTCATTTTTCCATGTCATGGTCATGCATCATATTGTGCATTGCATTGATTGTGTTTCCTTCTCTGTTGCCGGTATTTGTCCCCTCTCGATAGACGTGGTTTTGATGATAAGATGGATCGATGAAGAACTATACTATCTTCAGAAGTGCCAGGGAAGAAAAACCCCCTTGTTCATTTCGATACAATCCCACTCTCTCGCTCCTGCTCTCTTTTATTGCATTAGGACAACAACGATTCATCTGTTACATGATGTGGTAGTTGAACCCCTTTTCCTCTGCATGACATGTCATTGCCACAGTAAATAGATGAAACCCACTAGCATGAGTAGGAGTTGTTTGAGCCCTAATGTGCCTACTGATTCATGCTTGTTTGTCATGCCTGCTACTGCTTAGAGTTGAGACAGGTCTGATTCATCGGGGATGAATTGGAATGGTGATGAACATGTCCTACTGTGTGTGAGCTAAGTGTGTGAACACGATTTGGTAAAGGTAGCGGTGAGAGGCCATGTAGGAGTACATGGTGGGTTGTCTCATTGAAACCGTCCTCAGGAACCGAGTTCTGTGTTTGTGATCCATGAACATCTACTACCACGTGTTGGGCCCAAAACCAATGGACCCTCTCGACTTATTAACCGTCCATGTCCTCTATCAGGGAGTTGCAAGTAGTTTCTGGTGTTTGTAGTATGCTGGAGGCCGTGCGCAGTGCTGACCCGAGGGATGGGCTGTGATGCAGTAGGCACGTGGCCCGATGTACCGAGTCGCCCGTTTGGTGACCCGAGAACCCTGCACACATCGTTTGGGGCCGTATGTGGAAACCTCGGCCGGACTCCCTTTGGATGGAACCTGAATAGGCGATAAACCTAGACTAGGGACTTGTGTGGTTAGTCAGGTCGTGGCCGACACCCTCACCAGGCTTCTGCTTGAAGGTTGCCGAGATACATGACGTGTACATGGTGGTAAGTGGCGAGAGCGTGTGTGAAGAAGTAAACCCCTCCAGGGTAAACATCATCTATTCGAATAGCGGCGTCCGCAGTAAAGGACCTCTGGGTTGCCTATACAGTTCATAGACAAGTGATAGTGGATACTCTAAAATGCGCAAGATAAGCGTGAGTGCTATGTATAGCGTTCTCGTAGGGAGACGAGAGCGGATCCATAGTGGTGTATTGATATGGTGAATATGTGGACTCGTGTGTGCCACCTCAAAAGAGTTACTTGCAGTCGTAGTTCAGGATAGCCACCGAGTCAAAGCTGGCTTGTTGCAGTTAAACTCCACCACCCCCTTTGTTGATACTGATGCATATGTAGCTAGTTATGATGTAAGTCTTGTCAGGTACATTTGTACTCACGTTTGCTTAATTTATGTTTTTGCAGAGAGACTTCACTCTCGCTAGTAGTTACACGTGGACTTCGACGTTTAGCATGTTACCTCAGCTACGATCTTGTGCCCTCGGCAGGGTCTTGTAGATAGTCAGGCTTCTCAGCCTTTTTCATTTGTAGTTGTCTGTACTCAGACAAGTTAAGCTTCTGCATTTGCTTATTACTTGTATGACTTGAATGCTGGGTCATCAGACCCATGTTTGTAATATCTGGCTCTTCGGAGCCTAATGAATAAATACTTTGAGTTGTAGAGTATCGTTGTGATGCCATGTTGTATTTGCACATATCGAGCATATTGTGTGTATGATTTGAAATGCTTGGTATGTGTGGGATCCGACAACCTGGTTGTTTATCCTTGGTAGCCTCTCTTACCGGGAAATGTCTCCTAGTGCTTCCACTGAGCCATGGTAGCTTGCTACTGCTCTGGAACACTTAGGCTGGCCGGCATGTGTCCTTCTTCGTTCATGTGTCTGTCCCTTCGGGGAAATGTCACGTGGTGTCTACCGGAGTCCTGTTAGCCCAGCTGCTACAGCCCGGATTCACTCGCTGATGACCGACACGTTTGTTTCTGGGTCATGTATGCTTGTCCCTGTAAGTTAGTGCCACTTTGGGTTTACGACTAGACATGTCGGCACGGGTTCTCTGTCATATGGATGCTAGCGACACTATCATATACATGAGCCAAAAGGCGCAAACGGACCCGGGCCAGGTAAGGTGGCACCCGTGGGAATACCATGCATGAGGCCGCAAAGTGATATGATGTGTTACATGCTAGATCGGTGTGACTTAGGATCGGGGTCCTGACAGCTATTCAGGGAAATTTTACTATTTAAACTGGCAGAACGAGTTCACAGACGGGCCCAACCTAGAGTTAGGCGGCATCTCTATACAGCGACGGAAAGAAGCCACTTTTCCAGCTGCCACTCTGCCCAGTCATCCCAAAGACTGGAACCAAACCTGGTTTTATTGCAAAGACACTTCTCCAAAAGGGGAAAATTCTCTACCGGGTTATCACGCCAGCCGGCTTAGCAATAGGCATCCTCTTCCAGACCGCATCAGCACAAAGGAACGGGCCAAATATGCGCCCATTTTTTCAAAAATCAGAGCCTTCATGGCTAATGGGTTAACCGGCATCGACCTTGTCCGGTGCTGGGTTTCATGGAGGATATTGCCCTTAAGCCGCCAACCCGGCTTAATGTGTGAGTATACTGGCGACTTGAAGGATCCACTTCACCACTGCTAGACAGAAATGACTGAAGAAGACATCAATAATATGACTAAACCTCTACTGAACGGGAGTCTGGAGGACTGCAGCAAAGTTGGACTAAATCCTTTCTGTGTTCTTAACCAACCGCCAGCTGTAAGCTTTTAAGCTATTTCTGGTTTAAGCATTGTCTTTCATTTAAACTGTCTTCTCATATCCCACTTTATTTGTGCAGGCCGATTCTCCTTTCTGGAAGAGGAAGTTAGATAAGTCAGTCAAGAAGACCCGGACAAAGAGCAAGGCGACCAAAAACTTTCCAAGAAGAAGACCAATCCCGCTGAGTTATTCAACTTGGATGAAAACGATGATGATGATGATGATGAGTCGGAGGTAGAACTTGATTCCCTTGGCTCATTTTTTGTACACCTTATTGACAATGACCATTATCAGGATGATGCGGAGGCTAGCTGTGCAGATGATGAAGAGGTAATTACTCTTTCCTCCGCCTCAGAACCTCTGCCAACACAGAAAACTCGACAAGCAAGCCGGAAAGTAAGATTTTCTCACCCTTTAGCTTACTTGGATCCCAACTTTATTTGAAGAAACAGCAGCATGAAGCTCGCCGCATGACCCGGAATAGCGGCGGTGGGATTTTATCCTCCGGCTTACCCAACACACATGTTCCTCGCAAATGCCATACCGAGGTCACCAATTTCTGACTTAGCTTATCCCAAGGCGGGTCTTTTTCGTCAACCTCTTAACCCTTCCAACTCAAATTATCAGGGAACATCTCACTCCTCCTCTGGCGACTCAACGGGAACTCAAATCCCATTCTTCAAGACCGTGCCTCGGTAAGAATGATTAAGACTATCCACTTTCGAATCATGCATTTAATTGTCATATTAACTTTGTCTTGTACTTCCTTTTCAGTGTTATGGCAAAGCCCAGTATGAAGCAGAAAATGGATAAGTCGACTGAAGAACCCAAGACTGTTGAACCGGAGAGGCATGCCACATCCAAGACTTTGCATCAAGCTTCAGAAAATGCTATGGATGACCTGCAACCAGAACACTCAATCACCGCCGATCCCATAAATGTTGATACGGAACCAGCCAAGCCGCCCAGTCTTGCGCAACCGGATCAAGAGACTGAAGATATATTGATTACTGGCACAGCTTATACAGCCCCAAGCAACCCCATTTCCCTATCCAAACACAGCGCCAAAGAGGAGTTCTCTGTTGTTGACAAGGGCAAATGCAAAGTGGATTTAGAAGGTTGTGCTCAATTTAGTGCTCAAGAGATTCACTCTGGTTATTTGAACCGCCTTCACACTAGTCGTGACTTTGAAGCCAGCTTGGTCAACTTGATGAGGAACGCTTTGAGGTAACCCCACATAATCCTCTTTATTTAAATATACCTCTATCAGCCGCCAAGTCTACAAAATATGATAGAATTAAATATGATGTAGACTTTTAAATATCCATAATCATATCAAGATCAAATCCAGTAGCCCCCAAGGGCCGGCTTAAACTATCAAGTTAAGCCAGGACTTCCAATAACAATGATAAATGTTGCACCTGTAGCCCCCAAGGGCCGTTTTAATCGGCATGAATAAGCCGGGACTTATCACCATGCCTGTAAATAAAATCCAGCTGTGTAGCCCCCATGAGTCGGCTATAGTCATAGTAGTGTAGCCGGGTCATCTTAGATTTGTCTTCAAAAAAGAGCAATATGCATTAGCCCCCATGTGCCAAGTAAAATACTTGTATTGTACTTGGGACTTCAAATAATATGATCATAATACTTCCTATCTTGTTAACGTTGCAGGCTGAATTAAGCACGAAGGAATCTCAAGTCAATGATCCGAGGGCCAACATTGAAACCCAACAATCTGAGACTTCAAAAGCCAAATCAGAACTGAAGACTGCATTGGAAAACATTGAGCAATTGAAACAAAGCTTCAGTGCTGATAAAACCAACTGGGAGACTGAGAAGGTAGCGCTATTAATAAGAGCTGAAGATGCCGAAGCAGCCCTTAAACCGGTAACTGACGAGTTCTCCGGTTTAAAGCATCAAATCAACAGCATGACGTCGGCCATCTTCAGTGAGTAGCAAAAAATAATCTCCTTTGCACCAACAGCATATCATAATCATCTGCCGGTTTACCAATAATTTTACTGATGCAGGCTCCCAAAGCACCAAGCTGGGTTCAGACATGCGCATCAAACTAAAGGCTATCTATACTCTGGTAGAGCAGCTATACACTGGTGCTCAACGAACAATCTCTGCTGCTATTCATAAGAAACATCCGCCCTCCCTCATCAAGGAAACACTTGAGACGCTATCGGTGCTGCCCCAAATAATTGAGGATTTAAAGCGATCAGCCGCCAGATCCGGCGCCATGGCTGCCCTAAGCCGGGCCAAGGCATGGCAAGCAGATCTTGACCCAGAAGATTTGGCCAATGGCTACCCTAGTGTAAAAGAAGACGGGTCTCCATTCAGCGTTGATGATTTTGCAAAGATAGCAAGGGAAATGCGGCCATTGCAAGCAAGCTGGCTGAAGACACAGATCTATCCCAATATCAGGCGTCTTATGACACTGAAAACAAGAATGTGAAGGCGCCAGTTCATCAGGAGGTGGATCTCATCCTGCCGACTCATAAGCACACCTTCGCTCCTGACATTGATCCATCAAGTCTTATAGATGACGAGGTTGTGTTTAGAGCTTTGAACGGTATCAACTGGGCTTTGCCTGACTTCCAGCTAATGGGTAACCAAGGAGAAGAAGAAGCTGAGTAGGATGATCCGGAGGCTTCGACCCGTCAAGACTAGAAGTCGTAATTCATGAGCCAATTTCTGCGTGTCTCAAAAACAATTATTCTTTTGCGGCCATATGATGCCTTTAACAGGCTGGTTGAATAACCCTGATCTGTCACGCCATCGTACGTGTTTGTTGCATAACACTGTCGATCCATCAGTTAATGATCTGCCACTTATGCTTACAATATCATCAGTTTATGCAAACCACGCTTATCATTTTTGCCTGCACATAAGCAGATAACAAGTGCCCTGGCGGTTTAACCCAGGGCGGGTCACAATACCCCATATAAAAACCACTGATGACTAAATAGTCCATAACTAGGGCCGGTAACAAAACCTCATATAATCCCAACAAAATAAATATCATACCTATGATATTTATTCACACTACCGGCTTATCATGTGTCGTGCAGTAAGGGTAACAGCCCAAAGACTGAGAGCACAATGCCCTATTCAATTTATTCATACCACCAGCTTACAACACATATGCAGCAAGGGGTAACATCCCAAAGCTTAGAGCACAACACTCTAAGCACATAATCATCAAACACTGGTGACTTAAAGTCCAAAAACAGACATGATTAATAAAACTCCGGATAGATTCATATATGAACCATAAGGCAACATGGCCCTAATCAGTTTTCAACCATGTATCAACATGGCACAAAAGATGAACCTCAAAAAATGTTCAAACCAAATATAAACCAGAAAAAAAAACAAAAAACAAGGCATTCATAGGATGCCAAGCCTCAATGTCAAGCGTTATTCAAGGGCCATGCAGCTGCTGAGTTAAACCTTAATTCAAACCCGTAAACCGGACCTCACATGACCAATCGCCGTTTTAACTTTGACAAATTCAGGGTCTTTATAAGATTGATTGTCAAGAGTACGGCGAGTCATTCCAGGATTACATGGTCGGAGTGGCAGGCAAACAAAGGCAGGATAACCTGGATTTTTTGGTGAATACACCTGGCATCCAAGCCTATTGCAATGGTCAAGAAAGCTTTGTTCATTAACAAGGATCCCCCAAGTAATATTTCATTCCAGGCGTATAAGCCGGATCAGTAGGGTAGTCATAGCTATGCTCAATGAGCAGGAAGCCCCCAAGTATTTTGTAATCATGGCGTACAAGCTGGATCAAGAGGGTAGTCATAGCTATGCTCAATAAGCAGGAAGCCCCCAAGTGATCGTATGAAGTGACAATAAAGACTCATATTCTCATAAATGAAATGACAGAGGCCCTGAATTATCAGGGATGCCGGCTTTATTATACTAATAATAATATATACATTGATAGAAGTATGTACATCACAAGAGCCGATGGCTCGGGTGTAATAAGGCCGAAGATGAGAAATATTCCACGGCCGGCGGGTATCCTCCTCCGATGCGCGTGAGTCCTTGTGGTCTCGAACATCAATAAGGTAGTATGACCCATTGTTCAATTTTTTGCTGACCACAAAGGGCCCTTCCCGAGGTAGGGATAGCTTGTGCATATCAGTTTGATCCTGGATAAGCCGGAGCACCAAATCTCCCTCTTGAAAGGTCCTGGTTTTAACCCAGCGGCTATGATAAAGATGCAGATCTTGTTGATAAATCGCCAAACGAGCCGCCGCATGGTCACGCTCCTCATCCAACAAGTCAAGATCATCCTGACGTGCTCTTTCATTATCAGCTTCAACATAAGCCGCCACGCGGGGGTGAGTCATGACAAATGTCACTAGGGAGAACGCCTCTGCTCCATAAACCATGAAGAAAGGCGTGTAACCCGTAGATCTGTTAGGGGTAGTATTGATACGCCATAACACTGAGGGCAGTTCCTCCACCCAACAACCCGGCGTCCTCTGCAAAGGGACCATAAGCCGGGGCTTGATGCCTCTCAAATTTCTTGATTGGCTCTTTCAGCTTGGCCATTGGACTGGGGGTGAGTCACTGATGATACATCAGGACGAATATGCTCTCGTTGACAGAATTCTTTCATAGCACCCTTGGACAGATTAGTGCCATTATCAGTTATAATGATGTGGGGATAGCCAAAACATGAAATCACCTATTTGATGAATTGAACCGCTGTCGACGCGTCACACTTACTGACCGGCTCTGCCTCAACCCACTTTGTAAATTTTCCAATCGCTACCAAAAGGTGGGTCTTTTTATCCTTGGACCTTTTGAAAGGTCCGAACATATCCAGCCCCCAGACTGCAAACGGCCAAGTAATTGGAACCATCCTCAATTCTTAAGCTGGCACATGAGCTCGTGTTGGAAATTTCTGACAACCATCACATTTACTGACGAAATCCTATGCATCAGCGAGAGCCGTCAGCCAATAAAATCCATGAAAGAAAGCCTTGGCGAGGAGAGACTTAGAGCCGACATGATGACCACAATCTCCTTCATGAATCTCTCACAGAATCTCGGGCCTTCCTTAGGAGAAACACAACGTTGAAACACCCCTGTAACACTGCAGCGATGTAACTCTCCATTGACAATAGTCATTGACTTGGACCGTCGGGTTATCTGCCTGTCCAAAGTTTCATCTTCAGGTAACTCGCCATGGGTCATATAAGCCAAATATGGAACTGTCCAATCGGGAATAGCATGAAGAGCCACCACCAACTGCGCCTCCGGGTCAGGAATAGCAAGATCTTCCTCTGTAGGCAATTTGACTGAAGGATTATGCGGAATATCAACGAAAGCGTTAGGTGGTACCGGCTTACGCTGGGACCCTAGCTGTCTCAAAGCATCAGCCGCCTCATTTTTTTCCTGTGATCAACATGTTCCACTTGATAACCTTTGAAATGACCAGCAATAGCATTGACCTCTTGGTGGTAAGCCGCCATGAGTGGGTCTTTTGAATCCCAAGTGCCCGAAACTTGCTGAGCCACCAAATCTGAGTCACCAAAACACCTCGCCCGGCTTAGATTCATCTCTTTAGCCATCCGAAGACCGTGGAGTAAGGCCTCATACTCAGTTGCATTGTTAGTACAAGGGAACATGTAACGCCACGGATTCGAGGCGCCAGGTGTCCGTCAGTTATTCGTCGTCGTTGCCATGTCATTTTCTTGCGTGTTGCACTTTGCCATGTCATCATCTGCATTTCATATCATGTCATCATGTGCATTCATTTTGCATACGTGTTCGTCTCATGCATCCGAGCATTTCCCCGTTGTCCGTTTTTGCAATCCGGCACTCCTATGTCTCCCGGCGCCCCCTTTTGCCTCTTTTCGGGTGCGGGTGTTGAACTTCCTCGGAATGGACCGAGGTTTGCCAAGCGGCCTTGGTATAGCACCGGTAGACCGCTCGTCAAGTTTCGTGCCATTTGGAGGTCGTTTGATACTCCAACGGTTAACCGGGTAACCGTAAAAGCCCCTTTTCTTTGTAGCCCAACACCCCTTCAAAGTGGCCCAAAACCCATCCTAACCCCCTCCATGCTCTCGGTCGTTCGATCACGATCGTGTGGGCGAAAATCGCACCTCATTTGGACTCTCCTAGCTCCCTCTATCTATAAATATACCCCTCCACCGAAATTCGCGGATGAATCCCCCCGAAACCCTAGCCCCGCTCTCTCTCCGCCGCCGGACATGTCCGTCCCGGACCGGACGAAATCGCCACCGCCCCCGCAGCCAACCTCCACGCGCCACGTGGCCGCCGCGCCGTTCCACGCGCGCGCCCGCGCCAAGGCCCATCCGGGCCCGCCTGCCCGACCGAAGGCCGCCCGCCCCATGGTGCCCCCGCCCGCCGCCGGCCCAGATCCGCCGGCCGCCGCTGGCCATGGGCGCCGCCGACCCGCCGCCGCCGTGCCGGTCTCCGCCGCCGCTTCGGCCCGAGCCGCCGCCGCGGCGCCCCCCTCGTCGTACACCTCCGCGCCCTCCAGCGCGCCTCGCCCGGCGCGGTGCGCTGCCACCGCGCCGCCGAGTGTCGCGCCGCCCGGCACCGCCGCGCCTCGCCGAACACGCCGCCCGGCCCGCCCAGCGCCCGCCGCCCCACGCCTCCTCCTCGCCGGAGTTCGCCGCCACCTCGCCGGGGAAGAAGGTGGATGAGATCCACCGGGATCTCGTCCAAACGCCTCCCCTCCGTCCCGGATCCCTCCATCCCGCGTGGCTCCGTCCCGGTTTCTGCGAGGTTGAAATCCACTAAGTCCTTTTTCCTGTCATATTATCATGCCATATTCATCATGCCATAACTCCCTGCATATTGCTCCGTTTCGTGCGTGTAATATGTCAAATTGTTCGCCTCGACGAGTACATCATTTCATTCCATTGCATCATTTACATTTGAGCTCATCTTGGTGCCCGAAATGCTGTTAGAAGAGGGCTATGTGATGTTAGTTTCAGATTCTTATCAGAACATGCACTTTTGTCATTTTTGCCATGATTGATGTGTGCACCCTATGAACTTGAGTCCTACATGTGTTTTGTAATATGCCATGCCATCTTTACAGGGGTTAATGCCATGTATTTTTGTGATCTCTGTGGTGACTAGAACAATCATGCAAACTAGGCTTCATGATGTTGCTGATTTCAGCCCCTGTTCTGCTGATATTTTTATGCCATGTAAACTTGATGCTACAGAGAGATCCATGCTTATTTTGAGATACTTCAGTAAGGGTGTTTTGAACATATGGTTATTCTCTATCTATCCATGCCCTTGTTTGCAATTATGGAGAGCCATAGCTTGAGTCAATCGAGCTCTTCTTTTGCTATAAAATGTTTCCTGGCTGAGTGTTTAGATGTTATTCAATTTTGCCAAGGTTGTTGTAGTTGATCCGTGTATGCTATGATGTTGTTCTTGCCATTTATAGCTTCTATGCCATGTCTTCTTACTGTGAGTTGCCTTGCCATGCCATGTATTGCTCTGTGGT
Source organism: Aegilops longissima (assembly GCA_021605205.1). Lineage (NCBI taxonomy): Eukaryota > Viridiplantae > Streptophyta > Magnoliopsida > Poales > Poaceae > Aegilops > Aegilops longissima. Next base: position 156,777,939 of record CM038677.1, read on the forward strand.
GAGTGGTTCAAGCTCACCAACATGCCTACTTGTTATCTGTTTATGCCATGCTCCAGTTTTTCACTAAGTCTGAATCTTTTTATGTTTTTGCTATGTTCACATGCTTGCAATTGTATTTTCTGATCCCTTTTGGCTCATGGTCAGTAAGGGACATTTGTTCTATGAGATTATTAGATTCATGCCATGCCCTTTTTTGCCATGTTAAGTTCCTGTAACATGTTGTTTGATAGCTCTAAACATTGCAACCTGATGTTATTTCTGCAAAGTCTGAAACTGTTATTATTTGCAATCTTGCCATGTCATTATGAGCATGTTCTAGTGATTTCTGGAGATAGCTCAGTGTTCATGTTTTGTCATGTTTTACCTGTACATCATGACCATGCCTTTTGTTTTCATGTTATGGTGCTGTAGCATATAGTTTTGATGCTTGCAATATGCCTACTTGCTGTTTTGGACAGCTTGTCCTTTGAACTTGTATTGTGTGTATGTGTTGAACCGTTGGTCCGTTTTGAGTGTGCTCTATATGAAACTTGCTTTATTTTGCATGTAGTTTCATATTATCATGTTGCATCCTTGTTTTGAGGTGTTTGTTTGATGTTTGTATGCATTTTGCATCAATGCCATGTTTAACTTGTTTTGCTCATATCTTCTAGGCCGTAGTTCCGAATCTAATGAACTTTATATGTAACTTGACTAGAATTTCGTGTAGATCATCGTGGTGCATCTTAACTTGCTGTTTAACAACTTGAACTTAAGGTTTATTCAGATCTGAACCAATGTCGAAATTTGCATATGAGGACTTACCGGAATTGTTCTATGTTGCTTCCGGCCTCATTTAAACTTGCTTTGATGTGTTGGTCTTGTATGCATCATCTCTTGCCATGAGTAGCTTCATGTAGCTTTGTCATGCATCATGCTTGTTTGTGCATCATGCCTTGTTCATGTGTGGTGTGTTTACCTTGTTGTGTGCTTCTTCTCGATAGTTCCCGTTTCGTTGCGATCGTGAGGATTCGTTAAATCTCACGCTTGGTTCGTCTTCGTGGCTTCATCTTCTTCATGGACTCGTTCTTCTTCCTTGCGGGATTTCAGGCAAGATGACCGCTACCCTGGATCTCATTACTATCATTGCTATGCTAGTTGCTTCGTTCTATCGCTATGTTGCGCCACCTATCACCTGTTTATTCAAGCCTCCCCAAATTGCCATGAACCTCTAACCTTGGACACCATTCCTAGCAAACCGTTGTTTGGCTATGTTACCGCTTTGCTCAGCCCCTCTTATAGCGTTGTTAGTTGCAGGTGAATATGAAGCTTGTTCCTTGTTGGAACATGGAGATGTTGTTCCTTGCTGGGACATGTTTACTTGTTGGGATATCACAATATCTATTGTTTAATTAATGCATCTATATACTTGGTAAAGGTTGGAAGGCTCGGCCTTATGCCTGGTGTTTTTTTCCACTCTTGCCGCCCTAGTTTCCGTCATATCGGTATTATGTTCCCGGATTTTGCGTCCCTAACGCGGTCGGGTGATTTATGGGACCCCTTGACAGTTCGCTTTGAATAAGACTTTTCCAAAGAAGGCCCAACATTGGTTTTACCATTTGCCTCACCTATGCCCTTTTTCCCTTGGGTTTCGGAGCCCAAGGGTCATCTTTATTTTAGCCCCGGGCCAGTTCTCCTTCGAGTGCTGGTCCAAACCGAAGCGATGTCCGCGCCCCTGGGCAATCGGGGTTTATGCCAACCCGACGTCTGGCTCATCTGGTGTGCCCTGAGACCGAGATATGTGCAGCTCCTATCAGGATTTGTCGGCACATCCGGGTGGCTTTGCTGGTCTTGTTTTATTGCTGTCGAAATGTCTTGTAGCCGGATTCCGAGACTGATCGGGTCTTCCGGGAGAAGGAATATCCTTCGTTGATCGCGAGAGCTTATCATGGGCTAAGTTGGGACACCCCGCAGGTATAAACTTTCGAGAGTCGTGCCAGCGGTTATGTGGAAGATGGGAATTTGTTAATATCGGTTGTAGCAAACTTGAAGCAAACTCTTCTAAAATACACCAACCGTATGCGTGAATCGTGAGTGTCTCTTTTTCGGGTGGATCGAGAGGAGAACACGGTTTACGGGTTATGTGTGGCGTAAGTAGGAGTTCAGGATCACTTCTTGATCATTACTAGTTGACGACCATTCCTTTGTTTCTCTTCTCGCTCTCATTTGCGTATGTTAGCCACCATATCTTGCTTAGCCACTGCTGCAACCTCACCACTTTACCCCTTCCTTTCCCATTTGAGCTTTGCTAGTCTTGATACCCATGGTAATGGGATTGCTGAGTCCTCGTGGCTCACAGATTACTACACCAACAGTTGCAGGTACAGGTTATGCGATGATCATGACGCGAGAGCGATGCTTGCTTGCGTTGAGTTCTTCTTCTGCTTCTTCGATCAGGGGATAGGTTCCAGGTCGGCAGCCTGGGCTAGCAGGGTGGATGTCGTTTGAGCTTCTGTTTATGTTTCATCCGTAGTCGGATGTTGATCTTGTATAAGATGTTGTGTATTCATGTGACATTGTATGTATTGGTTGTATCCCCACTATTATGTAATGTTGATGTAATGATATCCACCTTGCAAAAGCGTCTTCAAGATGCGCTTCTATCCTTGGTGGGACCTTCGAGTTCCTTTAGGATAGGGTCGCATCTTGGGCGTGACAAGCTGGTATCAGAGCCTCGACCGACCATAGGAGCCCCCTTGATTGTTGGCCGTTGTTGAGTCTAGTAAAAAACTGGTTTTCGGAGTCTAGTTATATCGGAGAGTAGGAATTCTTTTTACTCCTCAGTCCCTTCGTCGCTCTGGTGAGGAATCTTGACGTAGGTGTTTTGAATTACTCCTCTTCCTGTTCAAATTTTTCTTTAGGATCACGCAGTTGGTTTTCCGATCGTTGTTCCTCAGCTCTTTTGATCCGGTGCATTTCTCGTCAAGTTGACTCGAGCCTCTTCATCTTTGAGTTCAATCCTCAGTTGTTTTCTTTCCCACCCGCCCACCCTTCTTCTTCTCGGAACCGGAGTCCGTAATCGAGTATCCATTCTACTCGTGTGAAGTCTTTGCTTTCTTTCCTCAATGATTTCAACCGGTGTTTTCTCTTCAAGATATTCGTTGGTTTCCCCTTCCAAGTTGCCTTTGTTTTCCCGCCCTCCCACCCTATTATTCTCGGAGTTCGAGTTTCTTCCGACCATAAATTTCATTCATACGGAGTCTTTTCAGTCTTCCCTCAATCATTTCAACCGGTGAATTCTCGTCTCGTTCGTCATTCTTCATCTCTTTCTTTTTCGGTGCACTCAAATCAAGTTTTTCGGGTTAATCATATTCTTTTCCTTCGAAGTGTTCTCTTTGCTCGTTCGCCTCTCGCCAGTTTATCATTCCGGAGTTCGGAAGACATCTCAGGAGATTCGTCTGCAATCAATTCGAGGTTGTCACCTCATTCAAATATTTAAATTGTTCCGGTGCATCATCTATCTGTTCATCATCCCTTTCCAACGGTGTTTTCTTTTAGTGGGCCCTAACCCACAGGTCTTTTCCCAGGATCTTACCCGACTCTTCTAATTGCCCGGAGTTATTCCCAATTCTTTCCAAGTGTGACGTAAGAATGAATATCATCAGTCACTTGCCTTTTCCAATATCGATTTCGAATCATTTCATTGTTGGCTCAACCTCTTTGCTTTTCATTCTCCCGGAGTACCTCAGAAATTTTGGTGGTGTTTCTCGTCGTCATTTGAAGACCGAAGAAGAGTCTTTCCTCTAAGTCTTGTCTGTTCTCTCGAAGATTCGCGGTGCTAGCTCGATGTTATGCTATCAAATTGTTTCTAGTCATGCAAATTATTTTCATCCATCCGGAGCATTTCAGGAGTTGCTTTCTCTCTCGATCATCCGGAGGCCATCTTTTCGGAAGATTTCTTCATTCTAAGTTTTTAGATTCATTCCCCAATTATTCTATATCCGTGCCCCTTCGTTCATCTCAATATTCTTCCGGTGCTTCGTTCAAGTGTTCTTTAATCAGCTCATGATCTCTTTGTTCTTTTGAATCTAAATCCCTTCTAGCATATTTGTTCTTCTAATTCTTCCCGGTGATTCATTCTCTTTCGTCAGTCATTTTCGAATTCTTACGGTGGTTCGTTCAAGATTTTTTTCTTTGTTTATCATATTAATCCATTCGTTCTTTTCAATCCGACCGGTGGTTCAAGAAGACCTTCTCAAGTTTGCGATATGTCACATCTTAATCCTTTTTCAAGAAGAATAAGTAGTATGCAAAATCCATTGCTTGGCATCAATTTAATTTGATGAAGGATAAGCATACAATAAATCTTATTCTTATTTCATCCAAGTGAGTAATCCTTTCCTTCGGAGTTTGTTCTTGATGAATAAATTCTAGTTCCAATGGTTTTTCATCTTTTCTTTTCCGGAGTTCAAATTTCCTCGACCATCTCGTCGGAACCTCCATCCAAATCATCGCAAGGCTCATCTTATTCTTTCTTCCCTCATTCTATCTCATCATCCTTTTGTCACCGGAGTTCCTTATGGTGGTTCTTCATGATTTAATTCATTCTTCAAGAGTTCATCAAGATTCTTATCGAAGGAGCTCAAGTATCTTTCCTTCTTGCTTTTCGAAGTGCAACTAAATCTCCGTTTTCTTTTGAAGTGGAGTTTTGCATTTGTTCGTTCTTCTAAGCTATCCAATCATTTCCGGTTGTGGTCGGTTATCACCTCATAATTTTGAGATGTTTTCCATAAGTCCACAACAAGCTTTTTCTTTCGTTGTTAATTTTCTCAACAACTCCATTCAATCATTCTAAATTCTTTTCATTCAATCCTCTCTCAATTCTTTCCGGAGGCTTTGCGTTGTTCATCTCGTCAAGTGCCATCCCATCTTGTGAAGTTCTTGTTCTATTCTTTCCATTTTCAACCGGAGTGCTGCTTAAATCCTTTCAGTCTTATTCGTTTCTTATCTCGTTCGAACCAGAGTGGTTCATAGCCTATCTGATTCTGTGAGCTTTCTATTCTCGTCATTCTCGTCGTTCCTCTCTTCTTCTCGAGTGCTCTCGATTCTTTGCTTCTTCTCTTGAGTTCTTGTTTCACCCCTTCCCTTTTCTCTTCCGTCTCGGTCCTAAGATCTCGGGACGAGATCTCTTTTTAGTGGAGGAGTGTTGTAACGCCCCGGATTCGAGGCGCCAGGTGTCCGTCAGTTATTCGCCGTCGTTGCCATGTCATTTGCTTGCGTGTTGCACTTTGCCATGTCATCATCTTCATTTCATATCATGTCATCATGTGCATTTCATTTTGCATACGTGTTCGTCTCATGCATCCGAGCATTTTCCCCGTTGTCCGTTTTGCAATCCGGCACTCCTATGTCTCCCGGCACCCCCTTTTGCCTCTTTTCAGGTGCGGGTGTTGAACTTCATCGGAATGGACCGAGGTTTGCCAAGCGGCCTTGGTATAGCACCGGTAGACCGCTCGTCAAGTTTCGTGCCATTTGGAGGTCGTTTGATACTCCAACGGTTAACCGGGTAACCGTAAAAGCCCCTTCTCTTTGCAGCCCAACACCCCTTCAAAGTGGCCCAAAACCCATCCTAACCCCCTCCATGCTCTCGGTCGTTCGATCACGATCGTGTGGGCGAAAACCGCACCTCATTTGGACTCTCCTAGCTCCCTCTATCTATAAATATACCCCACCACCGAAATTCGCAGATGAATCCCCCCGAAACCGTAGCCCCGCTCTCTCTCCGCTGCCGGACATGTCCGTCCCGGACCGGACGAAATCGCCACCGCCCCCGCAGCCAACCTCCACGCGCCACGTGGCCCACCGCCGTTCCACTGCGCGCGGCCGCGGGGCCCATCCGGCCCGCCCGGCCCGACCGCGCGCCGCCCGCCCGCTGGTGCCCCCCGCCTCGCCGCTGGCAACGCCGCCGCGAGCTCAGATCCGCCGCCGTGCGCATGCGCCGCGCTGGCGCCGCCGCCGTGCCGGTCTCCGCCGCGCTTTCGCCCGAAAGCCGCCGCCCAGCGCTCCCGCCTCGCCGTACACCTCCACGCTCCGCGCGCGCCGCGCCTGGCCGCCGCCGTGCGCGCCGCCACGCCGCCCGGCCAAGTGCCGCTCGCCCCGCCGCCCGGCACCGCCGCGTCTCGCCGAAGACGCCGCCGGCCGCCCATGAAGCGCCCGCTGCCACGCCTCCTCCTCGCGGAGTTCGCCGCCACCTCGCCGGGGAAGAAGGTGGATGAGATCCACGGGATCTCGTCCAACGCCTCCCCTCCGTCCGGATCCCTCCATCCGCGTGGCTCGTCCGGTTTCTGCGAGGTTGAAATCCACCAAGTCCTTTTTCTGTCATATTATCATGCCATATTCATCATGCCATAACTCTCTGCATATTGCTCCGTTTCGTGCGTGTAATATGTCAAATTGTTCGTCTCGACGAGTACAACATTTCATTCCATTGCATAATTTATATTTGAGCTCATCTTGGTGCCCGAAATGCTGTTAGAAGAGGGCTATGTGATGTTAGTTTCAGATTCTTATCAGAACATGCACTTTTGTCATTTTTGCCATGATTGATGTGTGCACCCTATGAACTTGAGTCCTACATGTGTTTTGTAATATGCCATGCCATCTTTACAGGGGTGTATGCCATGTATTTTTGTGATCTCTGCGGTGACTAGCACAAGCATGCAAACTAGGCTTCATGATGTTGCTGATTTCAGCCCCTGTTCTGCTGATATTTTTATGCCATGTAAACTTGATGCTACAGAGAGATCCATGCTTACTTTGAGATACTTCAGTAAGGGTGTTTTGAACATATGGTTATTCTCTATCCATCCATGCCCTTGTTTGCAATTATGGAGTGCCATAGCTTGAGTCAATCGAGCTCTACTTTTGCTATAAAATGTTTCCTGGCAGATTGTTTACATGTTATTCAATTTTGCCAAGGATGTTGTAGTTGATCCGTGTATGCTATGATGTTGTTCTTGCCATTTATAGCTTCTATGCCATGTCTTCTTACTGTGAGTTGCCTTTCCATGCCATGTATTGCTCTGTGGTGAGTGGTTCAAGCTCACCGACATGCCTACTTGTTATCTGTTTATGTCATGCTCCAGTTTTTCACTAAGTCTGAATCTGTTTATGTTTTTGCTATGTTCACATGCTTGCAATTGTATTTTCTGATCCCTTTTGGCTCATGGTCAGTAAGGGACATTTGTTTTATGAGATTAGTAGATTCATGCCATGCCTTTGTTTGCCATGTTAAGTTCATGTAACATGTTGTTTGATAGCTCTAAACATTGCAACCTGATGTTATTTCTGCAAAGTCTGAAACTGTTATTATTTGCAATCTTGCCATGTCATTTTGAGCATGTTCTAGTGATTTCTGGAGATAGCTCAGTGTTCATGTTTTGTCATGTTTTACCTTTACATCATGCCCATGCATTTTTTTTTCATGTTATGGTGCTGTAGCATATTGTTTTGATGCTTGCAATATGCCTACTTGCTGTTTTGGACAGCTTGTCCTTTGAACTTGTATTGTGTGTATGTGTTGAACCGTTGGTCCGTTTTGAGTGTGCTCTATATGAAACTTGCTTGATTTTGCATGTAGTTTCATATTATCATGTTGCATACTTGTTTTGAGGTGTTTGTTTGATGTTTGTATGCATTTTGCATCAATGCCATGTTTAACTTGTTTTGCTCATATCTTCTAGGCCGTAGCTCCGAATCTAATGAACTTTATATGTAACTTGACTAGAATTTTGTGTAGATCATCGTGGTGCATCTTAACTTGCTGTTTAACAACTTGAACTTAAGGTTTATTCAGATCTGGACCAATTTCGAAATTTGAATATGAGGACTTACCGGAATTGTTCTATGTTGCTTCCGGCCTCATTTAAACTTGCTTTGATGTGTTGGTCTTGTATGCATCATCTCTTGCCATGAGTAGCTTCATGTAGCTTTGTCATGCATCATGCTTGTTTGTGCATCATGCCTTGTTCATGTGTGGTGTGTTTACCTTGTTGTGTGCTTCTTCTCGATAGTTCCCGTTTCGTTGCGATCGTGAGGATTCGTTCGTCTACGCTTGGTTCGTCGTCGTGGATTCATCTTCTTCATGGACTCGTTCTTCTTCCTTGCGGGATTTCAGGCAAGATGACCGCTACCCTGGATCTCATTACTATCATTGCTATGCTAGTTGCTTCGTTCTATCGCTATGCTGCGCCACCTATCACCTGTTTATTGAAGCCTCCCCAAATTGCCATGAACCTCTAACCTTTGACACCATTCCTAGCAAACCGTTGTTTGGCTATGTTACCGCTTTGCTCAGCCCCTCTTGTAGCGTTGTTAGTTGCAGGTGAATATGAAGCTTGTTCCTTGTTGGAACATGGAGATGTTGTTCCTTGCTGGGACATGTTTACTTGTTGGGATATCACAATATCTATTGTTTAATTAATGCGTCTATATACTTGGTAAAGGGTGGAAGGCTCGGCCTTATGCCTGGTGTTTTGTTCCACTCTGGTCGCCCTAGTTTCCGTCATATCAGTATTATGTTCCAGGATTTTGCGTCCCTAACGCGGTCGGGTGATTTATGGGACCCCCTTGACAGTTTGCTTTGAATAAGACTTTTCCAGCAAGGCCCAACATTGGTTTTACCATTTGCCTCACCTATGCCCTTTTTCCCTTGGGTTTCCGGAGCCCAAGGGTCATCTTTATTTTAGCCCCCGGGCCAGTTCTCCTTCGAGTGCTGGTCCAAACCGAGCGATGTCCGGCGCCCCCTGGGCAATCAGGGTTTATGCCAACCCGACGTCTGGCTCATCCGGTGTGCCCTGAAACCGAGATATGTGCAGCTCCTATCAGGATTTGTCGGCACATCCGGGCGGCTTTGCTGGTCTTGTTTTATTGATGTCGAAATGTCTTGTAGCCGGGATTCCGAGACTGATCGGGTCTTCCCGGGAAGAAGGAATATCCTTCGTTGATCGTGAGAGCTTATCATGGGCTAAGTTGGGACACCCCTGCAGGGTATAAACTTTCGAGAGCCGTGCTGCGGTTATGTGGCAGATGGGAATTTGTTAATATCCGGTTGTAGTAAACTTGAAGCAAACTCTTCTAAAATACACCAACCGTGTGCGTAACCGTGAGTGTCTCTTTTCGGGGTGGATCGAGAGGAGAACACGGTTTCTGGGTTATGTGTGACGTAAGTAGGAGTTCAGGATCACTTCTTGATCATTACTAGTTGACGACCGTTCCTTTGTTTCTCTTCTCGCTCTCATTTGCGTATGTTAGCCACCATATCTTGCTTAGCCGCTGCTGCAACCTCACCACTTTACCCCTTCCTTTGCCATTTGAGCTTTGCTAGTCTTGATACCCATGGTAATGGGATTTCTGAGTCCTCGTGGCTCACAGATTACTACACCAACAGTTGCAGGTACAGGTTATGCGATGATCATGACGCGAGAGCGATGCTTGCTTGCGTTGAGTTGTTCTTCTGCTTCTTCGATCAGGGGATAGATTCCAAGTCGGCAGCCTGGGCTAGCAGGGTGGATGTCGTTTGAGCTTCTGTTTATGTTTCATCCGTAGTCGGATATTGATCTTGTATAAGATGTTGTGTATTCATGTGACATTGTATGTATTGGTTGTATCCCCACTATTATGTAATGTTGATGTAATGATATCCACCTTGCAAAAGCGTCTTCAAGATGCGCTTCTATCCTTGGTGGGACCTTCGAGTTCCTTTAGGATAGGGTCGCATCTTGGGCGTGACAGAACATCAACCTTAAAACATAACAAAATTTATCACCTCGTGGGGAAGTCAAAATAACTCCAGCCCCCGAGCCTTCCAACTGCCTAGATCCATCAAAGTGAATAGTCCAATATGTGCTATCCGGCTTCTCCTCAGGCATCTGTAGCTCAGTCCAGTCATTGATAAAACCAAGAAGTGCTTGAGATTTGATAGCTGCCTGAGGAGCATATTTCAAACCATGGGGTCCAAGCTCAATGGCCCATTTGGCTAGCTACCCGACCTGTGGCTTCTCTGTTTTGAATAATATCCCCCAAGGGATCAGAACTCACCACAATGATGGGATGACCAAAGAAATACTGCTTCAGCTTACGACTAGCCATGAACACTCCATATACCAGTTTCTGCCAATGTGGATATCTCTGTTTGGATTCAATGAGTACCTCATTGACATAATAAACCAGCCATTGAACCGGATATTCCTTGCATGATTCCTTCCATTCCACAACAATTACCACGCTGACAGCTCGGCTATTAGCAGCCACATATAACAACAAGGGATCCTTATCAAAAGGAGCAACAAGGATCGGCGCCTCAACTAACTATTTCTTCAAGGCTTCAAACGCCTAATCAGCTGTATCACTCCACACAAACTGATCTGTTTTCTTCACCATCTGGTACAGAGGGCTAGCTTTTTCACCCAACCGGCTTATGAATCGGCTTAAGGCCGCAATACTACCCGCCAGACGCTGAACATGATTAATACATGCCAGCTTAGCCAAGGAAGTGATAGCCTTCATTTTCTCCGGGTTATCTTCAATCCCCCGTTCAGAAACAAAAAAAACCCAAGAGCTTGCCTGCTGGTACACCAAAGACACGCTTGACCGGGTTAAGCATCATCTTGTAGACCCGGAGATTGTCAAAGGTCTCTTTCAAATCATCTATCAAAGTTTCTTTCTTCCTGGATTTCACCACAATATCATCCACATAAGCATGCACATTGCGCCCAATCTGGTCATGGAGGCAATTCTGAACACATCGTTGATAAGTCGCCTGGGCACTCTTGAGCCCAAAAGGCATAGAGACATAGCAGAAGGCTCCAAAGGGAGTGATGAAAGTTGTCTTCTCATGGTCCTTAACTGCCATCTTAATTGACCTGATGATAACCAGAGTAAGCATCCAAAAAACTCAAATGCTCACAACCCGCCGTAGCATCAATAATCTGATCAATACGGGGAAGAGCAAAAGGATCAGTCGGACAGGCCTTGTTTAAGTCTGTGTAATCTACACACATACTCCAAGTACCATTCTTCTTAAGTACCAACACCAGGTTAGCCAACCATTCAGGATGAAAAACCTGCACAATAAACACTACTGCAGGATGCTGCTAACGCGACACTACAATCAGAGACCCTTTGACGAAACTGTGTGCGATGCATTAATCACAAACGAGGATGTAAAAAACCGTCAGAAAAGGTGCAAAACATTTGTGATGGGGTAGCCATCAAACACGGTTCAAATTTTAGTTGCGTGTGCGATTCAGGGCACACGGTTAACCCGTTCGAACTGTTTGCGATGAGGTGGAACAACAGAAACGGGCAGCCATATCAATGTGTGTGCGATATACGGCATACAGTTCGCTCCGATGAACCGTTTCCTATTATGGAGTGCAACATAAACGGTTAGCCAGATCAAGGTGTGTGTGATACATGGCAAATGGCCGACTCGGATGAACTGTTTGCGATGAGAAATTACAACACAGACAGTTAATATAGTTAGCTCGTGTGCGATTCTGTGTGTACCAAAAACTTTGAAAAATGCAAACTAGTTGCTTGCGGTGGCTAGGAGTATCACACACGATGCGTTTGCGAGTACTCGTGTGCGATGATTAGTAAGTTACACATACATTTCCTTATGTTAACAATTGTGTGATAAATAACACGTGGCAGCGGACAAGGTATTCGGGTTGTTTGTGTGCTCCACTTAGTCTTCTTGCGCTCTAGCGAATGCTTCCCGCGCTCCGGCGAATGCTTCCCGCTCTCCACATGGGTGAATTGTAAAATCCACACCTATTCCCTCACCGGTTTCCCGCCACCAGCTAACGGCTTGCTGCATATAACCCAGGCGGCAACGCACCGCCACGACACTCTGCGAAGATCTAGTCCTCACCCATCTACCATTAGTTATTCCAAGCATGCCAGGCAACGACCAAAGCTTCAATGTTGACGCCTACCTGCGTTACATCTTCGGTGAGGAGAACGAGCCGGAGCAGGTCGGGGAGCAAGAATTTCATCGGCCGATGCAGGCACCATGGCCCATTGGCAGTGATATCGGTATCATAGTCCTTGGGAGCACAATCGACATATTGCAGAGGAGGTGTGATGAGCAGTTTTCCATCCACTGTGCAAAATATCCAGAGCTGCTCGGCGGCATGATCGACGACCCACCCGAAGAGCCGCCATCACTGGTGCTCATCGAGAGCCTGATGCCCTGCAAGGAATGGGCAGAGGACCTCTGCGATTCAGTCAAGACAAAGGCAGCCTGCGGCTTCATCATTGCCCGCAGCGGCCGTGTCAACCTCGATCCCTAAGATCTGGTGGCCAGGCTCGAGCGCATCCTTGGCGGAGTTGACCTCCCCGACGAAGTGGAACATCGCCAACGTGATATTTTGAGGATGCAGGTGATTGACGGAATTTGCTACCATGCCAGAGACATGGAAATGGAGCGGTTTCGTGGAGTTGTCATGCGCGCAATTGCATGCTGCCAAGCTCTTCTGGAAGAGGCCCAGCAGCCCCAAGAGCCTCCCAGCACCAGCAGCTCCGTAGGCAGAGGCGGGTCGGGACACTTGGAGTGAACGACCGCAAGGGTGCTATGCTGATCATGGAGTCCGAGAAGACCGTCGTCGGAAGGCCGCCAGCTCAGCCTTTTAGCTTATATTTATTATAACTATATGCATATGTAGGTCGTGAGTGTTCTGGGCCTTGCCGCATTTGGCATTTTAAATTATCCTGAATATGTAAGACAATTATTAAGAATTTTTAACGGTTGCCATTGTAACTTTGTCTCAACGGCGAGCAGAGCGTGCGCAGGGACGCCAGAGCGGAGTGCGCCGCGGCTGCCTCAACGGCGAGCAACCACGTGGTCAACCTTCTGCCATCAATAAATTTTGACCTTGTTTCTCATCACATTGCTGATTACAATGCAATAAGTAATTGCAAATCTGTTCACAACTATCAAACTAATATGTGTTCACACTTAGCACCGGGCTATAAAAACCACCCACTCGAAAATTACTTCACAGTTCCTCTCCTCATCACCCACAAAACTGGTTTTTTATGTCAAGTCGTTCCGCCATGACCGGTAGGAGGAGTTTAGGGTGGACACATAACCAAGCAGCAAAGATCAAGGCCGCGGAAGCACTAGAGAGGTCCCGCCACGAAGCCGCAGCCGCAGCAGACATGTCCCGGCGCGCTGCGGAGCCCTCGAACGAGCTCTCACGGGCACGCGAGGGCTTGAAAGTGCGTTATATCGACTAGAGGGGGGGTGAATAGGCGATTTTTATGAATTCTTCACTGAGGAATTTGCCGGTGAGGAAATTCCTTAGCGAAGAACTACTTGCAGCGGAATAAGTACTCGAGTAAGCATAACAGAATACACGCATAGTCATCATGATGAAATGAAGACAATCACAGAGTCTGAAAGCGTAATCACAGGATAACACAAGATGAAGACAAAGCAGGTGAAGAAGTTGGGCGAGGAAATTGAGAAAGTCTTGATCAAAGTCTTCAAACACAGATATGAACAAATACTCAACACGATAATGAGGAAATGAAAGGGTTGAGGAAATAGAACCGATTAGGTTGGTGAAGACAATGATTTGGTAGACCAGTTCCAGCTGCTGTCTCGGTTATGCGTCTGGTTGGGCGGCTGAGTATTTAAACTCGAGGACACACAGTCCGGACACCCGGTCGTTGAGCACGCAGCTCCGGACACCAAGTCCTCACCGTATTCTCCTTGAACTCAGGTCACACAGACCTCGTCCAATCACTCGTGGTAAGTCTTCACGCGACTTGCAAACCTTCACAGACTTGGTCACTCGGCGATCCACAATTCCTCTTGGATGCTCTAGACCATGACGCCTAACCGTCTGGAAGAAGCACAGTCTTCAAAGGTAACAAGCGTCGGATCCACGCAGGATCAATTTCTTGATGATGCTCAATCACTTTGGGTTTATAGGGGTTTGGTTTTGGGTTTTCCTCACTTGATGATTTTCGCTCAAAGTCCTCGGAGGATGGGTTGCTCTCAAATGACAAGTGTCAAGTTCTCTCGGAGCAGCCAACCAGCTAGTGGTTGTGAGGCGGCTATTTATAGCCTAGGGAGCAGCCCGACATGATAAGACATAAATGCCCTTCAATGATATGACCGTTAGGTGGATAAGATATTTTGGGACAGGTGGCGCAAGAAGCACGAGAACGGTAGGAAATTTGAATATCAAATTCCTCGGGGCTATCATGTTCCTCTTTGTGTAGGCAATCCCCTTTGGCGAATTCCTAACTCCTCGGTCGAACAAATTCCTCGTGACGGAAGAACTTCGTCTCATCCTTTGAAGAAATTGGCTGAAGCTGTATGAGATTTCAAAGGCTTCACTCGAAGGGATTGGTAGGTGTAGGATTTTGAGTTGAGCATCACATGGAAATTTTTCCTTAGTATTTCCTCGACCCCCTTTAACGAGACGGTGTTTCCTATGACTCAAGAAAGAGAAAATGAAACTACGAAAAAAAAAGTCTTCACGCTTCATGTTCCTCAAATGAATACCAAGTCTTCAAGGTCACACCAATTTCTTCACTTTCAAAGTCTTGAGAAAGTCTTGAATATCAAAGTCTTGATTGAAGAACTTCATTTTAGGGTCGACTTTCTCTGTAAATATCAATCTCCTCATAGACTTATAGACCTGTGTACACTCACAAGCGCATTAGTTCCTTAACCTATAAGTCTTCAATACACCAAAATCACTAAGGGGCACTAGATGCACTTACAATCTCCCCCTTTTTGGTGATTGATGACAATATAGGTTAAGTTTTCAACGGGGATAAACATATGAAGTGTAAATCTGATAATGAGGAATTTGATTGCAAGATATAGAAGAACTCCCCCTGAAGATGTGCATAGTGAGGAATTTGCTTTTGAGGCAATGCACACTTGAAGAATTGAATCATGGAGATCTCCCCCTATATCTTGTAATTCATACACGCATATAATATGAAGAATTTGGAATGCATGATGAAATATGGTGCTTGATGTTATGCAAAGTAGCGCCTCAAAAGTGTCGAGCCCAAATCGATTTGCTATGAAGATTTTCAAGGAGCTCATGAGAATCGAGCATAGTGCAAGAGCATAATGCATCAAAAGTATCAAAGCACCATCGGGTTTAAGATTACAACTCGATCCAATAAAAGTTTGGAAGAGCGAGAGTTGTAACTTAATAGAAATAAATTACTGAATATAGGCAATAAACTAGACCCGCTTGAAGACTAACTCAAATTTCTCCCCTTTGTCATCGAATGACCAAAAGGATCGGCGAGGACTAACGCTCTGAAGAATTTCAAGTTGAAGATGGGCGCTTGACATTGTTGGGGTCGGTTGTTGAAGTAGGACCAGCCGCGGTGTCTTCCAAGTCTTCATTTTCATCGATGTCGCGAGATGAAGAATAGGAGTTAGCCACCAAGGAAGGAACTTTGACCTTCTTGAATTTCTTGGAGGAGGTGCAGACCAGTCAAATTCTTCCTTGAGTCCCATTGGCGTTAGTTCTTCTTCCTTGTAGACATGTGAAAGAATAGCCCAGTGCGTTTGAAGGTTTCATGGAGGTAGTAGTGGTTTTTCTTCTTTGCATTGTGTGTTGAGGTCATGTTGTGAAGAAAGTACCAAGCGGACGCTTGACCCATTTATGATTACGATCAACCTTCCGATGAAGGCGAGGAGTAACTCACGATCGATCATCACCACAGGTGCGATAGCTTGAGGACTTTGCTTGGTGAGGTATTTGCGCAGAGTCATGTGTGGCGAGTCATCATTGGTGGAGTAGGATGCTGCTTTGTGAAACTGTCCATCCAATGGGCGAATGCCTTCATCGATCACAGCAGATAGCTTTGCCCTTGTCATCATCGAGGTAAATGTCCGTTTGAGGACTTCAATCGGGGGCAACTAGCTGCAGTGTTTCAAAGTATCAGCCTTGTAATTGAGTGGAGACCTTGTCCTGATGAATCTCATAATCCAAGGCGCATAAGGCTTCAGCTCAAAAGGTGACATAGCTATGTTTGCCAGAGTCCTCATGAAGAAATCATGGAAGTTGACGGGAACGCCATGGATGATGTTGAAAAGCATATTCTTCATGATGCCAACGACTTCTTCATTGTTCGAGTCGTGGCCTTTGATAGGACTCATTGTCTTCGTCAGAATCCGATAGACAGTCCGAGGCACATATAATAATTCCTTGACGAGGAATTTGGTTCTTGGGGCCTGCCTTGGCTTCAAAGGCTTCATCAGCACTTGCATATAGTGATTTGAAAGTTCTGGTTCGTTGTAGATACGACGTGCACCATCAAGTGGAGGACTGAGTGGTAGGGCACGAAGCAATTCAGTTGCTGGTGCCTTGTAGTGAGTATTTTCAGACATCCAATCTAAGACCCATGAGTTCACATCTTCATTGTCTCCGGTGATGTGCAGCGTTGCATAAAACTGAAGAATTAGTTCTTCATTCCAGTCACAGATATCAGTGCAGAAATTTAGAAGTCCTGCGTCGTGAAGAACACTGAGGACTGGCTCAAAGCCTGGCAGCGACTCCATGTCCACATGAGGAATATGAGCATGATCGAAGATTTTATCCTTGTTGAAAACCGAGGAATAGAAGTTGGCTTGGTGGCAGTCGAAGCGCCTCTTCCTAATCTGAGCAGAATCATATGGATTATAGTCGATGAAGAACACGTGCTCGGCAAAGAAATCTTCATCCTTGAACTTTTGCTTGCTTGAGCGGATTCTTTTGCTTGGGCAGAGGGTGTCGATTAGTTGCATCACCACCTCGGGAATTGCAAGTTCAGTTCTTGGTGAGAATTTCTTGTTCCTCAACAGATGCGATTTGAGGATCAGCGGCAGTTTCATCGGCACTAGTGGCTGGAATTTCTTCATGCACAAAACCGATGGGTTGAGTTTCTTGAGTCCAGTTGGACTGTTTGTGCGAGGGTGAGGAATCTGTTGGGCGGGGTGAAGAGAGGAGTATTGGGATGAGACTTTCCCAAAGTCATCATTCATCACCGGTGTGGTGCATCCAATATCCACATCTTCATCTTCAATTTCCTCAACACCAGCCTCTTGGTGTGAACCGAGGCATAGGTGAGAAATAAGCTGGGGTTGAAGGGAGTGCATCCACTTCAATTTCTTCATCAACCTGCTCGACGAAGCAGCAGAATGATGTTCTTCATCAGATCCGATTGGGATCACATAGTCTTCTCCAAAAGGAACAACTTCCTTTGATGGTATGGAGGAAATTGGAATAGCATCAATTGGATTTTTGTATGAGCTGGTCATAGGCCTCATTTTCTTGCAGCCAAAGAATCGATGCAGGTGATGCTTTCCTTTTCTTCCAGCAGCTCGTTCTGCAGCCTTGGTTTCTTCACATCGAGGCGGTGGAAGAATTGGAGTTGGAGTTGGCGCAGGAGGAGCTGAGGAATGTGGTTCGATTTCTTTAAGCGCAAGCGATCAGCGGTTGCCTGTCTTGAGCAGATTTCTTGAGCGCACCACTAGTGGGTGCCACAGCAATTTCTTCGGTGGTGGAATGGGATCATCAGCCACGGAACTAACATTTTCATCAGCGAGGCTGAATGTCATCAATGATCTTGGCATGTTCTTCGATCGGTTGGGCTGAGGCTTGACTGAGGAATTTCATGTTGCCTTTGGGGTTGCAACATTTGTGAATTTCTTCGTCGGGTTCACAAATCGACCTTGGCTCCTTGCCAATCAGCATAATAGGAATCGAAGTTTTCTTTGAGGTCTTGAATTTCAGTCTGGACCTTGAGAAGCTCCTCGGTGTCATCTTGACAACGTTTTCTTGAGAACTTCTCCTTCTGTATTGAGCCTTTTGATTTCCCTTGCCTTCTCAAACTTCCATTTTCTTGATGATGAAGTGAGTCAACATATGACTTTGTCCGGTGTCGAGATGAAGGTCGGGCATAGGGGTATTGGGATCCTTGTGCGGAGATCAATATAGTCGAGGACTTTCTTGGATCAACAGCGATGCACAGATGTACCTTTGGCTCTAGCGGCCTTTTCTTGACGGTCTCGATGATTTCGCAAGTTCATCATCGGATGCTTCATCATCGAAGGCACATGGAATGCAACCTGTTTCTTCTTTGGGCTAGGCGAGGACCTCGTCCATTTGTTGCTTTGGTCTTGGTGAGTCGGGCGAGATGAAGAAATGGGAGCGGTGAGAACTTGCGAGAAATGCTGAGGCAATTGAGAAGCCAGCAGTCCTTTGACATGTAGCAGTGCACGAGGGTGAAGACATTGTGAGTTGTTGAGGACTTTGGTGGAGCAGCGGCGGTGTGAGAATTTGCTTGGAGGGTGCTCTTGAGGAACTTGGCCGTGAGGCGCAGATGGTGAAGCACTTGGCTTATGAGCAGGCTTCTTTTGCATGGATTTCCTCGGTTTGACCGAGGCCTAAGTGGCAGTAGCAGCGGCAGAATCCTCATTGAATTTCTTCACTGCCTCCTTGGCTTGTTTTGCCAATTTTGCTTGGCGTTTAGCCCATTCATCGGAAAGTCCTCACCTCGTTTGATGCTTGTGGGATCAGCTACTTGGCAGGTGCCAAAGGAGCTCTTGGGCATGGAGGATTAAGGCGAATTTCTTCATGTACTTAGGAGTTACATATCTGTATTCCTCCATTCCGTGCCCATCTCCGTTCAATCTTACGAATCGCACCTTGCGTTGATTTTTGTTTTCTTCATCCGGTGTGCGATAATCAGCATAGATTTCCTCGGGGATTTCAAACACAGTCATAACCTCGGGTTTCTTTCCTCCTTTCGTGGCTTCTTACCGTCGCCATGTTCTTGATTGAGGAATTTGAACAATTGAGTTCTCGAAGAAGTATGCAGTTTTTCTTCGAGAACGCTGCAAATGAGTTAAGTTGATGAGAACCTAGTGATTCAGCGGCGGACATGTGTACCTGTGAGCAGAGTATAGTTGCGAGGAATTTGGAGAGGTCATATCGTTCTCGGAAGGTTTTCAAAAGAACAAGTTTTGAGGATTTTGACGGATGAGCCTTGAAGAATTTCACTAAGCGTTCTTTGTCTTAGGTTCGAGTTGTATAGATCGAGGATCCACAAATTGAGGAATCTTGAAGAAAATCATTGCTTAGAAAGCGAATCAAGAGATTTGAGGTGTTCATATGTGTGAACATTTGGAGAATAAACACCTTTGAAGATTTTCAAGAAGGTTTGAGAATCAAAGCGAGTAATAAAAGTAACTTTTAATTACCGAAGTGAAGAACACGACGAACTAGGAAGAACAGTTGGGAAGTTAAATCGTTCAGATCTTCCACGCCCTAACTTGGCGGAGGAAGACAGCTACTGGCGGCGGAGTGAGGATTTCTGCGGTCGGGCGAGATGCGTCGGCGACGAGGTCGAGGCGATAAAGCTTTTCCTCACCGTCGACAATGGAGTAGCGGCGGCGCTAGGGTTTGAGGAGCTCGGCGGAGAGAGAGGTCGGCAGAGTAAAAGAAGTGAGGAAGGGAGAGGGTATTTATAGACACGGTGAAAAGCGGATCGCCGAAGATTTAGGACGAACATGCCTGACCATTTCCTTCTCACGACATGTGTCACCCACGTCTTGTGTAGTGGAGATCGTGTCTGATCGTGGGTGAATAAAATAATGCATCGTGGGATGCGGAATGGTTTAATGGTAAAACCGAAAGTTTGGATAAGATCAGTTTTAAAGTTCCGTTCACAATTTCTTGGTGACAAGGACACAGTGAAGATTTTGAACGAGTTTCAAATAGAACGCACATGAAGAATTTGTGAATGGATTGGGTTGAGTATAGCATAGAGGGGGAAGGGTCCGATCACATTCACTTAGGAGAAAAAGCAACTTGAAGAAATAGCCATAAGTGAATGTTGTAGAGGACATAAACCCATATATATATATAGCCAATGAAGAAAGACGACGGAAACAGTGAAGATTTTCCAAAGTTGAAGAATTTGAAAAACTGAATAATTTCAAAACTGAGGAAAAACTCAAATTGAAGATTTTCAATTTTGGTGGTGGCGTGACCCACCGTATAAGAACGATGATTCGGACACAGCGTACACATTGTCGTGAGGGTTACGAGAATCAAATTCTTCATTAATTTCTTCACATTTAGAGTGTTATTCTTCATTGATTGAAGAAAAGCGTTTCTTCATGTGTTGCACATCTAAGTCATCAATTTTGCATAAGTGTTAGGATGTGTGTCCTTTTCAAAGAACGTTCGAAGATTCTAAGATATTTAGCTCACACGCAACTTGCTAAATCTCTTCTCATCCAAGGGCTTAGTGAAGATATCAGCTAGCTGTTCTTGGTCTTCACGTGCTTTCGATGGAGATGTCGCCCTTCAACACATGATCACGAAGAAAATGATGGCGAATTTGAATGTGCTTTGTCTTGAGTGCTGAACTGGGTTGTGAGCAATCTTAATGGCACTCTCATTGTCACAATAGAGAGGCACATTCTTCATGTTGATGCCGTAGTCCTTGAGAGTTTGCTTCATCCATAGCAATTGAGCACAACACGAGCCAGCAGCAATGTATTCAGCTTCGCGATGGGCGGTGATCTGCAGATTCTGTTTCTTCGAGGACCAACGGACCAAAGATCGTCAGAAATGACAAGTACCAGATGTTGACTTGCGGTCCACACGATCACCAGCATAGTCAGAGTCAGAATATCCAGTGAGATCAAAAGTAGAGCCCTTGGGGTACCATAATCCTAGTGTTGGTGTGTGAGCTAGATATCGAAGAATATGCTTCACAGCCTTATGGTGTGATTCCTTGGTGTAGCTTGAAATCGGGCACACATGCAAACACTAAGCATTATATCTGGCCTAGATGCACATAAGTACAATAAAGAACCAATCATGGAGCGGTATACCTTGTGATCGAAGTCAATACCATTTTCATCAGTGCATAGATGGCCATTTGTGGGCATAGGGATTTTGACACCTTTGCAATCTTGCATGCCGAATTTCTTCAGGACATCTTTGAGGTATTTCTCTTGAGATATGAATATGCCATTGTGTTGTTGACGAATTTGAAGACCTAAGAAGAATTTCCATTCTCCCATCATAGACATTTGATATTCTTCACTCATCATATAGGAAAATTCATCACTATAATGTTGGTCAGTACAGCCAAAGATAATATCATCAACATAATTTGGCACACAAACAGTTCACCATCATAAGATTTAGTAAAGAGAGTAGGATCGAGTGAACCGGGTGTGAAGCCATTCTTCACAAAGAATTCCTTCAATGTATCATACCACGCCCGAGGGGCTTGCTTGAGGCCATAGAGGGCCTTATTGAGTCTGAAGACTTTGTCGAGATTCTTTGGATCTTCAAAACACAGGGGTTGAGCAACATATACTTCTTCCTCAAGCTTACCATTGAGGAATGCACTTTTCACATCCATTTGATATAAGGTGATATTGTGATGGTTAGCATAGGCGAGTAATATGCGAATAGACTCAAGTCTAGCGGCAGTGCAAAAGTTTCATCGAAATCAATTCCTTCAACTGCGTGTAGTCTTGAGCTACTAGTCGTGCCTTATTCCTCACCACAAGACCATTTTCATCTTGCTTGTTGCGGTAGATCCACTTTGTGCCAATGATATTATGCTTGCGAGGATCTGGTCGTTTGACCGGTTCCGGACATTATTGAGCTCGAACTGATGTAATTCTTCTTGCATGGCCTGAATCCACTCCAGCTCGAAATGCTTCATCTACCTTAGTGGGCTCTGTGATAGAGAAAAAGCATAGTGCCCACAAAAGTTAGATAAATGTGAAGCTTTTGGCGTGTGAGAGGACTGGCGCTTTAATGTCATCGATGATCTTCTCCACTTGCACTTCTTTTGCAAGCGAGGATGAGCTGGTTGTCGTCGAGGAATTTGATCATTTTCCTCGGCACCATTTTCTTGACATTATCTTGAGTGCATCATTTCGGCGTTCTTTGCGTCTGAGGAATGAATTCTTCAGCAGTTTCTTGATGGGAATGACATCCTCGGTTGCCTTGAACTGATAGAATCCTCGGGGCTGGTTCATCTAACACATGAAGGTAGGTGCTCTCTTTGCGAGCCATTAGTTTCATCGAACCGCACATCTCTGATGTCAACAATCTTGTGAAGTGCGATGTTGAAGACTCTGTAGGTGTGCGAGTCCTTTCCGTAACCAAGCATAAAACCTTCATGTGCTTTCAGTGCAAATTTAGAGTTGTGATGAGGATCTCTAATCCAGCATTTAGCACCGAAGACTTTGAAATAACTTACATTGGATTTCTTGTCAGTGAGGAGTTCATAGGAAGTCTTCTTGAAGAATTTGTGAAGATATACTCTGTTGATGATGTGGCACGCAGTGTCGATTGCTTCAATCCAGAAACGACTAGGCGTTTTGTATTCATCAAGCATAGTCGAGCCATCTCAACAAGAGTTCTGTTCTTGCGCTCCACAGCGCCATTTCTTTGAGGAGTATAAGGGCAGATAACTCATGAGTAATACCAAGTTCATCAAGATAGTCATCAAGACCGAATTCTTGAACTCAGTTCCATTGTCACTCTGATGTGCTTGATCTTCACACCAAAGTTAGTTGAAGCCCTCGAGGAAAATCGTTTGAAGACTTCCTGCACTTGTTTTTGTAAGTAACAATGTGTACCCATGTGTACGAGAGTAATCATCAACAATAACAAAGCCATATAGAGATGCATCATTAACGACAACTGAGTAATGATTGGGACCAAAGAGGTCCATGTGAAGCAATTCGAAGGGGCGAGTAGTGGTCATGATAGTCTTATTTGGATGCTTGGCCTTGGTCATTTTCCAGCTTCACGGGCTCGCATAAGTGATCCTTGAGGAATTTGACATTCTCAATGCCAATGACATGCTTCTTCTTCGCATGGCGTGTGCAAATTCCTCATGCCTGCGTGACCAAGTCGTCGATGCCATAGCCAGCCTTGAAGCTTTTGCAAGTAGGCACCACGGCTGGTTGTGGTCACTGTGGAGAAGTCAACAATATACAAGTCTCCTCTCCTAAAGCCTTGAAGACTTTGGAATTGTCGACTTCCATAATCACAACACAACGATACTTGCCAAAGATAACAACCATATCAAGATCACAAAGCATTGAGATCGACATGAGGTTATATCCTAAGGACTCAACAAGCATGACTTTGTCCATGTGCATGTCCTTAGAGATAGCAACCTTACAAGACCCAATACGACTTTTGCCTTTGTCGGCAAAGATGATATGCTTGAGATGTGGCGGTGATAAGGGAGCATCCATCAATAGATTCTTGTCACCGGTCATGTGATTTGTACATCCACTATCGAGAACCCACTCGGTGGCTTTGGGTTGATCATCCTGCAGATGAATTAGTACAACTTACGATCTCATATACTTCATCGGTGAAGAATATGATATCAAGTTCATCGAGATGAATTTCATCGATCGGTATTCAGATAAGCGGTATGAGGGCGTGTGAAATGAAAGTTCATTTCATCATGATTAACTGCGTCCTTTCGAGCATTTTGTGGGCCCCAGCAAATTCTTGAGGCGTTAAGGCACGTCGGAGACCTGACCCTGCAGAAGAGATTAGTTCTTTTCTTCACCACCCACATCTGAAGGGGTGGCAAAGAGTTCATCACTCTGCGAACACCATACGAGAATGGTGGCATAGAGGCCAAACCATTTCGTTTCACATAAGAGGGTTAGGGTAAGCATATGAATAAGCGGAGAAATTCTTGAGGACATATGAACATATTGGTTTGAAGAATAATGCACATATTCATGGCCCTTAGCTCTACCTGCGAAAGCAGAGTTGTTAGCACGATGATAATCATGTGAGGACTTTGATCCTTTTGAGGAATTTGGTCCACGTGAGGACTTGGATCCATATGAAGAATTTGGTCCATATGAAGAATTTGATCTGGGGTTCCTTTTCTTCCTTTGGTGGTGTCATGAGGACATTCACGAAGACTTTCAAGGCACTTCTTGGGAACCTGATTTTCTTCATAGGGGAACCATTCTGCGATTAGTGCCAACATATCTAGCAAATACTTCACCATTCTAATTTTTGAATAGTTTATAGTTGTAGTCAAATGACTCATCGCAGAATGAGGAAATTAGCATGTAAAGCTAGATAAGTTAGATGGATCAAGCTGGAGGCCCTTTGCAGCAACCCATGAGGTTTTGGGATCTGCTCGGGCTTCGGTATGTTCCATCGACATTTAGTTTCCTCTCAAAGGCAATACCCTCTTTCCTAGGGTTCTGTTGAGGATCTGCTTTTAAGCACATCACAAAGAGTCGATGCCCTTTGAGGCTTTTGTACATGCTGTCATGTACAATTCCTTCAGCCCTGCATCATCGGTGATACTAGCAATGTCCTCGGATGAGGAATTAGTGATAGCAGAGGCAGGTGAAGAATTTATAACAGTTGAAGCATTTGAACATTGGTGAAGAATTAGCGATTCACGTTCAATGCACTTTAAGCATGGAGGAACAAATTCTTCTTGAGAAGCGCTGATTTGTTGAGCAAGTAATGAATCGTGCTCCTTCTGAAGATCTTCATAACTCACTCTTAGCTTCTCAAGATCTTGCTTTCTTTGAAGAAATTCATAAGAAAGTTTCTCATGATCAGATAAGAGAGTGTTATGATGACCTTGAAGGCTATCAAGCCTAGACTGAAGTCTCTGAAGATTTTCAGTGAGGGTTTTAGTGCGATCCATTTCTTCACCCAACATATCATCACTTTTGTCTAGCATGTTTTGAACCTTTTCAAAAGCCCTTTGTTGTTTATAGCAATCTTAGCAAGTTTAGAGTAGCTGGGCTTGAGATCCTCATCGATTCATTTTCACTAGATTCAGAGGAGGTGAAATTGAGTACCTTGGCACCTCTTGCCATGAAGCAATAGGTGGGAGCGTAGTCATCATCGTCCTCATCAGGCTTGTCGGTGAGGTCAGTTTCTTGATGTTGAAGATGGACTTGCTAACTAAAGCGATGGCGAAAGCCAGACTAGCCACACAGATTGGATTCTTGAGACTCCTCCTCTTCCTCATGTTCCTCGATTCAGCTTGAGTCCATTTCCTTGCCAATGAATGCCCGAGCCTTTTGGAGTTGATCTTCTTGTGAGAAGAAGGCTTTGAGGATTTTGATGATGAAGATTTCGATGATTTCTTCTTCTTTAATTCCTTTTCCCATCGAGGACAATCTTGGATGTAGTGACCAGGTTTCTTGCATTTGTGACAAAGTCTTCTCTTATAGTCACTAGATGAGGAATCACTTGCTTCTTGAGGATTTTCCAGCGACCACGTCTTGAGAATTTTGGAATTTCTTCACGAGCAGTGCTAGCTCTGGCCTAATTCTTGAGGATCTCCAAGGCTACTACGAGTCTTCACACTCAGATTCGAGACACAGCCTTTGGCCTTGAGGCACGTGTTTTCCATAGCGAGAACCATAGAGATCTCTCTTCAAAGAAGCTGGAACTCATGAGTATTTAGCCTTTCGAGGATATCGGCGGGATCAAGAGAGTTGTAGTCAGCTCGTTCTTGTATCATCAGTGCCAGAGTATCAAATGAGGAATCAAGCGATCTTAACAATTTCTTCACCACCTCATGGTCGGTGATGTCAGTGGCGCCAAGTGCTTGAAGCTCATTTGAGATGTCAGTGAGGCGATCGAAGGTTTGTTGAACATTTTCGTTGTCGAGTCTTTTGAAGCGGTTGAAGAGATTCCGAAGAACATCAACTCGAGAGTCACGCTGAGTTGAGACACCTTCATTTACTTTGGACAGCCTGTCCCGGATGAGCTTAGCGATTCCAAAGCACTCACTCTTCCATATTGACATTTGCTCGAGATGGCCACATATGATATTCTTCGCTTGAGAATCGAGTTGCTTGAATCTCTTCACATCGGCATCATTCGGAGAAGGTGTGGTGAGGAAACACCTTTTTCCACAACATACCGAGATCATTGTCAATTGCTTCAAGATGCATTCGCATCTTGTTCTTCGATAGAGGGTAGTCCGTCCCATCGAAGGTAGGACACCTGCTGAGACCTTGATCATACCTGCGGTCGACATAACTAAAACTCCGGTGGTTAAACCAAAATCACACGAGAACAAGGGAGTACCTTGCTCGATACCAATTGAAAGTGCGTTATATCGACTAGAGGGGGTGAATAGGCGATTTTATGAATTCTTCAGCGAGGAATTTGCGGTGAGGAAATTCCTTAGCGAAGAACTACTTGCAGCGGAATAAGTACTCAAGTAAGCATAACAGAATACGCATAGTCATCATGATGAAATGAAGACAATCACGAGTCTGAAAGCGTAATCACAGGATAACACAAGATGAAGACAAGCGGTGAAGAAATTGAAGCGAGGAAATTGAGAAAGTCTTGATCAAAGTCTTCAAACACAGATATGAACAAATACTCAACACGGTAATGAGGAAATGAAAGGGTTGAGGAAATAGAACCAACTAGGTTGGTGAAGACAATGATTTGGTAGACCAGTTCCAACTGTTGTCTCGGTTATGCGTCTGGTTGGGCGGTGAGTATTTAAACTCGAGGACACAGTCCGGACACCCGATCCTTGAGCACGCAGCTCGGGACACCAAGTCCTCACCGTATTCTCCTTGAACTAAGGTCACACAGACCTCGTCCAATCACTCGTGGTAAGTCTTGAGCGACTTCCAAACCTTCACAGACTTGGTCACTCGGCGATCCACAATTCCTCTTGGATGCTCTAGACCATGCGCCTAACCGTCTGGAAGAAGCACAGTCTTCAAAGGTAACAAGCGTCGGATCCACGCAGGATCAATTTCTTGATGATGCTCAATCACTTTGGGTTTGTAGGGGTTTGGTTTTGGGTTTTCCTCACTTGATGATTTTCGCTCAAAGTCCTCGGAGGATGGGTTGCTCTCAAATGACAAGTGTCAAGTTCTCTCGGGCAGCCAACCAGCTAGTGGTTGTGAGGGGTGGCTATTTATAGCCTAGGGAGCAGCCCGACATGATAAGACATAAATGCCCTTCAATGATATGACCGTTAGGTGGATAAGATATTTTGGGACAGTGGCGCGCAGACATAAAGAACGGTCGGAAATTTGAATATCAAATTCCTCGGGGCTATCATGTTCCTCCTTGTGTAGGCAATCCGACTGGCGAATTCCTAACTCCTCGGTCGAACAAATTCCTCGTGACTAGAAGAACTTCGTCTCATCCTTTGAAGAAATTGGTGAACTGTATGAGATTTCAAAGGCTTCACTCGAAGGGATTGGTAGGTGTAGGATTTTGAGTTGAGCATCACATGGAAATTTTTCCTTAGTATTTCCTCGACCCCTTTAACGATGACGGTGTTTCCTATGACTCAAGAAAGAGAAAATGAAACTACGAAAACAAAAGTCTTCACGCTTCATGTTCCTCAAATGAATACCAAGTCTTCAAGGTCACACCAATTTCTTCACTTTCAAAGTCTTGAGAAAGTCTTGAATATCAAAGTCTTGATTGAAGAACTTCATTTTTAGGGTCGACTTTCTCTGTAAATATCAAACTCCTCATAGACTTATAGACCTGTGTACACTCACAAACGCATTAGTTCCTTAACCTATAAGTCTTCAATACACCAAAATCACTAAGGGGCACTAGATGCACTTACAGGGCTCTCACAAGCACATTCATGGCATCAGCCATTGTGACGAGCCGGCGTTCCTGAAGTCCTTCGCCGGCAACAACGACATTCTCGCTGGCGTCACTACGCAGCATGAGCTGGTCAACGACTTGATGAAGCTTCTCAAGATCAGCGATGCCTCGGTTGACAAGGTGGCCAGCCTCGTCCAGCAAATCATGCTTGACAATGCGAAGCTCCTCAAGTTGGTCGCCGAGAAGGAGGAGGAGGCCGCCGGCTGGAAGATGTTGCATGAGTAGAGCAGTGCCTCGGAGATGACGCTGAAAGCGGTCGTCGAGGAACTGATGGGTGGCATATGAGGAAGCTCCAGATCGAGCACGAGCAGGAGGTGTAGGAATCCGTGGATGCTTTCAAGAAAAGTCGTAAAGAATTGAAGAAGGAGCTAGAGGATTTCGCCGCCCGGCGATCCATTGAAGAGTAGAGACAGTAGTGACCTAGATCGTTGTCTGCAATTTCCTTCTTCTCTTGCCCCCGTGTCTTCCGAGCTTTGCCGCATGTGGCATTTTAAATTATCCGGAATATGTAAGACAATTATTATATGCACCATTGTAAATTTGTCATCGTATTATCCGTTGCCATTTTATTTTTGGTCGTATTATCCGTTGCCCGATGTGGCAATTTAGATTAGGGCGGAATACGAGTTGAAAAGACGAACAAAGCAAATGCTGCCATTGGATCACAAGCAAACACCCTCTGTCCAGGTGCTTTAATTAACCCATTAACGGAGAAGTTGTGAGCGAGGCGGGCGGCGGCTGGTGCATGGAGGTCAAAGAGCTCGCTTCCCGGTGAGCAAGGGTGGCCTTGCTGCTCGCACGTGTCCCGTCGAGCTTGCGAGGTGGACAGGATGCACACGTCCCGTTGAGCCTGCGCGGCGGACTACTCGCACGCGTCCCGTCGAGCCTGCACGGCGGACTTCTCGCGCTCGTCCCGTCTAATCAAATAGTTGCACGCACGCCATCGTGTATGGTTAAATTTTGACACGGTTAATATAATACAACCATTTGCGATATTAACGTGTCAGTTTTTTGTTTCAATAAGGACTTCGTTGGCTACTAATGTGTGCGCCTCTTCTCAAACTGGACGATTTTTTAACCACGGCATATATGTGCCATGTCATGAAACCATTCCAAGTTTCATGTTTTTTGGGTGACTTTTTGATTTACTGGGATTTAAAAACCGAGATTGTTTTGTGTGAATCTCCAGTTGTTTCGTGTCGCGTGTAGAAGAAAATATGAGGCTAGAAGAGGGAGTGATTATCGTTTGGCCCACAAGGGGACACGTTTCCCTATCAAAACCACGAGGGTTCTTGCGATAGGCTCCGGTTTGTAAGAGGTTTGTAATAAAGCTTGGCCCAAGTTGGCGCTGTTTGTAACACGACATATATGTGCCATGACGTGACACCTTGCTACCTTTGATGACTTTCTGGTGAGTTTAGGATTTATGGGGGTTTAAAAACCGAGATTCGAAATGTTTGAGGATGAGCCAGGAGACCGGTACGGTTGTAATTCGTTCCCATTCCTGGCATGAGACCTAAACATGCACCCAAGGACACATGTATAATTTTTCTAGCCATTTTGGTGAACTGGAGCATGTATTTGTAGTTCAGATTTGCATTATGGACATTAGATGCCTAGGAAACTCAATTAGTGTGTAAAAAGGCCAAACGAACCCTGAATAAGTTTAAATTTCAGCAACAATATCATGTCGTTCCATGTTGCCCATGGAAGAAAATACAAGTCGAAAAGAGGCAGTTAATAGGTTTTGCCCACAAGGGGAACATGTTTCCCTATCGGAACCACGAGGCTTCTTTGAGAGAAGCTCCGATTTTTGTAAGAGGTAATTGGACAATGTTTTTACCATGACATATATGTGCCATGACGTGACACCATGCCACCTTTGATGACTTTCTGGTGAGTTTAGGATTTATGGGGACATAAAAACCAAGATTCGAAATGTTTGAGGACGAGCCATGACACCGGTACGATTGTAATTCGTTCCCATTCCTAGCATGGGACCTAAACATGCACCCAAGGACACATGTATAATTTTTCTAGCCATTTTGGTGAACTGGAGCATGTATTTGTAGTTTCGATTTCAATTTTGAGCATTAAATGCCTAGGAAACTCAATTAGTGTATAAAAAGGCCAAACGAACCCTAAATAAGTTTAAATTTCAGCACGGATATCATGTCGTTCCGCGTTTCCCATAGAATAAAATACAAGGCGAAAAGAGCTGGTTATTATGTTTCGCCCACAAGGGGGACACGTTTTCCTATCGGAACCACGAGGCTTCTTTGAGAGAAGCTCCGGTTTGTAAGAGGCTTGTAATAAAACTTCCGCCACAATGGACGAAAACATTCCTTGACATATAAGTGCCATGTCGTGACACCATGCCAGGTTTCATGATTTTCGGCTTAGTTCTGGATTTACGGGGATTTAAAAACTGATATTCTTCTCATGAAATGTTTTCAAATAGCACATAGTTCACTCACGAAAAGCCGATATTCAATGAAAACTTCGTGGAAACCATATTTTAAAGTTTCATAAAAATCTGAAAAAAAATGTGGGATGTTAAGAAGGTGATGTTTTATTGCGACAAAATTTCAAGTTGAAAAACATTACGAGATGTGAGCTATGAAACAGACAAATTCAGCCCTGAATAGAGACATTCCTATTCAGCACTATTCAACGCTGATTTTGTCTTTTTCATAGCTCACATCTCGTAATGTGTTTCAACTTGAATTTTTGTGTGGCAATAAAACATCATCCTCTTAACATCCCACATTTTTTTCAATTTTGTTTGAAACTTCAAAACATCTTTTTCTCGTGGTTTTCACCGGTTTCCACCGAATGTTGGTTTCCGTATGATATCCCCCCTGCTGCGCACGTGATCTGAGTCGTGCGTTCTGATTGGCCAGAACCCAAACCCCACGGATCGTAGGACTGCACCGTTGGATTCTCCTTGATCAAACGGCGACCCTCATCCCTTTTGACAGCACATGTAAATGTTTTCAAATAGCCCCTCCAAAAAAATGTTTTCAAATAGCACACGGTTCACACACGAAAGTTGTGTGCCTTCCAAACCATGGCCGATGCCCTCCCCCTTTGCTGCGCGCGCGATCTGAGTCGTGCGTTCTGACTAGCCAGAACCCAAACCCCATGGATCGTATGTGTGCACCGTTGGATGCTCCCAGATCGAACGGCAACCTTGAGCCCTTTCGACAGCGGGAAACGCCTTAATGGCAGGGAGGCAATTCTTATCAGCAAGGGCCGGCTTCCCATACGCTAGCCTAGTCGAATAAACGCAGAAATTAAGCGTGCTCGGGCTGGAGTAGTCCAAGGATGGGTGACCTGGTGGGAAGTTGCATATCTCAAGCTTCATTTAAATGTTGTGACACGGTCATCATAGAGATATATTAATATATCTCTATGATGACCTATCATGGCAATTATATAAACCTTGGGATCCTTGTTTTGTTAATTTGTAGACAATGTTTTTATGGGTTATTTTTTGCTCTAAAAAATTAAAGAATGATTGACCGGACTTGTCATGGCGATTATATAAACCTACTATGTTTTCTGGGTTATTTTTTCCTCTAAAAAATAAAGAATGATTGACTTCACCTGTATGGCGATTATATAAACATTTTTCAGGTTGCATGCAGGGTATATGGGGCAGGGTGTTCTTCTCGAGCATGTCTCCCTTGTGCGGCTTATAGACGCGGCCCATATCTGTGCGCTGCTACCTCTTGAGCACTGCATTGGTTTTCCCTTGAAGAGGAAAGGGAGATGCAGTAAAGTAGCGTAAGTATTTCTCTCAGTTTTTGAGAACCAAGGTATCAATCCAGTAGGAGACCACGCTCGAGTCCCATGCACCTACACAAACAAATAAGAACCTCGCAACCAACGCGATAAAGGGGTTGTCAATCCCTTCGCGGTCACTTACGAGAGTGAGATCTGATAGAGATGATAGGATAATATTTTTGGTATTTTTATGATAAAGAGTAAAAGTAAAGAAAGCAAAATAAACAGTAATAGAAATAACTTGTTGACGGGAGATTAATATGATGGAAAATAGATCCAGGGGCCATAGGTTTCACTGGTGGCTTCTCTCAAGATAGCATAAGTATTACGGAGGGTAAACAAATTATTGTCGAGCAATCGATAGAATTGAGCATAGTTATGAGAATATCTAGGTATGATCATGTATATAGGCATCACGTCCATGACAAGTAGAACAAAACGATTTTGCATCTACTACTATTACTCCACACATCGACCGCTATCCAGCATGCATCTAGAGTATTAAGTTCATAAGAACAGAGTAATGCTTTAAACAAGATGACATGATGTAGAGGGATAAACTCATGCAATATGATATAAACCCCATCTTTTTGTCCTCGATGGCAACAATACAATACATGTCGTTTCCCCTACTGTCACTAGGATCGAGCACCGTAAGATTGAACCCAAAGCTAAGCACTTCTTCTATTGCAAGAAAGATCAATCTAGTAGGCCAAACCAAACTGATAATTCGAAGATACTTGCAAAGATAACCAATCATACATAAAAGAAT
Source organism: Aegilops longissima (assembly GCA_021605205.1). Lineage (NCBI taxonomy): Eukaryota > Viridiplantae > Streptophyta > Magnoliopsida > Poales > Poaceae > Aegilops > Aegilops longissima. Next base: position 156,810,225 of record CM038677.1, read on the forward strand.
TCAGTGGAGATTCAAATATTGTTCATAGATAATCTTGATCATAAACCCACAATTCATCGGATCTCGACAAACACACCACAAAAAGAAGAGTTACATCAAATAGATCTCCAAGAGAATCGAGGAGAACTTTGTATTGAGATCCAAAGAGAGAGAAGAAGCCATCTAGCTAATAACTATGGACCCGAAGGTCTGAGGTAAACTACTCACACATCATCGGAGAGGCAATGGTGTTGATGTAGAAGCCCTCCGTGATCAATGCCCCCTCCGGGGGAGCGCCTGAAAAGTCCCCAAGATGGGATCTCACTGGTACAGAGGTTCCAGTGGTGAAAATAGGGTTTTGGCTCCGTCCCTGATGGTTTGGGGGTACGTAGGTATATATAGGAGGAAGAAGTAGGTCGGTGGAGCCACGAGGGGCCCACGAGGGTGGAGGGCGCGCCCAGGGGGTAGGTACGCCCCCCTACCTCGTGGCTTCCTCGATTGTTGCTTGACGTCCACTCCAAGTCCTCTGGATTACGTTTGTTCCAAAAATCATGTTCCCGAAGGTTTCGTTCCGTTTGGACTCCGTTTGATATTCTTTTTCTGCGAAACACTGAAATAGGCAAACAAACAGCAATTTGGGCTGGGCCTCTGGTTAATAGGTTAGTCCCAAAAATAATATATAAGTGTATAATAAAGCCCATTAAACATCCAAAACAGAATATAATATAGCATGGAGCAATCAAAAATTATAGATACGTTGGAGACGTATCAAGCATCCCCAAGCTTAATTCCTGCTCGTCCTCGAGTAGGTAAATGATAAAAACAGAATTTTTGATGTGGAATGCTACTTAGCATAATTTTCCATGTAATTCTCTTATTTGTGGTATGAATATTCAGATCTGAATGATTCAAGATAAAAGTTTAATATTGACATAAAAGTAATAATACTTCAAGCATACTAACTAAGCAATTATTCTTCTCAAAATAACATGGCCAAAAAAAGTTCATCCCTACAAAATCATATAGTTTGGTCAGGCTCCATTTTCGTCACACAAGAATGCTCTCATCATGCACAACCCCGATGACAAGCCAAGCAATTGTTTCATACTTTAGTAATCTCAAACTTTTTTCAACTTTCACGCAATATATGAGCGTGAGCCATGGATATAGCACTATGGGTGGAATAGAATATGATGATGGGGGTTATGTGGAGAAGACAAAAACGGAGAAAGTCTCACATTGACGTGGCTGATCAACGAGCTAGGTAGATGCCCATCGATTGATGTCAATGCAAGGAGTAGGGATTGCCATGCAACGGATGCACTAGAGCTATAAATGCATGAAAGCTCAACAAAAAGAAACTAAGTGGGTGTGCATCCAACTTGCTTGCTCACGAAGACCTAGGGCATTTGAGGAAGCCCATTGTTGGAATATACAAGCCAAGTTCTATAATGAAAAATTCCCACTAGTATATGAAAGTGACAAAACAAGAGACTCTCTATCATAAAAATCATGGTGCTACTTTGAAGCACAAGTATGAAAAAAAGGATAGTAACATTGCCCCTTTTTTTGGGCCTTTTTTGGCATTTCTCTTTTTTTTGGGATAATGCTCTATGAATGATGATCATCACACTTCTATTTATTTACAACTCAATGATTACAAGTCGATACTAGAATAAAGTATGACTCTATATGAATTCCTCCGGTGGTGTACTGGGATGGGCAATGAATCAAGAGTGACATGTATGGAATAATATGCATGGTGGCTTTGCCACAAATGCGATGTCAACTACATGATCATGCAAGGCAATATGACAATGATGAAACGTGTGATGATAAACAGAACGGTGGAAAGTTGCATAGCAATATATCTCGGAATGGCTATGGAAATGCCATAATAGGTAGGTATGGTGGCTGTTTTGAGGAAGATATAAGGAGGTTTATGTGTGATAGAGCGTATCGTATCACGGGGTTTGGATGCACCGGCGAAGTTTTCACCAACTCTCAAGGTGAGAAAGGGCAATGCACGGTACCGAAGAGGCTAGCAATGATGGAAGGGTGAGAGTGCGTATAATCCATGGACTCAACATTAGTCATAAAGAACTCACATACTTATTGCAAAAATATACAAGTCATAAAAAACCAAGCACTACGCGCATGCTCCTAGGGGGATAGATTGGTAGGAAAAGACCATCGCTCGTCCCCGACCGCCACTCATAAGGAGGACAATCAAAGAACACCTCATGTTTCAAATTTGTTACACGACGTTTACCATACGTGCATGCTACGGGACTTGCAAACTTCAACACAAGTATTTCTCAAAGTCACAACTACTCAACTAGCACAACTTTAATATCACTACCTCCATATCTCAAAACAATCATCAAGCATCAAACTTTTCTTAGTATTCAACGCACTTATAAGAAAGTTTTTACTAATCTTGGATGCCTATCATATTAGGACTAATTTCACAATTTAAGCAAATTACCATGCTGTTTTGTAGGAATCTCAAAATGATATAAGTGAAGCATGAGAGAACAATAGTTTCTATAAAACAAAACCACCACCGTGCTCTAAAAGATATAAGTGAAGCACTAGAGCAAAAACTATATAGCTCAAAAGATATAAGTGAAGCACATAGAGTATTCTAACAAATTCTGAATCATGTGTGTCTCTCTCAAAAGGTGTGTACAGCAAGGATGATTGTGGTAAACTAAAAGGCAAAGACTCAAATCATACAAGATGCTCCAAGCAAAACACATATCATGTGGTGAATAAAAATAAAGCTCCAAGTAAAGTTACCGATGGACGAAGACGAAAGAGGGGATGCCTTCCGGGGCATCCCCAAGCTTTGGCTTTTTGGTTTCCTTAGATTTACCTTGGGGTGAAATGGGCATCCCAAATCTTTGGCTCTTGCCATTCCTTGTTAAATAATCCATCAAATCTTTACCCAAAACTTGAAAGCTTCACAGCACAAAACTTAACAGAAAATCTCGTGAGCTCCGTTAGCGAAAGAAAACAAAACACCACTTCAAGGTACTGTATTGAAATCATTCTTTATTTATATTGGTGTTAAACCTACTGTATTCCAACTTCTCTATGGTTGATAAACTATTTTACTAGCCATAGATACATCAAAATAAGCAAACAACACACGAAAAACAGAATCTGTCAAAAACAGAACAGTCTGTAGTAATCTGTAACTAATGCAAACTTCTGGAACTCAGAAAAATCTACCAAAATAGGACGACCTAGACAATTTGTATATTGATCTACTTCATTTGGAATCAGTATTTTATCACGTTCTGGTTATTTTAAACAATTGTTTTCGTGAACAGAAAGTTTCTGGAATTTTCAGCAAGATCAAATAACTATCAACCAAGAAGATCCTATAGGTTTAACTTGGCACAAACACTAATTAAAACATAAAAAAATCTAACCAGAGGCTAGTTCAAAGATTTATTACTAAAAATAAGCTAAAAGCAAAAAACTAAAATAAAATTGGGTTGCCTCCCAACAAGCGCTATCATTTAACGCCCCTAACTAGGCATAAAAACAAGGATAGATCTAGGTATTGCCATCTTTGGTAGGCAATTCTTCAATAAGACGCCTATCACCCCTAGGAGTTTCTTTCTTTTTATTAATAATCAAACTTCTAGGCACGAAATCAAAAAAATAATTTGTAGCAAAAGGTTCCTTAAAGATGGCGAAAAAGTTGGGGTGAACACTTATGGATTTGAGGTCCGCATTTCCCTTATTAGAAGTTTCACCTTGTTTTTAGGAATATACATCAATTTGGCAATCTTGGCATTAGAAGGAGTGTTTTTCACGGAAGAAAAGGCAGATCCTAGGTTGGTAATAATACTCTCAATTTTATCAATTCTAGTGGAATCTTGGTCTATCTTTTCATTAACCATAGGTTCCTTTTCTTTAAAAAATTTAAGAGCAACTCCTACCTTAGATCTGTACTGGGTAATTTGGTTATGGATCTTTCTATCCAAATTTTCAATCAACTCTATGGTGGCAACTTTATTTTCAATAATTTCAAGCCGTTGCATCACATGTTCCAAAGTTAAAATAGTTCCATTAACCAAAAGAGGTGGTGGGCCAAACAAAAATATCATAACATTGTAAGAATCAAAAGTATGGCTACCCAAGAAATTTCCTCCGGTAATGGTATCAAGAATATATCTATTCCAAGGAGTGATGCCTACATAAAAATTGCGAAGAAGAACGGAAGTAGATTGCTTCCTAGTAGATCTATTTTGCGCATTGCAAATTCTGTACCAAGAATCTTATAGATTTTCTCCCTCCCTTTGTTTAAAATTAAGAACTTCATTCTCAGGAGATAACGGAGTAGACAAAGGACTAGCCATAATGACGAAGCAAGCGAAAAAGAGGCAAACGGAGAAGAGGCCGAATAAATCGGCAAGGGTGAAGTGGGGGAGAGGAAAACGAGAGGCAAATGGCAAATAATGTAATGCGAGGGATAAGAGTTTGTGATGGGTACTTGGTATGTATTGACTTGTGCATAGACTCCCTGGCAACAGCGCCAGAAATCCTTCTTGCTACCTCTGGAGCACTGCGTTGGTTTTCCCTTGAAGAGGAAATGGTGATGCACTAATGTAACGTAAGTATTTCCCTCGGTTTTTGAGAACCAAGGTATCAATCCAGTAGGAGACCACGCTCGAGTCCCACGCACCTACACAAACAAATAAGAACCTCGCAACAAACGTGATAAAGGGGTTGTTAATCCCTTCATGGTCACTTACAAGAGTGAGATCTGATAGAGATGATAAGATAATGTTTTTGGTATTTTTATGATAAAGACTAAAAGTAAAGAAAGCAAAATAAACGGTAATAGAAATAACTTGTTGACGGGACTAGGTTTCACTAGTGGCTTCTCTCAAGATAGCATAAGTATTACGGAGGGTAAACAAATTACTGTCGAGCAATTGATAGAATTGAGCATAGTTATGAGAATATCTAGGTATGATCATGTATATAGGCATCACGTCCGTGACAAGTAGACCGAAACGATTCTGCATCTACTACTATTACTCCACACATCGACCGCTATCTAGCATGCATCTAGAGTATTAAGTTCATAAGAACAGAGTAATGCTTTAAGCAAGATGACATGATGTAGAGGGATAAACTCATGCAATATGATATAAACCCCATCTTTTTATCCTCAATGGCAACAATGCAATACGTGTCGTTTCCCCTACTGTCACTGAGATCGAGCACCGAAAGATTGAACCCAAAGCTACGCACTTCTCCCATTGCAAGAAAGATCAATCTAGTAGGCCAAACCAAACTGATAATTCAAAGAGACTTGCAAAGATAACCAATCATACATAAAAGAATTCAGAGGAGATTCAAATATTGCTCATAGATAATCTTGATCATAAACCCACAATTCATCGGATCTCGACAAACACACCGCAAAAAGAAGAGTTACATCAAATAGATCTCCAAGAGAATCAAGAAGAACTTTGTATTGAGATCCAAAGAGAGAGAAGAAGCCATCTAGCTAATAACTATGGACCCGAAGGTCTGAGGTAAACTACTCACACATCATCGGAGAGGCTATGGTGTTGATGTAGAAGCCCTCCATGATCAATGCCCCCTCCGGCGGAGCGCCGGAAAAGGCCCCAAGAAGGGATCTCACGGGTACAGAAAGGTTGCGGTGGTGGAAATAGGGTTTTGGCTCCGTCCCTGATGGTTTGGGCGTACATAGTTATATATAGGAGGAAGAAGTAGGTCGGTGGAGCCACGAGGGGCCCATGAGGGTGGAGGGCTGATGTCTACTACGCAACCTTCTCCTTGTAGACGTTGTTGGGCCTCCAAGTGCAGAGGTTTGTAGGACAGTAGAAAATTTCCCTCAAGTGGATGACCTAAGGTTTATCAATCCGTGGGAGGCGTAGGATGAAGATGGTCTCTCTCAAGCAACCCTGCAACCAAATAACAAAGATTCTCTTGTGTCCCCAACACACCCAATACAATGGTAAATTGTATAGGTGCACTAGTTAATGAAGAGATGGTGATACAACTGCAATATGGATGGTAGATATAGGTTTTGTAATCTGAAAATATAAAACAGCAAGGTAACAAGTGGTAAAAGTGGCGTAAAGCGATATTGCAATGCTAGGAAACAAGGCCTAGGGTTCATACTTTCACTAGTGCAAGTTCTCTCAACAATAATAACATAATTGGATCATATGACTATCCCTCAACATGCGACAAAGAGTCACTCCAAAGTCACTAATAGCGGAGAACAAACGAAGAGATTATGGTAGGGTACGAAACCACCTCAAAGTTATTCTTTCCAATTAATCCAGTGGGCTATTCCTATAAGTGTCACAAACAGCCCTAGAGTTCGTACTAGAATAACACCTTAAGATACAAATCGACCAAAACCCTAATGTCACCTAGATACTCCAATGTCACCTCAAGTATCCGTGGGTATGATTATACGATATGCATCACACAATCTCAGATTCATCTATTCAACCCAACACATAGAACCTCAAAGAGTGCCCCAAAGTTTCTCTGGGAGAATCACGATTTAAAACGTGTGCCAACCCGTATGCATAGGTTCATGGGCGGAACCCAAGTTGATCACCAAAACATACATCAAGTGAATCACGTGATATCCCATTGTCACCACAGATCGCGGCAAGACATACATCAAGTGTTCTCAAATCTTTAAAGACTCAATCCGATAAGATTACTTCAAGGGAAAACTCAATCCATTACAAGAGAGTAGAGGGAGAAGCAACATAAGATCCAACTATAATAGCAAAGCTCGCGATACATCAAGATCGTGCCAAATCAAGAACATGAGAGAGAGAGATCAAACACATAGCTCTTTGGTACATACCCTCAGCCCGAGGGTGAACTACTCCCTCCTCGTCATGGAGAGCACCGGGATGATGAAGATGGCCACGGTGAGGATCCCCCCTCCCGCAGGTGCCGGAACAGGGGTCCCGATTGGGTTTTGGTGGCTCTGAGAGGCTTCTTGACGGCGAACTCCCGATCTATTCTTTTCCCCAACGTTTTAGGGTATATGGGTATATATAGGAGGAAAAAGTATGTCGGTGGACCTCCGGGCTGTCCACGAGGCAGGGGGCGCGCCCCCCACCCTCGTGGGAAGCCCGGGACTCCCCTGGTGCAACTCCGGTACTCCGTGGGCTTCTTCTGGTCCAAAAATAAGTTCCGTGGAGTTTCAGGTCAATTGGACTCTGTTTGATTTTCCTTTTCTGCGAAACACTGAAACAAGGGAAAAAACAGGAACTGGCACTGGGCTCTGGGTCAATAGGTTAGTCCCAAAATTAATATAAAAGTGTTCAATAAAGCCCATAAACATCCAAAACACATAATATAATAGCATGGAACAATCAAAAATGATAGATACGTTGGAGACGTACACTACAAAAAAAAATACACTTCCGTGATGATACGTGTTTGTCACAGTAGGTCGCGTTTTTTGTCATGCATTTACATCCATGACAAATTTATGACAGAATCAAGATAGTCATACTGTCTTTGTCGTCAGAGAAGTGTTCGATGAAATTACCGAAATTATCATCACGGAAGTGTCCACTTCCATGACGATAAATCGCGCGTCACAGAACTGCTTTCGTCAAGGGTGACCGACACGTGGCATCCACCGTAACGGAACGCTGTTAAGCTATCAGGTCGGTTTTTGGATCCGATAACCCGTTAACAGCCCTGACCAATGGGGATTTTTCGCGTGTAAAATCATCATGGGCTGGAGGAAACACGTGTCGGCTCACCGTTGGGACAGATGTCATCCACTCATTGGATAGAAGGCGCCTATGATACGTCGACACGTGGCACGACCCAACAGGGGCCCATTCCTGTGAAAAGGCCGGCCCGTTTGACTTGGTCAAAAGGTGGCGGGCCGACCCATGGAAAGTCTGTCAACGGCCTGTTCGCATATAGCCCATTTACAGCCCGCTAACCCAAGGCCCGTTACGCCCTATCCGAATTAGGCCCAGTAGCATCATCTGGGCCATCCAATATGATTCCAACCCGTTTTCACTGCTGGCCCATGTATGGCCCATGACGTCTTTCGGCCCATATGAGGCCCTATGTAACTCTTGGCCTATTAACGGCCCGTGGGGAAACTGGCCCGCAATGAGCAGTGTATCACTTTACATCCACTAACGGCCCGTGGTGAAACTGGCTCGTAATGAATAGTATATCACTTTATACCCATTAAGGGCCCGTTATTTAGTTGGGCCGTTTCCAGCAAATGTTATCTTTCGGCCTTCTCAGAGCCCATTTATTCTTGGGCTCATTTCCAGCAATTCGTTTACTTACGGCCCGTTCTTGTCATTTTTTGCTTGTGGGCCAAATTCAGCCCGTGGTTACATCGGCCCGTTTGTGGTCCGTTAATACGTTGGGCCGTTTTCATAGCGTCATCAAATACGGCCTATTAACGATGGCCCGTTATGGTCATACGGCCCGTATAAGGCCCATTGTTTCTACGGCCCGTAGAAGGCCCATTGTTTCTATGGCCCGTAGAAGGCCCATTGTTTCTACGGCCCGTAGAAGTCCTACTGTTTCTACGGCCCATAGAAGGCCCATTGTTTCTCTGCCCGTAGGAGGCCCGGTGTCACTCTGGTAAATATTAGCCCATGGTTATTGTGGCCTAGTTTTAAAAAGAATTGCGCGACTACAAGCAAACAAATAAACAAGACAACAAGGAAATAAATAAGCAAGCAACTTATGCTAGGCTATCACGGCTACACATATTACATCCTTTGGGCATCAAAGTTCGCCACCGGTGCAAATATAGGGAACAAAGCGTTATATCATATACTTTGGTTGTCAAAGTTGGCGACCAGCGCAAATAAACGCCATGACAAAACAAATCCTGAACTGAAACCACTTTAGAAGATCTCAAGAAACAATATCACTGGTACCCATAATCTGGCAAGATGCTTAGCAAGCTTATTAACTTTCTCTTGTTTGGCGCTTAAATCCTCCAGTAACTTCTTTGTTGCACCGGAAAATATGCATCTGAATTATGCAGGACTTCCTCAGTCCTTGACTTCTGTCATAGCACATCTGATCGATGTCTTTCAACTTGAAGTTGAGACTCAAGAAGACGAACTGATTCAGGCAGCGAGTTCAAAGAGCTTGTGCAGTGATGAGTGGCGAGAACTCGAACACTACATCAAGACACGACTTTTGGGTTCTCTCACTGTCGTCAAGATAGTTTTTATCAGCTTTCTTGGAGACCAACATGGATGTCTCACTATCTTGAACCTTATCTGCATTGCTTCCTTTACCATTGGATAATGCGGTACTGTTCTCCAATATTTTGTCCGCATTCTAAAAGAGAAACAAGCAGACACATCACATGTTTACCATGTTGTATATGAAACTCATTTTGGTAAATGAGTTCAGTAGTAAAGTGGACAGGATAACAACATGAAACAAACATATATCTATGTGCCATGGTCACTTTATGGTCTATATCATTCTAGTTTTTGTTGCCAAATCAAGATAGAGACACAGTTCAAATAATATTTGTTCAAGACAAAGCGAGAATAGACAGAATATAAGTGTGGGTAACTATAGAGCAATAACAACACTTGTAATGTGCATGACATGAGAACATAACTATTTATTCAATTGAAACTAAAATCAACATAGAGCAGGTTACAACACAAACTAGTTAAAAAACAGGTTTAAAACATACATTGTGCCATTGGAGTTTCAATTCCATCCTTCAAATTTGAAAATAGTTGGTATGAGTAAATCTGATAATGCAAGAGCAAAGGAGTATGAACCATAGCTCTGAACGACGACGAGAACAAATCTTCTTCTCCTTTAAGTGTTGAGTTGGGATTGAGTGGTGGTCCTCGTGCTTTGGGCACTGCAGTTCCCTTACTAACCGCTTCGTGTTTGGGTGCTCTGTGGTGGAGGCGGTCTTGTGTCAAGCTGAACTGGGTTACTATCTGCCGGGGTTGGGGTTAAAGGGGTGTAGCTGGTTCTCTGTCCAAGCGGGTAGGGGTACAATCTGCGAGAGTCAGGTTATGTGTGGTGGATCTGGTCCTTGGGCAAGTACAACCGTGGTTCTATCTGCATCAACTGGTAGCACAATCTTTTTCGAAGACCGTGTTGTTACTCCCTTAGATCTGCCATCACGCTCTCCAATTCAAATGGCTGATAAACAAGAAAAGTAATTGAAAGTATAGACATTGTATGATAGAGCAGTGCAATGGATAGTGGGGAATAAAAGAGGGCATGAAATAATTCATATTTATGTTGTCTAACCAAACAGGATAGCATGACACAATTTCACATATATGATGGCTAACTAAACAAGATAGCATGACACAATTTCACATTATGATGGCTAACTAAAAAGATGGAAAGACATAGTTCAAAATATGAGACTATGTAAGCAGGATGACATGACATAACTATATAATGTGTTTATTAAATAGGTTGGCATGCCATAATTCACATACATTCATGGATAGAATGCCATAATTCTAAATATGATGTTGTAAACACTAAACTGGATGAGATGATATAACTATATGTCTTTATTAAATGGGTTGCCATGCCATAATTCAGATAGATGATGTGTATGTACTATGTAAACATGATGGCATGATAATTAAAATATATGATTTATATAGTAAGCAAGTAAGCAGATGGCAATCTATATATGATGTAAAAACTAAGATATGCAAGACAACATGCATGACATGGGTAATATAACCCTGCCAAGTTTGAGCATAGACCTCGTGGGGAAATAGGACTGGTCATCGGTCTCGAATCCTCCTCCGAGGAGCTCTCTGTAACCAACAAGATGTCGCTTCAGCGAGTAGCATTGTCTGCTCGAATACCTTGTTTTCACTCTAGATACTTCCATCACCGCTTCAAATGGCTGATGCAGGGAAGAGTAGTTGAATATACAAGCGTTGTCGACAAATGGAACACGTAATACAAAAAATGATAGCATGATATAATTCACATACATGATGATTGGCTAAACAGCATGGCATTGCATAATTCACATATATAATGCCTTTGCAACAAGATAGCATTGTATAATTCACATATATAATGTCTTGCAACAAGATGGCAATGCATAATTCACATATATGGTAATTAGACACTGAACAGGTGGCATTCACACAAAGCATGTCTAAACTAATCAAATGGCATAGCAATGCGAGACACCATACGCATGATATGAGCAACATAACCCTGCCAAGTTAGAGCATACACCTCAGGGGGGGGGGAGGACTAGTCATCTGTCTCTGAATCCTCCTCTGAGGAGCTATCCGTAACCAGCGAGATATGCGCTTCGTCAGATAGCATAGTCTGCTCAGAAGACCTTGTTTTCACTCAAGAATTTGCCATCACCGTGTCAAATGGCTGATGCACACGAAGAGCAGTTGAATGTACTAACATTGTTGACGAATGTAATATGTAACGAAAAAAAAGATGGCCTGATATAATTTACATATAAGATGGTGGCTAAGCAGGATGGCATTGCAAAATTCACATATATGATGCCTGGCTAAACAAGGTGGCGTTGCATAATTCACATAAGCGATGAATAAACTAAGCAGATGGCATTCGCACAAAGGATGTCTAAACTAAGCAGATGACATATTTGATGTATAAAGTAAGCAATGCAAGACACCATATGCATGATATAACCAACATCGGCATGCCAAGTTAGGCGAAGACCTCGGGGGTAAATAGGAGTTATCTTCTCCTACGAATCCCCTCGAACAGATATCTTCCTCTCGATTACAATCCGAAATGCGTGGAGGGGGGCTGCCTTTGCGCCTACCATGGAGAGGCGTCGCATGAAATTATATTGCCACGTAAGGCTCGTCTCTTTTGCTCTACATGTTCAGTTCCATTGTTTACAATAAGCTGTCATGCATAGGAATAAAACATAGTGAGATTATGTAAGGAGTGCATGCAGAAATCCAGAGTGATGGTAGCAACCTGTGGATAGACCCAAAACCAATAATAGCAGCGGATAATGGCTTGATTAAGAAATACAGATAATGGCTTCTTTCTTGTTTGTTTCCCACCCAACATGAAACTCATAGTAGACACCGGAGATTAACGGATAGTAGATAGATACTATTGATAGCGTCCCTGATATGTACCCCACAACCATTTAAAAACTCAAGTTTGACCATTAGTTTGGAGCTGACTCAGAGTCTAATCGGTGAACAGGACGATAAAGCAGCATGTAATATTAAGCGATGCATAAAGTAAGCACACACGAAAGAGTGCGACCTCTCTTGCGGACCTGTGTAGTCCTCGAGGTCATCTGCTCGGTCGATGATGGTAATGCAGTTTTCATGGCTGCTAGCGGCGGGGAAGAAGATCTGAGGCGGCGAAAGACAATCTGGAGCCCGGATCCCTGCTCTGCTGGACCCTTCTGTCGTTGGAGCAGCTGAGCTGGGGTGGACGACGGCGCAGCAGGACCGGGACAAACCACGCAAGGTTTTCTTTGACAACTATCTGTAAGAGAAGTAATTCTGTAAGGGCTCGTTTGAATTGGAGGATTCCAACAATGCAGGGATAGGAAATAGACAGGAATAGGATAGGAATGCACATGCAAAACAGAGAATTTAAAAACACAGGATTTCTGCCAATCTGGGTGTTTGATTCACAACAATTGGAAGATCACAGGATGCAAAGAAGCATGGTGAGATTAAGTCAAACCACAAGAAAATGTACGGTTATAATGCTATTATGCTACTATCTCTTAGTCTTGTGCTTCATGAATAGGAATTTGAAAAGGAGGACAAGTGAAAATTAAAATTCCTACATTTTTTCTTTCAAGGAGACACTAAAGGAACAAATCCGTGTGCTCGATGGACAATATATATAACATGTAGAGTAAAAAGAGATGCAACAAGTGTACAACCTCTTTGGCGAAGCCATGTCGATCTCAGCGTGATTGGGTTGGCGGTGAGGATGCTCCGCTGACTTTGCTATCGGAGGAGGAAGAAGATCTTAGGCGTCTAGAGATGGAGCTCGAGGTACTGCTCGCTGTGATGGAGGGTTTCGTCGTTGGAGCAGCTCCGGTGAGTTGTCTGACGCCGAGGCTGAAGCAGGACAAGAGAGACAACGAACAACGTTAACCTGAGTGGAATTCTAATAGCATCTCCAATACATTACGTAAAATACATAACCACAAAGTGCTAGATGTAAAATACATCAGCCGCTCATCTCTGAACTTAACTGTCGATATTGAACTTTACTGTCGAAACTGAACCTAACTGTCCAAACTGAATTTTGCTGTCGAAACTGAACGCACTAGCAAGGTGAGGCTACAAGTCGGTCGACTGACTTTTTCATCTCTGGTCAGTCGATTTTGCAGCCGTTGGATATGAAATCAAGGGCCTGCGGTTCATCTTCAACCTCCACACCCCCTGAGCCGCCAGCTACCACCGGCCAAACAGCAGCCCCCCCGCCGCCCATGGCGTGTCGCCGCCCAGCCCGCCCGAAAACACTCCCCACCGCCGTCCGCCGCCTGCCATCCCTCTACCCCCCCGTGCGAGCTTTTCTTTGGCGATCCCACGCCACGCCCGCCTAACGCCCGCCACCGCCGGCGACCACCGCCCCATCCCGAACCCTAAGATAGATAGTGGGGTACCTCTCCGTGAGCCCCCCTCCCGCTGCGGCTGGTTCTTCCTTCACCCCGCGAGCCCACCCTTTGAAATCGGTGACCTAAAAGTCGATTCGATCGATGAAGTGTAGCCAAATCGAGCAGCATCGCAAGCAAGAGCAAGAGCAAGAGCAGCAGCAGCGAGCAAAAGCAATAGCAAGAGCAGACCAGACGGGGACCGAGAGCAAGAAAGAGCAGCAGCAGCGAAGCGAAAGCTAAATCAGCAAGCAGCTCCTACTGATGTGGGCGTCGCCGCCGAGGGAGCGGCGCCATGGAGGAAGTGGCGGCGACGCTGCCGTGGATGGAGCAGCGCCATGTCATTTCGGGACCGGCGCCGGCAGCACCGTGAGATCGAATCAAGAAGAAAATCGGCGATTAGTGTACAACCTCTTTGGTGGCGCCGATTAGACCGCAGCTTCATCCGAGGAAGCGGTGATGATGATGCTCTTCGGTGGTGCGGTGAAGGCGGCGGTGTGGGAATGGAGGTGGCGCGAAGACGAGGGGAACATCGGGGCAGCTCCTTGGAGGTGGAGGACGGGGTGGCTGAACCGGCGGGACGATGAGATCGACGACGGATCCTCATCCGGTACGGTGGATGAGGGACGTCGAGGTGTTGCTGTGGATGACGTCGTCGGGGAAGAAGCTCCGGCTGGGTGGCGGACGGAGCAGGGTGTGGGGTTTCGTCGCGGGTTTTCGCGACCTCGGTGTACGAATGGGTGGGTGGATGGGATGCAGTGGGGAACCATGGCTTAGAGACGCGCTTGTCCGAAATGTGGGGTAAGTTACGAAAGTACCCCCCACCGATTTGAGGCGGTTCTTTTGGTTCGGGGTACCACGGGCATTTCGGCGTGTCGGGATTTCACGGGAGGTGGGAGTTTTCGCAGCGTTGTAATTTCAGAATAGCAAGCGCGGGTTGAGATGGAGGGAGTTGTCGGAGCACAACGAGACAAAGATATATCTTAAATATTTTGGGCTAACAAGGCGCGGGTTGAAATTTCTGGAAAAGCCTAACGTGTACTGTACCAAATCAATGCGCTCTACGAATGTCATTCAAAACTTTGAATGCATGTTATGTTCAATTAAAATATTTCGCTACGTGTATAATGCATGCAACCTACTACTCAAATGAATGTTTTAGTGCATTCCAAACGTATATACTACCGCTTCAATATGAACTAAATTTGAATAAGATCTACAGTAATGATTGTCATGAAGTCAAAGCATTTGAATTTGTTTCTCTATTTTAATAAGATCTACAATCATCATTATTGTCAAGTTAAACCATCGTTTGTGGATTATCTTCACAGCACACCACATGATCAGTATCGAGTTACATATGAACTATGTGTACTATATGAACTCGAACTGGATTTTTTGAATCCACTTTATTTTGATTTCGAATCACATTACATTTCTAGCTCTAGCTAGATCTTCATAATCTACACCATGTCTCATATGTATAATGTGTTTATCACATTATGTATGGTGCCCCGCCCCCTACGCCTACAAGTATTTTGATGTGAGTTGCAAACACCACACATTACCACAAATTCAAATAAAATGTGAGAATGTTCGATATATAGTATTGTTTAGATTGCTCGATATTTAGTTGTAAGCTGCAAACGCCGCACATTATCTCAAATTAAATTAAAATGTGAGATTGTTTGATGTATAGTATGGTTTAGATTGTTCCGCATTTAGCTGTGAGTTGTAAACGCCATGCATTATCACATTATGGTATAACATGTGCACGGCACGTGTATCACCGCTATATTCATGCATGCAATGTTTAAAACACTATGATCTCCTATTCAAATATATGAATCCGCTTTCATATCAAATTATGATCTTTGTTAGTCTCTTACACCCACACAATCCTCTAACCTTTGTAGCTACCACTAACTTTCTCTCGTGCATGCACACACCCTCCTCGCCGTCCCCCTCCCTCGGCATTCTATCCACCGGGCACATTCATTTTTTTCCTTTAGGTCATTCTCCCAGAGTCTCCACAACTCCTTTCCGACACACACCGATCGATAAACCTCTCCAGCGATGCTGCCTACAGCATACACACACAGCTCCAATCTCCTCCTTTATGTGTCCTTGCCACGTGTCTCTCATATGGTCAGACACACATGTAAACTCTCACCCCTCTTTCAATCGATCTCACAACCGCACACTCCTCCCCCCATCCAGCTAGTAGTTGGGCCTCTCGCACCACCTCCTAGCTCCATTCTCTCTGTCTATCCGTCTCGCTGGGCCTTATTTGCCTCGAACAAATGGTACACCGACCGATCTCTCTCTATACATATAGCCAGCTAGGTCCTTATAACTCGTTTTTACCCACACGTCGATCGATCTACCTCATTAGTTGTGTCTCTCCCTTCCTCCGACAAACAACAATTGATCTACCGATCTAGTTAGGTTTGCTTACCAAACACATGGTTCCCCTTCATCATCCATAGTTGCGTCCCGACAGATCTATCACACACAGGCACACACAGAAACACATCCCCACTCTTATTGATAACATTGCAGTTCCTCCCTCAGTTTGTCTAGTAGGCCTCTCCCAACATCTCAGAGAAGCAACTCCATCACCCATCCAGCACTCTACCCCTCTCCCTCCCTCTCCCTCCCTCTCTCTCTCCTCTCTCTCTCTGTCCCATCATATTTCCCGTCCTTCAGTTATGTATGGATGTCGACAGATCTCCCTCATGACATAGCTGGGTCTCTCCTTCTCAACACATATATGAGTCGTTCTACCTCTATAGTTAGGCCTCTGCCTACCCCTCCCCCCCACACACACCGATACATCAAGCGCTCTAGTCATGTCTCCCTGCCACACACAAACTTGACATGTGCCCTCTAACGTTCCGGTAGGCCAGTCGCCCTATATCTTTGACTTGCACACACACACAATTTCGATGGCTCTCTTCATCGATCTCGCACCCACCCGTACTTGATCCTCTCTTCGACTATATCGATAGCTATGACCCCTCCCTCTCTTCTCGTGGATTGCCCGACCCTCTATGTATGATATGGATAGGCCTCCATTTCACACACATTGCATGAAAATTTTTGTTTGAGATGTCATCGACACATATTCCCACAAATAATTCATGAAATCAACCCCACCCCACCCCACCCCACCACAAAACAAAAACACTCACGAACACGGTTTGTATCTCTCACACACACCCACGTAGGAGGGGGCGTGCACGAAGAGAAGAGGTGCATGCAGGCGCACGTACTCCGTCTCTTTCCCAACCACACCAGCGGGTACACGGTGGAGCTCGTTTACTGTCGAAAAAGGCAGCCCACGTGGTAATTTGGCATGTCTTGGTTGTCCACTTGGTGGAGGGAGGATCATCTACCACGGGTGAACAAACAAATTACGACTTGACGCGTTATGTTAAATTAAAAAAAGAGGCAAACCATGTGGGGCCTACCTTAGAGGCAAGGCTCTATACACTGGAGTACTTTTGATGTGTCCCGTCAACTCATGAGCGAGGAGAAGCTTGCTTAGTACGCCGTCTCCCTCGCCTATGGGCGCGGTGGCTCGCATGAGGATGAGGTGAAGCTTGCTCCTCCCTCGCCCATGCTTGCTTGTGCGGTGTCTCGCAGAGACGAGGAGAAAAATTTACTATTCCCTCCGTTTACTCCTCGTCCCTACTACCTTGGTTATAGAGATTATATCATACTGTTTGGAATATATATGTCCTTAGTAGATTTCAATATGAACTACTAGTACATACTCCAAACACTGATGTATATAGACGTATTTTAGAGTGTACATTCACCCATTTTTCTCCGTATGTAGTAGCACTCTCCCTCGCCCCTCGACCCTCGCCCACATGGTGGGCGTGCAGCAATTCATTCGGTCTCATATAGCGAGCGATATATCTTTGCACTACCATTATTGCTCGACTTCCCGAAGAGGCGAAGAGCCAATCGCAAGGTTAATATTTTGGAAGCGCAAGGTTATAAGAGAACGAGTAGTAGGTGCCGTGTCATTTATAAATAATTTTTTTTCTTCAATGGCACATATGCAATATGATAGGTTCATATGGAGAGAAAAGGAAACCGCTCCACTATATACATAGTCAGGACATGCCAGCCTACACGGTTGCTTGCTGGGGTTGCTCTCTTCACACTCTCTCGCACAAAACGACTGTGGCCACATCTCTAACATCCCGGCGGATCACGCCCGCTTGGGGAAGGGGTGGATGCTTAGTGTAGATGCGGTGTCCGTCGCCGACGGCGAAAACCTTGTCGGCACGTCCCGATCGGGGTCCCCGCCGTTCTCTCTCACAAACGGTGAGGTTGCCTTCGTCCTTGCTCACTTCCACGGCGTGGGCAGTTGCCGCCTCCGCCGCCCTCCTCAAGGTCGAGCTCGTCCCTCGGTACAACTCCCTTTACAGCCGGCTTGCACCATTGCTCCAGCTGCCCACATCACTCCTGTGGATATTTCTCTACTTCTTTGCCCCGCACATACCGATACCTCTCTGGCTTCTCGTCTTGTATTTGTGATGAGTTTATGTCTCATCAACTAGTCCTAATAATCTTATTCTAATCACGCTTCTTCAATTTCTTTGCCTGAGGATGCTCATCTCGATTTTGGTGAAACTGCACAAAATGATCCGATGGTCAAAAGGTTGCAAACTTCATTTATTAGGAAGCTCGAACATTGCCAGCAAATTGAAGCCTGGTCAGGGTTCACGGTTCAAGGACTAGGGACTGCATGGATCGTTTTTCTTTAGCTGTCTCTGTTCCAAAATAAGTGTCAACTTTAGTAGTAGTACAACTTTGTACTAAAGTTTGCACAAAGTTGAGACACTTATTTTGGAGCGGAGGAGTACATATTTGCTATGATCATCAATCATTGAGATGCAATAGCATGAATGTTAGTCTCCTTTGTATTTGATGAAATGTTGCAGCGGGCAACCTTGGACGCAAGATACATGTAACAGAGCTGGAAGCTTCATAGCATTGTACAAATTTATTTCATTGATAAATTACGATGCGTACTAGTACTATACTAGTACTTCCTCCGTTCCTAAATATAAGTCTTTGTAGAGATTTCACCATTAACCACATGCTGATGTATATAGATGCATTTTAAGTGTAGATTCATTCATTTTGTTCCGTATGTAGTTCACCTAGTGGAATCTCTACAAAGACTTATCTACTAGTAATAGCTAGCCCCACTACTAGGAATTCTCTATCCTCTCCTTGAGCCACATCATCAAAATTAGCGTAGCCGTTAGATGAAGTAAATCAGTCATAATAGCCGTCTGATCTAGACGTTGAGAGGCTCAGCACTAAGCCACATGCAAGCATGCAGAAATACCGTGGCACATGCATGGTAGTGGGTTTTAAATCACATCAACATGTTTGCATGCAAGCATGCACCGTAGCATGCATGTAAGTGAGCTTTTAAGTCCCATTAACATGTCAAAAGAAAAATATAATCCCATTATGCAGAGGAGTTGGCTGATCTTTTTCCTTATGTGGGATGATCTAAATGATGATGGGAGTTTATTTAGTTTGGCTACCACATTTGTCATGTGGTTATAGTTTTTTAGTTGTATGAAATCGATAATTTTTTGCAGAGAGATATACCGTTGTTCATGACAGCGGCGCGGGACTCATCTAGTAATATTTAGGAGCAGTGGGAGTACCATGTAAAGAGTTAGTTGTCATACGGTGATAGTGTGAGGTGGGCCATGTAATCACTGAGCCTGCGTGTTTTCACTGCTCTTGCACTCCTCCGCTGTAAGAATGGAGACAATTGTAATCTACTACCTCCTTTGGCCGAAAGCATGGGACATCCAGCAGTCCTACCACCTCAGTAATAAAGACCAATGAGTCGTCAAATCACATAGACCCAGCAGTAAGTTGGACGGACGAAGCAACCATCACTCTTGCGCCAGTGAGAGTTCGTGTCCGCTCTGCCCGGGCATGAATGCGGCACCGATTCTTTGGAGCGGCGCTGACCGTTTCGGGCGGGAAGCGCGCTCGGGCGGTGGAGGGGCTTTGGGTGGGCCAGGCTGGTCAGGAGCGGGCGTGGCAGCTGTTCGCATGTCCCTACGGACACGCGCAGAAACGAGAGGATGCACCGACTCTCGCGGCTAAAATCGTACACTACACACGATATCTCTGTAGGAGTAGGTCGATCTGTTGCACTCTCTAACACACACATGTTGTTAAACACACACACGCACACGCACGCACCTTGGTCCCGTTGCACCTTCTAACGTGACTTATTACACCTAGACGGAGGGAGTAGTAAGTATAGGAGATACGGTGGCACACTGACTTAAGTCGAATACAAGTGCCCAAAATTTGTGTGCATGTTATAATAAGGATTCACTTAAAATAGTACGTGAGTGAACAGAGGGATCAATTGGACAGTGTTCCCGAGCAGTAGCGAGATGTGTGAGGTAGTAAGATACACCGCTGGCGCTTTTAATTTTTCTTATTAATTTGTTTGTTTCACCCTCTGACTGGTGGGACCCAACGTACTCCGTGGAGAGAGGTAAGGTGACTAAGGCTGCATTATTTCTGCACCATCGTGGATAGTCTTACCACCAAAGCCACATGACACGATTATGATTGAAATCCTAATGACTCCCACACACACACACACAAAAACACGGCATGCCTGTCACACGAATGCAGGAATGTATAAAAGGTTATTTTCCTCTCGTTGAACATAACGGGAGGGTTGTGTAGCTGGTTAGCCTGTTCGCTCATCAAACTTGAGGTCTCGGGTTCGATAACTACACTTGAGCATAATTTTTGCCAGGAGGATTCTTTGACTGGTCAAAATGTTTTCTAGGGTTTGCACGCTTCACACTCTCTCTCCAGTATATATATACACGCTGGAGCCTCGGCGCTTGTAGTTTCTCTCTTCACACTCTCTCGCCCTCTCCCGCTGGAGCTAGATCCTCAGCACTTGTAGTTGCTCTCTTCACACTCTCTCGCCCTCTCCAGATCTAAACAAGACTTCGTTGGCCTCTCTCTCCCCTCACTGCTGCTCAAAGAGCCGACAGGATCCGTCCGCCGTCGGCGAGGGAGGGAATCCACTACCGGCGATGCTGTTCACTTTCCACCCAGCGGCGGTGCGGGAGGGCCTCCGACCCTTCTTCTTTGCCACCGTCCCGTCGCCCACCGAACCACGCCCCAAGAACCTTAAGGTATATTTTACTTACTCCACATGCATTGCTCTTGCTGCATGTATACCATGAATCTAGGACGTGGTTCAAAGAGGAAAGGAGTGGGGGAAATTAGTGGGAAATGTTGTATATAGCATGAATCTAGGACGTGGTTCAAAGATGAAATGAAGGGGAAAGTTGTATAGCATGAATCTAGGACGTGGTTCAAAGAGGAAAGGAATGGGGGAAAGTAGTGGGGAAAGTTGTATCGCATAAATCTCGGACATGGTTCAAAGAGGAAAGGACGGGGCGAAAGTATTAGTTCAAAAAGGAAAGGAAGGGACAAGGCTGTAGAGTTTGAGCAGGACTAGATTTGCTGCGCTCACATAGGGAAAGGTGTCTAAAGATAACAAAACTGGGACCAACACAAATATGCTCCTTGGTTGTTTGTTCTTTGTTGCAACAAACTGTGCATGACCACAGTACATCGGTAGATGCACATGGTGCTGGTGCATCCACTGTCCCGTGCAACTCATTAGCTATTGTTAATCTATGGCCCTGTTTGGTTAAAAACTCCCTAGTCCCTACCTGCTTGGTTCCAGGGACTAAACATGGACTAGAGGTTATTAAATGACATGATAAAAGACCATGTTACCCCTAGTAATGAACTAATAGAAATAAGGTGCGATGCGTGGCAGGGGCAACTGTTGGAAAAAGTCCCAAAAAGACTCCCTCGGGGTTGTCGGATTTCGGGTTCCGGCAGACCCTCTAGGTTCAAACTCTAGGGTTCACGGAGATCTCACCCCCTACCAACCTGCACCTCTTCGCCTTGCAAGGATCTAAACTACACAAAGAGCAACACAAGGGACGCAATGTTTATACTGCTTTGGGCCACCATTGTGGTGTAATACCCTACTCCAGTGTGTGGTGTGGTGGATTGCCTCAGAGGCTGATGATGAACAATACAAGGAAGAACAGCTTCGCGAGGGTCTGTTCTTGGCCGGTGCGACGAACTGCTAGGGGGAGTTTGGTCTCTCTCTCTCTCTCTCTCTCTCTCTCTCTCTCCCTCTCTCTATATTCAACGTGTCTCTACCCTGCGGATGGCTAGCCCTATTTATAGGCAAAGGCCCTGGGCCTCTTCCCAAATATTGAGCGGGAAGGGCGCCGACAATTGGCCATTTTGAAGGGGAACATCTAGTACACTTATCCTGACTAAAGTTGGTCCTCGCCTGCCAAATGCTCTGTCGATGACGCCGGCTTGGGCTCCACGATGACCTCCTTCCTGCCATTGTGTTGGTCTTGGTCTTGTTGCAATCAAGCGGCTGCCTTTGCTTGGCGCTCGCTGCGCTTGCCTGCCTTTGCACCAAAGAGGAAATGAGGACACTGTGCGGGTTGGCGCCCGCCTGGCGCCCTTGGTCGTCATGGCTTGCGTCATGGGCACCTCGTGAGGTACCCTGCCTTTATCTCTCCGCCTCCTCGCGAGCCAGCTGATGAGGCCGTGCACGAGGAGGCTTCTGTCGTCCGCCCATGCAGGCTCAGCCCCTCGCGAGGTCTTGAGCTTGTCTTGATGAAGATGGGCCATCTTGGGCCACCCCTTGAAACCACACCGCAGGCCGCAGGCAGGCAAGTCTGGGTACCCCCGTTCCCAGAACGCCGACAGTAGCCCCCGAGCCCAAGGCACGCCTGGACTTGGCTTGGCGGAGAAGCGAAGGGGCAAGTGCGAAGCGCCGCGGGCCCTAACAGCCTGCAGCCTTGGGCGCCGTGTGGCGGTTGATTGGACGTGGGCGTCGCCACTTCACCATGATGCCTCGGTGACTGCATGAATTGACAAGTCCCTGCATTCAAAGCGGGTCATGATTACTTGTGATCGTGGAGGTCGACGGTTGGCCTTCCCCGGCTATAAGTACGGAACAGCGTGTGCCCTTCCGGTTCATCTCTTCTTGCTTCTCCTTCTTCTCCATGGCTCCACCGAAGAGGTTCTCGGCCGCGGAGAAGGGAAAGGCCCGCCAGGTGGAGCCTGACTCTCCCCCAGCCAAGCGCGGTCGAGGCCGTCCTCGCAAGCACCCTGTGGCTCCCCTAGCGGTTTCTCGCGGCCGTGGAGGCAATCTCCAGTGGTGACGGCGTCGAGCTATTGATGGGGCGTGCTACGGCGCCACGACCCCTAGGCAGCCTTCCGTTGGAGAGGTGCTGCCAGAGTTTTTCGTGTGGTCGGCGGAGCCGACCAGCACCTGGCTCCAGCTTCCCCGCTTCCTTTTAGGTGAACTTCCGGCCGGCGCTCCGGCGGCCTCTGGCACCAGGCGGACGGTTGCTGCAGCCAGGCCTCCTGGGCTTCGCTGGAGGTCTCCGCCGCCGGGAGCATGGCCCTGACCCGCGGCTGGCAAATGTTTGCCCGCACGCGAGGTCTAAGCCGGCGGTGCACCCTGCACTTCAAGTTCAACGGCGACGCCACCCTCTACGTGAGGGTGTTCGGGGAAGACGGTCACCGCGCTGGGTGCTGCCCCGAGGATGACGACCACGGCCGTGGGCCTAGCCCCGGCGACGATCGGGGCGAAGATGATGGTGCGCGCGTGGTTGGCGGCGCTCGGGGTTCGTCAAGCTTCGGCGACTCTTCTTCGGACAGCGGCTCCTCCAATGGTGGCCGTGACCAGCCTCCGTGCCGCCGCGCCCGCTTGGAGGGAGGTAGCAGGTCCGCCCGCCGTCGCGCCTCGGTGAAGCGCGAGAGGGAGTCCGCTTGAGCTCCGGAGGCAGTTCGAGCCTCCGCAGCGAGTTGGTGTCAAGCGAGTCGCGCCTATCTTGTTATTTTCCTTTTCCTGCGCAAAGAGACAGTAGTGTAGGGCCCCGCGGGGGCGTGCTTGGACTGTTGCTGTTTAATTATCGTACTGTGTCCGCTATTTTTTGTATTAGGCTTCTGTGCCACACGCCCGCGCGTAGAAATTAATTAGCTTGGGGGCGACCTGTCGTGGTCTTCGCCTCCCGAGGCCGAGGCCTCGTCGAACGCTTCATGCCCTGCAAAGATTAGCCAGGAGAGGTAGTTTCCGGCCTCAGTCATGGAGACGACCGACCCAGGTCCTGTGTTCGCGTCGCAGTGCCCGTGGGGCAGGGACTGGAGGGGTGCTCCCGTAGCGAACCCGGTTAGGGAAGCCTCAAACAGTTGGGGCAGAAAACACTCGCGAGGGTGCCCGCGTTGCTCCCTCGTGAGACTCGCGCGAGAGAAATGGAGGTAGGAGAGCGAAGAAGGCAAAGAGTCGCAAGCCAAAGACGGCAACACCTTCAATAAAACTTCAAATGGGAATGAACAAGCCAACTGCAGAAAGCAAATGAAAAAAGCCGCGTCTGGCACCTAATCTAGTCTTGACGTCTTCTCACCAGTGAGCTAAGTGCTGCCACTGGGCGTGGGAGGGAGCCCGGGGCCTAAGGCGGCGCTCACGAGACTCGAGGCGTGTACAGCCCCAACTCATTATTACGTGAGAGTGTCACGAGCGGCAAGCTTCACAGGCGTTGGCCTTCTTCACAGGCACCAGGCCTTTTCCAAAACGCAACCACTTCACAAGCATTCGCCTTCTTGACAGGAACCGGGCCTTTCTCAGAAAGATAAGCTTCACAGGCGTTTGCCCTCTTCACAGGCACCGGGCCTTTTCCAAAACGCAACAAGTTCACAGGCATTCGCCTTCTTCACAGGCACCGGGCCTTTCTCAGAAAGATAAGCTTCACAGGCATCTGCCTTCTTCACATGCACCGGGCCTTTTTAGGGGTAAAACCTCCGGAGGTGCTGGATGGTCCACGCGTTCTGGACGGGCACCCCATCCTGAGTCTCCAAGTGCGCGGAGCCGGGCCTGGAAACATGAACAACCTTGAACGGGCCCTCCCACATGGGAGAAAGCTTATGCAGTCCCTCCTTGGAGAGAACCCGTCTGAGCACGAGGTCCCCTACCTCAAGAGTTCTGGGGCGAATGTTGCGGCAGTGGTATCACCGCAGTGCTTGTTGGTACCTCGCTGCTTGTAGCGCGGTTTCTCGACGATGCTCCTCCCCCAGCACGAGGTCCATCCCCCACATGGCGTCCTGCTGCGCCTCGTCGAACGCCAGGACCCGTGCGGACCGACGTCTGACCTCATGAGGGAGGACTGCTTCAGCTCCATAGACCAGGAAGAACGGGGTCTCGCCAGTCGGCTTGGTCGCGTCGTGCGGATGGACCACAACACGGACTGAAGCTCATCGTACCAGCCTCTGCTGCAGGCCTCCAGCTTCTTCTTGAATGTCCTGGTTTTGAGGCCCCTCAGGACCTCTGCGTTGGCCCGCTCAGCCTGACCGTTGCTCCGTGGGTGCGCTACCAAAGCATACCATACCTGCATCCCAAGGTTAGCACAGTATGTTTTGAAGAGGTTACTGGTGAACTGCGAACCGTTGTCGGTGATGATGCGGTTCGGCACCCCGAACTGGCTCACGATGCCCTTGATGAACTTGACCGCAGAACCTGCGGGGATGGTGCGGACGGCTTCCACTTCAGCCCACTTGGTGAACTTGTCCACGGCGACATAGAGGTAACGATAGCCTCCTGGCGCCCGAGGAAACGGGCCCAGGATATCCAGCCCCCAGACTGTGAATGGCCACGAGAGGGGTATAGTTTGCAGACCTCCCGCCGGCTGATGGATCTGCTTGGCATGGAATTGGCAGGCCTCGCAAGCCTTCACCAGTTCCACGGCATCATTGGCCTTGATGGGCCAATAGAACCCGCTGTGGACGCCTTGCCAACGAGGGTCCGTGATGACGAATGATGCCTGATCTCCACGTGTATGTCCGCGAAGAGCTCCTTCCCTTGCTCCCTGGAGATGCAACGCAGGGACACATCATTTGGTCGCTTTCGGTAGAGCTCTCCATCCCTGATGATGTATGCCGTGGCTTGCCGCGCCACATGCTCCGCTTCCTCCTCCTTTTCCAGCAAGATCCCTTGCGTCAGGTAGCTCCGGAGCTCTGTGATCCAGCACCCCTACTAAGGCTCCAGCGTTAGGAGCAGACGCGCTCCCGAGGCCGGGCCACAGACCGGGGCTCCCGAGGCAGGTGGCTGGGGGAGCTCTTCCCGAGGCTGCACCGTGCTTGACAGCGATGGCGTTGCCGAGGGCTTGAAGAGCCGCTCCTCGAAGACGCCGGGCTCCTGAGGTAGCCGCCTGGATGCCCGTTTGGCGATGTCGTCAGCCTCTTGATTGGTGCCACGAGGCACATGCTGCAACTCCAGTCCCCAGAACTGCTTCTCCATCCTGCGGACCTCCGCGAGGTAGGCTTCCATGTGCTCATCCCTCGGCTCGTATACTTTGTTGGAGAAGTTGACGAGGAGTTGTGAATCACCCTTGATGGTAAGGCGCTTCACTCCCAGGGCAACCGCGGCCTTCAGGCCTGCTATCAGGCCCTCATATTCTGCTATGTTGTTGGAGACCTTTTCTCCGTGCTGGAAACAGAGCTGCACGGCGTAGTAGAGCTTGTCTTGAGTAGGAGATATAAGCACTGCGCCAGCTCCCACGCCGTGTCTGGAGAATGCCCTGTCGAAGTACATGATCCAACCGTCCGGTGCCTCGCTTCCCGGGGAGAGGGATCGATCCTCATCAGCCTTGAGGCCCGGCGCCTCCGTCCAATCTGCCATGAAGTCCGCTAGCGCGGCTCCCTTGATGACTCTGGTGGTGCTGAATTCTAGCTTAAACGCTTGCAACTTGATGTTCCACTCAGCGACTCTTCCAGCCGAGTTGGGGCTCCTGAGCACCCTTTCCAAGGGGTACGCCGAGACAACCTTGATGGGATGGCCCTGAAAATAGTGCCGCAGCTTGCGCGAGGCCACCAAGAGCGCGAG
Organism: Aegilops longissima; assembly: GCA_021605205.1. NCBI lineage: Eukaryota > Viridiplantae > Streptophyta > Magnoliopsida > Poales > Poaceae > Aegilops > Aegilops longissima. The sequence continues at coordinate 156,836,897 of CM038677.1, forward strand.
GAGGAGTTTCTGGGGCATGGGGTACCGCGCCCTCGCGTCCCGCAACACTGTGCTGACGAAGTACACAGGGTGTTCGACGAGGTTGGGAGTGTTGGTGTTGTTGGCGTCCTCCGGAGGCCGTGGCGCCTCCTGAGACAGTGGAGCCCCCAGTGGCTGGTCGTCGGGAGGGTCTCTTCATTTGAGTCGCTTCCTGCTTGCGGCTGATCCTTCTCGGCTGTGGTAGTGGTCTCTGTGAGGCCCCCTTGATCCTGCTTCGCCTTGACCCGGGCAGCTGCCGCGGCTTTGGTCCAACGCTCCTCCCTAACCGCCACAGGGGCTCTTGTTGGCAGAGTAGGGGTGGCTGCAAGGTAAGCACCGGGGGCTCTTGAGGCGTGAGCCACCATTACGGAGGGCTGGTTAAGTACCTTTTGAGATCTTGGAGCCTGTGTCGGCCTCTTGATCCATTCAAAGGGCCCTTTTCTTCATTAGCTTGAAGAAGGGTAGCGCTCGTTCCCCAACTTGGAGATGAAGCGTCCTAGTGCGGTCAGCGCGCCAGTGAGCTTCTGCATTTCTCAAAGGGTCTTGGCGGGCTCATGTCCTCGACTGCCTTGACCTTTTTCAGGTTAGCCTCGATGCCCGATGGGACACGAGAAGCCCAAGAGCTTGCCCAGGGACTCAAACACACACTTCTCGAGGTTGAGCCGCAGGTTCACTATGTTGAGGCTCATGAAGGTTTCCTCAGTCTTGTATCAGGGTTACGGCCTCTCGAGACTTCACCACAATGTCATCGGCGTAAGCCTCAACATTCCTCCCAAGCTGCGGACCCAAGGTGATGTGCATCGGCCGCTGAAAGGTCGCTCTGCGTTGCGCAGCCAGAGCAGCATGGATGTGTAGCAGTACACTCCACACGGGTCGGAAAGCCGTTTTTCCCGTCTTTCTCGCCATCTTGATCTGGTGATAGCGAGAAGGCATCAAGAAACATAACAGTCGCTTTTCGGCGGTGGAATCGGCGATCGATCGTCTGAGGGCGGGAATGGATCCTGCGGGCAGGCTTTGTTGAGGTTGGTGAAGTCGACACATCGTTCCTTCCCCTTTCTTTGGCACGACAACGGGTTAGCCAACCAACTGGGTATCGGACCTCGCGAATGACCCCTGCTGCTTCTAGCTTGCGGGTCTCTTGGACGATGAAAGACTGCTTCTCAGTGGACTGCCATCTCGCTTTCTGCTTCACGGGGCGTACGTTGGGGCACACGTTGAGGTGGTGCTCGATTACGCTTCTTGGGACCCCTGCCAGCTGATCAGGTTCCCATGCGAATACCTTCTTGTTCGCGCGTAGGAACTTGATCAGGGCCTCCTCCTGCTCAGGCTCGAGGTTGGCGCCTGTGGTGAAGGTGGCGTTAGTGGATTCATCCTCGTCGACCAGTATCTGCTTGGTTTCTGCCTTGTCTTGGGTGAACAACTGCTTCTTCTTGGCCGGTGCAGCCCCCTTGGGCTCAGGGGCGTCTGACTCGGCGGGCTGCGCTGCCGCCGCAGTCTTGAAGACGAGCTTGAGCACTTGCAACGTATCCCCGGTGTCTCCGGACACGGTGAGGACGCCGTTGCTCCCGGGCATCTTCATGAGGTTGTACGCTGGGTGAGTTGCGGCCATGAATCGGGCTAATGCTGGGTAGCCGAGGATGGCGTTGTATGGGAGGCCGATGGGGGCGATGTCGAAGTCGATTAGCTCCGTGCGGAAGTTGTCGTAGGTGCTGAAGGTCACCGGAAGACAGATCTGCCCCAGGGAGCCGGTTGAACCGCCTCCGACGCCCAAGAAGGGCCTGCTAGGATGAAGCCGCTCCGGCGGTATGTGGAGGAGGCTGAAGGCTTCAACCGAGAGCATGCTGAGGCCCGCGCCACCGTCGATGAGGGTCCTGGTGACGGCCACCTGGCAGATGGTGGGGATGCACAGCATTGGGAGCGCGCCCGAGCAGGCTGAGTTGGAGGGGTGGTCCTCCGAGCTGAAGGCCAGATCGGCCTTGGGCGCCGACCGACCCGGAGGAGCCCCATGCTGCGCGGAGGCAGCGCCGATCTGGCGGATGAATGGCTTGATGTGGCGGCCTGAAGGTGGCTCCTGCGAGCCGCCCAGGAGAGCTGCGACGACCGGGGGCGCCGACGCCGCGTACTGGGCGAGGAAGAGGTCGTGCAGCTCCTCCCAAGAGGCCACGGAAGCTGCTGGCAGGTGGAGCAGCCACATGCGCGGGGCACCGGTGAGGGCCATGGGAAGCCAGTTAGCCATGACCCTGTCGTCGCCTCCTGCTTCAAGGACGGCCTCCTCGTACGCCAGCAGGAAGGCCAATGGATCAGTTGTGCCGTTGTAGCGTAGTGGCATATCCGGCTTGAACTTGTTCGGCCACTGCACCTATCGCAGGGCTGGGGCCATGGCTTGGAGCCCCCTGGCCCCTGCGCCGGCGCTGGCGACCGGAGTGGGCGGCGCGCTGCTCATCATAGGGCGGATCTCGATGTTGGCGGAGAGCAGGTCGACGGAAGGGAAAGCTCTGACGCACCCCTACCTGGCGCGCCAAATGTCGGATTTCGGGTTCCGGCAGACCCTCTAGGTTCGAACTCTGGGGTGCACGCGGAGATCTCACCCCCTACCAACCTGCACCTCGTCGCCTCGCAAGGATCTAAACTACACAAAGAGCAACACAAGGGACGCAATGTTTATACTGGTTCGGGCCACCATTGTGGTGTAATACCCTACTCCAGTGTGTGGTGTGGTGGATTGCCTCAGAGGCTGATGATGAACAATACAAGGAAGAACAGTCTTGAGGGTGCATTCTTGGCGGTCTGACGAACTGCTAGGGGGAGTTCGGTCTCTCTCTCTCTCCCTCTCTCTAGATTCAACGTGTCTCTACCCTGCGGATGGCTAGCCCTATTTATAGGCAAAGGCCATGGGGCTCTTCCCAAATATTGAGCAGGAAGGGCGCCAACAATTGGCCATTTTGAAGGGGAACATCTAGTACACTTATCCTGACTAAAGTTGGTCCTCGCCTGCCAAAGGCTCTGTCGATGACGCCGGCTTGGGCTCCACGATGACCTCCTTCCTTCCGTTGTGTTGGTCGTGGTCTTGTTGCACCGAAACGGCTGCCTTTGCTTGACGCTCTCGCCTGTGCTTGCCTCCTTTGCACCAAAGAGCAAATGAGGACACTGCGTGGGCTGGCGCCCGCCTGGCGCCCTTGGTCGTCATGGCTTGCGCCATTGGCACCTTGTGAGGTACCCTGCCTTGATCTCTCCGCCTCCTCGCGAGCCAGCCTGACGAGGCCGTGCCTGAGGAGGCTTCCTGTCGTCCGCCCCGCAAGGCTTGGCCCCTCGCGAGGGTCTTGAGCTTGTGCTGATGAAGATGGGCCGTACTGGGCCACCCCTTGAGCCACGCCGCAGGCCGCAGGCAGGCAAGTATGGGTACCCCTGTTCCCAGAACGCCGACAGTGTTCTTCTTTCTTTAGTCCCAAATGCCCACTTGTAGTCCCGAAAAGTCCCTCCTATTTGGTTTAGATGTGACTGACACGGAGTTTTTTTAGTCCCTACACCAAAATGTCCCTGTAAACAAACACCCTCTAATAATGCCGCCGGAAAATTGATGCAATGCCACAGTTAAAAGCAAATTACATGTTTAACGAATTTTATTGTTAATATAATCTCTATGTTAATATTAATCAATGCCACCTTTTGAGAAATGCTACTGTCTTGCTTTCTTTCCCATTTAGATAAGGTAGATGCTTCTTTTCGTTGGCTTCGTGTCATCCACCGTTATTGACCACTAATTGTTTCCTTTGCACCTCTGTGTAAACAGGTTATCTACTTCACCTCGTTGCCATTGTGACCTTTTGTTGCCTTTGCACAAAACACTTTTGTTTTAAGAGTGTTTTGTGCAGTTCAACAAAATATCACAATCGACAACGTTGTTTGATTGCTTGATCTTAGTGGAACTGCACAATAGGAGATCTTACTTCCTATCCGTTAAAGGCGAATTTGGTTCAGATCTTCTTCTTGTGAGTTGTTTGAATTCCGCATCATGAGAGGTCGGTACTAGCCTTCTTTCACATGATTCTGCGGTGTGCTTTCATATGTTGTGCTACTTATGCGATAATGTTGCTTGATTTTAGTGAACTGCACAAATGGAACAAGACTTCCAATCTGTATGTGCACCGTAATATCCCATTGAGGTAAGATAAGGATATTTCACAACTGTTGGCCTGTATTTTGCCACTTTCATCAGAAAATTAAGTTTAGTACTATACTTGTGCTCCCTAATTGACTTGCCAAATCTTACATTGAAGGCGAAGCTTGTCTGTTATTGAACCAAGTGATGACGGGGAAGAAAAAGAGGAAGAAAAACAAAAATCAACTCCCAGCGTTGTAATGAAGCACTGGAACTGTGATGACACAAGTAATGATATAGTTTTGCATCTTAATTTATTGCTATGGCTGGAACGAGCAATTGTTTTGCCACTGATTTGATGCCATACATAATTATCTCTACTTGTGCAAACTGGGATCTTCTTTGAAGATACCATATATTTTAGTGGAAATGCACCAAGAAGATGTTGGAAACATTAAACTAACCGAGGAGTATATAGTAAGCATGGCCACCCCCTTAGATAGCAACAGATGGTTCCCGAGAAGTGCTTCATCTGTATGCTCTACACAATCAGCCTCCTGAGAAAGGTTGGTACTCGCTCACTGATTTCATCCATATGATTGAGCTTTGTCATCTCTATTGGTGTTCTGCTACTGTTTAGATACTGTCATGAAAAAGTGGTATTGTCCTTGGGAAGTGCTTCATCTGTGCTGTTTTAAATATTTCCTTTTCTTTTTTTCGACCAAACATGGATGCTAGCATTTAGTAGTCCTCTTGTCTTTGCACAACAGGATCATCTTCCTCTGAAGAATAATATGGAGTACGTGAAGTGACTAGTTCCGATTATGCCAGGATGAAGAAGCACTGTCTATCTTCTCATCAGAAGGAGCAGTTGAAGGATGGTTACATTACTCCCCACAAGACCAAACTAACTTCAGCTCATTGCTGTGATGCGCGAGTACAATGTTGTTCTAGGATTCTTTATGGTGAGTTCCATTTTTTTCTAAAAGTGTGCTCTACATGGACCATGTATGTGCTGTTGGCTGTGAATTCATAGTACAGTTTGCTTTATACTAATCACTTTTTGTATTTGTGCAAACAGGGTGCTCACTTGATTTCAACAGAACTGCACAAAATGTTCATGAATACATCGAATCATTCATTTCCACCACAAGAAAGGAGGTGCCCATAAGTTCAAGGCGTTGCAACATATAAGGCGAAATCATACAAGCTACGCGTGAATTTGGTTGATTTTGGTGGAACGCACAAAAGAACAGCTGGTTTATTTGCACGAGTTGCCATGTCAATGTCCTAACGATGGCAAACCCTGCCCATTCCACAATCGTAGGCATTTGATATTTTGGAATGGGACAACCTTGTCAAATTTTGCTCATTGATTTTAGCAAGATATGTGTTTGATATTTTTGAATGGGGCGCCCTTTGCTGTCGGCGTGGCGATCAATTTTTCTTTATTCTTTAGTTGTGAAGTAAATATTGCCTCGACATGTGATTCATTGAGATGCATAATCATCGATTGTTTTGAATGTTCTCTATGAATTGCCAGGCTGTGTGTTTGATTGCAATGTCTGAAACGCTAAAAGCTGCTCAAATCTTTGTACTCCTTATGTTCCTTTTACTTCGCACATTGTGAAAGTGCATACTTTTTGTATAAGATTGGTCAAAGTAGAGATACTTTGACTGCGAGATAAAACTTGTATGCAGACTAGAAAGGACCGGAGGAGTACATGTGAAACTGCTGCAAACATGGTGATCACCACAGGAATAATACTAGTATGCGTATTGTTTTGCATGTTCATCCAATGCCGGTGATCTGAGAATCTGAACTAATCAAAATAAATTCATTCATACGGTCGGATTTCATATAAACATGCCGGATTTCATTACATTTCATACATTCTTCAACTAAAAAGGGGTGTTTGTGGCCGCATGCATCTCCCAGATGCAGAGGCCGGGGGTCATCCTCCTTTTCAAAAAAAACTAAAAAGGGGTGCGCTGGAGGTATAATTAATTAACCGAAGCTACCCACATGTGTCCCAGCCGAGCGAGAAGCTTGGTGACTTACTGCAGGTGCAGTTGCGTGAATCGACATGTGGCCTATTGGGCCCACGTGCAGTCAGCCAAGCGCACCAGCGATTAAAATAAAGCAGCGTTCTTCTCAGCGCAGCTCTCCGACTCACGTCGCCGCCAAGAAGCTAACCGGCCGTCAATGGTCAACCCGCCTAGCTTGGCTTCAACCGGAGGTAGCAGCGGTGGCCTTACTTGGACCTGGCGGCGGTGACCTATGATGTTCTACTCTTCCTCGTTTACGTCAGGTGCACGGCCTCGTTGGCAGCGGGCGGGGCCTCGCGAGCCGGGCGATACCTCTATCTCGTTGCGGCGGGCGGCGCCTCGAGCGGCGGAAATCCTCCCCACGTTGCGGCATGGTGGGTCCTCGGCTGAGCCGGCGATGTCCTCTGCCTCGTTGTTGGCGGGCGGGGGGCGGAGCGGGCAGCGGTGTCCTCTGCCTCGTTGTTGGCGCGCGCGGGGCCTCGGCGGAGCCGGCGGTGTCCTCTGCCTCGTTGTTGGCGCCGCGGGGCGTCGGCGGAGCAGGGCGTCGTCGACGCCGGCAGAGCGGGGACTCGTCGGAGCCGACATTGTCCTCTGCCTCGTCCTCGGTCTTGCCAAACAGCGCCTCCCCCGCTTCATCTCCCTCTTTGCTAGCCTCTTTGTAGGCGGTCGTAGCCTCCGCCACCCGCATGCGGTACCGCCAGCGCTCGAGGCGGCCCTTGCGGGCGGAGCGGCACGAGTCGAGCAGTGCCTCTGCTCCGCCGCTCCATGGCGATTTGCTCCTCCGCTGCAGTGCTCACGGAGGAGATGGTGGTTGTAGGCGGCGTCGGCCTGCGCCCCCGGAACTGCTCCTCACACATCTGCCTCACCTGTCCATATATTGGGCACGGGCCTCGCCGATGGTCATGGTGCAATGCACCGCGAGGATGGCGCGAGAGAGGGGTTGGCGCGGACCATCGACTACCATGTTCTCCATTGGGGCGTCGTCGTCCTCCGGCTGCTGCCGGCCGAGCGATCGGCCGCAATGGCTGCTATCTCCTTGTGGTCTGTCGTCCGCCCGTCCCGAAGAGCGCTGGAGCACGAGGAAGCCATGGTGGGCAGTAGTGGTGTGGATAGGAGAAAGGCAACGAATGCGGATGACTGCGGCTATGGCCGGCGCAGCAGTTTATATAGCAATGGTAGGCAGGCGGAGGGACGGACGTGTGACGCCGGAGTAGCCGCCTCGGCAAACGCATATCATTAATGCGTGTGGCAGATGGACGGACGGACGGCACTTGTGTCGTTTGAAAGCGAACAATCGCACCAACGGAAGCGGGCGGCGGCATTGGCTGTATTTAGGCGGAAAGCGCAGGTGAGGAGATCACTTTACTTGGATAGGATGACAATGGGGACCCACCAGGTCCATAGCCTCACGTCACGCAAGTGCCTCCTTATTATATATATATATATATATATATATATATATATATATATATATATAACTATAATTTATTTTGCTTCCTCTGGTTTCTCGACATCACGGTCCCACACCATTGTCTACCTATGTACTCCTCCTTTCCGGTTTATAGGGCTTATCTCAAAATTTTAGTTTTCCATTTTATAAAGCTCAATTTGGTTGTTTTCCATCACATGTTCAGATTCCAAGGTGCATTAAATCATTGCATGCAAGTATTAGAGAAAATTGACCAATGCATGTACTTTATGCATGCATGCATGCATTGCAATTAATGCATTGATAAACATAATTTTTGAGGATAACAAGAGCATTAATTAGGTGCTTTTGCAAAACTAGAAAAAGTATTCCACCACTCGCCATCTACCTTGATTGGTGAGATTTTTGAATTGAGCATTATAAACCGGAAAGGAGGGAGTAGTCAATAAACGAGAGAATTGCACAAGAAGCGGCCGATAGCTGGGACCAAGCAGCTCAAGCAGTATTTGTGTTTTTGAGGTGTGAGCACTGCAGAGTTTTTTGATGTTTACACCAGATATTAATTTTTCTCCTCTGAACAACAACGAAAACATCGTTGCATGTATTAACTGGGCGGGATGTGGCCCGTCTAGCCCAGGCCAGATATCCAGCCCAGATATTAATTTTTTTCAAGCTGAAAATGGCTAGCCCAGCTATACTATTTTTTAGGAATACCGGGCAAGGTCAAGTTGTTGTTCTCCGCTCACTGGCTGCAAATCTTTCCTAGGAGGGATGCATTAGGCTTAACAAGAAAATGGGCTTTAAGAAATAATAAATGAGATGTAATTATAAAAACTGGGTAGTAACTATAAAAAATGCACCAAACAGTGATTACTTTATAAAATATTATTTTTGGAATATTGAAAATTTTAATTTCATTAATTGTTGCGAGCGGAATGTTTCGTTGGATTTTTACGCAATATAAATTTATATTGAAATTGTATTTAATATGACTAAAGTTTTGGGATAAAAATATGCGGATCCCATCAAGATGTGGGAAATTTTATTGAATTCTGTTTTGAACGGTTGGTTGAAATGGGCTGTACTTTTAACAAACTGTAAATGGGATGTAGTAAATTCCATTAGAATTCAAAAATGGGCTACACATTCTTACAAATCTCAAATGGGCTATAAGTTCTCTGCCACACACTTCTGGCCTTACTAAGTTGACGCATCCCTAAAAAACAGAGTTGACGGGTATGCAAGGCTTTGTCAACTTATAGTCAACACACGTTCTAGCAAGATGGCGTTGGATGTCCATCCAACGGATGCCGTGCTTCTTCGTCAATCTCGGATATTCTAGCTTCACCCGCCCAAAAAATGATTCACCCCCCTGACATCTGGGGCGCACCATTTCGGAAGCTGACCTGTGGGCCTACTAAGTTGACGTACCAAGGGCTTTGTCAACTTAGTCAATATAAACGATTCTAGCTGCAGTGATTGTACGATGTCCATCCAACGGCCGTCGTGCTTCTTCAACCTCTGGTCTTCTTGCTCCAGCCGCCCAAAGCAGTGCCGGTCGTGCCGCCTGCTCCTGCCTCCGTGGCGGCTGTCTTTGCCATGGAGCCCTCACCGCCCCTACTACTCCCACCGCTGGCCAGGCCATCCCTCCACTCACCCACTGACCCACAGCCCCTGTTATTCTGCGGCGACGGCAGCGCAGCCGAACCTGTGAACCCTCGTACTCCTATCCGCGTGTGCATACACTGTCGCGTCTTCCCCGGCTCCGTGTCGTCCCCTTCCTAGGCCTCGCGTCGTCCACCACCGTGGTGCTCTCGGCGCGGCGTGGTCAACATGGTCAAGGAACGACTTCCATCGGACGTGGACTGTACGTGGAGAGGCTGACAGCTGGATCCACGGCAGCCGCAAGGAAGTGCCTCCTTATTACGCGCAAAATAATTATTCCTCCACCTGATAGCGGGGACCCACCCGACGGGCCACCGTATTTCGCAAAAAAAATGATTCGCCCCCTGACTGCTGGGACCCACAAGCTACATCTTCTCACGCAAGGAAGTGCGTGCGGGAAAAAAAACGATTCGCCCCCCTGACTGCTGGGACCCACCAGCTACATCTTCGCACGCAAGGAAGTGCGTCCGGAAAAAAACGATTCGCCCCCCGACTGCTGGGACCCACCAGCTACACCTTCATACGCAAGGAAGTGCGTCAGGGCAACAAAAAGCGATTAAGCCCCACCGCTGGGACCAAAGCAGCTACACCTTCGCACGCAAGGAAGTGCGTCCGGGCAAAAAAAACGATTCATCCCCCTAACTGTTGGGACCAAGCAGCTACACCTTCGCCCGCAAGGAAGTGCGTCCGAGCAAAAAAAAACGATTCGCCCCATTGCTGGGACCCACCAGCTACATCTTCGCAGTAAGGAAGTGCTCGGTCGGGACCCACCGGTGAAGCGCACGTGGCGTTGTCATCCTGGTCGCGAACGATATGCGTACATCTTGGTTGATGTAGAGGCGGCGCCGCGTGTCGTAGTAGAGGCGCGCACGTAGCATGTACACGCACGTACAGCGACCAGGGTGCAAGAAAGAAAATATGGTCACGTATGTGTACATACGGGCGGGGTCTCGAATGCCTAGTCGCGCATACCGCAAAACGGAGGAAACGGACCTCCTACGGTCGAAACGGGGGTCCTGTTGATCGGGAGGGGTGTGGCGTACCGCAAAACGAAGGAAACAGACCTCCTACGGTCGAAACGGGGGTCCCGTTGATCCGGAGGGGTGTGGCGTACCGCAAAACGGACGAAACGGACCTCCTACGATCGAAACGGGGGTTCTGTTGATCGGGAGGGGTGTGGCGTACCGCAAAACGGACGAAACGGACCTCCTACGATCGAAACGGGGGTCCTGTTGATCGGGAGGGGTGTGGCGTACCGCAAAACGGAGGAAACAGACCTCCTACGGTCGAAACGGGGGTCCTGTTGATCGGGAGGGGTGTGGCGTACCGCAAAACGGATGAAACGGACTTGTGTTGGAGCGCTACGGTCGAAAGGGGGGTGGCGTGCCGCAAGACGGGACTCCCGAGATCTGTTCATCTCCACCGTCGACCTCCTCCGGCCTCCACGGACTCTGTTCATCCAGCCTCCACCGCGCTACTCCACCGGCCATCGTTCAACCACCCTCCACGGGCACCCCTCCACCGTCTCTGTTCATCCAGCCCTCCACACCACGGGGTCTGTTCAACCACCCTCCACGGCCACCCCTCCACCTCTCTCGCTCATCTAGCCCTCGACACCACGGGTTCCTATTCATCCAGAGGCAACGCCACCGCTCATTATTCATCCAACCCCAAGCAACACTCACTAGCAGCAGTAGCGAAGGAATCGCTCCATCGGGTTTAGTTAACAGCCATCGATCGTTCACTCGGGTTCAGTAATGCGTAGCCTGCAGTGCAATCGCTCGGGTTCAGTTAGAGCCCAATGCCTCGCTCGGCTTGATTAGAGCCAACGTCTCGCACACACGCTGTGACGTCACGAGAAAGCAACGCATCGCTCCGCCCCGACCTCCCATCATGAATCGGCAACTCCCGAAATTTTCCTCCCCCTCGCTTCTACCACGGTTTTTTCCGTCATGGACGGCCCAAAGAATGTCATGCAGCTGCGTCTCCGGCCCGTCCAGGACGAAAAGCCCATTTTCTGTCATGATTTTTTGTCATAGAAGTAGGAGCCCACCACATCTATGATGATACCGGGTTTTGTCACAATTATCGTCATAGAAGTGTCATATGTATGACAGAAAAAAAAATTCGTTCGGCCCAAAATGTCACGGATGTGTCTTTTTTTTGTAGTGGTATCAGCATCCCCAAGCTTAATTCTTGCTCGTCCTCAAGTAGGTAAATGATAAAAACAGAATTTTTGATGTGGAATGCTACTAGGCACAATTTCAATGTAATTCTTCTTAATCGTGGTATGAACATTCAGATCCGAAAGATTCAAGATAAAATTTCATATTGACATAAAAGTAATAATACTTCAAGCATACTAACTAAGCAATTATGTCCTCTCAAAATAACATGGCCAAAGAAAGTTCATCCTTACAAAATCATATAGTTTAGTCATGCTCCATTTTCGTCCAACAAGAATGCTCTCATCATGCACAACCCCGATGACAAGCCAAGCAATTGTTTCATACTTTAGTAATCTCAAACTTATAAACCTTCACGCAATACATGAGCGCGAGCCATGGACATAGCACTATGGGTGGAATAGAATATGATGATGGGGGTTATGTGGAGAAGACAAAAAAGGAGAAAGTCTCACATCAACGAGGCTAATCAATGAGCTATGGAGATACCCATTGATTGATGTTAATGCAAGGAGTAGGGATTGCCATGCAACGGATGCACTAGAGCTATAAATGTATGAAAGCTCAACAAAAGAAACTAAGTGGGTGTGCATCCAACTTGCTTGCTCATGAAGACCTAGGGCACTTGAGGAGGCCCATTGTTGGAATATACAAGCCAAGTTCTATAATGAAAAATTCCCACTAGTATATGAAAGTGTCAAAACAAGAGACTCTCTATTATGAAGATTATGGTGCTACTTTGAAGCACAAATGTGGTGAAGGATAGTAACATTGTCCCTTCTCTCTTTTTCTCTCATTTTTTTGGGGGCCTTCTCTTTTTTTATGGCCTTTTTTTGGGCCTTTCTCTTTTTTTTATTCCTCACTTGGGACAATGCTCTAGAAAAATGATGATCATCACACTTCTATTTATTTACAACTCAATGGTTACAAATCGATACTAGAACAAAGTATGACTCTATATGAATGCCTCTGGCGGTGTACCGGGATATGCAATTAACCAAGAGTGACATGTATGAAAGAATTATGAATGGTGGCTTTGCCACAAATACTATGTCAACTACATGATCATGCTAGTAATATGAAAATGATGAATGTGTCATGATAAACGGAATGGTGGAAAGTTGCATGGCAATATATCTCGGAATGGCTATGGAAATGCCATAATAGGTAGGTATGGTGGCTGTTTTGAGGAAGATATAAGGAGGTTTATGTGTGAAAGAGTGTATCATATCACGGGGTTTGGATGCACCGGCGAAGTTTGCACCAACTCTCAAGGTGAGAAAGGGCAATGCACTACAGGAATCAGCTACTTTGCCATCTGCCACGGCGGACGGCAAAGGCATGGATGGCGGACGGCAAAGACCTTTGTCGTCAGCCACGGACGGCAAAAGGGGACGGCAAAGTAGGGGACGGCTAAGAGCTGTGTTGCCGTCCGCTTCGGGCAGCTGACCGCAAAGGGGCCTTTGCCATCAGCAGCGGACAGCAAAGAAGGCGGACGGCAATAAATGCGCTGTTACTCCGTTAGGTGGTTGACGGCAGGCCTTTGCCGTCCGCTGCGGACGGCAAAGCTCGTGCCGTCACCATCAGAGGCAAACCGACCAAATTGGTCACCTCCCAGAAGCACAGTTGTTCGCCACGTGGCCTCTTTGCCGTCTGCTGCGATGGCAAAGAGCCCTTTGTCGTCGATGGTGGCGACGGCAAAGAGGCTGCATATTGTCTCTTTTTCTATTTTTTAATTCAACAATTTTCACAGCAAATATATATGACATATATAGATATATTTCAGGGCTATTTAACAGACAATCATATCACATATCCAGCACATAAGTTTCATCCATTCATACATAAGCAAGTTCCATCCATACACATTGTTCCATCCATATACATATTACAATGCAAAGTTTCATCAACATATCAAGTTCCATCATAGCAAGCTAGATACAATGCAAAGTTCCATCAAAGGAAAAGCAAGCACTCCATCATAGCAAGCTAGCTTCCATGAAGTGAATGAAATCTGCAAAATGGTAAATAAGAAAGTTAGAAATAGGTGACTAGAACAAGAATAAGACTAGAACAAGAAGTATATGTCATTTATGAGCTAACTTAGGTGAAATGGATCATATATGAGCTAACAAAGTTGAAATGGGTCATTTATGAGCTAACTTAGTTGAAATGGGCTGTTTATGAGCTAACTAAGGTGAAGGGCATCGTTTTTCAGCTAAGTAAGGTGAAATGGATCGTTTTTGAGCTAACTTAGGTGAAATGGATCATTTATGAGCTTTTATGAGCTAACTTAGTTGAAATGGGTCGTTTATGACCTAACTAAGGTGAAATGCCACGTTTTTTAGCTAACTAAGGTGAAACGGATCGTTTTTTATTTAACTTAGGTGAAATGGATCATTTATGAGCTAATTTAGGTGAAATGGATCGTTTTTAGATAACTTAGGTGAAATGGACCGTATAGGAGCAAATCTAGGTGAAATGGGTCATTTTGGAGCTAACCTAGGTGAAATGGGTCATTTTGGAGCTAACCTAGGTGAAATGGGTCATTTTAAAGCTAACGTAGGTAAAATGGATCATTTAGGAGCTAATCTACGTAAAATGGGTCATTTTAGAGCTAACTTGGATAAATTGAATCACTTGTAAGCTAACTAAGGTAAAATGAGTCATTTTAGAGCTAACTTTAGGTAAAATGGATCGTTTATGAGCTAACTAAGCTAATTATGCAATTTTTGACATAAGTAACCTAAGTACATATCGTTTTAGAGCTAACTTAGGTAGAATGGATGGTTTATGAGGTCAAGAAGCATATTAAGTCATTTTGGAGGAAAAAAGCTAACTCTAGGTCATTATGGTAAGCATATTGGAGGAAATAAAGCTAAGTCTAGGTCTTTATGCATTTGTTAAGCAAAACACTAGAGAAACTTACCGTGATCAGGGAGGTGTACGAGCGGGCTGGCTCGCGCCAGTAGTCGGAGAAGGATCGTGCGATGCGTTTCGGAGTTAAGCTGCGTTTCGGAGTTAAGCTGCACCAAAGATCATTTCAATGTCTCGTTAGCATTATGACACTCAAATGTTAAGACTAGCAAGTAATGTCCATTCTAATTAAACTCACCGTGCTCCTGTGAGCAATCACGGCATCGGCGGAGTGGTCTCGACCGGACTTCTCGCACACAGACTGCACATTTGGTTTTCACAACAGAGTCATACTAGTTAGTAATGAGACTCAAATGTTAAGACTAGCAAGTAATCTGCAGAAGAAACTTACCACAAGGAGCTCATACATGGCCCTTGCCTGCATGTCATTTTGTGCCCTCTCCTCCTCCAACATCTTTGTCGTCCTCTCCTCCAACTCCCGCTGCCTCTCCGCCGCCTCCGCCAGAAGTTTCTCCGTTCTATCTCTCTCACTCTGTATAGCAGCCTGCAACACCACTCACATGACCATTTGTAATCATTGATGGAAGCGCACATAATGTAATGGAGAAAGATAGTTGAGTACTTATAACTAACCTTGAAGGCGAGTTGGACTGGCCGTTCACGAGGCCTTATCTTAGGAGCGGAGCTCGACTGGCGCGCCTTGATCTCCGGGAGAGTGCTAGGACAACGGATAAGTCCATCTCCCATGGCTATGGAGCCATGGGACCTCCCACCACCAGATATCATCAGCAGCTCTGTATCAAAGGGACCCTGGCTCGGGTTAAAGTCCTCCCCTTTCCTCGCCTTCCCCTGATCTCTATATTGCACGAGCTTGTCGTGGGCGGAGATGTTGGTGAAGTTCTTTGGATCATCGAGGTCGACGCAGAGAATGCCTTGACTTTCTTGTAAGAGCCGGTGTGGGCCATGGCATACAGGTCGTACACCTCGGCACCTTATCCGCCTTTATTGTAGCGTGCACGAAAGAGAGAAACAAAGTAAATTAGTAATTAAAGGGCTAAAGCTAGCATGATGAATGAATTGCATGAATCATGAAGCAAACCACATACCAGTTCCGCCCAGATCAAATAAGTTGGAGCTGCCTTGGTGGTGTGGCACACCTTCCATTTGGGCACGTTTGTCCTTGGCCTCGTTGTGGGAGGCCCGCCATTGTTTTGAGCACCACGCATTGACCAACACCTCCCAACAATCCATCCGATCCGCACACCATCTCGGAGGGGCCTAAGTTAGCAAATAGAAACTTTAGCGCTACGGCTATGAATTACTAAATGAAGGAAGTAAGTACAAGGCCTTAAGAATTACCTTCATGTACTGCTCCTTACTCAAGAACTTATCGCGGCACTCCTGCTTGGGCTTCTTGATACCACGCCCCGCGTAGTAGTCTCGAACAGCCTGCACCCGAACCTCATGCCGTAAGTTCTGAAGTAGGCCCTTGCACTCCTTGTCGATAACATCTGCCGTCTCCTCCTCGTATCCCTCCTCACACCTGTAGAATGTCTGCAATCAAATGATACAATATTGATTAGTACAATTAATAACTATCTAGTTCAAGATTTTAAATTGTGTAAAGGAGAAATTACCTAGAACTTTCTGATCACCACGTCTGCCCTCGTCTTGCACAAGACACCGTCGATAATCTCACCCGGCGGGGCAGGGCAGCCAAGTAGTGCTCCCAACTCAATCCAACCTCCGAAGCCGACCATCACCGAGCAACGTGACAAACCCCGGAAGTTTTGCGAATCAGAACTCCAAGGACGGAGTTGGGCGGCGGACACTTTCATGGTGGTCCCAACCCTGCAGCATGACAAGGCCAACGATTAGTTATTTGAAGAAAGCGTGAATGCAGAAGGTACAAAAGATTAAATGCACTTACCTCTCCCCATCAAGGAAAATCAACCACCTCTGCTGCGCGGTCGCCGCACGGACGGAGCCGTAGCACCACGCTGGTAGACGTTGCCCCCCTCCTCCTCAATATCAGTCGGCTCCCCGTCATCATCAGCATGGCCACTCGGCTCCCCGCCATCATCAGCATGGCCACTCGGCTCCTCAGGCTGACCCGACCAGGTACCCCATCCAGACGTGTGCTCCTTTGGGGTCTCGTGGGCCCAACTCTCATGGGCCGAAGGCCCGTCGACCGGAGGCTCGTGGGCCGAAGGACCGTCGACCCGAGGCTCGTGGGCCGAAGACCCGTGGACTGGAGGCTCGTGGAACGGAGTCCGTGTAGCCTCCTCCTCGGACGAGTCCACCCTAGCAGTCACGTGCTCGGGTGAAACAGCTGGGGGTGGCGGCAAGGAAGGAGCCGTAAGAGTCACCCTACCTCCTCTCCCGCGACCACGTGCTCCACCTCCTCTCTTCTTCTTACCTCGTCCCTGCTGGGCACCGCAATCGACGAAGAAGGGCCAGTGGTGTCGACATCTTGTCCAGAACGCTCGGCGGAGAGGTGCGTGTGCAATGGAAGACCTCGCAACAGCGCGCCGACGAAGAAGGGGCCTCGCACGCCCCGACCAGCGCCCACCATCTTTCAACACCTGCCATGACAAAGAATAAACGAAATTAGTACAACATAAAAAAAGTACCGACATGAATAATAATATGTATATCACTTAAGTGTATCATCATCAAGTACAACATAAAAAATTGAATACCGACACTATTAATAATCTCGATCAAGATCATCAATAAATGCATAATCATCATCATCACTATAATCAATGATGGGCTCACTATAATCATCATCATCACTATCATCACTATAATCATCATCATCATCACTTTGGACACACAACAATTATATATATAATTCACCAGGAAATTTATCGTCGGATCCGGAGCAAAGCATATGCGTCGGATCGGGTGTTGTTTCGGGTCGGGGTTCGTTGTCGGGTCGGTTGTCGGGTCGGGTGTCGGGTCAGTCAGGCTCGGGAATTAGGGGTGTCGGGTCAGGCTCGGGAATTCGGGTGTCGGGTCGTGGTCGGTCTCGGGTAGGGCTGTCAGTCAGGTGCCGGGTCGGGTCGGGTGCCGTGTCGGTGTCATGGTCGGGTGTCGATCGGGTCGGGCTCGGGTCGGGTGTCGGGTTGGGGTCGGGTCGAAGGGGGTCGGGGTCGGGTCGGGTCGGGTCGGGTCGGGTCGGGTCGGGTGTCGGGTCGGGTGTCGGGTCGGGGTTGGTTATGCAGGTCGGGTGTCGGGTCGGGTGTCGGGTCGGGTGTCGGGTCGGGGTCGGTTGTCGGGTCAGGGGGTGTCGGGTCAGTCAGGCTCGGGTCGGGTGTCGGGTCGGGCTCGGGGTCGGGGTGTCGCGGTCGGGTCGGTCTCGAGGTCGGGTGTGTCAGTCGGGTGCGGGTCGGGTCGGGTGCCGTGGTCGGTGTCGCTGGTCGGGAGTCGATCGGTCAGGCTCGGGTCGGGGTGTCGGGTCGGGTCGGGTCGGGTCGGGTGTCGGGTCGGGGTCTCGAGGTCGGGTGCGGGTCGGGTCGGGTGCCGTGTCGGTCGGGTTTTTCCCTCTTTTTTCCTTTTCTTCTTCTTCCTCTTCTTCCTTTTCTTCCTTTTCTTCCTTTTTCCTTCTTCTTCTTCTTTTCTCCTCCTTTTCTTTTACTCTTCTTCTTCTCCTCCTCTCCTCTTTTTCTTCTTCTTCTTCCTCTTCTTCTTTTTTCTTCTCCTCCTCCTCTTCTTCTTCTTCCTTTCCTTTTTCCTCTTCTTCTTCTCCTCCTCTCCTCTTTTCTTCTTCTTCTTCTTTCCTAAACCTAAACCTAAACCTAAAACTAAACCTAAATCTAAAACTAAAACTAAAACTAAAACTAAATCTAAACTAAACATAAACCTAAAACTGAAAAAACAGAAAAAAAGGAAAAAACTAAATCTAAACCTAAAACTAAACTAAGCCTAAACCTAACCTAAAAATAAAACTAAAACTAAAACTGAAACTAAAACTAAATCTAAACTAAACATAAACCTAAAACTAAAAAACAGAAAAAAGAGGAGGTAGAGCTCACCTCGGGCAGGGCGGTGGAGGAGGTGGTGGTGGAGGAGGGGGCGGGCGGTTCGGGAGGCGGGCAGCCGAGGCGGGGGGAAGGGCTGGAGGCAAGGGCGCCGAGACGGCAGGGCGCGGGGCGACGGGCGGTTTGGGGCGACGACGACGGCGGGAGGGCGACGAGGCGGGGGGTGGAAGAGGGGGCGGGCGGTTCGGAGGGGCGCTGCCCGAGGCGGTGGGCGCGGGGGCGCAGGTGGCGGCGACGAGACGGCAGGGCGGCGGGGCGACGGGCGGGGGCGGTGGGGCGATGGGGAGGGTGGCGGTGGGGGTGGGCGGTGGCGGGGCAAGCGGCGAGTGGTGGGGCGGCGGCAAGACGTGTGGGAGCAGGGAGAAAAAGAGAGAGAGGGCGGGGGGGGGCTATTTGTTAGATATGTTAAATGTTTGTCAGACGCTTTTTGCTCTTTGTCGTCCACTAGCGACACGCAAAGAGAGGGGCCAGATAAGTATTTTTTAAACAGCTCCTCGGTGGGGCCCCTCCTCTTTGCCGCCTGCTAGCCGACGGGAAAGAATCATTGCCGTCAGCTAGCGGACGGCAAAGAACTGGCAGAACTGGCTGATGGCAAAGACTTTCTTTGCCATCAGCCAGTTCTTTGCCGTCTGCTTTTGGGTAGCTGATGGCAAAGAGCTTATTTGTCGTCCGCTAGCAGACGGTAAAGAGCTGGCAGATGGCAAAGTAGCTGATTCTAGCAGTGATGCACGGTACCGAAGAGGCTAGCAATGATGGAAGGGTGAGAGTGCTTATAATCCATGGACTCAACATTAGTCATAAAGAACTCACATACTTATTGCAAAAATCTACAAGTCATCAAAAACCAAGCACTACGCGCATGCTCCTAGGGTGATAGATTGGTAGGAAAAGACCATCGCTCGTCCCCGACCTCCATTGATAAGGAGGACAATCAAAGAACACCTCATGTTTCAAATTTGTTACATAACGTTTGCCATACGTGCATGCTACGGGACTTGCAAACTTCAACACAAGTATTTCTAAAATTCACAACTACTCAACTAGCACAACTTTAATATCACTACCTCCATATCTCAAAACAATCATCAAGCATCAAACTTCTCTTAGTATTCAACACACTCATAAGAAAGTTTTTTACTAATCTTGAATACCTAGCATATTAGGGTTAAGCAAATTACCATGCTATTTAAGACTCTCAGAATAATATAAGTGAAGCATGAGAGTTCATCTATTTCTTCAAAATAAAACCACCATTGTGCTCTAAAAGATATAAGTGAAGCACTATAGCAAACGACAAACTACTCCGAAAGATATAAGTGAAGATCAATGAGTAGTTGAATAAATATGTAACTATGTGAAGACTCTCTAACATTCAAGAATTTCAGATCTTGGTATTTTATTCAAACGGCAAGCAAGGCTAAACAAAATAAAATGGCGCGAGAAGCAAAACACATATAATGTGGTGAATAAAAATATAGCTCCAAGCAAAGTTACCGATGAACGAAGACGAAAGAGGGGATGCCATCCGGGGCATCCCCAAGCTTAGGCTCTTGGTTGTCCTTGAATATTACCTTGGGGTGCCTTGGTAATCCCCAAGCTTAGGCTCTTGCCACTCCTTATTCCATAGTCCATCGAATCTTTACCCAAAACTTGAAAACTTCACAACACAAAACTTAACAGAAAACTCGTGAGCTCCGTTAGCGAAAGAAAACGAAACACCACTTCAAGGTACTGTAATGAACTCATTCTTTATTTGTATTGGTGTTAAATCTACTGTATTCCAACTTCTCTATGGTTTATAAACTCTTTTACTAGCCATAGATTCATCAAAATAAGCAAACAACACACGAAAAACAGAATCTGTCAAAAACAGAACAGTCTGTAGTAATCTGTAACTAACGCAAACTTCTGGAACTCAAAACATTCTACCAAAATAGGAGGACCTAGATAATTTGATTATTGATCTGCTTCAATCGGAATCAGTATGTTATCACGTTCTTGTGATTTTAAACAATTGTTTTCGTGAACAGAAAGTTTCTGGAATTTTCAGCAAGATCGAATAACTATCATCCAAGAAGATCCTATAGGTCTTACTTGGCACAAACACTAATTGAAACACAAAACCACATATAACCAGAGGCTAGATCAAATATTTATTACTAAACAGAACCAAAAAGCAAGAAACTAAAATAAAGTTGGGTTACCTCCCAACAAGTGCTAACGTTTAACGCCCCTAGCTAGGCATGATGATTTCAATGATGCTCACATAAAAGATAAGAATTGAAACATAAAGAGAGCATAATGAAGAATATGACTAGCACATTTAAGTCTAACCCACTTCCTATGCATAGGGATTTTGTGAGCAAACAACTTATGGGAACAATAATCAACTAGCATAGGAAGGCAAAACAAGCATAACTTCAAAACTTTAAGCACATAGAGAGGAAACTTGATATTATTGCAATTCCTACAAGCATATATTCCTCCCTCATAATAATTTTCAGTAGCATCATGAATGAATTCAACAGTATAACCAGCACCTAAAGCATTCCTTTCATGATCTACGAGCATAGAAAATTTACTACTCTTCAAATTTATTCTTATCAACAATAGTGGGAGCAAATTCAACAAAATAACTATCATGTGATTGAAAATTAAGATCAAGATGACAAGTTTCATGGTTATCATTATTATTTAAAGCATATGTGTCATCACAATAATCATCATAGATAGGAGGCATGCTTTCATCATAGTAAATTTGCTCATCAAAACTTGGGGGACTAAACATATCATCTTATCTAACATAGCATCCCCAAGCTTGTGGCTTTGCATATCATTAGCATCATGGGTATTCAAAGAATTCATACTAACAACATTGCAATCATGCTCATCATTCGCATATTTTATGCCAAGCATTTTATGTAATTCTTCTTCTAGTACTTGGGCACAATTTTCCTTCCCATCATTTTCACGAAAGACATTAAAAAGATTAAGCATATGAGGCACCCTTAATTCAATTTTTTTGTAGTTTTCTTTTATAAACTAAACTAGTGCTAAAACAAGAAACAAAAAGATTCGATTGCAAGATCTAAAGATATACCTTCAAGCACTCACCTCCCCGGCAACGGCGCCAGAAACTGCTTGATGTCTACTACGCAACCTTCTCCTTGTAGACGTTGTTGGGCCTCCAAGTGCAGAGGTTTGTAGGAAAGTAGCAAATTTCCCTCAAGTGGATGACCTAAAATTTATCAATCTGTGGGAGGCGTAGGATGAAGATGGTCTCTCTCA
The DNA here is from genome assembly GCA_021605205.1 of Aegilops longissima. Lineage (NCBI taxonomy): Eukaryota > Viridiplantae > Streptophyta > Magnoliopsida > Poales > Poaceae > Aegilops > Aegilops longissima. The sequence goes on from CM038677.1 coordinate 156,858,554, forward strand.
AGCAACCCTGCAACCAAATAACAAAGAGTCTCTTGTGTCCCCAACACACCCAATACAATGGTAAATTGTATAGGTGCACTAGTTCAGCGAAGAGATGGTGATACAAGTGCAATATGGATGGTAGATATAGGTTTTTGTAATCTGAAAATATTAAAACAGCAAGGTAACAAGTGGTAAAAGTGGGCGTAAATGGTATTGCAATGCTAGGAAACAAGGCCTAGGGTTCATACTTTCACTAGTGCAAGTTCTCTCAACAATAATAACATAATTGGATCATATAACTACCCCTCAACATGCAACAAAGAGCCACTCCAAAGTCACTAATGGCTGAGAACAAACAAAGAGATTATGGTAGGGTACGAAACCCCCTCAAAGTTATTCTTTCCAATCAATCCAGTGGGCTATTCCTATAAGTGTCACAAACAGCCCTAGAGTTCGTACTAGAATAACACCTTAAGATGCAAATCAACCAAAACCCTAATGTCACCTAGATACTCCAATGTCACCTCAAGTATCCGTGGGTATGATTATACGATATGCATCACACAATCTCAGATTCATCTATTCAACGCAACACATAGAACCTCAAAAAGTACCCCAAAGTTTCTACCGGAGAATCAAGAAGAAAACGTGTGCCAACCCCTATGCATAGGTTCATGGGCGGAACCCGCAAGTTGATCACCAAAACATACATCAAGTGAATCACGTGATATCCCATTGTCACCACAGATACGCACGGCAAGACATACATCAAGTGTTCTCAAATCTTTAAAGACTCAATCCGATAAGATTACTTCAAGGGGAAAACTCAGTCCATTACAAGAGAGTAGAGGGGGAGAAGCAACATAAGATCCAACTATAATAGCAAAGCTCGCGATACATCAAGATCGTGCCAAATCAAGAACACGAGGGAGAGAGAGAGAGAGATCAAACACATAGCTACTGGTACATACCCTCAGCCCCGAGGGTGAACTACTCCCTCCTCATCATGGAGAGCACCGGGATGATGAAGATGGCCACCGGTGAGGGATCCCCCTCTCTGGCAGGGTGCCGGAACAGGGTCTCGATTGGGTTTTGGTGGCTACAGAGGCTTGCGGCGGCGGAACTCCCGATCTATTTTGTTCCCCGATCATTTTAGGGTATATGGGTATATATAGGAGGAAAAAGTACGTCGGTGGACCTCCGGGCTGTCCACGAGGCAGGGGGGCGTGCCCTAGGGGGGTGGGCGCGCCCCCCACCCTCTTGGGCAGCCCGAGGCTCCCCTGGTGCAACTCCGGTACTCCGTGGGCTTCTTCTGGTCCAAAAATAAGTTCCGTGGAGTTTTAGGTCAATTGGACTCCGTTTGATTTTCCTTTTCTGCGAAACACTGAAACAATGGAAAAAACAGAAACTGGCACTGGGCTCTGGGTCAATAGGTTAGTCCCAAAAGTAATATAGAAGTGTTCAATAAAGCCCATAATCATCCAAAACACATAATATAATAGCATGGAACAATAAAAAATTATAGATACGTTGGAGACGTATCAAGGGCGTGCCCAGGGGGTAGGCGCGCCCCCTACCTCGTGGCTTCCTCGTCTGTTGCTTGACGTCCACTCCAAGTCCTCTGGATTACGTTTGTTCGGAAAATCACGTTCCCGAAGGTTTCATTCCGTTTGGACTCCGTTTGATATTCTTTTTCTGCGAAACACTGAAATAGGCAAAAAATAGCAATTTGGGTTGGGCCTCAGGTTAATAGGTTAGTCCCAATAATAATATAAAAGTGTATAATAAATCCCATTAAACATCCAAAATAGAATATAATATAGCATGGATCAATCAAAAATTATAGATACGTTGGAGACGTATCATGCGCTCGCCGAGGTATATATACTATCCTTTACCGACAATTAGGGGGGGCCACACAATCTATCCCTTTGACCCAGAACGAGAAGGGTTTGACCATGATGGTTTCCTATTGATACTAGTAAGGTACACGTGAATTAAACGCATGAGATTTGGTAACCAAATTATGAATAAATACCACACTATAACATGTAAGCTTTGAGTCATATATGCATGATGTAGACGTTCGTTTAATTCTTATAGTTCATCTCATCCAAAATCAATTAGTTTTATAAAAAAATCTATTTTAAGAGTCATGGAATTGTGCATTGTAAAGGTAAAAACAAAAAGTGACAATTCATTTAGAAAAAAGGTTTGGGCAATTAAGATATGGAAGATTCTAGAGAACAAAGGAGAAGTGCTTGTGTATTTGAGGTTTGTGAATTATGCTTAAGTTCAACCATGGAGTCTTGTAGATTGTACATGCATGTGGCAGAATCTGGTGGAATGTAGATGATATCCTACGGCCAGTAGTGCTCAGATTTGCCATCTCTATACCATCGGATTGGCTTCATCCAACGACCAACTTTCAAAGTTATTCGCACACTATATAGGTGTATAGATGTGTGTATATATATATATATATATATATATATATATATATATATATATATATATGTGTGTGTGTGTGTGTGTGTGTGTGTGTGTGTGTGTGTGTGTGTGTGTGTGTGTGTGTGTGAGTGTGTCCCATGCTAGACGAAATAAAGTTGGAGCACATGCGTGGGGACGAACCCCCCCCACCCCCCCGCCACCGCCTCAAAGTTCGGAACCGACATCGTATGTCTTGAACTGGCTTGGAGTCGGCTATGGTGTTCGGTTTGTAATGTAGTTGGTGGCCCATCAAAGTTGTGCATTTGGGATTTAAACACATCACACACCACTGTACCCATACATATTTTCGGGCCGCATGCAGTGTATACGGGGTTTTCTGATCGACCACGTCTCCCTAGTGCGGTTTTTTGTGATGACACGCATATCTGTGGGCTCCTCGAGTGTATATTGAAGGAAATATGCCCTAGAGGCAATAATAAAGTTATTATTTATTTCCTTATACCATGATAAATGTTTATTATTCATGCTAGAATTGTATTAACCGGAAACATAATACATGTGTGAATACATAGACAAACAGATAGTCACTAGTATGCCTCTACTGGACTAGCTCATTAATCAAAGATGGTTATGTTTCCTAACCATAGACATGTGTTGTCATTTGATTAATGGGATCACCTCATTAGGAGAATGATGTGATTGACATGACCCATTCCGTTAGCTTAGCACTTGATCGCTTAGTATGTTGCTAATGCTTTCTTCATGACTCATACATGTTCCCGTAACTATGAGATTATGCAACTCCGTTTACCGGAGGAACACTTTGGTACTACCAAACGTCACAACGAATCGGGTGATTATAAAGGAGTACTACAGGTGTATCCAAAGGTACTTGTTGGGTTGGCGATTTGAGATTAGGTTTTGTCACTTCGATTGTCGGAGAGGTATCTCTAGGCCTTCTCGGTGATACACATCACTTAAGCCTTGCAAGCATTACAACTAATGAGTTAGTTGTGAGATGATGTATTACGGAACGAGTAAAGAGACTTACGAACGAGATTGAACTAGGTATTGGATACCGACGATCGAATCTCGGGTAAGTAACATACCGATGACAAAGGAACAACGATGTCGTTATGCGGTTTGACCGATAAAGATCTTCGTAGAATATGTAGGAACCAATATGGGCATCCAGGTTCCGCTATTGGTTATTGACCGAGAATGGTTCTAGGTCATGTCTACATAGTTCTCGAACCCGTAGGGTCCGCACGCTTAACGCTTCGATGATGATTCATTATGAGTTTATAAGTATTGATGCACGAAGGTTGTTCGAGTCCGGATGTGATCACGGACATGACGAGGAGTCTCGAAATGGTCGAGACATAAAGATTGATATATTGAAGCCTACATTTGGACATCGGAAGTGTTCCGAGTGAAATCGAATTTAGGAGATGCAGGGAGGTTACGGAACCCCCGGGAACTACATGGGCCATAGTGGGCCTTGGTGGAAAGGAGAAAGGGCCAGCCCTAGGTGGTCGCGCCCCCTTCCCTAGTCCTATTAGGACTAGGAAAGGTGGGCCGCCCCTCTCTCTCTTTCCCCTCAGGAATCCTAATCCAACTAGGATTGAGGGGAATCCTACTCCCGGAGGAGTAGGACTCCTCGGCGCTACCCCGATGGCCGCCATCCCCTCCCCTTGGCTCCTTTATATACGGGGCAGGGGCACCCTAGAACACACGAGTTGATCTACGGATCTTTCCTTAGCCGTGTGCGGTGCCCCTTCCACCATATTCCACTTCGTCATATCGTCATGAGCTTAGCGAAGCTCTGCGCGGAGAAGTCATATCGTCAGCGGAGCTTAGCGAAGCCCTGCGTCGGTGGAGCATCAACATCGTCACCACGCCGTCGTCTTGTGGAACTCATCCCCGACACTTTGCTGGATCGAGTCCGGGATCGCCATCGAGCTGAACGTGTGCGAACTCGGAGGTGCCGTGACGTTCGGTGCTTGGATCGGTCGGATCGTGAAGACGCGTCGACTACATCAACAGCGTTGTTATAACGCTTCGCTTTTGGTCTACGAGGGCGTGGACGGACACTCTCCTCTCGTTGCTATGCCATCACCATGGTCTTGCGTGTTCGTAGGAAAATTTTTGAAATTACTCGTTCCCCAACAGTGGTATCGAGCCTGGTTTTATGCGTTGATGTCATGTGCACGAGTAGAACACAAGTGAGTTGTGGGCGATACAAGTCATACGCCTACCAGCATGTCATACTTTGGTTCAGCGGCATTGTGAGATGAAGCGGCCCGGACCGACATTACGCAGACGCTTACGCGAGACTGGTTTCACCGCCCGAGCACTCGTTGCTTAAAGGTGACCGCGGGTGTCTGCTCTCTCACTTTAGTTGAACCGAGTATGACTACGCCCGGTCCTTGAGAAGGTTAAACGGAGTCTATTTGACAAACTATCGTTGTGGTTTTGATGCGTAGGTAAGAACGGTTCTTGCTCAGCCCGTAGCAGCCACGTAAAACTTGCAACAACAAAGTAGAGGACGTCTAACTTGTTTTTGCAGGGCATGTTGTGATGTGATATGGTCAAGACGTGATGCTATATTTTATTGTATGAGATGATCATGTTTTGTAACCGAGTTATCGGCAACTGGCAGGAGCCATATGGTTGTCGCTTTATTGTATGAAATGCAAACGCCATGTAATTGCTTTACTTTATCACTAAGGAGTAGCGATAGTCGTAGAAGCAATAGTTGGCGAGACGACAACGATGCTACGATGGAGATCAAGGTGTCGCGCCGGTGACGATGGTGATCATGACGGTGCTTCGGCGATGGAGATCACAAGCACAAGATGATGATGACCATATCATATCACTTATATTGATTGCATGTGATGTTTATCCTTTATGCATCTTATCTTGCTTTGATTGACGGTAGCATTATAAGATGATCTCTCACTAAAAATTATCAAGAAGTGTTCTCCCTGAGTATGCACCGTTGCCAAAGTTCGTAGTACCCAGACACCACGTGATGATCGGGTGTGATAAGTTCTACGTCCATCTACAACGGGTGCAAAACAGTTGCACACGCGAATACTCAAAGTTAAACTTGACGAGCCTAGCATATAACAGATATGGCCTCGGAACACGGAGACCGAAAGGTCGAGCGTGAATCATATAGTAGATATGATCAACATAGTGATGTTCACCATTGAAACTACTCCATCTCACGTGATGATCGGACATGGTTTAGTTGATTTGGATCACGTGATCACTTAGATGACTAGAGAGATGTCTGTCTAAGTGGGAGTTTTAATATGATTAATTAAACTTAAATTTATCATGAGCTTAGTACCGATAGTATTTTGCTTGTCTATGTTTATTGTAGATAGATGGCTCGTCTTTGTTGTTCCATTGAATTTTAATCGTTCCTTGAGAAAGCAAAGTTGAAAGATGATGGTAGCAATTACACGGACTGGGTCCGAATTTGAGGATTATCCTCATTGCTGCACGAAAAATTAAATCCCGAAGCACCGCTGGGTGATGAGCTCGCTGCAGGAGCTGAGCCGAGAAGTTGTGAGCGTCGGCAAAGCAAAGCTGATGACTACTCAATAATTCAGTGTGCCATGCTTTACGGCTTAGAACCGGGTCTTCAACGACGTTTTGAGCGTCATGGAGCATATGAGATGTTCCAGAGTTGAAGTTAATATTTCAAGCAAATGCCCGGATTGAGAGATATGAAGTCTCCAATAAGTTCTATAGCTGCAAGATGGAGGAGAATAGTTCATCGGTGAGCACATACTCAAAATGTCCGGGTATAATAATCACTTAATTCAGCTGGGAGTTAATCTTCCGGATGATAGTGTCATTGATGAATTCTCCAATCACGCCACCAAGCTACAAGAGCTTCGTGATGAACTATAATATGCAAGGGATGACCAAAACAATTCTGAGCTCTTCGCAATGCTAAAAGCGGAGGTAGAAATCAAGAAAGAGCATCAAGTGTTGATGGTCAACAAGACCACTAGTTTCAAGAAAAGGGCAAAGGGAAGAAGAAGGAAACTTCAAAAGAACAGCAAGAAAGTTGCTGATCAAGAGAAGAAACCCAAGTCTGGACCTAAGCCTGAAGCCGAGTGTTTTACCGCAAGCAGACCGACTTTGGAAGCGGAACTGCCCCAAGTATTTGGCGGATAAGAAGGATGGCAAGGTGAACAAAGGTATATGTGATATACATGTTATTGATGTGTACCTTACTAGAGCTCGTAGTAGCACTGGTATTTGATCTGGTTACATTGCTAATATTTGCAACTCAAAGCAGGACTACGGAATAGACGAAAATCGCAAAGGATGAGGTGACGATGCGCGTGGGAAATGGTTCCAAAGTCAATGTGATCGCGGTCGGCACGCTACCTCTACATCTACCTTCGGATTAGTTTTAGACCTAAATAATTGTTATTTGGTGCCGCGTTGAGCATGAACATTATATCTGGATCTTGTTTAATGCGAGGCGGTTATTCATTTAAATCAGAGAATAATGGTTGTTCTATTTATATGAGTAATATCTTTTATGGTCATGCACCCTTGAAGAATGGTCTATTCTTGTTGAATCTCGACGGTAGTGATACACATATTCATAATGTTGAAACCAAAAGATGCAGAGTTGATAATGATAGTGCAACTTATTTGTGGCCTTCGCCGTTTAGGTCATATCGGTGTAAAACGCATGAAGAAACTCCATCTTGATGGGCTTCGGAATCACTTGATTATGAATCACTTGGTACTTGCGAACCGTGCCTCATGGGCAAGATGACCAAAACGCCGTTCTCGGAACTATGGAGCGAGCAACTGATTTGTTGGAAATCATACATACCGATGTTTGTGGTCCAATGAATGTTGAGGCCTTGGCGGGTATCGTTATTTTCTCACCTTCACAGATGATTTGAGCAGATATGGGTATATCTACTTAATGAAACACAAATCTGAAACATTTGAAAAGTTCAAAGAATTTCAGAGTGAAGTGGAAAATCATCGTAACAAGAAAATAAAGTTTCTACGATCTGATCGTGGAGGAGAATATTTGAGTTACGAGTTTGGTTTACATTTGAAACAATGTGGAATAGTTTCACAACTCACGCCACCCGGAACACCACAGAGAAATGGTGTGTCCGAACATCGTAATCGTACTTTACTAGATATGGTGCGATCTATGATGTCTATTTCCGATTTACCGCTATCGTTTTGGGGTTATGCTTTAGAGACGGCCGCATTCACGTTAAATAGGACACTGTCAAAATCCGTTGAGACGACGCCTTATGAACTGTGGTTTGGCAAGAAACCAAAGTTGTCGTTTCTTAAAGTTTGGGGCTGCGATGCTTATGTAAAGAAACTTCAACCAGATAAGCTCGAACCCAAATCGGAAAAATGTGTCTTCATAGGATACCCAAAGGAGATCTGTTGGGTACACCTTCTATCACAGATCTGAAGGCAAGATTTTCGTTGCTAATTCGGATCCTTTCTAGAGAAGGAGTTTCTCTCAAAGAAGTGAGTGGGAGGAAAGTAGAACTTGATGAGATAATCAGTATCTGCTCCCTTATTGAAAGTAGTTCATCACAAGAAATGGTTCTGTGACAACTACACCAATTAGTGAGGAAACTAATGATGATGATCATGAAGCTTCAGATCAAGTTACTCGCTGAACTTCGTGAGGTCAACCAGAGTAAAATACGCACTGAGTGGTACGGTAATCTTATTCGGAAGTCATGTTACTTGACCATGGCGAACCTACAAACTATGAAGAAGCGATGGTGAGCCCAGATTCATAAAATGGCTGGAAGCCATGAAATCTGAGATGGGATCCATGTATGAGAACAAAGTATGGACTTTGGTTGACTTGCCGATGATCGGCAAGCCATTGAAAATAAATGGATCTTTAAGAAGAAGACCGACACGATGGTAATATAACTGTCTACAAAGCTCGACTTGTTGCGAAAGGTTTTCGACAAGTTCAAGGGGTTGACTACGATGAGACTTTCTCACCCGTAGCGATGCTTAAGTCTGTCTGAATCATGTTAGCAATTGCCGCATTTTATGATTATGAAATTTGGCAAATGGATGTAAAAACTGCATTCTTGAATGGATTTCTAGAAGAAGAGTTGTATATGATGCAACCAGAAGGTTTTGTCGATCCAAAGGGTACTAACAAAGTGTGCAAGCTCCAGCGATCAATTTATGGTCAGTGCAAGCCTCTCGGAGTTGGAATAAACGCTTTGATAGTGTGATCAAAGCATATGGGTTTATCTGAGACTTTTGGAGAAGCCTGTATTTACAAGAAAGTGAGTGGGAGCTCTGTAGCATTTCTAATATTATATGTGGACGACATATTATTGATTGGAAATGATATAGAATTTCTGGATAGCATAAAAGGATACTTGAATAAAAGTTTTTCAATGAAAGACCTCGGTGAAGCTGCTTACATATTGGGCATCAAGATCTATAGAGATAGATCAAGGCGCTTGATTGGACTTTCACAAAGCACATACCTTGATAAAGTTTTGAAAAAGTTCAAAATGGATCGAGCAAAGAAAGGTTTTTACTCATTACAAGGTGTAAGATTGAGTCGACTCAATGCCCGACCACAGCAGAAGATAGAGAGAAAATGAAAGATGTTCCTATGCTTCAGCCATAGGCTCTATCATGTATGCAATGCTGTGTACCAGACCGACGATGCTTAGCTGTAAGCTTGGCAGGAAGGTACCAAAGTAATCCAGAGTGGATCATTGGACAGCGGTCAAGAACATCCTGAAATACCGAAAAGGACTAAGGATATGTTTCTCGATATGGAGGTGACAAAGAGCTAGTCGTAAATGGTTACGTCGATGTAAGCTTTGACACTGATCCGGACGATTCTAAATCGCAAACCGGATCGTGGTTTAATTAAACGGTGGAGCTGCGGTTGGTGCAGTTCTAAACAAAGCGTCGTGGCGGGATCTACATGTGAAGCGGAGTACATAGCTGCTTGAAGCAGCAAATGAAGGAGTCTGGATGAAAGAGTTCATTTCGATCTAGGTGTCATACCTAGTGCATCGGGACCGATGAAGATCTTACGTGACAATCTTGGTGCAATTGCCTTGGCAAAGGAATCCAGATTTCACAAGAGGACCAAGCATATCAAGAGACGCTTCAATTCCATTGGGACCAAGTCCAAGTGGGAGACATAGAGATTTGCAAAATACATACGGATCTGAATGTTGCAGATCCGTTGACTAAGCCTCTTCCACGAGCAAAACATGATCAGCACCAAGACTCCATGGGTGTTAGAATCATTACTATGTAATCTAGATTATTGACTCTAGTGCAAGTGGGAGATCAAGGAAATATGCCCTAGAGGCAATAATAAAGTTATTATTTATTTCCTTATACCATGATAAATGTTTATTATTCATGCTAGAATTGTATTAACCGGAAACATAATACATGTGTGAATACATAGACAAGCAGATAGTCACTAGTATGCCTCTATCGACTAGCTCATTAATCAAAGATGGTTATGTTTCCTAACCATAGACATGTGTTGTCATTTGATTAATGGGATCACCTCATTAGGAGAATGATGTGATTGACATGACCCATTCCGTTAGCTTAGCACTTGATCGTTTAGTATGTTGCTAATGCTTTCTTCATGACTCATACATGTTCCTCGTAACTATGAGATTATGCAACTCCGTTTACGGAGGAACACTTTGGTACTACCAAACGTCACAACGAATCGGGTGATTATAAAGGAGTACTACAGGTGTATCCAAAGGTACTTGTTGGGTTGGCGATTTCAAGATTAGGTTTTGTCACTCGATTGTCGGAGAGGTATCTCTAGGCCTTCTTGGTGATACACATCACTTAAGCCTTGCAAGCATTACAACTAATGAGTTAGTTGTGAGATGATGTATTACTGAACGAGTAAAGAGACTTACCGTAACGAGATTGAACTAGGTATTGGATACCGACGATCGAATCTCGGGTAAGTAACATACCGATGACAAAGGGAACAACGATGTCGTTATGCGGTTTGACCGATAAAGATCTTCGTAGAATATGTAGGAACCAATATGGGCATCCAGGTTCCGCTATTGGTTATTGACCGAGAATGGTTCTAGGTCATGTCTACATAGTTCTCGAACCCGTAGGGTCCCTTGACGCTAACGTTCGATGACAGTTCATTATGAGTTTATAAGTATTGATGCACGAAGGTTGTTCGAGTCCCGGATGTGATCACGGACATGACGAGGAGTCTCGAAATGGTCGAGACATAAAGATTGATATATTGAAGCCTACATTTGGACATCGGAAGTGTTCCGAGTGAAATCGAGAATTTACAGAGTATGAGGAGGTTACCGGAACCCCGGGAACTACATGGGCCATAGTGGGCCTTGGTGGAAAGGAGAAAGGGCCAGCCCTAGGTGGCGCGCCCCCTTCCCTAGTCCTATTAGGACTAGGAAAGGTGGGCCGCCCCCTCTCTCTCTTTCCCCTCAGGAATCCTAATCCAACTAGGATTGAGGGGAATCCTACTCCGGAGGGAGTAGGACTCCCTGGCGCGCGCGATGATGGCCCAGCCCCTCCCCTTGGCTCCTTTATATACTGAGGCGGGGGCACCCTAGAACACACAAGTTGATCTACGGATCTTTCCTTAGCCGTGTGCGGTGCCCCCTTCCACCATATTCCACTTCGGTCATATCGTCGCGGAGCTTAGGCGAAGCTCTGCGCCGGAGAAGTCATATCGTCGCTGAGCTTAGCGAAGCCCCGCGTCGGTGGAGCATCAACATCGTCACCACGACGTCGTCTTGTGGAACTCATCCCGACACTTTGTTGGATCGAGTCCGGGATCGCCATCGAGCTGAACGTGTGCAGAACTTCGGAGGTGCCGTGACGTTCGGTGCTTGGATCGGTCGGATCGTGAAGACGTCTGACTACATCAACAGCGTTGTTATAACGCTTCGCTTTCGGTCTCACGAGGGTACGTGGACAGACACTCTCCCCTCTCGTTGCTATGCCATCACCATGGTCTTGCGTGTTCGTAGGAAATTTTTTGAAATTACTACGTTCCCCAACATATATATATCATCCCTTTGATCAATAATGAGGGGTATTATGTGTTGGCCATGAATGTATTCCTCCTAGTTCGTTTTAGGGCCGGTCACCATCACATGTCGCTCAACCAAAGCTCGAGCTCATGCGTCGTCAGGATTCCCTCCCACATGCTCGGATTGCTGGGTTCGACCTACATCAAACCATGCGTATCTCGTCCTTAACTATGTTGCCTTCATGGTTGTTGTCTGTATCGAGAGGTAGGCACCACATCTTAATTGTACATTATTCTATATTGAAAACACACATCACCCCTTCCCAATGTACATCATTTTGGGCCGCATGCAAGAGGTGCTGGTTTTGTGGTCCCTCTCGTGCGATTTTTATGATGGTTCAATCTATTGGCCCAAGCGGTTTATCAACAACAACAACTGTCATTTGACCAAACGATAGATTCATTGGTCCATCTTATGGTAGGTCATGGCGACATGCGTGTATGACCAAAGTATCGATCATTACGTGCATTCGCCCCGCTGACACAAAGTGGGAGGTGGTGGGCCAAGCATCCTAGCTAGGTACAACATTATGTCATTATATATATCCTAGCTAGGTGGTTGTTAGGGTGCTTTCGGGTTTGCGAGGCAGGTGCCACCAAAGTTATGCATTGTGTATTTAAAGTTTAAAACATCCCCAATATTCGTACATATATTTGACCACTTCCAGGTGGTTCTTGACTTCTGGCCCCTCTCATCGATCTTCAACGACGCGCCCAACCGTGGGCCCGCGCGGTCAAAGTTGTGCATTGGAATTTTTAACATCACATACCACACTTTTCACTCATATATGTTTGGGCCACATGCTGGTGTGGCTGTGAATCACCACGCGATTCAAGTGCGCTGAAATCACCACGACCGTGCAAGCACGAGCAAATTAAGGTGGGGGTACTGGCTCAACCGTGCGCGATGCAAGTGCGCTGAAATCACCACGACCGTGCAAGCGCGAGAAAATTAAGGTGGAGGTACTGGATCAACCGTGTGCGATGCAAGTGCGCTGAAATCACCATGATCGCGCAAGCGCGAGCAAATTAAGGTGGAGGTACTGGCTCAACCGTGTGCGGTGCAAGTGCGCTGAAACACCACGACCGCGCAAGAGCGAGCAAAGGGTGGAGGTACTGGCTTCACCGTGTGCGATGCAAGTGAGCTATAAAACCACCACCTGTGCAAGCTAAAGGCAGGTAAGTTTATTTGGAAATTAGGACGAACCGTGTGTGATAGACCAGCTAGCTAGAAATATAAAAAAACAAACTACCCTCCTTGAGCGTTGCAAAAATCGGCGGATCCACGCCACTTTTCCTTATTATCATACGTGCAAATTGTTATTGGACCGTGCGCGATCTTGGGCACTCCCGCCCCGCATCAATTCCTTTACCCAAATTTTAGTAGCCGTCGTACTTCAACCATCACCCACACTCCTCCAGCACCAACCTTATAGTAAAATTGCAGTAGCCGAGGCATTTGAACCGTCGCCCTCCCTCGTCCACCACCATCTCCACCCACCATTACTAAAATTTTCAGTAGCCGCGGCGTATCCTCAAACACCACCACCCCCTCCCCCCCTCGAACCCTAGCTCGCGACCGCCGCCGGCGCCGCTGCCAACCCCTGCCGGTCTGCCCGTTCCTCCTAGCTTAGATAATAAAGTTCGGGTTACCCAGCGATTCCCATACCATCGCCCCACTCCCCTGAGTTTTTAGATGAGGCCTGCGGTGTCCCTCCCCGCCAGATCCACATCCCCTGCTCCAGAATGTCGCAGCCTAAGCTCGACCACGTATCCTGGGGAACCCGACGAGCGTTCGGCCAAGAAGAAGTTTATCATGGCCTCTCCAGCGGACGTTGGCGAGGTGGCCGCTGTTCGCCCCGACCTGTCGATCCTGGAGAAACACGTCGCCGCGGAAGCCGGCGAAGACATTAACTATGTTGCCATGCCGAAGGCTTCGTAGCAGGCTAGCGTATTACTGTATCTCGGGAAAGCTGGCTACAACATCAAGCCCGTCCACACCGACGGCTTCGCGCGGGCCATGTCACAGGTTAAGTGGTTCATCCCCAACCCCTCTGGTTCAGCCATCGTCGATCTCTTCGACGGCCCTGCCGCTGATCTCCTCTGCCAAGCGGTCAAGGATTTGCGAGCTTTATACGCCATCGAGCCCATTTTGTCATTTCTGAAGGACACGTTCTACGGCGGAGGCTTGGGATCCTTAATTGCCAAGTCAGATCTCATCGACCACGACCACCAGGAGGGCACCCACGAAGGTTCTTCCAAGGAAAAACAGCCCATCTATGACATCAGAGAGTGCACCATGGGTCTGTGCTCTTCCAACTGGAAGGATCCCATCCATGAAAAGTGAGGCAACATTCTATCAGCAAATCTTACCTTTTCTAGCTCACCAACCCGTACCCTTTGTTTTAGTAGCATTTGCCGTGTGGTGCTTTAACTGTGCCGTGTTTAATTATTTCAGTTATTCAAAAATGTATTGTTTAATAGGTCTATGTGATGTTTAAGTATGAATTGTCCACTTCAGTTTCACGAATGGCTATATTTGGTTGTTTATAGTGAGTAGATGCCTTGTTTATCTGTTTGGTTGGTTGGAGTGAGCATTTTTCCTGTTATCAAGCAGATGCCTTGTTTATCTATATTTGGTGAATAGTTTGGTTGCAGTGAGCATTTGTCCCGTTATCAAGAAGATGCCTTGTTTATCTGTATTTGGTTGTTAGGTTGCTTTTTTTAGCATTTGTCCAGTTATCAAGCAGATGCCTTGTTTATCTGTATTTGGTTGTTAGGTTGCTTTTTTTAGCATTTGTCCATTTATCAAGCAGATGCCTTGTTTATCTTTATCTGCTTGTTAGGTTGGTTGCAGTGAGCATTTGTCCGGTTTTCAAGCATATGCACCGTTTACCTGTATTTGCTTGTTAGGTTGGTTGTAGTGAGACTTTGTCCAGTTTTCAATGGCTATATTTGGTTGTTATACTGGTCATTTATGCCTTGTTTATTTCAATCATTCACAATGTGTTGTTCATTATGTGCAAGTCAGAACTATGCCGCGAGACTACATCAATACCAGTTTGAACGGCTATATTTGGTTCCAGTTATTCCTGGTGTAGTTAACATATGCCCTTTATTCCAGTTTTACACATTTATCCAGTGTGATATTTAAGCATTACCTACATTCTATTCATTTTCAACAATACCAGTTTGAATTGCAATATTTGATGGTTGTTAAGCCTGCCGTTGGTAACATTGCCTTCCATTTTATATCTGCTGTAACAGCATGTTGAAACCAACACATTCAAGCTATCATTTGGAGATGATGTTGTTTACCTTTACTATATTTGTTTTATGTTAAGGTTGTTGTACTTATCATGCCTTTCCACTACTTATGCGGGACAACAACTGGAGTGGCCACCATTTTCCGCCGAGATTAGCTTCATCCCTCGGCTTGTACTCCCCTTGTCGCTCCATAATGTAGTGCATATAGATCCAGGCCTAGACACTAGTTAGCTTCTAATATTGACTTGTTGCTCGTAGGTACATACGCCCTTGGCAAGGATCCACGCATCGACCCTTTTTGCGTATGGGGCAATGAGATATTGATGAACAAGCATCAAGTGAGGAAACTGATAAGGATTATTAGCAAAAAGATACGAATGGTGGCAAGCAAATTATTTGTTTATGCTCTATCCAACACAATAGTGAGCTGTAGGATGGTAACTACAAACTCTGCAGCCTTCTCTTTTTACTGCCGATAATGAGTTCTTAGACAACAATGTCTAAATCCTTTTTGTTCCCAGTGGTTCCCGAAAGCAGTTCACTCAAGATTACCTCGCAAAGTACATGATTGGTGTACACGCAATGAAGGTTAAAGTATTTCATCCAGACTACAATGAGCATCGAGAAGTCCTAATGAAGACAGTCAAGGATGGACGGGCAGCCATCACAAGGGGTTGGCCTAGAGTCATGCGTGCATTACGCATGGAGGAGGGCACAACATGGGCATTCCGCTTCACCTTCTCCAGCAACCAGAATGTCTTTTGCCTCTCTCTTTACAGTCTTTAGTACAACTGTGGTTCATCATTCTTTAGTTGGTGCTTATGTAGTTCTTCAGTATATGTACATGTGCATCAAATTATGCATTCGTGGTTGAACCTATATTTGTAATAAACATGGTTGGATATGAAATAAGTGATTGCCTACTTTCAAATTCAAAACATGTGATTTCTAAATTAGGGATTACACTGCACATGGTTTGCGAAAGCGGAACGTCTGCGATATACGTGGAGATCAGAAACGTTTCTAGGATCCACCACGTGTGCGATCAATCTCCATTGCACACACGACTTTCTCTTGAAAACTGTTTGCGTTAGGCCACCTTGTGCAAACGTTTACCACATAAAAATTGTGTGTGATGGATAGCCTTTGCCAAACAGTTTCTTCTATGCACCGTGTGTGATGCATTCAATAACACAAATGATAAAATTATTAATATCGTGTGCAATGGCAACGCTATCACAAATGATTTAATGGGAAAAACTGTGTGTGATGTACCTGTGAACATAAACGTTTTCCTTGGAGCGACTATGTGGGATGTACATACGAACGGAAATGTTTAGCGGGGACTGACTGTGTGGGATGTACTTGCAACCGGAAACAATTTCTCATGTATAATTGCATTTTTTTAGCTCTATTATACGTATTTCCGTATTTGAGCTTCTTGATCGCCTACGACCTCATTTTATAGCGTGTGTGCCAGGAGGGCATATCCCCGACGGTTTCTGGGTCGTGTGGGAAGGGCCCCCCTATCGCCCACACTCACTTGGCGACGGTTCCAAATGCCATCACGGAAAGGGGTTAAAAACGTTTGTTTAGGATCGACGCGCACTAGTGAAACCCAGCCTCCAAGAGCCGGGCCACTTCTTCACCAATGGCCTTGCGCCTCTCCTCATTGAAACGACAAAGGAATTGCTTCACCGGTTTAAAATTTGGATCAATATTGAGAGTGTGCTCAGCGAGTTCCCTCGGTACACCTGGCATGTCAGAATGTTTCCATGCAAAGATGTCTCGGTTCTCATGGATGAACTCGGTGAGCGCGCTTTCCTATTTCAGATTCATATTCGCACTGATACCGAATTGCTTGGATGAGTCGCCAGGAACAAAATCAACCAACTTAGTGTCATCTCCCGACTTAAACTTCAGCAAGGGGCCGTGCTCTATGGTTGGCTTTTTCAAAGGTGTCATATCTGCTGGGTCAACATTGTCTTTGTAGAACTTCAACTCCTCTGTCGCACAGACAGACTCAGCATAAGCGGCATCACCTTCTTCACACTCCAAGGCTATCTTCCTGTTTCCATGCACTGTGATAGTACCCTTATGACCTGGCATCTTAAGCTGCAGATAAACATAACAAGGCCTTGCCATAAACTTAGCATAATCCGGTCGCCCAAATAAAGCGTGATAAGGGCTCTTGATCTTGAACACTTCAAAAGTCAATATCTCAGCTCTGTAATCATGCTCATCACCAAAATACACCTCCAAAGTTATCTTACCCACCGGATGCGCCGACTTACCAGGCACCACGCCATGGAAAACAGTATTAGACGGCTTGAGATCCTTATCAGTCAAACTCATACGACGGAAAGTATCATAGTAAAGGATACTGATGTTGCTGCCTCCATCCATGAGCACCTTAGTAAACTTGTACACTCCAACCTGAGGTGCAACCACCAAAGCCAACTGACCCGGATTGTGAACCCGGGGCGGGTGATCCTCACGGCTACAAAGAATAGGATGTTCAGACCATCGCAAGTAACGGGGAATCGCCGGCTCAACTGCGTTCACCGCCCTTTTTATGAATCTTCTGGTCTCGTTTGCATAAACTCGTGGTGAACACATGATATTGTCCACTATTCAACTTCTTCGGATTACTCTGATAACCAGATTGGTGCTGCTGATTAAAACCACCTTGATTGCCTTGGCACTGGAATCCAGAGTTTGAGCTACCACCACCAAAGCCAGGCCCATGAGAGTCGGATCCTGAGCTGCCATTCGGGCCATGATTGTTCTGGAAAAAGTTGGAATTCCTATACTCCCTCATGACGAAGCAATCCTTCCACAGATGACTGGCTGGCTTCTATTGCGCACCATGCTTTGGACAAGGTTGATTCATCATCGCCTCAATGTTAAATTTTGGCCCTCCAAGCCGGGGCGGCTTTCCCATGCGATGTTGATTATTATTCTGCGTACTGGTGTTAGCCACAAAATCTAAATTGCCATCAGCTTTGCGCTTACCGTTGCCACTCTAACCCACCGTATTATGTTGCTGCCCCTTTGCATTGCCGGTCTTCTTCCACTTACCAGTCTTCTCCTCATCAGACTGATGGTCTTTAGTACTATCAGAGTTAGCAAATTTGACAAGAGCCGCCATGAGCTCCCCCATGTCATTGCAGTGGCGTTTAAGCCGCCCCAGTTTCTGCTTAAGTGGAAGGAAACGACAATTCTTCTCCAACATCAGGACTGCTGAGCCGGCGTTGATACTGTCCGATGAGTGGATAACAGCTGAGATTCGACGTACCCAATTGGTTGTTGACTCGCCCTCACCTTGGACGCAAGAGTCTAAATCCAGAATCGACATAGGCTGCTTGCATGTGTCTTTAAAATTTTGGATAAAACGTGTTTTCAACTCTGCCCATGACCTAATGGAATTAGCAGGCAGCCCTTTCAGCCAAGTACGAGCCGGCCCATCCAACATGATGGTGAAATACTTAGCGGACGCAACATCACTAATATCCAACATTTCCATAGCCATCTCATAGCTCTCGATCCAAGCCTCTGGGCTGATCCGTTGTGTAATTAGGCACCTTACGAGGGCCCTTGAAATTCTTAGGCAAACGCTCGTTACGTAGAGACGACACTAAACATGGCACACCCAGGGTTCTAGAAGTCACTCCTGCCTCCACAGACGCTGACGGATAAACCGGAGATTGCAGTTGAGCCGCTAGCTGAGCCGCCAGCTCCGCCTCCCGACGTGCCCTGCCCTGATCCACCAAAATCCGCGCATTGATAGCACCGTGCGCCGGGTCATGCCTATGAGGCTGGTTATGGTGTTTCTCACTGCTTGAAACTGCTGGCGAGTCAATGTGCCTGCTATAACTCCGGCTTGGTCGAGGGGTTGAGTGAATTCGTTTGCGTCTATACGAATAAGCCGCCTCTTGAGCCACGGTTGTCTGGAGAAGCTCTCTGGCCCTCTGTGTCTCTATTGCTGCTGGACTCGGCTTCAACTAGGAGAGCCGCCAATCGCGTCGCTGCAGCAATCATATTCTCCAAAGGGTTAGAATAATGACCCGGTGGCGTCGGAACATGCTGAGGAAGAGTCATATCCAAACGAGGCGGATCCACAGCACGCGGTTGAAATGGTGCTCCGGTCACGGGCGCCTCAACTGCCTGATGCACCACATGCGGGTCACTGGTCCCTGCCCCAGGCGTGTTGAAGAGGTTTCTCGCGTCATAAACCGGAGGTAAGCGACTTTGGTGTCTCCTTCTCATGATGGCATTCGAAGAGTTTTGATCCAAGGTAAGCCGAAAAGACTCTGCCTGAATTCGTTGTGCCTGAGCGTCCAAAGCAGCTCGCTCCGTGGCCATCCTAGCGTTCTCAGCCGCTAGTTCTTCCTTGGCTTGAGCTATCTCATCTCGTAGCTTCACAACATCCACCTTATGTTGTTCCTGAGTGTCCGGGGTCACCTCCAACCCCATCAAAGTCGCCAAAGCCTCCAAGAACTCTGTTAGAACTTGAGTCGGCGGGAGCGCAGAGCCGCTAGCACCAGCCGTCACCGCAACCATTGAGCTGGAGGTCATAGCTGCGGTGGTTGTTGAGCCGAGCGCTGGTTGTGTACCGGGCATGAAAATCGCAACCCTGTTCGGCAGCTCATAGGGGTCCGGAGTACTGTCACCATAGGAATAGCCCCCAAGTCGGTTGTCCTGCAATTGATACATTGAATTGGTCTCACCGGTTGACGATTCGCCATCAGAGTAGATGGCTGTCTCACCACCAGACACAGATCCTTCCTCAAATTCCGCCCCATGGATGAAACCAACAAAGGCATGCTTCACGGCGGCTTGAACGCGGGTTGTGCACGCTGAGCCATCTCGACGATGTCAGTGCAGGTGTCCGACTCAGGGCATGATTCACCGATCTTGCCGATGAAGACGTGGATTCCACCGAAGGGGACCCGGTACCCGTCCTCAATTGAGCCGGCCTCGGGGCCCCAGCTAGCGTCATCGATGTAGAGCTTGCCACGACGACTCTTGGTCATCCAGCCCACAGCGTATTGATCCCTGTGAAGTTGTCCTTCAAGAACTCGAAACCACCATGCGCTGGCCCCATGGTGGGCGCCAACTGTCGTGGACTTAACACGACAGATGTCCTAGAGAAAGGACTTAGTTTTGGAGCCATCACAACTAGGTTAGCTTAAAGGGGTTAATCGAGACAAAGGACACAACGAGTTTATACTGGTCCAGCCCCTCGCGATGGAGGTAAAGGCTTACCCCAGTTTGGGGTTGTATTGCTTGGGTTTCGATTACCAGGGAGCGAATACGCTTGACCTAGTTCTCGATCTCTTGTTTCTTGAGTTAACCCGCCGCCGGGTCACCCCTTTATATCCACAGGTTGATGCTCGGTACCTTACAGAGTCCCGGCCGACTCATACACAACGTGTCCGGCTCGATGACTAACTATGCTTGCCTTACAATACAAGTAATACTTTATGGAGGTTCATCCTCTTGGGCCTCAAGTTGCCTCTGGGTCTTGGGCCATCAATAGGCTCATCATGATCCGCCATCTTCAATGTATAAGCCGTCAGTGGTATGACCCGGCCCCTCCTGGGCGGGTCATACACAATAGTTATATCCCCAACAACTACGAACCTCATAGGTCAACCAGAGCACGTTCCGCACCAGAGTGGTACAGTAATCATGTTTTGGAAGTCATGTTACTTGACCATGACAAACCTACGAACTATGAAGAAGCGACGATGACCCCAGATTCCGATAAATGGCTTGAGGCCATGAAATCCGAGATAGGATCCATGTATGAGAACAAAGTGTGGACTTTGGTTGACTTGCCCGATGATTAGCGAGCCATAGAGAATAAATGGATCTTCAAGGAGAAGACCGACGCTGATTGTAATATTACTGTCTACAAAGCTCGACTTGTCGCGAAAGGTTTTCGACAAGTTCAAGGAGTTGACTACGATGAGACTTTCTCACCCATAGCGATGCTTAAGTCTGTCTGAATCATGTTAGCAATTGCCGCATTTATGATTATGAAATCTGGCAAATGGACGTCAAAACGGCATTCTTTAATGGATTTCTTAAAGAAGAGTTGTATATGATGCAACCAGAAGGTTTTGTACATGTGCTAACAAAGTGTGCAAGCTCCAGCGATCCATCTATGGACTGGTGCAAGCATCTCGGAGTTGGAATATACACTTTGATGAGGTGATCAAAGCATATTGTTTTATACAGACTTTTGGAGAAGCCTGTACTTACAAGAAAGTGAGTGGGAGCTCTATAGCATTTCTAATAGTATATGTGGATGACATATTGTTCACTGGAAATAATATAGAATTTCTGGATAGCATAAAAGGATACTTGAATAAGAGTTTTTCAATGAAAGACCTCAGTGAAGCTGCTTATATATTAGGCATCAAGATCTATAGAGATAGATCAAGACGCTTAATTGGACTTTCACAAAGCACACACCCTGATAAAGTTTTGAAGAAATTCGAAATGGATCAGTCAAAGAAAGGGTTCTTTCCTGTGTTACAAGGTGTGAAGTTGAGTCAAACTCAATGCCCGACCACTGTAGAAGATAGAGAGAAAATGAAAGTCATTCCCTATGCCTCAGCCATAGGTTCTATTATGTATGCTATGATGTGTACCATACCTGATGTGTGCCTTGCTATAAGTTTAGCGGGGAGGTACCAAAGTAATCCAGGAGTGGATCACTGGACAGCGGTCAAGAATATCCTGAAGTACCTGAAAAGGACTAAGGATATGTTTCTCATTTATGGAGGTGACAAAGAGCTCGTCGTAAATGGTAACGTCGATGCTAGCTTTGACAGTGATCCGGATGACTCTAAGTCACAAACTGGATACGTATTTATATTGAATGGTGGAGCTATCAGTTGGTGCAGTTCCAAGCAAAGCGTCGTGGTGGGATCTACGTGTGAAGCGGAGTACATAGCTGCTTCAGAAGCAGCAAACGAAGGAGTCTGGATGAAGGAGTTCATATCCGATCTAGGTGTAATACCTAGTGCATCAGGTTGAATGAAAATCTTTTGTGACAATACTGGAGCAATTGCCTTAGCGAAGGAATCCAGATTTCACAAAAGAACCAAACACATCAAGAGACGTTTCAACTCCATCCGTGATCAAGTCAAGGAGGGAGACATAGAGATTTGCAAAATACATATGGATCTTAATGTGGCAGACCCATTGACTAAGCCTCTTCCACGAGCAAAACATGATCAACACCAAGACTCCATGGATGTTAGAATCATTATAATGTAATCTAGATTATTGACTCTAGTGCAAGTGGGAGACTGAAGGAAATATGCCCTAGAGGCAATAATAAAGTTTTTATTTTATATTTCATTATATCATGATAAATGTTTATTATTCATGCTAGAATTGTATTAACCGGAAACTTGATACATGTGTGGATACATAGACAAAACACTATGTCCCTAGTGAACGTCTACTAGACTAGCTCGTTAATCAGAGATGGTTAAGTTTCCTAACTATGGACATGTGTTGTCATTTGATAAACGGGATCACATCATTAGGAGAATGATGTGATGGACAAGACCCATCCATTAGCTTAGCATATTGATCATTCAGTTTTATTGCTATTGTTTCTTCATGTCATATACATATTCCTTTGACTATGAGATTATGCAACTCCCGGATACAGGAGGAATACCTTGTGTGCTATCAAACGTCACAACGTAACTGGGTGATTATAAAGATGCTCTACGGGTATCTCCGAATGTGTTTGTTGGGTTGGCATAGACCGAGATTAGGATTTGTCACTCCGAGTATCATAGAGGTATCTCTAGGCCTTCTCGGTAATGCACATCATAAGAAGCCTTGCAAGCAAAGTTACTAATGAGTTAGTCACAAGGTGATGTATTTCGTAACGAGTAAAGAGACTTGCCGGAAATGATATTGAACTAGGTATGAAGATACCAATGATCGAATCTCGGGCAAGTAACATACCGATGGACAAAGCGATTATGTATGTTGTCATAAAGGTTCGACTGATAAAGATCTTCATAGAATATGTAGGAGCCAATATGGGCATCTAGGTTCCGCTATTGGTTATTGACCGGAGAGGTGTCTCGGTCATGTCTACATAGTTCTCAAACCCGTAGGGTCCGCACGCTTAACGTTCATGGACGATATAGTTTTATATGAGTTATGTATGTTGGTGACCGAATGTTGTTCGAAGTCCCGGGTAAGATCACGGACATGACGAGGAGCTCCGGAATGGTTCGGAGGTAAAGATTGATATATGGGATAATAGTGTTTGGTCTCCGGAAGGGTTCCAGAATTCACCGGAAGGGGTTCCGGATGTTTCTCGAAATGTTTGGGTACGAGAACACTTTGTTTGGGCCAAAGGGGAAAGCCCACGAGGCTTTTGGGAAGTGCAAAAGGAAGTTTTGCGGAGACCAGAGGCTAGACGCTGGGAACCCTAGCGTCTAGGGGGTAGACGCCGGGAACCCTGGCGTCTAGCCCTAGAGTCTGAGAAGGACTCTTACTTTCGGGCAAAACCGACTTTGAGGAGGCTTTTACTCCAATTTTCGACCCCAAGGCTCAACATATAAATAGAGGGGCAGGGCTAGCACCCAAGGCACATCAAGATTCAGCAAGCCGTGTGCCGGCAACCCCGTCCCCTCTAATTTATCCCCCGTTTAGTTTCAGTAGTGCTTAGCGAAGCCGTGCAGAGATTGTTCTTCATCACCAACCGTCACCACGTCGTCGTGCTGTCATAGCCTGATTTTTTGACCCTTTCTTTTTCTTTTGTTTTTCTGAGATTTTTGCTTGAGTTTTCTTTTTCCGTGGCTATGTGGTCTGGAAACTGAAGAAGATGGCCTGTTCTTTCTTTCCAGAGTGGTTTGTCATTCTCATACTCATCCCTAGACCTTGCAATTTCCATCTTGGACCAAACCTCAATATTTTTTTCCTTGGGAATATTCCTTTTCTATTAAAGGAATAACCCAATTTGCCCTAGGTTGTGAAGCAACCTATATTTCTATCACTCCCGAAATTCCCAAATAATTCTCATAATTTTTTTGGGTCATATCTTCCTCAAATATGGCAAAATATTTCATTTGTCATGTTCCTCATCATGCTCAATTAATTCCTTTCATATTCTGTCCTAAATGGCAATTTGTGAAGCAAGTGCCATTTACCTTTTCCCAATTGACCCCAAACTTTTTGGAAACCTTTTCATGTCCAAATAATTGCCTCATGCCAAAATTAAGCTCAATTTTCTTATTAAATATTTCTGAGCAATTTTTCAAAGTTCCTGTCTGAGGGAATTTATTGTGAAGGAAGTACTAGCCATTTCTACAGCAACTACCCTCTAGAAGGCTCCTCTTCGTCCTATTCTTGGCCAACACAGTCACCTTGGCGTGTGATCAAGCCATGCCAAAGCTCAGCCCCTGCCTCGTCCTGCATTTGTCCACCTGCATCACAAACACCATGCCGCCAAAATGTTTTGGCCCCTCCTGCTTTTCTCTTCTTTCCCCCTGGACCGAGTCATTGCCTCCTTAAAATTCAGGACACTAAGTTCAATGCACGGGACATGGTCGGCTCGTCCAGAACAAGAATCTTGAGCCAGCTCATGCGGTGACCACGGGTCATGACCAGCCAAACTCGCGCTCTGGCCGACCATGTGCCCTGTTTCGGCCCCTTTCCTTCTGCCTCTCGCGTCCAAATCATGTCTAGTAGCTAGTTCGCGATTGACTACACCTTCCTGCATCGCTGCCCCGCCCTGTTTCGCTTCGGTCGAGTCGCCATCACCACGCCCGTGCCACAAGCAGCCCCTGTCCTCCATTGGCAGCGAGCTGGAGCTCTCTAGAGCACTCCCGTGGCCTCTCCTCGGCTATATATAGCAGCCATGGGTCCTCTCGATCCTCATCCACTCCTCCCTCGCCTCATTTGCTCTCTGTATTCGCCAAAACTCGCGGAGTTCTTCATGCCCTCCTCGGCCTCGCGGGAGTCAAGCTTGTCCGGCCGCCTCGAGCCCCCTCTAGCCTCCCCTCCACCTCCATCGCGTTCCCATCCACCCCTCGGCTCGCCCCACCCCCTCTCCCCTCGCCGGAGTTGGCCGCACCACCGGAGAACGCCATCGCCCGCCCGCCTCATGTCCTCTCCTGGAGCCGCCGTTTGCCACGCCTCCGCTCATACCTGGCGCCTCCCTCGCTCCTGGACGGGTGCGCCGCGCCGCCCCGCGCCTGCCGGTGGCCTAGGAGCTGGTCGGCCCCCTCGCCCCTTCCCTCCCCTGCTCCTCCTCTGCTTCACGGGAGCACAGGAGCGGGAGGAAGGAGATGAGCACGATCGGCCCCTCCCCCTGCCCCTGGGTCCCGCCTGTAAGTGGCACTAGGCCCGGGCTCAGCAGAGTAAGTGGAGACGCCTCCCATGAATTTGTTTTCACATCCTATAAGCGTATTTCCTTCCTCTATTATATAAGTATGTTTTCCTTTCCAGGAAGCGCGTTGAGAATACACATTCAACTGCAGGAAACGTATTCTACTAGAAGTCACTTTCAGTTTTTCCTCCAGGGGCCTGTTTGCTGAAAAAATTCACCGATAGGTCCCTGATCTTCCACCCTTCGTATCTCGACGACCGTAACTCCGATCGAGGTGAAACCAGCGCTCACTTCTTCGTATCGTCGAGCTTTTTCTGTTGATGCCATTTTCATAAGGCGTTCACACTGTGAAAATGACCATGATGCCCTTGTCCCTAATCAGTCCCCTTTGAGGGAGAAACTCTTCTCGCGATTCATTCCGCGATCGTTCCGCACTTCTTCCCGGAGTATTCTTCATCCCCAGGCAAGCCACAACACCCACTTGCATGATGGCCATGCAGTAGCCATGGTTTTCAACTTGAATATTTAATAAATTTCTGCTTGCTTTGATACGGTTATCGTTGTTTCGGTGATGCTTATGGATTTGTGTTCACTGTCATGCTATTTTATTATGCACCTGGTTATCGTGTACTAGTTGCTAGTATTTCTGTCGTATGTCATGCTTGGTAGTAGTACATGTTGGTAATGTCCTTCGGTGCATGACCATCATCTGTTCCGAGTACCGTTGTTATGCATGCTCTGTTGCATTTAGTTGGCTAAATGCTTGCATGGTAGTATTATCGTTATGTTATGGCCATGGTATTTATTTCTGATGCTAGTGGTCATGCTATGCTTATGGTAGAGTATGCTTGTGTTATTCATGCTCGTTTCTATGTCATGCTCATTCGGACATATGATTTATGGTTGTTGATATACTTGAAGATTATGTTGCACATCCATGCTCATGTTGGTATCATGCATTGTAGTTGCATCATGTTATTTTCATATGGCTCAGCTAATTAATATGCAAGTTAAACCGGACTGTAATCAAACTTTAACATATCTGTTGGCTGAGTCATAGTGCCATTGTATCTATCGAGCTGACCAGTGCAGCCACACTTGCCTTTATGGGAGGGTCCTAACTAGGTCTATTGTCATGCCTCTCACCGGTGCCTCCAACGAGGGAAGGTTATGCGCGGGCGCTACCTTGGCCGGGTAGGACGGCATAAGCCTTGTGTGCCCATGTTTGGTTTTGAGCTCATTTCCTCGTTTAGGACCGTTTATTGTTTTGCCACGACGGTGGTCGTTGATGCCTTTAGTAGGCACGGGGCCACCCATGACTTAGCCCAAAGGGGAGCTGGTCGGAGTGGCCGGGAGAGTGTCATGGGCAGTAGAACGGTTTAGTCGGAATGTTGTTGATCCACCCGAATGGGAGTGCGAGGCCATGGACTCCGTGGTGTGGGTAAAGTGTGCTACCTCTGCAGAGAGTGTGTGTTAAACCTATCGATAGCCGCGCCCGCGGATATGGGCCCAATTTTTAGTCGGTCACACTATGGATCAACAATAATAATGGTAACTTGATTAATAACAACCCCAGTTCGATGATAAGAGAAGTTGGTTGATATTTATGTGATCGTGAGAGGATCACTGTGGTATCGTGGATACCAAGTTGATGGATAATTGTGGTGTTATGCGAGAATCACGGGTAAAGGTCAAGCTCCTTGTGGTCATTAATGATTACTACGGTATTGTAATACCAAGCTTGATTGGATCCTGAGATGATCGTGTGATGTCCGTGATGGTAAGCTTATGCATGTGATGGTTACGAGGTAACCCGAGCAGAGTAGGTTGGTGCATGATAGCGTCATCATGTTGCATGCTAGTATCATCATGTTCATATATTCATGTCATGCTCATATTGTTCTAGCTGTTTCATGTCCATCTTGTTCATGCTATGATCGATCTGTTAATATCATGCTAATCCTTGTTAACCCGTAATTGCCATGTTGTTGTCTATCTTGATTGCTCTTGGTTGCTGTGAGCTTGCAAGTACATTCAATGTACTGACATGGCATGCCATGCCAGTTTGCAGGTCATGCCAGATTTGATTGCTTGTTTGTCGTGGATTCCTTGTTTGCGAGCTAGGATAAGCGTTCCAGCCAGAGTCCCTGCGGAATGGAGTTCACCACCGTCGTCGCTATTCCGCTGCTTCTTGTTGTTCTACTACTTGCATAGAGCAACCGTGGCAGGCGTAATCTCGTCGTGTCGATGTAATCCTCTTGTACCCATATAGATTGTAATAAAGAGCTGATTTGTTCTATGCTAGAAGACTTCTCCTTGATCTCTGGGCTGGAATACGGGGTGTTCTGCTTTCTCTGAGCTGGGGTGCCATAGGCTTGGTATCAAAGCACGTCTGGCTGTAGGACGCCCTAGCCCACGCGAGCGTTAGAATGCGGTAGTGTAGAGCCCAGTTGGTTTGTTGCACTTGATTGCTGCATTTGTTTGTCACATAGCATACATATAGATTAGTATCTAGTTGATGATAGTGATCTTGTGAGTGTAGGTGGTATCGGTTTCGATCCACTACCTACACCCTTCCTTTTTGCATACTCACTCTTCGGTGTTTGGCGTCACCTCTGTCCCAGCAGAGTGATTCCCTAGTACCAAGTGTTCCAGACACCATTTGCGGGAGTTATGCTCAGATATCGCATCGATATGTTTCCACCACCCACCCATATCGTTTCGATGATAGAGTTGTCTCTATCCTGAATCGTGCCTTCCATCTCGTCCCTTTGGCAAGCCTTACTCATCTTTGTTATCAGAAAAGGGCAATGCCAGCAAGCCCTGCTTTCCACCGCTATCCTACCCTGTCATCCCATTATGTGGACGTGTGTGATTCCCTTTTGTACGCTTGATGATGAGGTAGTCGTGACCTGATGACCCAAAAGTATAGGGGATCTATCTAGTCCTTTCGATAAGTAAGAGTGTCGAACCCAACAAGGAGCAGAAGGAAATGACCATCGGTTTTCAGTAAGGTATTCTCTGCAAGCACTGAAATTATCGGTAACAGATAGTTTTGTGATAGGATAAATTGTAACGGGTATCAAGTAATAAAAGTAAACAAGGTGCAACAAGGTGGCCCAATCCTTTTTGTAGCAAAGGACAAGCCTGGACAAACTCTTATATAAAGGAAAGCGCTCCCGAGGACACATGGGAATTATCGTCAAGCTAGTTTTCATCATGCTCATATGATTCACATTCGTTGCTTTGATAATTTGATATGTGAGTGGACCAGTGCTTGGGTGATGCCCTTCCTTGGACAAGCATTCCACTTATGATTAACCCCTCTCGCAAGCATCCGCAACTACGAAAGAAGAATTAAGGTAAACCTAACCATAGCATGAAACATGTGGATCCAAATCAGCCCCTTACGAAGCAACGCATAAACTAGGGTTTAAGCTTCTGTCACTCTAGCAACCCATCATCTACTTATTACTTCCCAATGCCTTCCTCTAGGCCCAAACAATGGTGAAGTGTCATGTAGTCGACGTTCACATAACACCATTAGAGGAAACACAACATACATCTCATCAAAATATCGAACGAATACCAAATTCACATGACTACTTATAGCAAGACTTCTCCCATGTCCTCAGAAACAAACGTAACTACTCACAAATCATATTCATGTTCATAACCAGAGGTGTATTAATATGCATAAAGGATCTGAACATATGATCTTCCACCAAATAAACCAACTAGCATCTACTAGAAGGAGTATTCAACACTACTACACTACTAGATAAAAGCTTAGCAGCAGCGCGGGTTCTAGGTATATCAGTAGCGCGGGGACCGGCGCTACTAATAAGCGCTTCTGACTAACCCGTAGCGATAGCATGTGCGCTACGCGCTCATTGCTATACAAGTGTAGCAGCAACATGTGCGTGGAAGCTCGCTAATGCTAATAGCTCTAGCGCCCTTTGGTGGACGCGCTCATCTCTTTGTCATACATCGCTAACTTTTCTCCACTCGCTACTGCTAATTTTAGTAGTTTTTGAAAAAAAATCTGCATATTTGTTTTGTATTTGAACAGGCTTTATACAAGAATCTTTAGCAGATACAAATGTCATCATGATACATATACAAATGGCTGCGAGACCACAAATGTAATCATAGCATATACATACAAATAGTCTCATCATAATCATCATCTAACACAAAGTGGTATCTCGTTATCATCTCGAAAATAGCGATACATGCAAGTCTCGAATACTTGCAGCTACAACGCCATCCATCTAAACAATGGTATACGCAAGAAGAGCTATCACTATGAGTGAGAGCGAACTATCTGATACATGAGGCGGCGGTTACGAGTCCTCTCTCGCGCTAGCGTGAACCTCAAGTAACTAGCTTCTCCTTCTTGTTTGCTTTTGAAGCCTTTATGGATGGCGCCCGAGACCCCATTCACTTCCGCCTGACACTCAGGCCACTCGTTGTACACCCTCGGAACCTTCCCTTTGTACACGACATAGCACTGCCATCTCGCCATCAAGAAACTAGGTACCTGTTAGAGATGCATCTTCATCAAGAGGATGTACAATCATATGCAACAAAATATACTAGAGCAACACGAAAAAGAAAGGGTTAGCAACTAGATGCAACATACACTACGCAAACTAATTAACTAGAGGTACGCAGGTCATCGTACCCAAACTAACAATGTAGCGTTACGCAAGTTCGGCAGGGACCGTGGACATCACAAAGTTTCATCGCTACAGAAAGTATACAAGTTCAACCGACACATATCATCATCATCGGCATCGTAAATCACTAGAAGTTCCATCCTTCCATATCATCGAGGATGGACCCTAGCTTCTTGAACGGCGTGAGGTCATGACGTTGCATGCCTATGCAAGTTCGGACGTCAGCTCACGATATAGGGCCATGGTGGAACATCCCCTTCTCATCGGCGACTTCTTTCATGATGATCGTCGCAATGTCCCTTTGGATGCGAAAGAAGTCATCTCTAAGTTTATAATCCGCTTCTCCATGAGATTCTACCCACTTGTGGATCTGACCATCATTTCTGCTTGTCATGTGAAGCTTTTGGTGATCCATGCTGAACTCAATCATGAGATGGAGGATGTAGAATCCATCTTTCTTGCTTGGTTTTGGGACATGGATGCAACAGAAGTTAGTTTTATGCGCGAAACCCATCTTCTTGTTCCTTTGTTTCCTGATCTGCATGTGACCACCTCTAGTGTTGAAGCCTTGGAGAACATCATCTAGAATATTCATTATGTGTGTGCAGGCCTTCTTCTCGTAGTCTCTGGAAGGGTTCAAATACACGGCGTGGGAGACTCGCGGGTAAAGAATGATAAGGACGGCGCGCCCGTTGCTGTGGGGAAAAGACACCTCAAATTATTCTCCATATGAGCGAGAAGGAATGATTGAAATGTACGAAAGGGTTGTCCGGAACTGACTTACTTTGGATGATAAGGCAGGAGGACAATTTCCTGGTCCTTATTCTGTACAACGAAGTTTTGGAGGTAGTCCCTAGCAGTTTCACGCTCAAAGTCGCCGAGACTCAAGAAAGACTGCATATAGTACGGATCTGCCACACAGATTTGCGGGACTTCTTCTCTCTTCATGACAAAGCTCATATGTAGTGCAAAAAGGCGGATGATTGTAAAATTGAGCCGCCTTGTCAGAAACATCTCAAAGATATGGTCAAACCGCAGGAAGAACACCTCCGCGGGCCGTGTGTCGATTTTTACTTCAATTTTTCTATAAATTTTTTTCCGATTCACCAAACCAATTCTTATCTCTTTCTGAAAGAATAAATAAAAAGAATAAGAAAAAATACTGAAATTCTTAATTTTTCAAAAATTTATCTCATTGAAATAATTAAAAATTAAGAATGGGTTTAGTTGGTTAAATTCAAAAAGTTAATAAAGTAGCACTTCCCCTCAGGCACATGAGCCGCGTATGTCGGATATCCTGGATCCTTCGAGGCTAGTAGGCTTTTCTCAGTCGACAGCACATGATCGTGCAGTCTCCTGAGATCCCCTGATAGTGCCTCCAGCGGTTTCGGCGGTAGCATCGGCTCGCCCGTGAGATGGAACATGGCTGCACCTTTCACAGGTACACGCTCTTTAGAATCCATCGTCTGGCTGCTATGTGCTCCGGCTTGTTTGGAGGCAGCTATCTTCCCCGATCTCTTCCTCTCCTTTTTCTTGGGCACACCTTCCAGACCCTGCCTTAACCCCTACCCCAGTGTTCCCGGGCTAAGCACTATACGACCCCCGGCTAGTTGTGCCTGTGTTGAGGCGGTATCTTCAGGCGTGTCCTGTGAGGATTTCATGAAGAGAGACTTTTTGCAATCCCTGCTATGACCTTCCTGCCCGGGCAGATCATCCATATCCTCATTAGCATGCTGATAGCCCGATTCGTCATATGGTTGACTCATCATATCTAAGTCACACTCATACGCGTTTGTATTGAGGAAAGCCATTGGGTCGACCTCCGTCTCATCATCCATTCTCTATTGTACAGGACCGTTTATATCAGCCAGTACTATTGCACCCCCTTCATCACGTCATCCGCCGCTCTCGGCCGGCACTACAGGAGCTGGTAATTGCGTAGGCGGGGTGGTGGTCTTCGCACATGCTTGTTGATGTGTGGTTATTGATGTGCTCTCAGCCGGCTCCAGACGAATAAGATTCTTTAGCCATAGAAGCACCCAACCCTTGCAGCTTCCAATCCACGGCGGGGTCTCGTCGCCCTCTCCCACATGTTGTACGGGAGGAGGCAAATCCTCGTGCCCTGATTTCACACTGGACAAGTTAACCTCAAGTGCCAGTGTGAGATCAATTGGTTGTGGGCGTGGGTTGCAAGGGTTCATTATCACCCCTTTCCAACGTCCACCTTTCGGCCTTTGATCAAGTAGAGTATGGTGCGAGGTTTCTTGACCTGCAAACACATGTGCGTGGCGTAAAACATCCGAAAGGCAACAAAAATGGAATATTCTCTCTCTCTCTCTCTCTCTCTCTCTCTCTCTATATATATATATATATATATATATATATATATATATATATATATATATATATATATATATATGTTGGTGCGACATGTAATTACCGTGAGGGCTTGAGCTCAGCCAAAGGCGAAGGCCCACCTAGCGCGCCAGAGACTGAGGATGGGCTGCTATGAGCGGCAGCGACTGCAAGAGGAGACCCGGTTCCGTGAGCAAGTGATGGTGCAGTGGTGTTGTTGTTCACGGAGTTGCTCCCGATGAAACTGGGCAACGGGAAATCATGTACCATCTTGTCTGGATTTTCCTTCGTCCAGTTGATGATAGCTAAAACCAAGTTAGTAGCAAAATCATTTCTGCGGTAATTCTGTTGCATTGATCGCCTTTCTTGTAGCAACTCATTTTCTCCTCGGCTGTTTTTTAGCGTCCTCGGTTTGCTTTTTCTCGACCGCAAGCTTCACCTTCTCGTTGATGTTCGCCTGACTAAACTTCTTTTTCTTCTTCTTGGCCTCCGGGCCCTCGTTGTAAAACACCTTCCACGTGGCGGCGTCTCCAGTGCCGTGCACACGACCATATTGCGCCCGCTGGCCCAAAGGGAGTCCCTTAAGTTCGTTCAAGGCCCGATTGAGAGGGGTGTCCCACTTGGGCCTCATCGAATAGGGCTTTGGTGCAAGCTGGTGTTGCTTCTCTGCGAAGGGCGTAAACCGTTTAGGAATGTGTAGTCGACTAGATCTAGAGCTAAATGTAAGGTGGTAAAGAATAATTACGATGGTCTAATCAATTTCCTCGTGATCTGGTCCATGTAAAAACCTTATTTTCCTTGTCCCACTTGTGGCGGGCCACGATGAAGTCACGCCCAAGGGGTGGTGCACTTCGAAAGTGCAGGATACCGCGGCTTCACGTTCGCGTCCTCCTTATCCCATATGGGCCTTTTACCGAGGTAGCCACGACTTAGGCGATGCTTCCCGTGTTCCTTTCTTTGAAGGCTCTTGAATTCGCAGCCTTAGTCTTGGCTGCCTCGGTAGCGCAAGTGTCCTTGAACTTTTCGAACTCCTCTTCCGTAAGTGTCAGATTTTCCTCCAGAAGCTTGGACAGGGGTTCCTCAACCTCAATAGCTCGTTTCACCATCCCTTTCCAGGAGGCAAAATCATTGCTGAACATGCCCATGGCGTGATTGTTAATAGTTTTCATCTTCGGATCATCCCACACTTGTTCTATGTTATCATCCCAGTCAGGGAACTTGAATCTCTTGTGCAACTTTTTCAGGAGCAACTGCGTCAAATGTGTTGTGGAACGTAGTAATTTCCAAAAAATTCCTATGCACACGCAAGATCATGGTGATGCATAGCAACGAGAGGGGAGAGTGTTGTCCACGTACCCTCGTAGACCGAAAGCGGAAGCGTTAGCACAACGCAGTTGATGCAGTCATATGTCTTCACGATCCGACCGATCAAGTACCGAACGCACGGCACCTCCGAGTTCAGCACACGTTCAGCCCAATGACATCCCTCGAACTCCGATCCAGCCGAGTGTTGAGGGAGAGTTTCGTCAGCACGACAGCGTGGTGACGATGATGATGTTCTACCGACGCAAGGCTTCGCCTAAGCACCGCTATAGTATTATCGAGGTGGACTATGGTGGAGGGGGGCACCTCACACGGCTAAAAGATCAAACGATCAATTGTTGTGTCTCTAGGGTGCCCCCCTTCCCCCGTATATAAAGGAGCAAGGGGGGTGCGGCCGGCCTAGAGAGGGGGCACGCCAGGAGGAGTCCTACTCTCCTCTCTTCCACCAAGGCCCACGAAGGCCCATTAAGTCCCCGGGGGGTTCCGGTAACCTCCCGGTACTCCGGTAAAATCCTGATTTCACCCGGAACACTTCCGATATCCAAACATAGGCTTCCAATATATCAATCTTCATGTCTCGACCATTTTGAGACTCCTCGTCATGTCCGTGATCTCATCAGGGACTCGAACAACCTTTGGTACATCAAAACATATAAACTCATAATATAACTGCCATCGAAACGTTAAGCGTGTGGACCCTACGGGTTCGAGAACTATGTAGACATGACCGAGACACGTCTCGGTCAATAACCAATAGCGGAACCTGGATGCTCTTATTGGCTCCTACATATTCTCGAAGATCTTTATCGGTCGGACCGCATAACAATATACGTTGCTCCCTTTGTCATCGGTATGTTACTTGCCCGAGATTCAATCGTCGGTATCTCAATACCTAGTTCAATCTCGTTACCGACAAGTCTCTTTACTCGTTCCGTAATACATCATCCCACAACTAACTCATCAGTTGCAATGCTTGCAAGGCTTAAGTGATGTGCATTATCGAGAAGGCCCAGAGATACCTCTCCGACAATCAGAGTGACAAATCCTAATCTCTAAATATGCCAACCCAACAAGTACCTTTGGAGACACCTGTAGAGCACCTTTATAATCACCCAGTTACGTTGTGACGTTTGGTGGCACATAAAGTGTTCCTCCGGTAGACGGGAGTTGCATAATCTCATAGTCATAGGAACATGTATAAATCATGTATCAAGCAATAGCAACATACTAAACGATCGTGTGTGCTAAGCTAACAGAATGGGTCATGTCAATCACATTATTCTCCTAATGATGTGATCCCGTTAATCAAATGACAACTCATATCTATGGCTAGGAAACATAACCATCTTTGATCAACGAGCTAGTCAAGTAGAGGCATACTAGTGACACTTTGTTTGTCTATGTATTCACACATGTATTATGTTTCCGGTTAATACAATTCTAGCATGAATAATAAACATTTATCATGATATAAGGAAATAAATAATAACTTTATTATTGCCTCTAGGGCATATTTCCTTCAGTCTCCCATTTGCACTAGAGTCAATAATCTAGATTACATAGTAATGATCCTAAGACCCATGGAGTCTTGGTGCTGATCATGTTTTACTCGTGGAAGAGGCTTAGTCAACGGATCTGCAACATTCAGATTCGTATGTATCTTGCAAATTTCTTTGTCTCCCACCAGGACTAAATCCCAGATGGAATTGAAGCGTCTCTTGATGTGCTTGGTTCTCTTGTGAAATCTGGATTCCTTCGCCAAGGCAATTGCACCAGTATTGTCACAAAAGATTTTCATTGGACCCGATGCACTAGGTATGACACCTAGATAGGATATGAACTCCTTCATCCAGACTCCTTCATTTCTTTGCTTCGAAGCAGCTATGTACTCCGCTTCACACGTAGATCCCGCCACGACGCTTTGTTTAGAACTGCACCAACTGGCAGCTCCACCGTTCAATGTAAACACGTATCCGGTTTGCGAATTAGAATCGTCCGGATCAGTGTCAAAGCTTGCATCAACATAACCATTTACGATGAGCTCTTTGTCACCTCCATAAACGAGAAACATATCCTTAGTCCTTTTCAGGTATTTCAGGATGTTCTTGACCGCTGTCCAGTGACCCACTCCTAGATTACTTTGGTACCTCCCTGCTAGACTTATAGCAAGGCACACATCAGGTCTGGTACACATCATTGCATACATGATAGAGCCTATGGCTGAAGCATAGGAACATCTTTCATTTCTCTCTATCTTCTGCGGTGGTCGGGCATTGAGTCTTACTCAACTTCACACCTGTAACACAGGCAAGAACCCTTTCTTTGCTAGATCCATTTTGAACTTCTTCAAAACTTTGTCAAGGTATGTGCTTTGTGAAAGTCAATTAAGCGTCTTGATCTATCTCTATAGATCTTAATGCCCAATATATAAGCAGCTTCACGAGGTCTTTCATTGAAAACTCTTATTCAAGTATCCCTTTATACTATCCGAAATTCTATATCATTTCCAATCAGCAATATGTCATCCACATATAATATCGAAATGCTCTGAGCTCCACTCACTTTCTTGTAAATCTGAGGCTTCTCCAAGCGTCTGTACAAAACCAAATGCTTTGATCACACTATCAAAGCGTTTATTCCAACTCGAGAGGCTTGCACCAGTCCATAAATGGATCGTTGGAGCTTGCATACTTTGTTAGCTCCTTTGGATCGACAAAACCTTCGGTTGCATCATATACAACTCTTCTTCCGAAATCCATTCGGGAATGCGGTTTTGACATCCATCGCCATATTTCATAATCATAAAATGCGGCAATTGCTAACATGATTCGGACGGACTTAAGCATCGCTATGGGTGAGAAGGTCTCATCGTAGTCAATCCCTTGAACTTGTCGAAAACCTTTCGCCACAAGTCGAGCTTTGTAGAAAGTAACATTACCGTCAGTGTTAGTCTTCTTCTTGAAGATCCATTTATTCTCAATTGCTTGCCAATCATCAGGCAAGTCAACCAAAGTCCACACTTTGTTCTCATACATGGATCCCATCTTAGATTTCATGGCCTCTAGCCATTTTGCGGAATCTGGGCTCACCATCGCTTCTTCATAGTTCGTAGGTTCATCATGGTCTAGTAACATGACTTCTAGAACAGGATTACCGTACCACTCTGGTGCGGATCTTACTCTGGTTGATCTACGAGGTTCAGTAGCAACTTGATCTGAAGTTCCATGATTATCATCATTAACTTCCTCACTAATTGGTGTAGGCGTCATAGGAACAAATTTCTGTGATGAGCTACTTTCCAATAAGGGAGCAGTCTGATTACCTCATCAAGTTCTACTTTCCTCCCACTCACTTCTTTCGAGAGAATCTCCTTCTCTAGAAAGGATCCATTCTTAGCAACGAATGTCTTGCCTTGGATCTGTGATAGAAGGTGTACCCATGATCTCCTTTGGGTATCATATGAAGACACATTTTTCGATTTGGGTTCGAGCTTATCGGGTTGGCGCTTTTTCACGTAAGCATCGCAGCCCCAAACTTTAAGAAATGACAACTTTGGTTTCTTGCCAAACCACAGTTCATAAGGCGTCGTCTCAACGGATTTTTATGGTGCCCTATTTAACGTGAATGCGGCCGTCTCTAAAGCATAACCCCAAAACGATAGCGGTAAATCAGTAAGAGACATCATAGATCGCACCATATCTATTAAAGTACGATTATGACGTTCGGACACACCATTACGCTGTGGTGTTTCGGTGGCGTGAGGTGCGAAACTATTCCGCATTGTTTCAAATGTAGACCAAACTCGTAACTCAAATATTCTTCTCCATGATCAGATCATAGAAACTTTATTTTTCTTGTTACGATGATTTTCAACTTCACTCTGAAATTCTTTGAACTTTTCAAATGTTTCAGACTTATGCTTCATTAAGTAGATATACCCATATCTACTCAAATCATCTGTGAAGGTGAGAAAATAACGATACCCGCCTAGAGCCTCAACATTCATCGGACCACATACATTTGTATGTATGATTTCCAACAAATCTGTTGCTCTCTCCATAGTACCGGAGAACGACGTTTTAGTCACCTTGCCCATAAGGCACGGTTCGCAAGTACCAAGTGATTCATAATCAAGTGGTTCCAAAAGTCCACCAGTATGGAGTTTCTTCATGCGCTTTACACCGATATGACCGAAACGGTAGTGCCAAAAATAAGTTGCACTATCATTATCAACTCTGCATCTTTTGGCTTCAACATTATGAATATGTGTATCACTACTATCGAGATTCATCAAAGAATAGACCACTCTTTAAGGGTGCATGACCATAAAAGATATTACTCATATAAATAGAACAACCATTATTCTCAGATTTAAATGAATAACCGTCTCACATTAAACAAGATCCAGATATAATGTTCATGCTCAACGCTGGCACCAAATAACAATTATTTAGGTCTAAAACTAATCCCGAAGGTAGATGTAGAGGTAGCGTGCCGACCGCGATCACATCGACTTTGGAACCATTTCCCAGCGCATCGTTACCTCGTCCTTGGCGGTGTTAAGCAATCCATAGTCCCTATTTGAGTTACAAATATTAGCAATGAACCAGTATCAAATACCGGTGCTCTGCGAGCTCTAGTAAGGTACACATCAATAACATGTATATCACATAAACCTTTGTTCACCTTGCCATCCTTCTTATCCGCCAAATACTTGGGGCAGTTCCGCTTCCGGTGACGATCGCTTGCGGGAGAAGCACTCGATTTAGGGCTTAGGTCCGGACTTGGGTTTCTTCTCTGAGCGACAACTTGCTTGCTGTTCTTCTTGAAGTTCCCTTCTTCTTCCCTTTGCCCTTTTTTCTTGAAACTAGTGATCTTATTGACCATCAACAATTGATGCTCCTTTTTGATTTCTACCTCCGCTGCCTTTAGCATTGCGAAGAGCTCGGGAATTGTCTTATCCATCCCTTGCATGTTATAGTTCATCACGAAGCTCTTGTAGCTTGGTGGCGATGATTGGAGAATTTCATCAATGGCGCTATCATCCGGAAGATTAACTCCCAGTTGAATCAAGTGATTATTATACCCGGACATCTTGAGTATATGCTCCTTGTGAACTATTCTCCTCCATCTTGCAGTTGTAGAACTTATTGGAGACTTCATATCTCTCAATCTGGGCATTTGCTTGAAATATTAACTTCAACTCCTGGAACATCTCATATGCTCCATGACGTTCAAAACGTCGTTGAAGTCCCGGTTCTAAGCCGTAAAGCATGGCACATTGAACTATCGAGTAGTCATCGACTTTGCTCGCGGACGTTCTTAACGTCGTCGGTTGCATCAGCGGCAGTTGGCACCCAGCGGTGCTTCGGGGCGTAATTCTTCTGTGCAGCAATGAGGATAATCCTCAAGTTACGGACCCAGTCCATGTAATTGCTACCAATATCTTTCAACTTTGCTTTCTCAAGGACCGCATTAAAATTCAACGGAACAACTGCACGGGCCATCTATCTACAATCAACATAGACAAGCAAGATACTATCAGGTACTAAGTTCATGATAAATTTAAGTTCAATTAATCATATTACTTAAGAACTCCCACTTAGAAAGACACCCCTCTAATCTTTTAAGTGACCACGTGATCCAAATCAACTAAACCATAACCGATCATCACGTGAAATGGAGTAGTTTTCAATGTTGAACATCACTATGTTGATCATATCTACTATATGATTCACGCTCGACCTTTCAGTCTCAGTGTTCCGAGGCCGTATCTGCATATGCTAGGCTCGTCAAGTTTAACCTGAGTATTCTGCATGTGCAAAACTGGCTTGCACCCGTTGTAGATGGACGTAGAGCTTATCACACCCGATCATCACGTGGTGTCTGGGCACGACGAACTTTGGCAACGGTGCATACTCAAGGAGAACACTTTTATCTTGAAATGTAGTGAGGGATCATCTTATAATGCTACCGTCAATCAAATCAAGATAAGATGCATAAAAGATAAACATCACATGCAATCAATATAAGTGATATGATATGGCCATCATCATCTTGTGCTTGTGATCTCAATCTCCGAAGCACCTCCATGATCACCATCGTCACCGGCGCGACACCTTGATCTCCATCGTAGCACCGTTATCGTCTCGCCAATCTTATGCTTCTACGACTATCGCTACCCCTTAGTGATAAAGTAAAGCATTACAGGGCGATTGCATTGCATACAATAAAGCGACAACCTTATGGCTCCTGCCAGTTGCCGATAACTCGGTTACAAAAAATGATCATCTCATACAATAAAATTTAGCATCATGTCTTGACCATATCACATCACAACATGCCCTGCAAAAACAAGTTAGACGTCCTCTACTTTGTTGTTGCGATTTTTACGTGGTTGCTACGGGCTTAGCAAGAACCGTTCTTACCTACGCATCAAAAGCACAATGATAGTTTGTCAAGTTGGTGCTGTTTTAACCTTCGCAAGGACCGGGCGTAGCCACCCTCGGTTCAACTAAAGTTGGAGAAACTGACACCCGCCAGCCACCTGTGTGCAAAGCACGTCGGCGGAACCAGTCTTGCGTAAGCGTACACGTAATGTTGATCCGGGCCGCTTCATCCAACAATACCGCCGAACCAAAGTATGACATGCTGGTAAGCAGTATGACTTATATCGCCCGCAACTCGCTTGTGTTCTACTCGTGCATATGACATCTACGCATAAAACCTGGCTCTGATACCACTACTGGGGAAGGTAGTAATTTCACAAAAATTCCTATGCACACGCAAGATCATGGTGATGCATAGCAACGAGAGGGGAGAGTGTTGTCCACGTACCCTCGTGGACCGAAATAGGAAGCGTTAGCACAACGCGGTTGATGTAGTCGTACGTCTTCACGATCCGACCGATCAAGTACTGAACGCACGGCACCTCCGAGTTCAGCACACGTTCAGCCCGATGACGTCCCTCGAACTCCGATCCAGCCGAGTGTCGAGGGAGAGTTTCGTCAGCACGAAGGTGTGGTGACGATGATGATGTTCTACCGGCGCAGGCTTCGCCTAAGCACCGCTTCTGATGTTATCGAGGTGGACTATGGTGGAGGGGGCACGCTCACGGCTAAAAGATCAAGCGATCAATTGTTGTGTCTCTAGGGTGCCCCCGCCCCGTATATAAAGGAGCAAGGAAGTGCAGGCGGCCTAGAGAGGGCACGCGGGAGAGTCCTACTCCCACCGGGAGTAGGACTCCCCCTTCCTAGTTGGATTAGGACTTGGGAGGGGGAAAGAGGTGGAGGAGAAGAAGGAAGGCGCCACCCCTCTCCTTGTCCTATTCGGACTAGGGGGAGGGGCGCGCGGCCCTTGCCCTGGCCGCCTCTCCTCTCTTCCACCAAGGCCCACTAAGGCCCATTAAGTCCCCGTGGGGTTCCGGTAACCTCCCGGTACTCCGGTAAAATCCCGATTTCACCCGGAACACTTCCGATATCCAAACATAGGCTTACAATATATCAATCTTCATGTCTCGATCATTTCAAGACTCCTCATCATGTCCGTGATCTCATCCGGGACTCCGAACAACCTTCGGTACATCAAAACATATAAACTCATAATATAACTGTCATCGAAACGTTAAGCGTGCGGACCCTACGGGTTCGAGAACTATGTAGACATGACCGAGACACGTCTCGGTCAATAACCAATAGCGGAACCTGGATGCTCATATTGGCTCCTACATATTCTCTGAAGATCTTTATCGGTCGAGACCGCATAACAACATCGTTGTTCCCTTTGTCATCGGTATGTTACTTGCCCGAGATTCGATCGTCGGTATCTCAATACCTAGTTCAATCTCGTTACCGGCAAGTCTCTTTACTCATTCCGTAATACATCATCCCTCAACTAACTCATTAGTTGCAATGCTTGCAAGGCTTAAGTGATGTGCATTACAGAGAAGGCCCAAAGATACCTCTCCGACAATCGGAGTGACAAATCCTAATCTCGAAATATGCGAACCCAACAAGTACCTTCTGAGACACCTGTAGAGCACCTTTATAATCACCCAGTTACGTTGTGACGTTTGGTGGCACACAAAGTGTTCCTCCGGTAAATGGGAGTTGCATAATCTCATAGTCATAGGAACATGTATAAGTCATGAAGAAAGCAATAGCAACATACTAAACGATCGTGTGCTAAGCTAACGGAATGGGTCATGGCAATCACATTATTCTCCTAATGATGCGATCCCGTTAATCAAATGGTAACTCATGTCTATGTCTAGGAAACATAACCATCTTTGATCAACGAGCTAGTCAAGTAGAGGCATACTAGTGACACTTTGTTTGTCTATGTATTCACACATGTATTATGTTTCCGGTTAATACAATTCTAGCATGAATAATAAACATTTATCATGATATAAGGAAATTAGTAATAACTTTATTATTACCTCTAGGGCATATTTCCTTCAAAATGTTCTTTACTCCTTAATTCATCGTCGTTGATGCTCGCGCATTCCCGTAGGATGCATCCTACTTGGTTCCCATAGCACTTGCGAGGTTCTTCCAGCTCTAATGGCTCAAACTTGCCAGGTGCCATCTTTGTGATCACCAGTTGTCCAATCCCTAGTTTGTTAGGTTTACGTATCCTCTGCTTCTTCTTTTCGGTAGCGGCATCGGCGCCGGTACCTTCCCCGCCGATATCTTCCCCGCCGGTCTCGGCGCCGCCATCGGTGTCGGCGTCGTCGGTGTCGATGTCGGCGTCCGTACCATCATCGAGGCCGACCTACAAACCTTGACTTTGCAATTTCTTAGCAGTCAAATAGTCGAGGTACTCTTGTTCACCCTCATAATCCATCTCGTCTGCATCTTGGTCAGAAGGCCCAGTTTCTTCGTTGTTCGACATGTTTCCTATGATTAAGTCTCCTCGTTTAATTCTAAAACTATGAAAAAAAATGAGAAATGACATAAAAAATAAATCTATGTTTGCCGAAATGTCGTTTCCCAGCAACTCCCAGCACTCGATATGCCTACAATCTAGCACAAATCATGCCAAAATTCACGGAAAATTTCGGCATGACCTTTGCTAAAAAACGGACATATCGAGCGCCTGAAATTCACCGGAACGGAAATGAATCAACATTCCAGCATAACATAGGCCACTCGAATCATTTACCCTGCACATAATCATCATGTCCAAATGACATGTCCAAATTCCAAATATGACATGTCCAAAACATCACATGTCCACATAAAAGGAAGAAAAATATAGAACTTGAAGAAAAACCTAGCTAAATTCATAACTAAATGTATAACCTAATTAATCATCGCCCTAACTAAAACCTAAGTAAATTAACCAAAAACCTAGCTACCGAGAGAGAGGAGGCGGTGGGGGCTTCTGAGAGGTGCAGCCCGGCAGACGGCCGAGGTTGGGAGGGTCGGGGTCGGGGTCGAGCGCCGGGCCGGGTCGGGGTTGGGGTCGGGGTCGGGGTCGGTCGGGGCCGGAGCGTGGCTGGGGTCGGTCGGGTCGGCCTCGGGGCGGCCTTGAGGGCGAGGCAAGGCTCGGCGGGTGACGAGGGAAGAGAGTGTGGGGATTTGGGGGAAAAGAGGCGGGATGAAGGGAGGAGTGGGGATTTGGGGGGTTAAGTGGGCGTATCAGTAGCGCGTTTAGGCCAAACACGCTATAGCTACTCCAGGTAGCTATAGCGGTTTCGTGTAGAAACCGCTACTGCTATCTTGACTAGCTATAGCTCTTTTCTCACAAAAGCGTTGCTGCTATAACCAGTACCTATATAACAGTTTTCCTGTTTGTTTCCTTCTATTTTCTTTTCCTTTATTTTCTCTCACTTTTTTTTCCGAGAGCAGTGAACAAAGGGAAGGCGATATATATTGCATCATTTGATGGTTAAATATGTATACAAAATAGGAACATATATATTACATCATTCGACCCATGCATAATAATGGCTAAGTGTGTATACAAAATAGGAACATATATATTACATCATTTGACCGATAACATACGGTTCCTCAGCGTTGACGTTTTTGTTTTTGAGTCAACTTCTTTCCCTTCTTGTTCGTTGAAGAATAATTGAGCCCCTCATTGTGACTTTGCCTTTTCCATGGAGTACGATTTTTCTTAGGTAATGTAGTATTGATTCTTCTTTTGACATATACTTCATCATCATCGTCATCTTCCCTCATTGGGTTGCCGTACTGATCGTAGTCTTCCTCATTGGTGACTCCATCCATTCCAATGATGTTCCTTTTGCCTCTCCTAACGACAACACGGCTGGGATTGCGCGGGTCAGTTATGAAGAAGCATTGTGTCACGTGCTTAGCATGTACACATGGCTCGTTTTTTGTGTTAGTGTTCACGGTAGCACTCTTAGCGTCGGGTATAGTCATGGTAGTGAAATTCCGGTTTTCTCTTTCGACACTCTTAGCCCATCTGGCACGGAACATCGTCGTGTTGTGCAGTCCAGAGTAGTCAAGCTCCCAGAT
This sequence comes from Aegilops longissima, assembly GCA_021605205.1. Classification (NCBI taxonomy): domain Eukaryota; kingdom Viridiplantae; phylum Streptophyta; class Magnoliopsida; order Poales; family Poaceae; genus Aegilops; species Aegilops longissima. The sequence continues at coordinate 156,902,624 of CM038677.1, forward strand.
CTCCTCGACCCTCCCGTAAAATCTTTCGATTCTTGCCGTTGTCGCTGCGGTCATGCATTCCATCGTCACCCCCGAGTTACGATCATCCTTGTCCATATCTTTGGCCTCCGTGTAGAGCGTGTATCCGTTGATATCATATGCCTGATAGGTTACGAGGTTGGGCGAGGGGCCATGTGCTAAGACGTATATGAGCAATCCATTCTTAGAGCCCTCCTCCGGGGGATTAGCAATAATATGCTCTTTGAACCAATGCATGAAAGTGGAGTTGTGCTCTCTTGTAACTTCGGCTTCCGTCCTGCATACCTCCCGGTCATGATACTTCTTTGCGATAATTTCTTTGTGCAGTGCCACGAAAGGATCTACCACGTTGAGGTGTTGTAGCACTACCAAGTTTGCTCTGTCGAAGTCGTTGCATCGATCTGAGTATGCCACGTGCAGTTCCCTGCGACCGTTGGAGTGACCTTCTCCTTCGAGCCTCCCATTGTTCTTGTTAATGGGCAAACCAACACTAACACTAGGTGGCTGGTCTGCGCCATATAGAAAATTCTCGTAGAAAGAGATGCACTCTTGTGTCAGATAGCCCTGGACGATGCTTCCATCCGGACGGGACATGTTACGCACGAATCCTTTGATGATCCCATTCATCCTCTCAAACGGCATCATGTTGTGCAGAAATGACGGCCCCAGGTCTATTATGTCGTCCACAATATGGACACATAGATGCACCATCGCGTCAAAGAACGCGGGTGGGAAGTACATCTCAAGCTCATTCAGTATCACAACGATCTCTTCCTGTAGCCTTCGGAGCTGCTTCACACTCGATCGACTTTCGAGAGATGGCGTCGAAAAAGTTGCGAGACCAATAAGCATGTCACGGACATGCTTGTCCATTATCCTCTAAGGGCAACGGGTAGTATCTGCGTCATCATCACATGACAGTCATGGGACTTCATCCCGCTGAACCTTTTCTTGTCTGTGTCTAGATATCTACTTATCTTGCCACAGTAACCGGAACTAACTTTGGCTCCGGTGAGGCACTTAAAGAGTTGATCGATCTCAGCCCGACTTAAGGTGAAGCAAGAAGGGGGGGCAATAATCCTCTTTCTTTATTTTCTTGCCCTTCTTCTCCCGCGCCTCTGTCTCCGTCTCTGTCTCGTCTGACTTTTTACAGGGTAGCATGTGCAGATCTTCCCTGATATTCAAATCTTGCAAGTCTTTTCTTGCCTTCGGCCCATCCTTGGTCTTATCCGGCATGTTCATCAGTGTCGCGAGCAAGCTCTCAAGGAAATTCTTACATATATGCATTTGATCAAGGCAATGAGGTGTATCGAGTTTGTGCCAGTACTCCAAGTCCCAGAACACAGACCTCGTCTTCCATACCTTAAGCAGCGGCTCTGGCGCCTTTTTCATCGTCTTTCCCGTCGCGGGGCACTCCTTCCAGTTTTTCAACAGGTCGTCAATTTCGGCACCGCTCCACTTACGTGGAGGTACTCGATGCTCAGTGTGACCATTGAATAGGTCTCCACGGTTTCTCCACGGGTCGTCCTATTCGAGCCATCTTCGATGCCCCATGTACGATTTTCCCGGACCGCCATCTTTCCTTGGCGTTAGGCTGCGAGGCGTCGTATCATCCATGCACCGCGTGCATCCGCAATATCCATGGCACACCTGGCCTGCGACATATCCGTAACTGAGATAGTCATGCACCGTCGTGATTAGCACGGCTCTCATGTAGAAATACTCGCCTTTGCTGGCATCCCATGTCTTGGCCGGTGTTTTCCATAACGTGTCTAACTCCTCTTGAAGTAGCCCCAGATACAAATTAATATTATTTCCTGGTTGTTTCAGCCCTTGAATAAGCATGCTCATGTGAATGTACTTTGACTTCATGCACAACCAGGGGGGAGGTTGTACATCCATACAAACACGGGCCATGTGCTATGGTTGGTGTTCTGGTTTCCAAACAGATTCATGCCATCGGTACACGCGCCGAGCACGATGTTCCTTGCATCACATTCCAAATACCGATAGAAGCTGTTCAACGCTCTCCACTGGCTTCCATCCTTGACGTGTCTCAGCTTCGGATCATCTCCATCGTCGGGCTTCTTCCTCTCCACATGCCATCACATTAGCTTTGCTTCCTTGGGATCTATGAAATACCGCTGGAGATGGGGAGTGATCGGTAAGTACCATACAACTTTCTGGGGACATTTCTTCCCGGCCTTCTTGTATCGAGAAGCATTGCACACCGGACAACTTGTTTTTTCTGCGTGCTCCTTCCGATAAATTATGCAATCATTGACGCATGCATGGTATCTAACGTCGGCGGATCAAGAGGGCACACGATCTTCTTGGCCTCATCAACACTAGTAGGACATAGATTCCCCAGGGAAGAACATCCTTTAGGTACTTGAGATGCTCATCGAGGCTAGTATCGGTCCATTTGTTTTAGCCTTCGTCTTTAGGAGTTGGGCGTGAAACTCAAGCGGGTCACCTCAGGATTGCAACCATCATACAATGGAGTGTTCGAGTCTACCACCAGTTTCTCCAGCTTAGCCTCCTCTCTAGAAGCATCTCTCTCAGTACTCATCTCCTTGTGAAGCAGTGCTTGAACATGAGGGTCCCGCACGATTGAACTTAGTACCGACGAACTCTGCTGTGTGGAGTCCATGTTCTCTCCGCCACCATGTCCGGCCCCTTCTCCGCCGCCATGTCCGGCCTCTTCCCCATCGCCGTTACCGATCATCTCTTCGTCTTGCCCCATGTCGTCATTGCCTGCCCCGTCGGCGTCCTCAACATCGTCATCCTCATCTTCAATTATCCACCGAGTATAGCCATCCATGAAACCAGTCATGAGCAGGTGCACTTCGACACGACCATCGTCATAGGGGTCGAGCCAAACTATTCCTTTGCATTTTCGACACGGATATAAAACCTCTCTATCTGGTTATTTTCTTTCATGTCCTGCACCGCCGACCGCAACCACCTGTCCACCATTGTTCCACTGACCATCTTGAACGTCTACACGGTAATAATAAACAAATTGATTATAAAAATGCGTGCATGCACCAAAGTCATACAAAAATTCGGCATGACCTTTCCTAAAAATAGGACATAAAGATCTAGAGTTTGCCCGAAATTCACCGAAACGGAAATAAATCGACATTTCGGCAAAACATAGGCAACTCAAAAGCACAATTTGGCGTCAACTCATGCCACACACACAATTTCCATCATATTGCCCAATTATCATATCACACACACATACACATATTTCCATTTTGCAAAAGCATGAAATTTTAATCACCTCTATCTCGAGATTGAGCACACGGTGGAGATGATGATGTAGGGAGATCAAAAGTGCACAAAGCTCTTCTTGACAAGGATAGATCTAGTTAGGGGGCAAATAGGTCACTTAACTAAATGCTACATCTACCTAGCTTGGGAGGATACAACGTCAACTAGTGGAGGGGGAAGGAAAAAGAGAAAGGAGATGCATTAATGGAGGTGGTGTAGTTAGCTAGGAATAACGAAGAGAGAGAGATAGATAGATAGAGAGAGAGAGAGAGAGAGAGAGAGAGAGAGAGAGAGAAAGGTAGGTAGAAGAGGGAGAGTAATGGGGGGAGAAGTATTGAGGAAGAAGAAGAGTGAGAGAGGGAGGATGTGGGAGGTAGGGGAAAGGGAGAAGAGGAGATGGGGGAGGGGAGGACGGTTGGAAAAAGGTGGTGGGGTCTTTGTGACTTAGCGATGGCGGGGGAGGAAAACGCACTCTTGATAAGGCGTAGCAACAACGAGCTTTTCTCTGCAGCGCTCTTGCTAAGCAGGAATGGCTGTGTGGACAATTTCAAAATTAGCAGCAGCGATGTGAGTAAAAAGCGCGCTGCTACTATTGCATTAGCAGTAGCGCGCACCGTGACCTCGCGCTGCTGCTAAACTTAGGTTGTTGGTTACTGTCGGTCGATTTTTGTAGCAGCGCGGTTTAGCCCTCACGTTCTACTGCTAAATTTGCATCAGCAATGTGTTTTTCCTAACCGCGCTACTGCTAATTAGCAGTAGTGCTTCTTTTTGTGCCGCGCTGTTGCTAGGATTCTGTGTATAAGGTTTTCCCTAGTAGTGCTAGCAACCCATAGGTACCAATCTAAGGTTTTGAGACAAAGATTGGATACAAGATATGAACTAGGGTTTGAGAGGAGATGGTGCTGGTGAAGATGTTGATGGTGATTGACCCCCTCCCGCTGAGAGGATCGATGGTGATGACGATGGTGACGATGTCCCCATCCCAGAGGGATGTTTCCCCGGCAGAACAGCTCCGCCGGAGCCCTAGATTAGTTTTGCCCAGGTTCCGCCTCGAGGCGGGCGCTATTCCGTCAGCTTCCTTCTGATTTTTTCGGTGAAATACACCATATAGCCAAAGATGGGCATCGGAGGCTTGCCGGGTATTACGAGACAAGGGGCACGCCCGAGGTAGGCGCGCCCCACCCTCGTGGCAGGTGTGGCCCCCCTCGGTTGATTCTTTCGCCAATATTTTTATATATTCCAAAAGCGTGCCTCCGTGAAGTTTGAGGACTTTTGGAGTTATGCGAATAGGTCTCTAATATTTCTTGCTTTTCTAGCCCGAGTTCATTTGCGGCATTCTCCCTCTTTATGTAAACCTTGTAAAATAAGAGAGAATAGGCATAAGTATTGTTACATAATGTGTAATAACAGCCCATAATGCAATAAATATCGATATAAAAGCATGATGCAAAATGGACGTATCAACTCCCATGAGCTTAGACCTCGCTTGTCCTCAAGCGGAAGCCAATAACGAAAAATATGTCCACATGTTTAGAGATAGAGGTGTCGATAAAATAAAATACGGACATGAGGGCATCATGATCATTCTTATAACAGCAACATAGATATATATTGTCATATGATTTCTTATGCTAAAGTAACAATCTATTCACAATGTCAAGTATGAATCAGAAACTTCATTGAAAACTAACAAACTATGATCTCGGTCATTGAAGCAATTGCAATTTATCATCACATCGGAAAGAGTCTATGTAAGAGCTTTTTAGAAAGTCCACATACTCAACTATCATTTAGTCTTTCACAATTGCTAACACTCACGCGATACTTATGGTTATGGAGTTTCAATCGGATACAGAGAAAGATAGGGGCTTATAGTGTTGCCTCCCAACCTCTTACCTCAAGAGTAACGTCAACAATAATAGTTCATGATAACTTACATCCAATTGGATATATATATATCAGGATCTTTCCAACACAATGTGCTTGCCAAAGGATAAAGTGTAAAAAGGAAAGGTGGACATCAGCATGACTCTCGTATAAGGTATAAGACAAAAATAAAAGATAGGCCCTTCGCAGAGGGAAGCAGAGGTTGTCATGTGCTTTTATGGTTGGATGCACAAAATCTTAATGCGAAAGAACGTCACTTTATATTGCCACTTGTGATATGGACCTTTATTATGCAGTCTGTCGCTTTTATTTCTTCCACATCACAAGATTGTATAAAGCTTATTTTCTCCACACTAATAAATCATACATATTTAGAGAGCAATTTTTACTGCTTGCAACAATGACAACTTACTTGAAGGATCTTACTCAATCCATAGGTAGATATGGAGGACTCTCATGGCGAAACTGGGTTTAAGGATATTTGGAAGCACAAGTAATATCTCTACTTGGTGCAAAGAATTTGGCTAGCATGAGGGGGAAAGGCAAGCTCAACATTTTGGATGATCCATGACAATATACTTTATTTCGGATATAAGAAAACATAACCCATTATGTTGTCTTTCTTGTCCAACATCAACTTTTAGCATGTCATATTTTAATGAGTGCTCACAATCATAAAAGATGTCCAAGATAGTATATTTATATGTGAAAACCTCTCTTTCTTTATTACTTCCTATTAATTGCAATGATGACCAAAACTATGTGTGTCAACTCTCAACAACTTTTATTCATCATACTCTTTATATGTGAAGTCATTACTCTCCATAAGATCAATATGATCTCTTTAATTCTTTTTGTTCTTTCTTTTTCTTCCCTCAAGATCATAGCAAGATAGCAAAGCCCTTGACTCAAAACTATTCTTTATTGTATATATAGCTCACGGACTCGATTACATAGAGGGATCATAAAGCAAAACTCAAAACTAGATCATACTAAAACTTTATTCTAGTAGATCAAGATATTACCAAAAGTATCGAACTAAGAAAAATGGTAGAGATAGAAGTGTGATGGTGATACGATACCGGGGCACCTCCCCCAAGCTTGGCAGTTGCCAAGGGGAGTGCCCATACCAGATACTCAGTTCTCCTTTGGTGGTGAAGAAGATGGTGGTGATGATGACAATTGTGCCTTCAGCTTTTTAAATTGTAGTTGAGGAGAGCAATTTCCTCCTTTAAATCATCGACCTCCGATTCCAGCTTCAAGATCTTGTCGCATAAATCTCCTTTGCCTTTCTGCCGAAAAAGAGAAGGAATAGATCGGTTGTTAGACAGTTTAGCCCTCTTAGGGAGACTAGACTTCTTGAACTTCACATGCATATCCCCAGGTTGAGGTAGAGGAACATCCTCCTCCTCTGAACTTGAATCATTGATCCTCATCAAATGAGCATCCTCCTCATCATTCGTAGTTTGACCACAAGGAGATAGGTCCCCATAGGTCTTTGGGTCAGCGATGAGATGTGAGACATAGCTCTCTTCGTCGGAGTATTGAGATGACATCTTGCTCGAAATCTGCTATAGAAACAGCTCGAAACAAAAACATAGGATATTTGCATGGTACGGTGGTCAAAACCTTCGGGAGATTATATAATGATTTTTCACCGACCACAAGAAGTATCATGCAAGAAAACGGAGTTCGGAGAGCACACGAGGTGTCCACGAGGCAGGGGGCGTGCCCAGGGGGGTAGGGCGCGCCCTCCACCCTCGTGGATGCCTCGTGTCCTTCCCGGACTACTTATTGTTTTTCCTATTTTCTTAAATATTCCAAAACGGAGAAAATTTTCCATTAGAACTGTTTTGGAGTCGGTTTACTTACTGTACCACATACCTATTGCTTTTCGGAGTCTGAAACGTTCTGGAAAGTGTCCCTTATGTACTCCTCCGGGGTTACGGTTTCAATAACATTAGTTTCAACATTTATGGGATTACCAGAAATATAATGTTTGATTCTTTGACCGTTCACCACCTTCGGATTTGTGCCTTCGAAGTTGTTGATTTTTATGGCACCAGAGCGATAGACCTCCTCGATAACGCAAGGACCTTCCCATTTAGAGAGAAGTTTTCCTGCAAAAAATCTTAAACGAGAATTGTATAGCAAAACATAATAACCTACATTAAACTCACGTTTTTGTATCCTCTTGTCATGCCATCTTTTAACTTTTTCTTTGAACAATTTGGCATTCTCATAGGCTTGGGTTCTCCACTCATCAAGTGAGCTAATGTCAAATAGCCTCTTCTCACTGGCAAGTTTGAAATCATAATTGAGCTCTTTAACAGCCCAACATGCCTTATGTTCTAGTTCAAGTGGTAAATGACATGCTTTTCCATAAACCATTTTATACGGGGACATACCCATAGGATTTTTATATGCTGTTCTATAGGCCCATAATGCATCATCAAGTTTATTGGACCAATTCTTTCTAGATCTATTAAAAGTCTTTTGCAAAATTAATTTAATCTCTCTATTACTCAGTTCTACTTGACCACTAGACTGTGGATGATATGGAGATGCAATTATATGATTAACATCATACTTAGCAAGCATTTTACGAAAAGCACCATGAATAAAATGTGAACCACCATCAGTCATTAAGTATCTATGGACTCCAAACCTCGGAAAAATAACTTCTTTAAGCATCTTAATAGAGGTGTTATGATCAGCACTACTAGTTGGAATAGCTTCTACCCACTTAGTAACGCAATCAACAACAACTAAAATATGTGTATACCCATTAGAGGAAGGAAGCGGCCCCATATAATCAAAGCCACAAACATCAAATGGTTTAATAACAAGTGAATAGTTCATAGGCATTTCTTGACGTCTACTAATATTATCAATTCTTTTGACATTCATCACAATACAAGACAAACTTACAGGCATCCTTGAAGAGAGTAGGCCAATAAAAACCGGATTGCAATACCTTATGTGTAGTTCTATCTCTAGCGTGATGTCCTCCATAAGCCTCGGAGTGACACTTGCGTAGGATCTGTTCCTGTTCATGCTCAGGTACACAACATCTAATAACACCATCTACTCCTTCTTTATAAAGGTGTGGGTCATCCCATAAGTAATGTCTTAAATCATAGAAAACTTTTCTTTTCTTTGGTATGTGAAACTAGGTGGCATAAATTTAGCAACAATGTAATTAGCATAATCAGCATACCATGGAGCAGTACGAGAAGCATTTATGACAACTAATTGTTCATCAGGAAAGCTATCATCAATAGGTTGTGGGTCATGAAGAACATTCTCTAACCTAGACAAGTTATGCGCAGCGGGTTCTCGGCTCCTTTCTATCAATGATATGCAAATCAAATTCTTGTAGTAGGAGAACCCATCTAATAAGTCTAGGTTTAGCATCTTTCTTTTCCATAAGATATTTAATAGCGGCATGATCAGTGTGAACAATTACTTTGGAATCAACAATGTAAGGTCTGAACTTATCACAAGCAAATACAACTGCTAAAAATTCCTTTTCAGTAGTAACATAATTTCTCTGGGCACTGTCTAGATTTTTACTAGCATATTGGATAACATTTAATTTCTTATCAATTCTTTGTCCTAGAATAGCGCCTATAGCATAATAACTAGCATCACACATAATTTCAAAGGGTAGATTCCAATCAGGTGGCTGAACAATAGGTGCAGAAATCAAGGCTTTCTTAAGTATTTCAAATGCTTCTTCACAATCATCATCAAAGACAAAAGGAACATCTTTTTGTAAGAGATTAGTCAGAGGCCTAGAAATTTTTGAGAAGTCCTTAATGAACCTCCTATAAAAACCGGTATGACCAAGGAAACTTCTTATACCTTTAATGTCCTTGGGACACGACTTCAGAAATTTTATGCCCCAAGACAATACCTTCATTAACCATAAAGTGGCACTTCTCCCAATTCAAGACAAGATTATTTTCTTCACATCTCTGCAAAACTCGATCGAGGTTGCTCAAGCAATCATCAAAATAAGTTCCATATACGGAAAAATCATCCATGAAAACCTCAACAATCTTTTCACAAAAATCAGAGAATATAGCCATCATGCATCTTTCAAAGGTAGCAGGTGCATTGCATAAACCAAAAGGCATACGTCTATAAGCAAAGGTACCAAAAGGGCAAGTAAAAGTGGTCTTATCCTGATCCTATTTTGACACAGGTATTTGAGATAAACCAGAATAACCTTCTAGGAAGCAAAAATGTGTATGTTTGGATAATCTTTCTAGTATTTGATCAATAAAAGGTAAAGGGTAAGGATCCTTTCTAGTAGCTTTATTTAATTTGCGGAAGTCAATTACCATTCTATAACCTGTAACAATTCTTTGTGGGATCAATTCGTCTTTATCATTAGGAACAACAGTAATACCTCCCTTCTTAGGGACACAATGGACAGGACTTACCCATGACTATCGACAACAGGATAAATTATACCGCCTCCGAAGCTTTAGTATTTCTTTTCTTACCACTTCTTTCATCTTAGGATTTAACCATCGTTGGTGATCAACAACCGGTTTAGCGTCTTTTTCCAATTTAATTTTGTCTTTGACATAGAGTCGACTAATGCCCTTAAGATCATCAAGAGTATATCCAATAGCAAAGACGGTGCTTCTTCGAGTTTTCAATAATTTCTCTTCTTCCTTCTACGAAGGTTAGCGCTAATAATAACAGGGTATATCTTCTTTTCATCAAGATAAGCATATTTAAGAGTATCAGGTAATGGTTTAAGCTCAAACACGGGATCACCCTTGGGTGGAGGGGGGTCACCTAGAATTTCAACAGGCAAGTTGTGTTTCAAAATAGGTCCCTGTTTAAAGAATACTTCATCCATTTCCCTTCTTTCATTCATAAACATATAATTCTCATGGTCTAGCAAATATTGTTCTAAAGGATCATTAGGAGGCACGACAATAGAAGCAAGACCAATAATTTCATCTTTACTAGGCAATTCTTTATCATGGGGTTGTCTACGAAATTTAGCAAAATTAAACTCATGAGATATATCCCCTAAACCAATGGTAACAATATCCTTTTTTCAGTCTATCTTAGCATTAACAGTATTCAAGAAGGGTCTACCAAATATAATGGGACAAAAGTCATCTTGTGGGGAACCAAGAACAAGAAAATCAGCAGGATATTTAACTTCCCCACACAAGACTTCAACATCTCTAACAATCCCAACTGGTGAAATAGTGTCTCTATTTGCAAGCTTAATTGTAACATCAATTTCTTCTATCTCAGCAGGTGCAATATCATGCATAATTTCTTTGTATAAGGAATGAGGTAATGCACTTGCACTAGCACCCATATCACACAAGCCATGATAACAATGATCTCCTATTTTAACAGAAATAACAGGCATGCCTACAATAGGTCTATGTTTATTTTTAGTATTGGGTCTAGCAATTCTAGCAGCTTCATCACAGAAGTAAATAACATGCCCATCTGTTATCGGCCAAGAGATCCTTAACCATAGCAATACTAGGTTCAACTTTAATTTCCTCAGAGAGTTTGGGTGTTCTAATATTACTTTTGTTGACCACAGTTGAAGCTTTAGCATGATCCTTTATTCTAACAGGGAAAGGTGGTTTCTCAATATAAGTAGTAAGGATCAACATTATAAGTGATAGTCTTTTCTTCAACTTTAATAGGTGCAAATACTTTTACTTCAATGGGAGGATTATATTCAAACCACTTCTCCTTAGGGATATCAACATGAGTAGCAAAGGATTCCCAGAAAGAAGCTACTATCTCAGAGTCAAGTCCATATTTAGTGCTAAATTCACGGAAAACATCGGTATCCATAAAAGATTTAACACAATCAAACTTAGGTGTTATACCTGACTCCTTACATTCGTCGAGGTCCCAATCTTCAAAGTTGCGTTTAATTCTTTCCAATAAATCCCATTTGAATTCAATAGTATTCATCATCAAAGAACCAGTACAAGAAGTATCGAGCATGGAGCGATTATTGAGAGAAAGCCGGGCATAAATTTTTTGAATAATAATTTCTCTTGAGAGCTCGTGATTGGGGCATGAATATAACATTGACTTAAGCCTCCCCCAAGCTTGAGCGATGCTTTCTCCTTCGCGAGGCCAAAAATTTTATATATATATATATATATATATATATATATATATATATATATATATATATATATATATATATATATATATATATATATATATATATATATATATATATATATATACGATCATGATGAACCTGATGCATGGGATAAAACTTATGATGAAATTCCAATTTCAATCTGTTGTAGTTCCATGATCCCATATCATCACATAGCCTAAACCATGTCAATGCCTTTCCCTTCAAAGATAAAGGGAAGACCTTCTTCTTGATAACATCCTCGGGCATACCTGCAAGCTTAAATAATCCACAAACTTCATCCACATAGATTAAGTGCAAATCGGGATGTAATGTTCCATCTTCTATAAAAGGATTAGCTAGCAGTTTCTCTATCATACCCGAAGGAATTTCAAAGTAAACATTTTCAGTAGATTCAGTAGGTTGAGGAGCAACTCTTTGCTCTACTGGTCAGGGTGAAGATACCCCGAACAAGCTCCTCAAATGATTACTTTCCATAGTAACAAGTGACAGTAAATTTCATTACACTATATAAATTTTTCCTTACCAAATTCCACTTACCAAAGGCGCTTCACTCCCCGGCAATGGTGCAAGAAAAGAGTCTTGATGACCCACAAGTATAGGGGATCTATCATAGTCCTTTCAATAAGTAAGAGTGTCGAATCCAACGAGGAGCAGAAGGAAATGACAAGCGGTTTTCAGTAAGGTATTCTCTGCAAGCACTGAAATTATCGGTAACAGATAGTTTTGTGATAGGATAAATTGTAACGGGTAGCAATTAATAAAAGTAAACAAGGTGCAGAAAGGTAGCCCAATCCATTTTGTAGCAAAGTACAAGCCTGTACAAACTCTTATATAAAGGAAAGCGCTCCCGAGGACACATGGGAATTATCATCAAGCTAGTTTTCATCATGCTCATATGATTCGCGTTCGTTACTTTGATAATTTGATATGTGGGTGGACCGGTGCTTGGGTGCTACCCTTCCTTGGACAAGCATCCCACTTATGATTAACCCCTCTCGCAAGCATCCGCAACTATGGAAGAAGAATTAAGGTAAACCTAACCATAGCATGAAACATGTGGATCCAAATCAGGCCCTAACGAAGCAACGCATAAACTAGGGTTTAAGCTTCTGTCACTCTAGCAACCCATCATCTACTTATTACTTCCCAATGCCTTCCTCTAGGCCCAAACAATGGTGAAGTGTCATGTAGTCGACGTTCACATAACACCACTAGATGAAAGACAACATACATCTCATCAAAATATCGAACGAATACCAAATTCACATGACTACTTATAGCAAGACTTCTCCCATGTCCTCAGGAACAAACGTAACTACTCACAAATCCTATTCATGTTCATAATCAGAGGGGTATTAATATGCATAAAGGATCTGAACATATGATCTTCCACCAAATAAACCAACTAGCATCAACTACAAGGAGTATTCAACAATACTAGCAACCCACAGGTACCAATCTGAGGTTTTGAGACAAAGATTGGATACAAGAGATGAACTAGGGTTTGAGAGGAGATGGTGCTGGTGAAGATGTTGATGGAGATTGACCCCCTCCTGCTGAGAGGATCGATGGTGATGACGATGGTGACAATTTCCCCCTCCCGGAAGGATGTTTCCCCGGCAGAACAGCTCCGCCGGAGCCCTAGGAATTGGTTCTACCCAGGTTCCGCCTCGAGACGGCAGAGCTTCGTCCCGAAAGCTTCCTTCTGATTTTTTCCAGGGTGAAAGACACCATATAGCCAAAGATGGGCATCGGAGGCCTGCCAGGTGGCCCACGAGACAGGGGCCCCAGGGGGGTAGGCGCGCCCCCCACCCTTGTGGCCAGGGTGTGGGCCCCCTCTGGTTGATTCTTTCGCCAATATTTTTTATATATTTCAAAACATGCCTCCGTGAAGTTTCAGGACTTTTGGAGTTGTGCAGAATAGGTCTCTAATATTTGCTCCTTATCCAGCCCAGAGTTCCAGCTGCCGGCATTCTCCCTCTTCATGTAAACCTTGTAAAATAAGAGAGAATAGGCATAAGTATTGTGACATAATGTGTAATAACAACCCATAATGCAATAAATATCGATATAAAAGCATGATGCAAAATGGACGTATCATGACATTGGTGTCTCGCTACACGATCACCCCGTCCGTCCTCGCCTCCATATCCATCGAGTTGCAACTGGTGTTGAGCCAGCGTTTGGTGTAGCCTTGGTTACACCAACTCCTTCCACACGTGGATTCACTTTCGGGCACACCGCCACAACATAGTAGATCGTAGTACCAGAGTTTCCGCGAGATTTGTGTGCTTACGTGTGCATGCATATTATTGTTGTGAGTAGCAGTAATATGTGATGTTGCTTGATTATATTTTGTAGGCTTTGTGTGATTTTGTTCTCGTCGTTTTTTTGCTTCTTTCTTTGGGCCTTCGGTGTTGCCATATCTTCCCCTTATTAAAGTTGTTCGCCAACTTACATTGACCCGAAGAATCAGCAAGGAATTCAAGTATTTGGAAACTCAGCTAAACAAAATGGAATTCTTAGCCGACAGCAGTGAAATGGGGAATATCTGATCTTGATGTTGATAATCAAGTTTGCATTAATGTGTACACCTCACAACAATACGGATAATCAAGTCTCCCTCGGAGTGCACTCTTCATAGAAGTGATGATCAAATCAGCAAGAAGATAAAATATGTGCAAGATCGACAGTATATTATCAGTCAAAGGTATGGCTCAGATGCAAGGTGTGATTCTTCATTGAGGATGATTCTGAAACATGCTATACCTGGAAGCAAGCAAGAATATGCCATGCATTCAATATTCAGAAAGGAGGATAGTCCAGCAAACCCTGTTTCATACAAGTAACCCACAGCAAGAATATCAAAATGATATATATGAGGCATTCAGTCCTCATGGCACAACGAGAAACTTCTGATCAGATGGCAGTGCAAGAACCAGATCCGCAACAGTTGGTCAGAAGCAAGAATCAGTCAGAACACAAGCCTGCCTCGGGAATCGGATTCTCATATATATGTGAAGGAAGTCAGATATACACCTTAGTGTGACAAAGGACTATGAAGATTGACGACAATAGTGAGCTATGTACAAGTACTGTGAACCTGGAATATGATCTTGATGAGCCCTTGTCTGCTTTTCTCCGGTAACAGCACCACGCCTGTGTTCTGAGCTGTTTTTGGCCGACCGGGGTGGCTGTCGACATTATATTTCTCTATTCAACAACGGTCACGAGTTCTGAGCAGCTTTCCGACCGTCTTGTACAACTGTTGAGTTTCTTTTTGTGACAGTGGCCCTATGCTCTGAGCTGCTTTTCGGCAGTCTTAGGGAACTGCCACGTTGTTCTTATCAACACGGTCTCATGCTCCGAGCTGCATTTTGGCCATCTTGAGCTGTGGTTGAGTTATTTCAGTGATGTCCCAGATCTGAGTTGTAATGGCCGTTCTGGTGGCTACTGATTTATTTGCCGATTTCTTGCAGGGGTTCGGATGATCATTTCCCTAAGGTTAAGACTTGAGAGACGATAATCCTGCCATTTGAATGATGTTACCATGTCAAGAGATGAGGATAAAAGTACGCCTGTAGGAATATTGCACCCGACAGTACCAATGGTCACACAAAGAAGCAATATGACCAAGCTCTTTCAGCCAAGGATCCAGACAAAGAAAACAGTAATGAAGGAGCAAGACTGATAATTGTTGCATGACCCCCATGGTGCAGATACCACGGACAGCCTGAGTCAGCATCGATCACCAGGAATATTCACCTAAGGGGTCTACTCAATTTTGTCTGGAAGCATGTGCCCTCATTTATGAGAACCATCAATGGATAGCCTGTCGTGAACAAATTTTTTTCCGCCAGAGCCACGCCGTCAGTCAAGGATGAGGATATTATCATATAAGGTCATACCCCTTATGCTGGCCACGACATGCAACAATCAAATATTTGATATGGATCTGACACTTAAGACAGTGGAGCCAGTCAAGATGATTCAGAAATTCCTGCGAGAAGTCAGCATCCGTCAGGAGAAAAGTTATGGCTCACCTCACTGTGTTGAACCCGAAGGACCTACAGTTTGTTGAGAAACCCAATGCAAGGAGTAAAGAGATTGGGTGTCCACCAGGAAACTCTATTCACAACTTCATGAAATATTGTCAGTGCTGGATGGCACACTCGTCGGAAATCACTCTCAGACAGGTGAGACAGGCATATATTTCAGTCAGGATAATCTATCACAGTCAGCTAAGTCAGTAGATATAAAAATATTTGGAGCCTGTATACGCATGAGAAAGCAAGGTAAGATCTGTCACAATGTGGATACAGTGAAGCAAACCACCCTAGAGCCAGTCACACAAAAATTCAGTGGGGAACAATAAATAAAGTAAAAAGGATACCCGAGTTGGAAACGGTTTCCTTAAGTCAGATGTATACATACTTGTTCCCTAAGCAACGAAATCTCGAGGGCGAGATTTGTTTAAGCGGGGAAGGTTTGTCACAGCCTGATTTTTGGCCCTTTCCTTTTCTTTTGTTTTTTTGATATATTTGCTTGAGTTTTCTTTTTCCGTGGCTATGTGGTCTGGAAATTGAAGAAGATGACCTCTTCTTTCTTTTCAGAGTGGCTTGTCATTCTCATACTCATCCCTAGACCTTGCCATTTCTATCTTGGACCCAATTTGCCCTAGGTTGTGAAGCAACATATATTTCTATCACTCCCAAAATTCCCAAATAATTCTCATAAATTGTTTGGATCATATCTTCCTTAAATATGGCAAAATATTTCACTTGCCGTGTTCCTCATCATGCTCAATTAATTCCTTTCCCATTATGTCCTTAATGGCAGTTTGTGAAGCAAGTGCCATTTACATTTGCCCAATCGACCCCAAACTTTTTGGACACCTTTTCATGTCCAAATCATTGCGTCATGCCAAAATTCAACTCTATTTGCCTATTAAATATTTCTGAGCAATTTTTTAAAGTTCCTGTCTGAGGGAATTGATTGTGAAGGAAGTACTAGCTAGGTTAATCCAATTGAGTTGAAATTTTGCATGGTCCTTCATGTCACCAAATCATCACTCTCCACCAAGTTTGAGCTCATGTAACTCATCTATGTGAGCCCAGCTCTAAATCTTAGTTTATGGTCAGATTTTCAGTTTGTGAAGCAACCATATTTTATCTTGCTTTATTTAAGCTGAAAATTTTCCTATCCATATAAACTCTCACCACCAAGTTTTGGCCCATTTTATCTATCCAATTGCCTGTGCAATTTTTCCAAGTTTCTGGTCAGAATAAAGCATTGTGAAGCAAGTGCTAGTTTGGTTCATCCAAATGGCCTGAAACTTTTTGGGCATCTTCTTATACTCAAATCATTGGGCCATAACCATTTTCAGCTCATGACAATCATTTATCTGAGTGTTGCTTCATCATCTCTAATTCTGACCAGTGGGGCCATTTCTATAGCAACTACCCTCTAGAAGGCTCCTCTTCATCCGATTATTGGCCAACACTGTCACCTTGGAGTGTGATAAAGCCGTGCCAAAGCTTAGCCCCTGCCTCCTCCTGCATTTCTCCCCCTGCATCCCAAACACCTTGCTGCCAAAATGTTTTAGCCCCTCCTGCTTTTATCGTCTTTGCCCCTAGACCGAGTAGTTGCAGCCTTCAAACTCTGGGCACTAAGGTCAATGCACCGGACATGGTCGGCTCATCCAGAACACGACTCTTGAGCCAGCTCACGCGGTGACCACGGGTCATGACCAGCCAAACTCGCGCTCTGACCGACCGTGTGCCCTATTTCGGCCCCCTTTCCTTCTGCCTCTCGCGTCCAAATCATGTCTAGTAGCTACTTGGAGATCGACTGCACCTTCCTGCATCGCTGCCCCGCCATGTATAGCTGCGGTCGAGTCGCCATCGCCACGCCCGTGCCACAAGCAGCCCCTGTCCTCCATTGGCAGCGAGCTGGAGCTCTCTAGAGAACTCCTGTGGCCTCTCCTCGGCTATATATAGTACCCCCGGGTCCTCCCGCTCCTCATCCAGTCCTCCCTCGCCTCATTTGCTCTCTGTATTCGCCAAAACTCGCCGGAGTTCTTCATGCCCTCCTCGGCCTCGCCGGAGTCAAGCTTGTCCGGCCGCCTCGAGCCCCCTCTAGCCTTCCCTCCACCTCCACCGCGTTCCCCTCCACCCCGCGGCTCGCCCCACACCCTCTCTCCTCGCCGGAGTTGGCCGCACCACCGGAGAACGCCATCGCCCGCCCGCCTCCTGTCCTCTCCTGGAGCCTCCGTTTTCCGCGCCTCCGCTCATCCCCAGCGCCTCGCTCGCTCCTGGACGGGTGAGCCGCGCCGCCCCGCGCCCTCCGGTGGCCTCGGCTCGGCCGGAGGCCGCCTGAGCCGGCCGGCCCCCTCGCCCTTCCCTTCCCTGCTCCTCCTCTGCTTCACGGGAGCACAGGAGCGGAAGGAGACGAGCACGATCGGTCCCTCCCCCTGCCCCTGGATCCCGCCTGTAAGTGGAGACGCCTTCCAAGAATTTGTTTTCATATACAGAAAGCGTATTCTGTTCCTGTATTACCTAATGTACGTTTTTGGGTTAAGGAAGCGCAATCATATCTAACTACAGCACAGGATACGCTTTCCAGTGCAGGAAATGTATTCTACCCGAAGTCGCTTTCAGTTTATCCCCGAGGAGCCTGTTTGCTGAAAAAAATCACTGATAGGTCCCTGGTCTTCCACCCTTCGTATCTCGACGACCGTAACTCTGATCGAGGTGAAACCAGCGCTCACTTCTTCGTATTGTCGAGCTCTTTACGTTGGTGCCATTTTAATAAGGTGTTCACACTATGAAAATGACCATGATGCCCTTGCCCCTAATCTGCCCCCTCCAAGGGAGAAACTCTTCCGGCGATTCATTTCGCGATCGTTCCGCACTTCTTCCCGGAGTATTCTTCATCCCCAGGCAAGCTACAACACCCACTTGCATGATGGCCATGCAGTAGCCATGGTTTTCAACTTGAATATTTAATAAATTTATGCTTGCTTTGATACGATTATCGTTGTTTCGGTGATGCTTATGGTTTGTGTTCACTTTCATGCTATATTTTTATGCACCTGGTTATCATGTACTAGTCACTAGTATTTCTTTCGTATGTCATGCGTGGTAGTAGTACATGTTGGTAATGGCCTTCGGTGCATGACTATTGTCTGTTCCGAGTACCGTTGTTATGCATGCTCCGTTGCATAAAGTTGGCTAAATGCTTGCATGGTAGTATTATCGTTATGTTATTGCCATGGTATTTATTTCTGATGCTAGTGGTCATGCTATGCTTATGGTAGAGTATGCTTGTGTTATTCATGCTCGTTCGTATGTCATGCTCATCCGGACATATGATTTATGGTTGTTGATATACTTGAAGATTATGTTGCACATCCATGCTCATGTTGGTATCATGCATTGTAGTTGCATCATGTTATTTTCATATGGCTTAACTAATTAATATGCA
Source organism: Aegilops longissima (assembly GCA_021605205.1). Classification (NCBI taxonomy): domain Eukaryota; kingdom Viridiplantae; phylum Streptophyta; class Magnoliopsida; order Poales; family Poaceae; genus Aegilops; species Aegilops longissima. The sequence continues at coordinate 156,921,471 of CM038677.1, forward strand.
AGTTAAACCAGACTGTAATCGAACTTGAACATCTGTTGGCTGAGTCATAGTGCCATCGTATCGAGCTGACCAGTGCAGCCACACTTGCCTTTATGGGAGGGTCCTAACTGGGTCTATTGTCATGCCTCTCGCCGGTGCCTCCAACGAGATAAGGTTATGCGCGGGCGCTACCTTGCCCGGGCAGGACGGCATAAGCCTTGTGTGCCCATGTTTGGTTTTGAGCTCATGTCCCCGTTTGGGACCGTTTATTGTTTTGCCAAGACGGTGGCCGTTGATGCCTTTGGTAGGCATGGGGCCATCCATGACTTAGCCCAAAGGGGAGTTGGTCTGAGTGGCCGGGAGAGTGTCATGGGCAGTAGAACGGTTTTGTAGGAATGCCGTTGGTCCACCCGAATGAGAGTGCGAGGCCATGGATTCTGTGGTGTGGGTAAAGTGTGCTACTTCTGCAGAGTGTGTGTGTTAAATCTATCGATAGCCGCGCCCGCGAATATGGGTCCAGTTCATAGTCGGTCACACGATGGGTCAACAGTAATAATGGTAACTTGATTAATAACAACCCCGGTTCGATGATAAGAGAAGTTGGTTGATACTTATGTGATCGTTAGAGGATCACTGTGGTATCATGGATACCGAGTTGATGGATAATTGTGGTGTTATGCGAGAATCACGGGTAAAGGTCAAGCTCCTTGTGGTCATTAATGATTACTACGGTATTGTAATACCAAGCTTGATTGGATCCTAAGATGATCGTGTGATGTCAGTGATGGTAAGCTTATACATGTGATGGTTACGAGGTAACCCGAGCAGAGTAGGTTGGTGCATGATAGCGTCATCATGTTGCATGCTAGTATCATCATGTTCATATATTCATGCCATGCTCATATTGTTCTAGTTGTTTCATGTCCATCTTGTCCATGCTATGATCGATCTGTTAATATCATGCTAATCCTTGTTAACCTGTAATTGCCATGTTGTTGTCTGTCTTGATTGCTCTTGGTTGCTGTGAGCTTGCAAGTACACTCAATGTCTTGACACAGAGTGTCATGCCGGTTTGCGTGTCATGCAGTTGATTCCTTGTTTGTCGTGGATTCCTTGTTTGCGAGCTAGGATAAGCGTTCCAGCCAGAGTCCCCGCGGAATGGAGTTCACCACTGTCATCGCCGTTCCGCTGCTAGAGTTATTCCGCTGCTTCGTGTTGTTCTACTCCTTGTGTAGAGCAACCGTGGTAGGCGTAGTGTCGCCATGCCGATGTAATCCTCTTGTACCCATATAGATTGTAATCAAGAGCTGATTTGTTCTATGCTAAGAGGTGCCGTATTCCAAAAGACTTCTCCTCGATCTCTGGGCTGGAATACAGGGCGTTCCGGTTTCTCTGAGCCAGGGTGCCACAGGCTTGGTGTCAGAGCACGTCTGGTTGTAGGACGCCCTAGCCTGCGCGAGCGTTATAATGCGGTAGTATAGAGCTAAATTGGTTTGTTTCACTTGATTGCTGCATTTGTTTGTTGCATAGCATGCATATAGATTAGTATCTGGTTGCTGATAGTGATCTTCTGAGTGTAGGTCGTATCGGTTTCGATCCACTACCTACACCCTTCCTTTTTGCATACTCGCTCTTCGGTGTTTGGCGTCACCTCTATCCCAGCAGAGTGATGCATGGTACCAAGTGTTCCGGACACCATTTGCAGGAGTTATACTCAGATATCGCATCGATATGTTTCCACCACCCACCTATATCGTTTGGTGATAGACTTGTCTCTATCCCACATCGTGCCTTCCATCTCGTCCCTTTGGCAACCCTTACTCATCTTTGTTATCAAAAAAGGGCAATGCCAGCAAGCCCTGCTTTCCACCGCTATCCTACCATGTCATCCCATTCTGTGGACGTGTGCAATTCCCTTTCGTACGCTTGATGATGAGGTAGTCGTGACCTTGGTGTCTTGCTACACGATCACCCCATCCGTCCTCGCCTCCGTATCCATCCAGTTGCAACCGGTGTTCAGCCAGCGTTTGGTGTAGCCTTGGTTACACCAACTCCTTCCACACGTGGACTCACTTCCGTGCACACCGCCCCAACATAGTAGATCGTAGTACCGGAGTTTCCACGAGATTTGTGTGCTTAGGTGTGCATGCATATTATTGTTGTGAGTAGCAGTAATATGTGATGTTGCTTGATTATATTTTGTAGGCTTTGTGTGCTTTTGTTCTCGTCGTTTCTTTTGCTTCTTTCGTTGGGCCTTCGGTGGTGCCATATCTTCCCCTTATTAAAGTTGCTCGCCAACCGACATTAACCCGAAGAATCAACAAGGAATTCAAGTATTTGGAAACTCAGCTAAACAGAATGGAATTCTCAGCCGACAACAGTGAAATGGGGAATATCTGATCTTGATGCTGATAATCAAGTTTGCATTAATGTGCACTCCTCACAACAGTACGGATAATCAAGTCTCCCTCAGTGTGCACTCTTCATAGCAGTGATGGTCAAATCCGCAAGAAGATAAAATATGTGCAAGATCGACAGTATATTATCAGTCAAAGGTATGGCTCAGATGCAAGGTTTGATTCTTCATTGAGGATGATTCTGAAAAATGCTATACCTGGAAGCAAGCAAGAATATGCCATGTATTCGATATTCAGAAAGGAGGATAGTTCATCAAACCCCGTTTCACAGAAGTAACCCACAACAATGATATCAAGATGATATATATGAGGCATTCAGTCCGCATGGCACAACGAGAAACTTCTGGTCAGATGGCAGTGCTGAAGGAAATATGCCTTAGAGGCAATAATAAAGTTATTATTTATTTCCTCATATCATGATAAATGTTTATTATTCATGCTAGAATTGTATTAACCAGAAACATAATACATGTGTGAATACATAGACAAACATAGTGTCACTAGTATGCCTCTACTTGACTAGCTCATTAATCAAAGATGGTTAAGTTTCCTAGCCATGAACATGAGTTGTCATTTGATTAATGGGATCACATCATTAGGAGAATGATGTGATTGACTTGACCTATTCCGTTAGCTTAGCACTTGATCATTTAGTTTACTGCTATTGCTTTCTCCATGACTTATACATGTTCCTGTGACTATGAGATTATACAACTCCCGAATACCGGAGGAACACTTTGTGTGCTACCAAATGTCACAACATAACTGGGTGATTATAAAGGTGCTCTACAGGTGTCTCCGATGGTGTTTGTTGAGTTGGCATAGATCGAGATTAGGATTTGTCACTCCGATTGTCGGAGAGGTATCTCTGGGCCCTCTCAGTAATGCACATCACAATAAGCCTTGCAAGCAATGTGACTAATGAGTTAGTTACGGGATGATGCATTACAGAACAAGTAAAGAGACTTGTCGGTAACGAGATTGAGCTAGGTATTAAGATACCGACGATCGAATCTCGGGCAAGTAACATACCGATGACAAAGGGAACAACGTATGTTGTTATGCGGTTTGATCGATAAAGATCTTCGTAGAATATGTAGGAACCAATATGAGCATCCAGGTTCCGCTATTGGTTATTGACCAGAGACGTGTCTCGGTCATGTCTACATAGTTTTCGAACCCGTAGGGTCCGCACACTTAAAGTTCTGTGACGATCAATATTATGAGTTTTTGTGTTTTGATTTACCGAAGGTAGTTCGGAGTCCTGGATATGATCACGGACATGACGAGGAGTCTTGAAATGGTCGAGACGTAAAGATCGATATATTGGACGACTATGTCCGGACACCGGAAGTGTTTCGGGAGGTTCAGACATATACTGGAGTACCGGGGGGTTACCGGAACCCCCCGGGGAGTGTATTGGGCCTAATGGGCCTTAGTGGAGAAGAGGAGGGGCGGACAGGGCAGGCCACACGCCCCCTCCCCCTCTAGTCCGAATTGGACAAGGAGGGGGGCGGCGCCCCCCTTTCCTTCCCCTCTCTCTCCTCCTTCCCCCTTCTCCTACTCCTATTAGGAAAGGAGGAGTCCTACTCCCGGTGGGAGTAGGACTCCCCCCTTGGCGCACCCGCCTCCCCCTAGATCCTCTATATATGGGGGCAAGGGGGCACCCCATAGACACAACAATTAATCTGTTGATCTCTTAGCCGTGTGCGGTGCCCCCCTCCACCATAATCCACCTCGGTCATATCATAGCGGTGCTTAGGCGAAGCCCTGCGTTGGTAGCATCATCATCACCTTCACCACGCCGTCGTGCTGACGAAGCTCTTCCCAGAAGCTCTATTGGATCGTGAGTTCGCGGGACGTCACCGAGCTGAAAGTGTGCTGAACGCGGAGGTGTCGTACGTTCGGTGCTGAGGATCGGTCGATCGTGAAGATGTATGACTACATCAACCGCATTGTTATAACTCTTCCGCTTACGGTCTACGAGGGTATGTAGACGACATTCTCCCCTCTCGTTGCTATGCATCACCATGATCTTGCTTGTGCGTAGGATTTTTTTTGAAATTATTGCGTTCCCCAACAGTGGCATCCGAGCCAGGTTTATGCGTAGATGTTATATGCACGAGTAGAACACAAGTGAGTTGTGTACGATACAAGTCATACTGCTTACCAGCATGTCAAACTTTGGTTCGGCGGTATTGTTGGATGAAGCGACCCGGACCGACATTACGCATATGCTTACGTGAGACTGGTTCTACCGACGTGCTTTGCACACATGTGGCTGGCGGGTGTCAGTTTCTCCAACTTTAGTTGAACCGAGTGTGACTATGCCCGGTCCTTGAGAAGGTTAAAATAGCACTAACTTGACGAACTATCGTTGTGGTTTTGATGTGTAGGTAAGAACGGTTCTTGCTCAGCCCGTAGCAGCCACGTAAAACTTGCAACAACAAAGTAGAGGACGTCTAACTTGTTTTTGCAGGGCATGTTGTGATGTGATATGGTCAAGGCATGATGCTATATTTATTGTATGAGATGATCATGTTTTGTAACGGAGTTAACGACAACTGGCAGGAGCCATATGGTTGTCGATTTATTGTATGCAATGCAATTGCCCTGTAATTGCTTTATTTTATCACTAAGCGGTAGTGATAGTCGTAGAAGCAATAGTTGGCGAGGCGACAACGATGCTACGATGGAGATGAAGGTGTCGCGCCGGTGACGATGGTGATCATGATGGTGCTTTGGAGATGGAGATCAAAGGCACAAGATGATGATGGCCATATCATATCACTTATATTGATTGCATGTGATGTTTATCCTTTATGCATCTTATCCTGCTTTGTTTGACGGTAGCATTATAAGACGATCTCTCACTAAATTTCAAGGTAAAATTGTTCTCCCTGAGTATGCACCATTGCCAAAGTTCGTCGTGCCGAGACACCACGTGATGATCGGGTGTGATAAGCTCAACGTTCATCTACAACGGGTGTGAGACAGTTTTGCACACGCAGAATACTCGGGTTAAACTTGACGAGCCTATCATATGTAGATATGGTCTCGGAACACTGACACCGAAAGGTCCAGCCTGAATCATATAGTAGATATGATCAACATAGTGATGTTCACCATTGAAAACTACTCCATCTCACATGATGATCGGTTATGGTTTAGTTGATATGGATCACGTGATCACTTAGATGATTAGAGGGATGTCTATCTAAGTGGGAGTTCTTAAGTAATATGATTAATTGAACTTAAATTTATCATGAACTTAGTACCTGATAGTATTTTGCTTGTCTATGCTATTGTAGATAGATGGTCGTGCTGTTGTTCCGTTGAATTTTAATGCATTCCTTGAGAAAGCAAAGTTGAAAGATGATGGTAGCAATTATATGGACTGGGTCCGTAACTTGAGGATTATCCTCATTGATGCACAGAAGAATTACGTCCTGGAAGCACCACTAGGTGCCAAACCTGCTGCAGGAGCTGAACCAGACGTTATGAACGTCTGGCAAAGCAAAGCTGATGACTACTCGATAGTTCAGTGTGCCATGCTTTACGGCCTAGAACCGGGACTTCAACGACGGTTTGAACGTCATGGAGCATATGAGATGTTCCAGGAGTTGAATTTAATATTTCAAGCAAATGCCCGGATTGAGAGATATGAAGTCTCCAATAAGTTCTACAGTTGTAAGATGAAGGAGAATAGTTCTGTCAGTGAACATATACTCAGAATGTCTAGGTATAAAAATCACTTGATTCAACTTGGAATTAATCTTCCGGATGATAGTGTCATTGACAGAATTCTTCAATCACTGCCACCAAGCTACAAGAGCTTCGTGATGAACTATAATATTCAAGGGATGGATAAGACAGTTCCCGAGCTCTTTGCAATGCTAAAGGCTGCGGAGGTAGAAATCAAGAAGGAGCATCAAGTGTTGATGGTCAACAAGACCACCAGTTTCAAGAAAAACGGTAAAGGGAAGAAGAAGGGGAACTTCAAGAAGAACGGCAAACAAGTTGTTGCTCAAGAGAAGAAACCCAAGTCGGGACCTAAGCACGAGGCCGAGTGCTTCTACCGCAAGCAATTTGGTCCTTTGGAAGCAGAACTACCCCAAGTATTTGACGGATAAGAAGGATGGCAAGGTGAACAAAGGTATATGTGATATACATGTTATTGATGTGTACCTTACTAGAGCTCATGATAGCACACTGGGTATTTGATCTTTGGTTACATTGCTAATATTTGCAACTCATAACAGGGACTACGGATTAAGTGAAGACTAGCTAAGGTCGAGGTGACGATGCGCGTGGGAAATGGTTCCAAAGTCGATGTGATCGTCGTCGGCACGCTACCTCTACATCTACCTTCGGGATTAGTTTTAGACCTGAATAATTGTTACTTGGTGCCAGCGTTAAGCATGAACATTATATCTGGATCTTGTTTGATGCGAGATGGTTATTCATTTAAATCTGATAATAATGGTTGTTCTATTTATATGAGTAATATCTTTTATGGTCATGCACCCTTGAAGAGTGGTCTATTTGTGTTGAATCTCAATAGTAGTGATACACATATTCATAATGTTGAAGCCAAAAGATGCAGAGTTGATAATGATAGTGCAACTTATTTGTGGCACTGCCGTATGGGTCATATTGGTGTAAAGCGCATGAAGAAACTCCATACTGATGGACTTTTGGAATCACTTGATTATGAATCACTTGGTACTTGCGAACCATGCCTCATGGGCAAGATGACTAAAACGCCGTTCTCCGGAACAATGGAGCGAGCAACAGATTTGTTGGAAATCATACATACTGATGTATGTGGTCCGATGAATATTGAGGCTCGCGGCGGGTATCATTATTTTCTCACCTTCACAGATGATTTGAGCAGATATGGTTATATCTACTTAATGAAACATAAGTCTGAAACTTTTGAGAAGTTCAAAGAATTTCAGAGTGAAGTGGAAAATCATCGTAACAAGAAAATAAAGTTTCTACGATCTGATCGTGGAGGAGAATATTGAGTTACAAGTTTGGTATACATTTGAAATAATGCGTAATAGTTTCGCAACTCACGCCACCCAGAACACCACAACATAATGGTGTGTCCGAACGTCGTAATCGTACTTTACTAGATATGGTGCGATCTATGATGTCTCTTACTGATTTACCGCTATCATTTTAGGGTTATGCTTTAGAGACGGCTGCATTCACGTTAAATAAGGCACCATCGAAATCCGTTGAGACGACGACTTATGAGCTGTGGTTTGGTAAGAAACCAAAGTTGTCGTTTCTTAAAGTTTGGGGCTGTGATGCTTATGTTAAAAGCTTCAACTTTGATAAGCTCGAGCATAAATCGAGAAATGTGTCTTCATAGGATACCCAAAGGAAACTATTGGGTACACCTTCTATCATAGATCCGAAGGCAAGACATTTGTTGCTAAAAATGGATCCTTTCTAGAGAAGGACTTTCTCTCGAAAGAAGTGAGTGGGAGGAAAGTAGAACTAGATGAGGTAACTGTACCTGCTCCCTTATTGGAAAGTAGTTCATCATAGAAACCGGTTCCTGTGACACCTACACCAATTAGTGAGGAAGCTA